>OX393552.1:7465375-8207875 GCA_947650365.1 Chamaelirium japonicum
ATATGGCACCAACTTCTACATCAATAACTGAAGTAGTAGACTAAGGTACAGATCTAGCACATAGAATGGGACAAGTGGAGTTGCAAAGAAGGAAAAACATGACCTGTAGCAAGGGAAGCATCACCATCAAAATTCAGCTTTATTTCCCCAGGATCAGGTGGAAACCCGAGTATACGGTGAGCACAACGACAAAGACTTTGCCCGAGCAAAGTCCTGATAATGAATCATGTAGTCACAAAGAACTCGAGATGGCCGAAACGCTAAAACCACAAGATTAATGGTTCCTCCCTTTGTTGGCATAACTTGTAAGACCAAAACATGCTCTCGGTTATGTTAGCCCATGTGTCGTCGCTCGTCCAGCCACTTCTTGTCTGCAGTTAGTTGTGCAACTCCTAAATATTCATTGTAGACACTATGGGGGGGGGGGGGGGGATCCCGCTTGCCACACCCGATCGTCAGATGGAGCAACACACCTCCACCTCCTTTCCATTGTACTTGTTAGAAGACCAAGACTTACCTCCGAGCCAAGGCCCCTCCGATGCTCAACTCAGGGAAGGGAGCAACGAGCATGGTCTAGGGTTCGGGAGCGAAAGATTGCTTACCTGCCCATGAAGGGGTGGGGTTGTTTTATGGACCTTCTCGTATGTGTCGTACGCGTATAGCTCGCGGGATTTCCTCCGAGAATCTCTGGATGATTACGACGGATCCTACACGATCGGTCGGCTTTCATATCTTTACTTCTATGCTCCCGTTGATCGTGGGCCCCTTATTAGTCATGGGCGACCCTCGATCCTAACGGGCTAGATATCCTCGAGATCGCCCAGCCCGACGAATCCCTGGAAGTCCACCGAGGTCTTCTAGCCGTTACGAACGTCTTCCGATCTTTCCCCGCCCATGGGCGGCTCTCTGTCGCCGATCAGGTCGGTCTTCTTGTGGGTCCGGGTTATCAGGACAGATCCACGACCTGCCTGACCCTTTCCCTGACCTGGTTTCCATTATGGAGCTCAAGTCAACTTGATCCTTTTCCAGGGCTTACACGCAGCTCGCGGGTTGGGTTGGATAGGATCAAAGCCGATCCGACCGATCCGGTTCTCCAGATATCTAGGTCGTGCCGAGGCAGGTAGTTCCGTTGTACACGTGTCATCATCTGGACGGCGCACCGAAAAATCCCTTCTACAAAAGCCCCCTTTCTATCCTTATGTCTAGAGACCAAGGGCCGAAAGTCTCATCCATCACCGGGGTTTTGTCACGTGCCTTGAATCTGGAGTGGCGGCTCGCGGACACGATGGGTAATCATCATTGCCCCTCTCAAGCCCTTGTGGTGGGGGCCGCAATCCCATCATACTTAAATGGGGATCCCGACCATCGAGGTGGATGATTCGTCAACCTTTGGATTTCTCCCTTCTCGAAGCTTCAGATTGTGACGTCATTCCGACTTCTTCGATCCCGAAATGTGGGCGGCGTCTTCAAATACTTTCTTTGGCGCTTAAACGAGATGCCTGTCCTTTATTGCCTATCCCCTTCTTCTTTCCCTCCCTTTCTACGGGAGCTTTCTTCATCCGGCTAGGGCTCGTCGCGGGGACCTCTCGATGCTTGCCCCAGAGGAGCAACTAGTCGTGCTAAAGGAGGAGTTCCTCTTCTTCCAGCAGTGTGATGTCTGGCCCACGGACATCTCCACCTCTGCCGAGCCCATCTAGACCATCATCTTTGGTGATCAGCTATGCGTCGGGCTATTGCTACAACTGAGGCCTTTCTCAGGGCGGTTCCTTGCCTATCTCCACCTCTGCTTGCGCCAGTTGGGCGGGAACTCCTAGCGGATCCTTCGTTGCTGCGTCGCTCTCCATGCCCAAAGGATTTTAGTTGACCTCGAATGGTTCTTCGGCAAATACCTCATGAAGAGGGTTCAGGTCCATTAGATCTAAGGGGTGTACTTCAGTAGTCGCGCTTCAGTAGCCTCGGTGTTCGACGGGTTCCTGGACTCCGATCCTACTTGGACAATCTTGCCACTGTGCCTAGCTGGGGACTGGCACGGCGGGTTCGAGGTATCGAAGTTCAACACCCTCGTGCCTACCTGTATCTCGCTTCGTTGTAATTTTCTCAAGGGGAAGAGAGCCCAGAAGGCGCGTAACCACGTTGATGCCCAGATCGCGGACATCTATGGGAGTACACTAGTCTATTGGCATACTGTATTCTAGTCCAATCCCGCCATGCCTATGGCGTGGCAGGTGATCATTGCTCAAGATGGGAACATGCCTCAGGGCGGGTCCCTTGGCGAAGTCAACTGGACGGGAATATCACCCATCAATGGCAATATCAGCAGCAGCGTGGAGCAAAAAGAGGATGATAGTGATGGCGAGGAGAGCAGCGGTGCCGTTGGGGATGATGAGACCAACCTGAGGTGCCCAGGTGGCTCCATGAGTGATGGTGAGGGTCTCGACGGTGGTGCTAGCGTCGGTCCCTTGGGCCGTGGCGACGACAGCAGCATGGGTGAGCTCGGTGTGACCAACTCTGGCTGCGGTCCTGTGGGGGAGGATTTCGGCCGTCGTACGTAACCCTCCTCCAACAATCGATTGAAGGTTTAACCCTTCGAGATGTGGCGCGCCTCGAAGTGTTGCGTTGTGACTTGCTGGGCTCTATCTGATAGATAGGTTCAGAGGTTGAAGCCTTTGAGTAGTATCTAAAGAATATAGAGAATATTGAAAGACAGTGGACACGAGATGTGATCTCGGAGTTCAGCCGAAGCCTACGTCTCCTTGCTATAGGGAGCAACCCGAATTCACTATCTCTTTGCTTGAAGTGACCTTGACAGGCCGAGTGTCACTGAAGTGTCTCTGAACTCTTCAGAGACAAGAAGAAGATCGAGGAAACTGGAATATCGACAGCTGGGATTCCAGAGCTCTGGTTTTTGAAATCAGATCTCAGATCACTGATTTTTCATCATTTTACACTTGAAGGCTCTGCTATTTATAGAAATCTCTGGGAGAAAAACCGGGGCAAATGGCGGTTACTACCGTCGTATCTGGGGCTCCCCCAGGTAGGGCTAGTGAGTCCCGCTGTCGTCTCTGTGGACCCCCCAGGCGGAGCTGGTGGGTCCCGTAGTCGTCTCTGTTGACCCCTCAGACAGGGCTGGTGGGTCCCGCGGTAGTCTTCGTGGGTCCCCCAGGCAGGGCTGGTGGGTCCCGTGGTAGTCTTCGTGGGTCCCCCAAGCAGGGCTGGTGGGTCCCGTAGCAGTCTCCGTGGGCCCCCCAGGCTGGGCTGGTGGGTCCCGCGATAGTCTTCATGGGTCCCTCAGGCAGGGCTGGTGGGTCCCGCAGTCTGTGGGGCTTCTTGCCAAAATTTGCACCCACAGTTACCCTCTCCAAGTTAGCTAGAGGCTGGCTTGGATTCTTGGTGCAAAATAATAACCCCCTGTCAAGAGTACATATTTTCTTGAGTGTTGGTGTCTGCGAAAAAGAGTCGCCGAGTTAATTTGCAAATGATCGGTCAAATCTTACCAATCAGTCAAAATTGACCGATCGGTCAAGTTTGAACGTTCGGTTGATGTTGACCGATCGGTTAAAGTCAACCGGTGGAGCTTGTGGTGATCGGGCAAAAAGTCTGAATTTTTGCTCAATTCAGTAGAAATTTGATCGATCGGTTGAATTTATCTGATCGATCAAAATTGACCGATCGGTTAAATTCAACCGATCGAGGTTGAGGCGATCGGGCAAAAAATAAAGTTTTTTACCTGATCCAGTAGAAGTTCGATCGATCGGTTGAATTTATCTGATCGGTCAAGATTGACCGATCGGTTAAATTCAACCGGTCGAGGTCGAGGCGATCGGGCAAAAAACAAAGTTTTTTACCTGATCCAGTAGAATTTCGACCGATCGGTTGAATTTGTCCGATCGGTCAAAATTGACCGATCGGTTAAATTCAACCGGTCGAGGTCGAGGCGATCGGGCAAAAAACAGGGTTTTTCTCCCGATCTTGTAGAATTTCGATCGATCGGTTGAATTTGTCTGATCGGTCAAAATTGACCGATCGGTTAATTTCAACCGGTCGAGCTCGAGGCGATCGGGCAAAAAACAAAGTTTTTCTTTTGATCCAGTAGAAGTTCGATCGATCGGTTGAATTTATCCGATCGGTCAAGATTGACCGATTGGTTAAATTCAACCGGTCGAGGTCGAGGCGATCGGGCAAAAAACAAAGTTTTTTACCTGATCCAGTAGAATTTCGACCGATCGGTTGAATTTGTCCGATCGGTCAAAATTGACCGATCGATTAAATTCAACCGGTCGAGGTCGAGGCGATCAGGCAAAAAATAGAGTTTTTCTCCCGATCCTGTAGAATTTCGATCGATTGGTTGAATTTGTCCGATCGGTCAAAATTGACCGATCGATTAATTTCAACCGGTCGAGGTCGAGGCAATCGGGCAAAAAACAAAGTTTTTTGCCCGATCCAGTAGACATTCGACCGATCGATTGAATTTGTCTAATCGGTCAAATTCAACCGGTCGAGGTCGAGGCGATCGGGCAAAAAACAAGGTTCTTCGCCCGATCCAGTAGAAATTCGACCGATCTGTTGAATTTGCTCAATCGGTCAGGTTTGACCGATCAGTTAAATTCAATCGGTCGAGGTCGAGGCGATCGGGCAAAAAACATGGTCCTTCGCCCGATCCAGTAGAAATTCAACCCATGGAGGTTGAGGTGATCGAGCAAAAGAGCCTGTTTTTTGCCCGATCCTATAGAAATTCGACCGATTTGTTGAATTTGCTCGATCGGTCAAGATTGACCGATCGGTTAATTTCAATCGGTGGAGGTTGAGGCGATCGGGCAAAAGAGTTTGTTTTTTTCCCGATCCTTTGGAAAATCACCCGATCGTCTGTCTGTCGAACGGGCAAATTCTGGAGTTAGTGTTTCTCCAGGTTTGATGCTTTACTTGAGCTGACGGTTCACATGGACCGGTAATTCTTCTGAACCGGCGGTTCGCTTGAACCGGTGGTTTGCTTGGACTGGCGGTTCAGCTGGTCTGACGCTTTGTCTGGTTCGACGCTTCGCTTGGAAGAGTGATTCCTCTGGATTGATGCCACGTGTCCCTTTCGAAAACACGACTTTTGGCCTGGTGGTGCCACATGGCATTTCGATTTTCGTGCCAGTTTCTCCGGGGTTTATAAGCTTGCTCCGGATTTCATTTTTGCCTCATGCTTTTAAAATTTTTTTGAAGTCCAGAACCTTTTGCTCTCGATTTTCCTGCGTCCTGCTCTCTGTGCTCGATCGATCGCAATGGCATCCTCTGGCAGTATAAAGATAAAAAACATCGTTCCGTCGAAGAAGGGGAAGGAGAGTGCTGAGGTTTCGCCTAAGCCTCTCGGCAGAGGCAAGGGCAAAGTTGCTCTTGGTGTGCTTGGCAAGAGGCATAAGGGAGTGGGGTTTGCCTCTGCACCTTCTAGGCCCGAGCATATCCCTAAGGCCAGCTTCGTTCTAAGGCCGCTGATGCCGTTGTCGGAGGTGCCTGTCGTTGAGTACAATATTGGCGGAAAAACTCACTGACATAAAAAGGGCCAAGTAGCACAAACTGCTCGCCTGCTTCACAGAAGGTGCTCACCGACCAGCTCTCCCAGGGGTTCAATCTGCCTTCGGGATCGACAAATGATCCGTTTTTACAGAGGTGGCCAGCAAGGAGCAGGTGCTGGGGACGATCGTCACCGTCGGCCAGTTGAACTGCGGGCTGCGCCTCCCTCTGTTGCCGTTCTCTACCCGGGTGTTAAACACTTCAGGACTTTGTCCCGGGCAGCTAACAGGGAATGCATGGAGGATAATATATGCATTCTGCCGGATGGAGTCCGACTTTCAGGAGGAGCTCAGGTCGTGCTACTCCAGCATCCTTGAAGACGAAGTGGCCCGGATAGAGTTAGGATACTTATTCTACCACTATAAGTGGGTTTCAAGGAAGGAGAGTCCTTTCTTTAATCTCCACGGCGTCTCAGCGCTTCGCCCGATCACCAACACCGTACCTTCCAACAAGTTTTACACGGACTGGCCAATTTCCATCTCTGGGGGGTGGACTCCCCTTTCTATGCCCGAGACTCCTCGTTCTCAGGTACATAATATGGTCGAGAGATATGCCTCAGAAGGGGACTTGGCTTGGTCATCTGATCAAGTCGGGGCCATTGATAATTTGTTCTTGGATTTGACCTGCAGTACCAGATCGTGGAAGCAGTTTTCGAACTGCTCGGTTCTACACGGCAACGCCAACCTCCTACACAGGCTACAGTCCAGGTACGAAGACAATGACATCATGTACTCCGATTATGAGGATGATCCCGAATCAGGCAGGATAGTCAGAGTCGTCAGGGTTGAGAAGAAGGCCTACAGGGCGAGGCGGCGCTCGGGCCCGACGGAGGAGAAACTGTTTATGACCAAGCAGGGCCAGGTCAAGAAGAGGAGGGTGTTCAAGGAGGTTATGATGGAGAAGGAGAAGGAGAAGGAAGAAGAAAAAGAAGAGGAAGAGGAAGAGGAAAGGGGAAATGAAGAAGAAGAAGGAGGAGGAGGAGGAGGAAGAGGTGGAAGCGAAGAGGACGACGACGATGATGGAGGAAAAGGAGGGGAAGAAGAGGAGGAAAGAGGCATTGGAGGTGGAGATGATGTTCCCCCTACTCCTCCTGGGGTTGGAATGATCCCCATTAATGAGGCTAAGGCCCGTCGAATGGAGAAAGTTATGGATATGGTGGGTGACGGCAAGAAGGTGTCGCCCACCTATCACTTTGAAACTTTGAAGCGCTCGACGTACATAAGAATAAAGTACTCGGGGAGTGATGGTGTTGCAAGCAACCCCACGCCCCTCGCTCAAGTACCTCCAGGTGTCCTTCGCTTGGAGGGGGCTTCGACGAGCGGAGGGCTAGAGGTTGAGCAACCTCAGCCTACGCTTCAACCCTCAGCGGCCCAGATGGCGGAAGAAACGGCTACACTCGTGGTCTCTCTTCAACACACCGGTAAACAGCGTGAGGAAGGGGAGATCACTCCTCCTCGCGACATTCCTTCCCCTTTGCGAAGAGAGGGAGGGAGTCGCGTGGAGGTTGGGACACCCCAATCTCCCCCTGTTGTATCCCCTATGAAGGAAAGGTCGACCCTCAAGGGTAAGAGTTCTGATCGGGGGAAAGGCAAGGCCGAAGCATCTCGAGTTGGCACCGCAGGTATGTTCCTGCTGACTTCTCTTTACTGTATCGGATATTTGAAATTCTAACTGTTGAACCTTCGTATTGTCGGCAGATATTCCTGTTGGCTCTTCTCCTGTGATTAGGGATTTGGGTGAGGTTGACATCAACCACATAACGATTACGATTTGGAAGCTCTACAATCTTCCTGACGCACCCCTGGATGAAGCCTATGACAGGCTTGAAGTGGTGGTAAGTGTATTGGCTCTGGCATGGACTTTGAATTGTTCATTCTTTGATATGCTTTTAATTTGCTCTCTGTTGTTGGTAGAACTCAGCAGTTTTGAAGTTGGCTAGCAGGATCTTCAGGAGGGCTAGTGAGCGGGGCGCTTCAACAGAAGCCTCTCGCTTGAACGCCCTCCTGGAAGCCTCGAATGCTGAGAAGGAGAAGCTGCAGGAATCTTTGTTTGCCAAGAAGGAAGCTCTCCGTAAAGAGAAACTCGAGAGAAAGAAGTGGATCGATGGCTATACGGCTCGGGGTCACGAGCTTCACGAATTGAAGAACAGGTTCTTCAAAGTGGAGACTTTTGTCCACGATCGTGCAGTGGAAATAAAGGAGCTGAACGCCCAGCTTGCTGCAAAGGATACAGCTTCTACAGCCAAGCAGGAGGCTCTTATGAAGGAGCTCGAGCAGACATGCGCCGATTGCGAGAGTTACATATCGACTGCGGAGAAGGCGATAGAAGCCCTCAGGGCTCACACTAGTGGTGTTCTGTCTTTCAAAGTGTCTGCGCCGAGCAAGGTCGTGGTGGATCTGAAGGAGATAAGTCGCCGGTCAAAGTGTAGCGAAGCCCTGATGTATTCTATCTCTTTTCTTTTAGCTTTTGTACCTGTAAGACTTGCATATGTAAAAGCTCACTTGTACTTGAAAGTTTAAGAAATAAAGACTTGTTTTTGATATTGAACTTGAATGTGTCTTGTGGAATTCTCAGGATGTTTGTACTTTGAATGGAATGTTTGAATGTGCTTAACATTTGCCTGTAAGGGGTTGAGTCGCAACTCGGACACCCAAACTTGTTAAGAGACCTGGTAATTGAAGGTTGCATTGTATCACAACTTGAAACCGTTTAACATCTGCCTGTAAGGGGTCAAGTCGTAACTCGAGCACCTAAGCGTGTTAAACGATATAGTAGTTGAAGGTTATTTAATATCTGCCTGTAAGGGGTCGTGTCGCAACATGAGCTCCCAAACTTGTTAAATGACCTGGTAGCTTGAAGGTTGTTTTGGTTCACAACCTGAAACCATTTAACATCTGCCTGTAAGGGGTCGTGTCGCAACACGAGCTCCCAAACTTATTAAATGGCCTGGAAATTTGAAGGTAGATAACTTGAAACTGCTTGAGAACTTGAGTAGACGAGATGGACATTTGAAAATGATCTTTATTCAGCATGGAGTTTACATCAAGGATAGAACATTTTGAGATATCTAGCGTTCCAAGCTCGTGGTAGTCTATCTCCTTCAGGTGAGATCAGACGATAAGACCTTTTGCCTCCTATTGATTCGATGATGTAGGGTCCTTCCCAGTTAGGAGCTAGTTTTCCGCTGCTGTGCTCCTTAGTATTGTAGAAGACTGCTCTGAGGACTAGGCTACCAATTGGGAATTGTCTCTTGCTAACCTTCTGATCGTAGGCTTGTTTGATCTTCTGTTGGTATTCAGCAACGCGGATGGTTGCTCGATCACGTAACTCTTCAGAGAAATCAAGATCATCGACTCGAAGTTCATCGTTAACCCCCTCTTCGATTGCTCTGGTCTTCAAAGTGTTTGAGATGGCTTCTGTTGGGAGAACTGCTTCCGATCCATAGGTTAGGGGAAAGGGTGAGAACCCAGTTGATCTTCTCGGAGTAGTTCGATAGCCCCATAAGACTTCTAGTAGGACTTTCTCCCATAATCCTTTCTTGTCATCGAGCTTCTTCTTGAGTAGACCAAGGATAGCTCTATTAGAAGCTTCGGCTTGACCATTGCACTGAGGTTACCTTGGTGTTGAATAGAAAAGTTTGATTCCGTTGTTTAGACAGAATTCTCGGAACTTGTCGAAATCGAATTGAGCTCCATTGTTAGCGATCAAAACTTGGGATGTGCCAAACCTGGAGAAGATATTTCGCCTGATAAACTTGATGACTTCATCATCTGTCTCTCGGAAGAGTGGCATAGCTTCCACCCACTTGGTGAAGTAATCTGTGGCTAACAGCAGATACTTCTTCTTACTTGGTGTTGGTGGGAAAGGACCCAAGAAGTTCAACCCCCATTGATGGAAAAGTCATGGACTTGTTAAAGGATGGAGCTCATCTGCTGGGAGATGGATAGCCCGAGCGTGTCATTGACAATGCTCGCATCTTTGAACCACTTGGTGAGCATCTCTCGCCATAGTTGGCCAGTAGTAACCTTATAGTTTTGTCTTGGCTTCGAGAGATCTTCCGCCTGAATGGTTTCCGCAGGCCTCAGAATGAATGCCGATTAGGATTGCCTTTGCTTGTAGGGGATCAACATATTTGAGCAATATCCCATTGTGTGATCTGAAATATAGATTTGCTCCTTGGAGGCTGTAGCATGGAAGCTCCATTTGAAGTCTTCTGGCTTGAATTGTACTTCTGGCATTCTGCCATTTTTGAAGAAGTCGAAGATTGGTTGTCTCCAATCCCCGAGTTCATGTGTTGTGGTAAGATTGAAAATTGGCCGTCTCCAACCCCCAGATCTTTCATTAGTGGCAACGATCTGCTGTTCGATGGTGGTTTTTGGCGATTCTTGATAGTCGATATGTATTCTCCTTTCTCCGAGTGAATCTCCAAGTACCGAAGCAGCATTAGCCAGAGCATCGGCCTCTCGATTTTTGGCCCTTGGGATTTGAAGGAATTCGATGTTGTTGAATCGTTATCGATGATGCATCACCAAGGCCAAGTAGTGTTGCATCCTCTCTTCTCGGGCTGTATACTCCCTATTGATCTATCGAATTATCAGTTGGGAGTCGCTGTGGACAACGAGATGGTCCACCCCCAAGGATTTAGCAATCTCCAATCCAGAGATAAGTGCCTCGTATTCTGCTTCGTTGTTTGTAGAATCCGAGGAGAATAGCCTTTTGAAGGTGATCGAGATCGAGGGATATCAAGACTATCCCAATTCCCAAACCGATTGTACTTGAAGCCCCATCGGTGTAAAGCTTCCATCGATTTGAAGTATTGGGAGTCTCGGGACTCCGATTGATGGTCGTGGGAGCAGAGTTGAGTGGAGGCTCGTCTCCGTCATCAAGGTGCATTTTGACGTCATCCTTCCATGCAATAGGATCTTCCACTGGGAAGTCGGCAAGAAGTCAGCTACAGCTTGCCCTTTGAGCGAAGTGCGAGGCTCGAATTGAATCCCGAGAGCACTCATCTCGATCACCCATTTGGTCATTCAACCTACTCGACCTACCTTGTCGCGGATGTCTTTGAGTGGATGCTCTGAGACGACTGTGATCAGGTGGGAGACAAAATAGGGTTGAAGACGTCGTGATGCGGTGAGCAAGGCTAGTATGACCTTCTCAATCTTGGAATAGCGAGTCTCTGTTTGGAGAAGTGTATGACTGATGTAGTAGATCGGATGTTCGATGCCTTCTCTTCTGCTGACCAGGACCGCACTGATTGCTTGATCGGTGACGATAAGATAGAGCCAGAGATCTTCCTTTGGGAGCGGAGCTGTAAAAATGGGAGCACGCACGAGATAATTTTTGACACTTTGAAAAACTTGTTCGCAAGTTGGACTCCACCCAGAGGTATCTGCCTTTCGCAACTTGTCGAAGAGCGGTTTACACTTGTCAGAAGATTTCGAGATGAATCGACTGAGGGCAGCTAATCTTCCAGTGAGGTGTTGCTCTTCCTTCCGATTGGTAGGCGATGGCATATCAAGAATAGCTCGAATTTGGTCGGGGTTGGCTTCGATGCCTCTCCTGGTCACAAGGTGACCCAGGAATTTACCCGATTGAACACCGAAGGCACATTTGGCTGGGTTGAGCTTCATGCGGTATTTTTGGAGGATTTGAAATGTCTCTGCCAGATCGGAGAGGTGGCTCTCACGATTGGAACTTTTAGTGAGGAGATCATCGACATAAACTTCGATATTGCAGCCGATTTGCTCTTCGAACATCTTCGTGACTAGTCTTTGATAGGTCGATTCAGCATTTTTGAGGCCGAAGGGGTATTACATTGTAGCAGTAGAGACCTCGGTCTGTCACAAAATACATCTTCTCTTGATCGTCCGGATGTAGCGGAATTTGATTATATCTAGAGTATCCGTCCATGAAAGATAGGAGCTCGTGGCCAGTAGTGGCGTCAACGAGTCTATCTATCCTTGGCATGGGGAATGGGTCTTTAGGGCAAGCCTTGTTGAGGTTGGTGAAGTCGATGCAGACTCTGATCTTGCCATTCTTCTTTGGGACAATGACTATATTGGAGATCCAAGTAGGGTACTCTACTTCACGAATAAAGTCTGCTGTGAGTAGCTTACTGATCTCAACCTGAACTGCAGCTTGTCGTTCTGATCGGATTGTGCGCTTGTTTTTGCTTGACGGGCTTCACTCCTCCTTTGATTGCGAGCCGGTGACAAGCATCCTCCGGGTTGATCCCAGGCATGTCTTCGAAACACCAGCAAAGACATTAATGTTGGATTGAAGGAAGGATACCATGTCTCGCGCTTCTGCGTCGCTGAGACCGGTACCAATAAAGGTTTCTCGAGGGAGATCTTCATTGCCGATGTTGATTGGAATGATTTCTTCGATTGAGGGTGAGGTCTCCCATTTGATTGGTGGAGGTTCGGACAATGGGATCTCCTTTGGTTTCTATCTTGAAGAAGAACCAGCTTCATCTCTTCGTCGCTTCGGGGGGGCAAGATTTATTCGGTGATCTGTTTTTGCAGCGACCGCTTCGCAAGATCGCCCGGTTTGTTGATATCCTTGGATGCAGACGATACCCTCTCCTGTTGCAAATTTGAGGAGTTGGTGGTATGAGGAGGATATGGCATTGATCTGGTAGAGGAAAGGCCGCCCCAGAATGATGTTGTAGTTGGATGTTCCTTCGACAACGACGAATCTTAAGGAGACTCGAGTCTCTCGACTGAGGTCGAGGGTGAATCTTGATTCCCCCATTGTTATGCTCTGCTCCCCGTTGAAGCTCGTGATCACGGTCGGGACAACTTCGAGGCTTGTATATTTATGTCCCAGGCACTTGAAGCAGTCTGAGAACATGATATCGATAGAGCTTCCAGTGTCGATGAGGATGCGGTTGATGGTGCTCCCGTCGATAATGAGCTTCAGGACCAGGAGGTCCCGATGTGGAGTGTGGACTCCTTGAAGATCAGAGTTGTTGAAGATGATAGATGGCCAAGTTAGGCCTTTGAAAGGTTTTTCGATCCAGGTGTCTTCTTCATTCGCTGCAAAGCGAACATTGAATATGCATCGCACTTGCCGTTCGACTTCTTTCCCTGTCAATGTTTGATTGTGCAACGCTCCGTGAATGCCGAAGATATTGGCACGCACAGCGATAGGTGATTGATCGATAGAGATTTGGTGAATCCAGCAAGCTTCTTTTCCTTTCGCAGAAGGTCGGTGTTGATCTTGCCCGCCTTTGACGAACTCTTGGAGATAGCCTTCTCGTAGCAGATCCTCCAGATGATATCTTAGTCGGTAGCATCGATTAGTAGAATGGCTGTGGCTGCGATGAAAATTGCAGTAGACCGTTTTATCAGCTGTGACCTTGGTATCAGGCTGCAGAGGATTCGGCATTCGGAGGAACTCCTTTTGTTGAATTTGATCGAGGATCTGCTCGATCGGTAGAGTCCAATCTGTGAATATAGTTTTCTTCGAAGGTGATCTACGTCCATCATTCCTTGGTCGTTTGGATATAGGGGGGGCCACTGCCTCCGCATTGTGAGCTTTGGCGGTATACTTTGGGGTTTCCCTTTCGGCAGGTCGTTGTTTTGTTTCTCGTCCCTTTCGGGCGACCTGATCGTCTTCGACTTCGATCTCTCTCTGTATTCGATCAAACATCGAACCCAGGGAAGGGGGAGGATTGAGGATGAAATCATTATAGATATGCAGATCGAATCGGAGGGTATTTTGGAAGGCCAACATGATAGCCTCATCATCCAGATACTGTCCTGAGAGAGCGGCGTGCTCATTGCGGAATCTTCGTGTAAAGTTGCGAAGACTCTCATCAACACCCATCCTCAACCTGTAGAGGGAGTCAAGCTTCTTCTCCGGCTTCAAGTTGAGTTGATAGTGTTGCATGACGTGGTTAGCCAAGACTCCGAACTGGGTGATGGATCCAGCCCGAAGGTTATGGTACCAATCGAGAGATGGCTCGTCGAGGCTTCCGGTGAAGGTTCGGTAAAGCACGTTGTTCTCTTCTTCATGCGGGGTGAGGGCTTGCTTGAATGCTAGGCTATGAAGGGTAAGATCCCTTTTGAGGCAATTGAACTTGGGGAGAGTTGGAGTTCTCCATCCCCTCGAAAAGGACGATTGAAACAAACTTTGGTGGAGAGGTTCAGTAGAAGAATATCCTTCTCTACGACCATGCCCCCGACCTGGATGCAGATCGAGGGGCAAGATCGAGAGGTCTTGTCTGGACCCTTGAGTAGTTGTCGGATGGAGCTGGTGACGAAGATCCACTCCAGCTTCATGTTGGAGTGGGAGGGATAGAGAAGCACTGCTCTTTGAGGGTGTTCCTTTCATCTGGTGCCTCGCTCGTAAGTTGGGCTTCGACTGTGTCTGTCTGTCACAGTTATGACCTGAGGATGATTGAGAGGACTCATCATCGATACGATCTCAGATGCTCTGCTTCCATGGAGCAGTAGAGGGAGTTGGGTCGCGACAAATCCTCTCGCGGGCTGCGGTGCCCATTGACCTTCGTAGTCCGGAGAGAATCGATTACCGAGGCGGATCGACTCTCTCGTCGAATGAAGGGACAGGGAGAGCAATCCTGGCTTCGAAGGCTACCTTCTTGAGAGCATCCCTTTCAGCCATGAGGGTGGTGTTCTGCTTAGCCAGTTGCAGCAGCTAAAAGTCGACCGCTGAGATTTGGTAGGTGGATGGAGGGTCTTCAGCTGGAGCAGGGGCAGTTTGACCGATCGACTATCGGAGGGGTGGGGCGATCGGTCGATCGACCGATCTTCCACTTCCTAAATGAGCTCCCATTTCGGGGACAGCGAGGGGCTACCCAAAGTTGAGTCGCTGACTCATCGAACGAGTCTCTGGACGAGCTTGACGTGTGTTACTTCCCTCTGGATAATCCTGATGCTTTGTCCTCGCCATTCAGGGGAGGCGAATGATACAACCTGATCGCCGGTATTCTAGCGGTTGTCTGCTCAACCGAAGGGGCCGAGAAGATTGGTTATCTAGATCGGTTGTCTGCTCAACCGATCTGATAGTTGTCGTAGAGTTGGAGCTTTTTGAACAAGATCCCACAGACGGTGCCAAACTATGGGGGAGGATTTCGGCCGTCGTACGTAACCCTCCTCCAACAGTCGATTGAAGGTTTACCCTTCGAGATGTGGCGAGCCTCGAAGTGTTGAGTTGTGACTTGCTGGGCTCTATCTGATAGATAGGTTCAGAGGTTGAAGCCTTTGAGTAGTATCTAAAGAATATAGAGAATATTGAAAGACAGTGGACACGAGATGTGATCTCGGAGTTCAACCGAAGCCTGCGTCTCCGTGCTATAGGGAGTAACCTGAATTCACTAACTCTTTGCTTGAAGTGACCTCGACAGGCCGAGTGTCACTGAAGTGTCTCTGAACTCTTCAGAGACAAGAAGAAGATCGAGGAAATTGGAATATCGAAAGCTGGGATTCCAGAGCTCTGGTTTTTGAAATCAGATCTCAGATCACTGATTTTTTATCCTTTTACACTTGAAGGCTCTGCTATTTATAGAAATCTCTGGGAGAAAAACCGGGGCAAATTGCAGTTTCTACCATCGTATCTGGGGATCCCCTAGGCAGGGCTGGTGGGTCCCGCTGTCGTCTCTGTGGACCCCCCAGGCGGAGCTGGTGGGTCCCGCAGTCGTCTCTGTTGACCCCTCAGATAGAGCTGGTGGGTCCCGCGGTAGTGTTCGTGGGTCCCCCAAGCAGGGCTGGTGGGTCCCGCGGTAGTCTTTGTGGGTCTCCCAGGCAGGGCTGGTGGGTCTCGCAACATCTCCGTGGGCCCCTCAGGCAGGGCTGGTGGGTCCTGTGGTAGTCTCTGTGGGCCCCCAGGCAGGGCTGGTGGGTCCCGCGGTAGTCTTCGTGGGTCCCTCAGGCAGGGCTGGTGGGTCCCGTAGTTTGTGGGGCATCTTGCCAAAATTTGCACCCACAGGTCCTATTATCCGCAGCCTTGAGCGCTCAGACTCTAGCGGGAGCATGGAGATTTTAGGGGAGGTGCCTATCCGAACCGATCCACCAGGTAGCCTTGCCATTGATTCTTCTGGAGTTGCTCCTTTCCCTTGGGCGGCGACCACCTCTAGCTAGGTACCCCTTATGGTGGCCGGGTAGTGAAGAGATCCCGTGAAGCATCCCCCACCAAGCCGCAAGAGACTAGGGGGTGCATTCAAACACAAAGGCGCCACCCGGGATTGAGCCTAGGATAAGCTCCGAGGGCAGCCCTAGAAATGGAGTGCCTCTCTTCGACGCGAAACTCCTCACGGCTCTCCGATGGATTCGCAAGACCAAGCGAATGTGGCTGCAATCGGGGCTGCCTGGCAGCTCTTTTGGGGGTTCGTACGATGCCCCCTTGGTGTCATCTAAGCAGGAACGTCCAGAAGACCCATTCTCAGAAATCCCCTCAGTCCCAGTCCTTAACTCAGAAGGGCCAGGCGCGATCTAGGGAGATGCAGGCGCGACTGCATTAGCTGAGGTTGACGTCCAGACGATGAACGAGGCAGCAAGCTCAGGAGCTCCGCTCGAACCCGTCGATAAGTTCTTACAAGGTGCTTTTCTAAGTGCTCCCTGGGACCTTTCTTTGCTTAACTGTATACCATTCTTTGCTTCTTCGTGCAGTCAAGGATGAATAGCTCATGATAGAAGTCGCCAAGAGGTTAGAGCGGTCTGTCAACAATCCGCTTGGCGGCAAGGCTAGCCGTGCAAGGCTTCTTCTCTTCCGGTCTCCCTTGATCATCCGCGATGAGGCAGGGGGAAGCCCCCCCAGTACTAGTGGATGATAGCTCCCCGGACCCTTAGGTCGCACTGGCCCCGGCCCAGGGGTACACCCTCCTCGGGGACTTTGATGGCAACATATCCAAACCCTGGGCTCCTCTGCTATGGAGCTCGATCGCCCACTTTGTCCAGGTATGCTTGCCTTGTACGTTTATGACTGGAATAAAGCACTCGTGTATCTGACCTTTACCTTCCTCGCAGGGTCTTGTGGACCTTGCCCAGGTCGGTGAGAGGGCGAGGCAAGAGTCTTGAGAACTTAATCTGTTTTGCGAGCTCTCCAACCGGACCCTTAGACCCAAGAATGTTCCCTCGATCGCACGTATAGTCCATGAGCACGCCTTCCTTACAGAGGCGGTGGAGGAGGAGAAGAGGAGAGTCCGCTAGACGTAGAGCGTGGCTCTAGAAGATCTGCAAAAGAGGGATGCAATGGTGACCCAGCTTCACGGCGAGATGTCCGGCCTCCGAGAATCTCTAACGTAAAGGGACTCGGAGGTTGAATGACACCGAGCCAAGGCTACTCAGCTCATGCAGGAGGCCACCGGACTTCGGGCAAAACTTACCCAACTCCAGTCCCTGCTAGAAGTGAAGGAAAAGGAGAAGGAGGCTGCAGCTATCCTCATCCGAGATCTCTGGTCCGACCTGGACGGTGCCAACATGACTTGTGAGACTACTCTGATGGGCCGTGAGGACGCCCTGGCTATCATGGCAGTGGAGAAGGAGGCCCGAGCGGCCGACGTTGCCGCCCTTCACGAAGTCCATCGAGCCGAGCTGTGGCGGCGAAGGACTAGGAGCGCAACTGCGAGATCTTGGCTCTCCAGCGCCGGTACATGGAGATGGTCCAGTTATTGTAATACCCTACTGGGCTTATTTCTGTACTTCCCAAAAAATAAATAAAAAGCTTTTTTCTTTAGCAGCTGTCCTACTGTGATCGTGTCTTTTCCCGCACCCCTCAAGTCTACTGGTGCACCCGTGTTCTTCATTCTTCAGGTTCCTACCAATTGAAAACACCCCTATTATCAGACGATGCGTTGACCGGTGTCGCTTTAAATTCTAGAAAGGTCCCCATTGTGAGTGACGAGTCGCGGTTTCAGTACTATGTAAAAAATGCACGCTCCGTTATAAGTAAGAGAGAACCCTAAGCCTGTTTCTGTCATAACAATGAGGCCGATGGGAGCAGCAAAGTTCTTTCTTCTTCTCAGGCATTGGCCTCTTTCCCATTGGATGAAGCGTCGCGGATGTGATCCCGAAGGATTCAGAAGGCGGGCGGGCAATAGTCTTCGTCAGAGGAGAGCACGTAGGGGGGGGGGGGGGAACTCACGTCCTCCATGACCTTGTCCGTCACAGGGAGAGCACGTAAGGCCTCCCCCCCCCACCCACTCCATACAGGGATCAACCCGCTTGGAGTTTGTCAAGCTGGGATGACTGACCTCCAGTCCATGCTTCTCCAAACTCCAAGGCGTATGGCCTATGTAGACCACGGTGCCACCGTGGCATCGTCGAGCGGAGCTCTGCCAGACCAAGGCCAGAGACGAGATGAGCAGCGGGCCGGGTCCTACAAAGGGACAAGAGGAAGGCCAGAAGTTGGAGACGAGATCAACAGCTGGCCAGATCCTACGAAGGGACAGGAGAAAGTCCAGAAGTTGGAGAAGATATCAGTAGCGGGGTTGTCGGCTTCATTTGTCATCTTTTTCTCTATTTTTTCACGAACTCGCGAACTTCCATGTAATATTCTGTAATTTCTTCGATGAATAATAAAATTCCTTCTTCATCATCTCCTTACGTTTGTGTTTATTTCTTCTTCTGTTGTTAGATTCTTCAGGACCTTGTCTGACCCATGGCACCAAAGGGCGAGCTTCGTCATGCGAAGGGCGTGGCACACCCTTTCTCGTGGGGGACTTTGAAAAGTCTAACCCCTAGCCCCCAAGGGAGAGCTTTATCCTGCGAAAGGCACGGCGCACCCTTTCTCGTGGGGGCATTTGATAAGTGTGACCCCTAGCCCCCAAGGGTGAGCTTTGTCCGGCGAAGGGCATGGTGTGCCCTTTCTCGTGGGGGATTTTGAAAAGTCTGACCCCTAGCTTTCATCTCAACGGCCTATGGGGGATGCTAAGACATCGGACCCCTCGGTTTTCCACTCAACGGCTTGTAGGGGATACTAAGGCATTGGACCACTCGGCTTTCACCTCATCATCCTGTGAGAGATGCTAAGGCATCGGACCCCTCAGCTTTCATCTCAACAGCCAGCAGGGGATGCCAAGAAATCGAACCCCTCGGCTTTTATCTCAACGGCCTGTGGGGGATGCTAAGGCATCAAACCCCTCGACTTTCATCTCAACGTCCTGCATGGGATGCTAAGGCATCGGACCCCTCGGATTTCATCTCAACGGCCTGCAGGGGATGCCAAGGTATCGCACCCCTCAGCTTTTTATCTCAATGGCCCGCGGGGGATGCTAAGGTATCGGACCCCTCGGCTTTCATCTCAAAGGTCTGCGGGGGATGCCAAGGCATCGGACCCCACGATTTTCATCTCAATGGCCTGCGGGGGATGCTAAGGCATCAGACCCCTCGACATTCATCTCAACGTCCTGCGGAGGATGCTAAGGCATCAGACCCCTCGGCTTCCATGTCAACGGCCTGTGGGGGATGCTAAGGCATCAAACCTCTCAGCTTTCATCTCAACGGCTTGCGGGGGATGACAAGGCATCGAACCCCTTGGTTTTTATCTCAATGGCCTATGGGGGATTATAAAGCATCAGACCCTCGGCTTTTATCTCAACAATCTATGGAGGTTGCCAAGGCATTGGACCCCTCAGTTTTCATCTCAATGGCCTATAGGGGATGCTAAGGCATTAAACCCCTCGACTTTCATCTCAACGGCTTGCGGGGGATGTTAAGGCATCGAACCCCTCGGCTTTCATCTCAACGGTATGCGGGGTATGCTAAGGCATCGAACCCCTTGACTTTCATCTCAACGGTCTGCGGGGGATTCCAAGGCATCAGACCCCTCAGCTTTTATCTCAATAGCCTACGGGTGATGCTAAGGCATCGAACCCCTCGGCTTTCTGTCTACATTGGGCTCCGTGTGTTTGCATCATTTTTACTTTGGCACCATCTCGGGAGTCGCTTTGCTTTACGTCCCATCGCTCGTACCCCTTTTCGAAAGCATTCTGTCCTGATTCAGCAGCTCGATTCTCGAACTTTGTCGCTTCTTCTGTCTAGTCGGCTATAAATAGACGGTAGATAGGTGTCATCGTCCATATCAAGCCATTCTTCCATGGCCATGCTTTGGCAGTTCTTCCGTCTTCTTTGGATGTGACCAATCTTCGCTCTTACTCGCTTTGTCAGAGGAGAGCACGTAACTGGGCGGAGCCCGGAGCTTTGACCTCAACCTTCTTGGCCAATCTTATAGTGCTCGGTATCTCTTTCAGCCTCTGCCCTTCGGCATGCTGAAAGCCAAGGCAGAGGAGATCGAGGTGAAGATTTAACCGGACCGGCAGAGGAGGGTTGCGAGAGCTGCAAGAAGTAGGGACTTAAGCCCTGATTCTTTTCCTCTCTCTGGTCCTAGCTCCTCCATGCTGAATCAATTGAGCTGGAGCTGAAATGCCTCGAATCGGCGCAGGGAGCTGTTGGTGGAATTCTTCGGGGAAGGGCTTTCTTTCGGGGCAAGATGAGTTCTTTTTCCCCCTTCTGTCGTCGCGGAGCAGCACTGAGATCCTTCGGTGGCAGCTCCCTCTCCAAGGCAATATGGCTCGGGGGAGGTGAGGACTTCGACGAACCTCGAACTCAGTAGAGGACCAGGCCTCGGAGATGACAAAAGACTCGTAGTGCTCCACAAGTGTAGGATAGGACGTGTGTCCAGAAATATAATCAATGTACCTTAACAAGGAAATATTAGCATCCTTCAGATCTCTGCACTACATCTTTAAGTTCTCCGTGTGTCAAACGACTCAAACTTGCACGTCCAATCCTGGTCCCGAGCCTTAGACTAGGTCAACGTCCGGTCCGGGTCTGATAACATTGGTCAAACTTGCACGTCCAATCCTGCCTTTGTTTTGTCACTTTGATACCGAATTGTATTTCAGGTTTATTATCTTTCAATAGATCTTGCGTCAGCGAGGAACTAATATTCGGTCTTGACCCGCCCTGATTGATCTGCCGGGTTGTCGAGTCGAGATTTAGGGTCATCGTCGTTCATCAGGTCTTTGTGCCGTTGAGGAACCAATGTTCGGACTCAACCCACTTTGACTGCTTTGTTGGGTCGCCAAGTTAAGACTCGGGCTTATCATTATTCATCAGGTCTTAGCGCTGATAAGGAACTATCATTCAGACTCACTACACCGTGACCACTTCATCGGGGGTCGCCGAGTCAAGACTCGGGCTTATAATTATTCATCAGGTCTTAGCGCGGGTGAGAAACTATCGTTCAGACTCATCACACCTTGACCACTTCATCGGGTCACCGAGTCAAGACTCGGGCTTATCATCATTCATCAGGTCTTAGCGCCGGTGAGGAGCTATCGTTCAGACTCACCACGCCTAGACCATTTCATCGAGCTGTTGAGTCAAGACTCAGGCTTACAACAAGTCTGCCACCCAGGAGCAACTTGACCTAAAGCTTCGGAGGAAGGATCCCGAGTGCTGACGAGCACGGTCGGGCTTCAACTTTTACACACTTAGGATTTCTGAGCAACAACTCGACCTCCGGCTCTAAGAAGAGGCCCATCGGGTCCCTCTCTAGGCTGTGAGGCTGACCCCCTTACTTAGAGAGATGGATTTGCCACACGGCGGGTGACGAACCTAGGCTCCGATAAATCGAGGGCGTAGGCTTTTTCTTCCAATGATCGAGGGTGACCTCGCCCATTCATCCATGCGCTCTTGCGCAAGGGCGGGGTCATCCTGTGGCTGCTACCCCCTCTGGTAGCGTGGTTCTGAAGAAGATCCCCTAGCACACAAGTCCTCGATCTGTGTGCGGGCTACAGGTCCGGTGAATACTGTCAAGGTGATCTCCCTAGCTACCTTTGTGGTCTCTCCTATGAAACCATAGAGCGTCGTAGATGATGGCTCTTGTTGCTCTTGAGTGAAGCCAAGCTAGTGAAAAGCTCTTAGATAGAGCACCTCCACGGAACTCCATGTGTCCACGAGATATCGGTGGACGTTTCAGCTCCCAATCCTTAGCTGTATCACCAGGGGTAACTGGTGAGAGAAGGATACCCCCTAGAGGTCTTCCTTGCTAAAGGAAAGGCTCTCAGAGTCATCTAGTGTCCTGGTCTTCTAGGGGAGAAAAATAACACTATTCATGGTCTGAACTCTAAGAACTTCCTTGGCTCTCTTCTGAATTGAATGTACGAAGGGGTCGGTCCCGGCCTAAGTCCGTGGATCAAGTTCAACAGGTGAGTCGTCCGGGGGTCCGGCCGGTCTGGCGGCGAGGGAGCCCACAATACGGCTGTCCTGCCCGTGGCGAGGGGAGTGGTAGGTGCTCTTTCGTAGCTTGACCGTTAGGGTTAGTCTGTGCCACGAACTCTTTGAGATGACCTCTCTCGATGAGGTCCTCCAATTCGTGCATCAGGACCCGACAGTGTCGCGTGTCACGGACCCGACCTTGGTGGTTCTCGCACCTCCTGTTCTGGTCCTACCCCCCAGTTATTCTTTGGGGTGCAGGAGCTGGCCAGAGGACGTACTTCTCGTTTCGGATTCGTCGCAAGACTTCATCCGTAGGGAGAGTGAGGATGGTGAATTTCTTGTTCCTCCCTTCTATTGGACCCATGCGCTCTGGGTACTTGTGCTTGGCTCCTTTGCTCAACGAGGGTAGTCAGTCGCCATCTTGATTTCGTGCTGTTGGGGCGCGACAGGTTTAGTAGCCTGAGCATCCTCCTCCATACGGATATAGCATTCTGCTCTGTTGTACAACTCCCCCTTGTTCAGGGCGGGCTTATTGACCAGAGAATTCCGGAAGCCGTGGCCAGGCCTCAGCCCACTCTGGAATGCCATGGTGACCGTGGCTCCCTGGCCCGTTAAATCGTTAATGGCCAGGACCTCTGTTTTGAAGCGGATGGTGTAGTCCTTCAAGGATTCACGGGGCATCATCCAAGGCTGAACAGGGAATGGATTACCTTAGTCTATCTTTGGTTGCACCCGTACTGATCAAAGAACTGGCGTGCCAAGTCGGTGAAGTTATCAATCCTGCACAACTCGTCTAATGAGTCATAAGAGTTCATCTGATTTTTATACTCCAGGAGATGAGTACATGGGTCGCTCGACCTATCGAACCTTTTGAACCGAGGCGGTCGCTAGTCATGGGGGAAGTGGGTAGCCAAAACTCTCATGATGAGGGGGCTCTCCACCACCCCCTTGATGGCATTTTGCACCATTAGGTCCACCCAGTGTCCAAGTCGCTGGACGACCAGGTTTACCAAGTCCTTCTGACACAAGCGAGGTTGCTCTTCTGGAGGAGGCATCGACGTCCGGTGTCGGGGGGCACGAGTAGGAATCATCAGGCGATGGGCTGGCCCTGCCCCGCCCTCTTCCCGATGTCTGGGACGTTGAGGGTCTTTGCTCGATGATGATGATCCTCCGGAAGGCGTTGTGCTGGTATGGCCCTCTAGGACTAACACAAATCTCTGCTCTACTGCGAGGGCGGGCTTGGAACCAAGATGGTCCCAGATGTTCAGACGTGAACTGCAAGGCTCCGCCGCCCTTTCCTTTGGTTCGGGAGCTTAGCGAGTGTCGATGTTCGTCCATCTTGCCAGACCCCATAATATATCTTCGATCCCGTCGGTCATCTGAACGTCCTGCGGGGGCTTTTGATGGATTCTCTTTAGCACCTGTGCAAATTTTATCACAACTTTCATCATCGCATGAAAAAAAAAAACATACAGCATCCTAGAAAACATGTTAAAAGATGATGGACATCATCAATCTCTTTAGAAATTCAAGATCTAAAAGATATAGCGCGACTTACGCTCTGCTTCCAATTGATGGTTTAGTGCATCGGAGCAGACGGTGGAAGCGATTCTTGTGTCGGAAATCTATACGGATCATGGTCGTGCCATATTTCTTTCTAGATCATGAACGGATGGCTTTCAATCAAATTAAAAGTGCATGCAACCATCTAAAGACTATCAGAGAATTACCTCTCGTGTCTTATGAATGACCGAGGTGAAGAGTCGCACGAATTTGTCTTGGTAGAAGATTAATTTGTCGATGAAGCAAGAATGACTCGTAACCCGTCGAGAGCATCTCCTATTCCCATCCTGATCATGAGCTTTGATGGCTTGTGGGAGCCAACTTCTGGATCCATGTTCTTCTTCCGTGAGGAAGCCTTCATGCGTAGTGCTTTTCTTTTCCCTATCTCTTCTTCCTCTTTTCTTCTCTTTCTTTCTTCTCTTTTTCCTCTTTTTTTTCTCCCCTCTCTCCTTGGATGAAATTCACATCATCTTGTCCATGAGAGGGGCGGCTAGGGTTTGTTAAAACTCATCCTAAAGAGATAGAGACCAAGATAGAAATAGAGATCAAGATAGAGATAAGGTTCCTCCAACTCCTTTATCCGAAATCCCCAGAGATAGGGTTAGAGATAGAGATAAGGATGAGGAAGTGGATAAAACTCCCCCAACCTCCTTATCAAAAATCCCTAGCGATAAAGATTGAGATATAGATGAGGGAGCGAATAAGGCTCTCTCCAACCCCCTAACCGAAATACCTGGATTATAGGCATCTTCAAAGGGGGTGGTTTTTATTAATAGAGAGAGGGAATCTCCTCTCCATTACTAGGTCGACCACCTATGGTGTGGGCCCCCACATGGCCGGCCATTTAATGGAGAGAAGAGTTATCCCTCTCTCTCTATTAATATGGTCGGCCACTCTGTGGCTCGCACCACTTGTGACTAATTCCCGAGGGTGTGGAAATCCTCGTCAAGCTTAGATCCCTCATTCCTCTATTACATGGTCCGATGACACACATCTCATGTGCACATCCCATGCGTCATAACCACCTACACTTTAGCATGCTTTACGGAGCATGACCCACTTAAGCAACCCTTATGGGTCCTACTAGTGGTGCCATCTAGGATACCTAGTCTAACTAGGATTTCCTAAGGAATGGACTTTAGAAGGTCCGGTCAGGTAAACCTGACTCAAGTAAACCCTAATCCTCCCCATGC
This sequence comes from Chamaelirium japonicum, assembly GCA_947650365.1. NCBI lineage: Eukaryota > Viridiplantae > Streptophyta > Magnoliopsida > Liliales > Melanthiaceae > Chamaelirium > Chamaelirium japonicum. Next base: position 7,489,872 of record OX393552.1, read on the forward strand.
ACTAACCGTGCACTAGGACTGGGCAGCTCATCTGTTTGAATAGACTATGAGATGAAATCTATGGAAACCTCCATGACCTCGGCTCCAACTGAAGGTATGTGCAATCATCTCATGACCACACCATCCTCAGTTAGCCATAACCAAAACCACTACTAGGTGACAAATGCACTCCATGGTCCCTTGGATATTATGCAAGAACCCTTCTCTACTGTGTTGCACTTAACCCCTCCTTTTTTCGGTATCCGTGAAACTATCCGGGATCAAAGACTATCCCTCCCAGTATAGCACACCCACTTGAGTCCTAACTTTCCAAGTCCTTGTGATCATTATTTTTATGTAGAAGCATCTGGCCGGACTTGATGATCAGCCTTTCATGGAAATTACGCAAGGAGACACCTAGCCCCCCTTCGGGGAGTGAGGAATTCTCAAGCATACCTCCATTCCCCAGTATCTAGTGCTAGCCACCCAACCTACCCAGATTTAGGTCTGTGATAAACCACACTGTTTGGCATATTAAAGTAACAAGTACCAAATCCAGAGTCCAAAGGACATCCTGAGATTTAGGGTTTAGTCAACCAGTAGAAGAGTGACCATAGTCTTAGCGACAGCTTTATTAGACTTGGTTTATTCGCTTGATTTCGTTTGGTGTACTCAATGTACACCAACACATATGGTTTAGAGTCAACTACTCGAATGGTCGAGATAGACTATCTCTCCGTTATGAGAAGACCAGAGTGTTATAGCCTTTCAATTCGGGTGTCCAATCCGATTACTAACTGCGAACCTTCTGAGATGTGTGAAATGGTACACTCAAATCTCCTATGTACTAATCTCATCAATACACTTGAGTCATCTAGCATAACTTAGAGGATAAGTGGTAAGTAAAAAAAGCGTAAGCTATGAAAAGATGCAATGTCTATTATTCAAATAACCAAGGTCTGATACAATGATAATTTGTATTATCGAACACAAAGTCCAACAATCTCCCACTTGTTCGCGATGCCAATATCTCTCATTCCTTACCCCCATCTCCTCAAGATGTCATTCAAAGACTTTGATCGAAGTGCTTTCGTGAAGGGATCCGCTAGGTTATTGGCTGAGTCTACTTTGGCTAATTCGATCTCCTTGCGCTTCTGTATCTTCCTAATGAGATGATACTTGCGCTCTATGTGCTTCCCCATCGAGTGATTCCTCGGATCCTTTACTTGTGCTATAGCCGCATTGTTATCACAGAGGAGTAACATAGGCCTCTGCACTGATGGTACCACTGTGAGCTCCATAAGGAACTTCCTAGGCCATACTGCTTCCTTTGACGCCTTAGATGCGGCAACGTATTCAACTTCCATGGTAAAGTCCGCTATGCATTTCTGCTTCACGCTCTTCCAACTTATGGCTCCTTTACCCAATGTAAACACATATCCAGAAGTGGACTTCCTTGAGTCCGGATCCATCTGGAAATCTAAGTCGGTATAGCCAACCGGCACTAGGTTCTCCCCACGATAAACTAGAACAAAAATCCCTAGTCCTTAAGTATTTGAGGATACGCTTAACGGCCATCCAATGTTCTTCCTCTAGGTTAGATTGATATATGTTGACCATGCCTACTGCAAAATAGATATCCGGTCTTTTACTTTGCATTGCATATATGAGACTACCTATTACCGAAGCATAAGGTATTATCTTTTTGCACTCTATCTCTTTCGGTGTCTTAGAACACTGAGTCTTGGATAGAGTGATTGCATGTCTGAAAGGCAAGAAACCTTTCTTGGAATTATGCATTGCAAATCTAGTAAAAACCTTATCTGTATATACAACTTGGGAGAGGCCTATCATTCTTTGTTTCTGATCTCGTAGAAGCTTGATCTTGAGAATGTAGCTTGCTTCCCCTAAGTCCTTCATATCAAAATTTTTAGACAACCAAATCTTTACTGATGACATTACATCCACATCATTCCCAATAAGCAGGATATCATCCACGTAAAGCACCAAAAACACTACCACACCTCTCACTATTTTTCTGTACACACAAGACTCTTCCGGATTTGGCTCAAAACCAAACGATTGAATGGACTGATCAAACCGAATGTTCAAACTCTGGGACGCCTGCTTTAGTCCATAGATGGATTTCTGCAACTTGTAAACTTTGCCCTCTAGTCCCTTTGCTATGAACCCTTCTGGTTGCACCATAAAGATGCTTTCTTCAAGATGGCCATTCAAGAATGTCGACTTGATGTCTATTTGCCAAATTTCGTAATCGAAATGAACCACAATGGATAGAAGAATCCGGATCGACTTCAGCATGGCTACTTGCGAAAAGGTTTCCTCATAGTCGATACCCTCGACCTGAGTATACCCTTTTGCAACAAGCTTCGCCTTGAAGGTTTCAACCTTCCTGTCAGGTCCTCTCTTCCTTTTGTAGATCCACTTGCATCCTATCGGCTTGATATCTACACATGGATCTACAAGATCCTAGACATGATTGGAATACATGGACTCCATTTCATCCTTCATAGCATCGAGCCAGAATCCCGAGTCGGAGCCTTTTATAGCCTATTTGTAGTTTGGGGGATCTTCCGTGTATCCATCTAGGATAGCCTGGAAGGTTTCTCCCAAATACCTGTCAGGTTGCTTGACTATCCTCCCACTACGTCGAGGCTCCTGTACAATAGGCATGGGTGGTGCCGTTATCGTGTTATCTATTGGTGGTTCACCAGTAAATTCCTGTACTTGCTCTGGAACTATGGTATCCGAAGGTACCACGGTATCCGCATAGTCCATTGCGGTATCAGTGTTGTTTTGCACGGGACTATCCTGAATCTCATCCAAAACTACCGTATTCTTGGGTCTTCTATCTGTAATATAATCCTCCTCAAGGAAGACAATGTTAGTACTAACTATCATCCTTTGATCCTGAGATTTATAAAATAAATATGCTTTCATTCCCTTGGGATAGCCCACAAAGCAGCACAATTCCGACCTTGATTTCAATTTATCAAAATTTCCCTTCCTAACACAGGCAGGGCATCCCCAAATTCATAAATATCGCAGAAAAGGCTTACACCCAGACCACAATTCTAGAGTTGTGCCCTCAACGGATTTGGATGGAACCAGATTCAGAATATGTTACGCACTCTCCAGGGCAAGTCCCAGAATGATTGAGGAAGAGTCGCAAAGTTTATCATGGATCTCACCATCTCCATCAAGGTTCTATTCCTCCTCTTTGCAATACCATTTTGATGTGGTGTGCCTGGTGCAGTGAACTGGGATATTATCCCTCTCTTAGGCAAGTAACTCCAAAATTCTGCTAGGAAGTATTCGCCTCCCCGATTCGATCGGAGAGACTTCAGGCTTTTGCCTGTCTGCTCTTTCACCTCCGTCAAAAACAACTTGAATTTCTCAAATGTTCTAGACTTATGGTGTAATAAGTAGACATAGCCATATCTTGAGTAATTGTCTATGAAAGTGACGAAATACTCATACCCTTCTCTAGCTTTTATATTTAATGGTCCACATATGTCTGTATGCACCAATTATAACACATCTTTGGCACTTTCTCCCTTCTTAGTGAAGGATCTCCTTGTCATCTTACCTTCCAGACAGGTTCCGTAAGCCAGTGGTGATGAGTCCTCGGGCGACCCTTCACCAGCCTTTGAATCCGATCAAAGTTAATGTGACCTAACCTAAGATGCCAAAGATGGGTAGAATTCTTTGAAGGGAAATTTCTTTTGTTGGAAACGAGATTTGATGGCTCTAACATTTCAGTGTCATACAGTGAGGGTTGTGCGGGAGTTACCAAGTACAAACCATTACTCATCGTACCCGAACATATAAACTTGCCATGATTCCTAATGGTCACCTTAGTGTCAAACGAGAGGTCTAACCCATTTTTGACCAATGAAGAAACTGACATCAAATTCCTTCGTATGTCCGGTACATAGAGACAGTTGTCTAGTACTAAACTCTCACCACCCTCAAACCATAGTTTAACTATACCTACTGACACTGCAGTGACTCTAGCATCCGAACCCAAAGTCAGGTTAATCTTACCATCATTTACCTGTCTGGTTTCTTGGAAACCCTGCAACAAATTGCACACGTGATTTGTGGCCACCGAGTCTATAGACCAAGAATCAGTAGCTCGATCCACATAACACATTTCGACAATTAACACAGTGAGATTTCTCGTGCAACGGTTCTTACCCTTATGGGTCGAGTCCATTTTGGCCATTAGTGTGAGACAAAAATTAAGGAACCAGTCTACATGGTTAGGTCTAGTCAGTTTATCTAGATAGGCTCCTAGAGAACGGGTTTGTGGGATAACTGCCCTGAATACACTACACCAAAACAGAGTTTTCCTCACGCAGTAAAATTTCCGTTCCTCACGGTTATAACCGTGAGTATATACTCACGATTATAACCGTGAGAAATGAACAATATTCGTTAGTAAAATTAGGAAAAATTAACAAATTACTTGTTGACAATTTATATAGTTTTTCTCACGGTTATAACCGTGAGGAAGATGTTTTTTTTTTTTTTTTTTGAGATATACGGTTATAAGTGTACAAAACCTTAAAATTGTTTAGAATGCATCAAGCCATAATTTATTAAAAAAAAATACTATTAGAATGCATCAAGCACATCACAGCTGCATAATCAGCTGGAGTACGATTCACTTTCGGAACGCCTACCATCGTGTGGCTGTGATGTGTGCCAGGTTCACCGACCGGGGTTGATTGACTGGAGGGATCTGAACTATAAAAAAAAACCTAAGTGTAAACCTAAACGAGCTCCCCTCTCTCGCCCCTCCGCTGCCATCTCTGTCACACATCTCTCTCTCATCCCCGAGCTCCCCTTTCTTGCCCTTGGCTGCCACATCTCTCGCATCCCCGAGCTCCCCTTTCTCGCCCTCGGCTGTCATCTCTCTCTCATCCCCTAGCTCCCCTTTCTCGCCCTCGACTGCCATCTCCCTCTCATCCCCGAGCTCCCCTTTCTTGCCCTCGGCTGCGCATCTCTCTCTCATCCCCGAGCTCCCCTTTCTCGTCCTCAACTGCTCCCTCTATCTCGTGACCTCAATTTTCCCTTTCCTGTGCGACCTTAATCAATCACGAGTTAGGGTTTCAAAAATCTGATCGAACATTTTAAGAGATCATGGATCACCTCATCATCAATCGGAGCTTTGATGCAGTGGCAGACGATCTGAAAGCAAGGCTCACCGGCAAATCAAAGTTGTAAAGACTTGTCACTAACTTGGATTTACGCTTTGGTATTTGCTCTCTGTGACTTTTTTCAGGGACCTCAATGTTTTCCAATCTGCTAATTAGGGTTCCGCTGTTGGTTGCAGGTTCTAGGTTGGTGTTGGGATGCAGAGGAAGAGGATCTTCTAGTTGCATGATGGGAGGTGTTTTGGCCGTTAATTTGGTAAAATCATATGGCTTCACAGATCTTTTTCTTCGTGCTTCATTACTTTACTGCAACTTCAGATAAAGTTCAAGACTTCATATTTAGTAGGTGAATCAAGTAATAAGTTGGCGACTGTTGTCATTCTCCTTGATCACCAGTTGTTTGGTCGGTTTTGTGGCTTTGATGAGTTCTTTTGATTCAAAATGGCTCCGGCGACTATTGGAGTATTTTCTTCGCTCCTCATTGAGCGAATATTCCAGTCAAAACTGAAATATTATTCAAAATCGACCGAATTGTTTCGTAATTTTTGTTGATTTGCATATTTTAGTTAACGAAAATATTGGTCTTACTGAAATATTCTTTTATTTCAGACAGCGTGACTGGTACCGGTGTAGAGCCAAGTTTTGTTTTTATAATAAGGTTCCGTTCTTTTGACGAGTAAAATAGGTTAGGCATTTGGTTTACCCGGGAAATTTTACTGTCATGTTCTTTTGCCCAATGTTCGGGTAAAAAAGATTTCTCTTTTCTTACTATGGCAGGACAATGAAGTCTCTATCAATTTCCCGTTTTAGTTTGACATTTTTTGTCCACAAGGCAATCCACCCATTTTCTGAAGAAAAAAAAAGTGGACAGCCCAATAAAACAGATTTCTAATTCTTTTAAGTCCAAGTAGAAATGAATAAAGGAAACTCATGTCACAGAAAATTCAGTTGGGCTTGCCCAGTAGAAAATTCAGTTGTCTGCATTAGCATTAATAATTTTTGTTTTTTCATTGTGCAACCTCAATCTTTGCAGTGATCTGCTACTCGAGAGCATATCTCCACTGGCAAAGGTTTCAAAGGGTCGATCTAGGGTTATAGAAGATCATGGGCCTCCTCCTCATCAATCGGAGCTTTGGTAGGGCTGATCATGTTTGTTTAGAAGTATGATTGAATTTTTTTCCAACAAAAGATCCTCTATGTCTGCATTAGCATTAACATTTTCTGATTTTCATTGGCAACCTCAATCTTTGCAGCGATCTGATACTAGGGAGCATATCCCCATACGCAAGGATTTCAAAGAGTCGATCTTGCGTTGTAGGAGATTGTGGGCCTCCTCCTCCTCATCAATTGGAGCTTTGGTAAGGCTGATCGTTCATGTTGGTAGAGAGGGAAGGATTATTCTCGTGCACCTTTAGACATCAATATTCCTTCTTTAATCATTTGACTTATTTTAAGCTTGTGTTAGAATTACAATTTAAATTGCTCGATTAGCAAAACGCTTTGAAAGAAGAACGTATCGCCAAGGCCCCGACCGGTCGGCCCGTTGTCTTTCTTTGCCCGCCTGGTCAAAGTCACTTCCAGTAGTATGCTAATTTTTTTGATCAAAGAGAATGCTTAGTAGATTGTGCCATGGCTAACAATAATTTGTTGTGACCATTTGTAGACCTGATGTTATTTCTTTTGTCGTTTGCACAAGTATATAGAGCAATGAGTAACATGAAGTTATTTCTTTTGTCATTTTTTTCTTGGTGATCAATATTTGGTAATACTTCTCTAATCATCTCAACAAAAGGGATAGTCAGAATCTGATCCTTTAATAATATATTAGCATTCCCTTTTGTCATTAATTCATCTTCTTAAGAAAAAAAAAACTATCAGGATTTTCAATGTTAGTAAAACTTTGAAAATAATTCATATTAGGTAGAGGCTTGAAGTTTGGAGCTACTGTAGTGATATTGTGTATAGAAAAATTTTCTATAGTAATAAGTTATGATGTACGATATATTTTTTCATTCGCTTTGTAGTGTTTAGTTGTTCATACTCAATAAAAAACATGCAACTCTAGTTGTTTTATTCTTTAATAGCATTTATAATATGTTGCCTCAAGATGATAAGTTTTTCTACGATTTTCTTTGTTTTTTTTTTCAAATATGATAGAGTATCTTGTATTTTTTCTTCTTCTATAAATGTAGTTGTGAATTTCATGAGTGATTTGTATTTGATCACAGGTATGTGTAGCTTTTCGTTTCCAACATATGCAAATAAATTTTATTGAAGATATGTCGCAATCAATTCTGAAAGAGTGGACCAAAAGCCCATTTAGATCTGGGGATGAGTATAAAGAGGGGGTTCGATTTTTCGTGAACTTTGCGATTGAGCATGCTCTACCTGGGGTGACAACGTGTACTTGCCCTTGTAAGAATTGCAATAATTCTAAAAGGCTTACCTTTAAAAATGTTGAAAAACATTTGATCATAAATGGTATGCATCCGATGTACAATGATTGGTTTCTACATGGTGAGAAGCCAGTTGTGAATTTGACGAAGCATTCTACTGCACAAGTAGTTGAAGAGAACATCGAGAAAGAAAACATCAATGTAGGCGGGGTTGCATTAGAGAACCTTGTTGATGCTTCTTATGGTGTGCAAGCAGACAGTGATTATAGATGCGAGGGGTACGATGGTCAGACAGTTGGTGTTCCTGAATCGGATTTAGGTATTAAGTATCATGAATATAAGAAAAAAGCAGTAGAGAAACTATACCCATCTTGTGAGACGGGCGATACAACTCTTTCTGTAATTATAGAACTGCACAACTTGAAGAAGCAATTCGGCTGGTCAGGAAATAGCATGACCGAGCTGTTGAAACGCTTGACTCGGTGGTTTCCAAAGGGGAACACATTACCAGAGAAGTATCAAACTATGAAGAAATTATTAAAAGACTTGGGTATGAAGGCCAAGTGTATCCATGCTTGCGAGAACAATTGTATATTATATTGGAAGGAGCATTTGGATGCAACCGAATGCCCCCAGTGTGAGACACCAAGATTTAAGGTAAAAGAGAAGAAGTCTGGGAAAGCAGCGAAGCAGTCGAAAGAGCCAAGAAAAGTTTTGACACTTTCCTCTAATTCCGAGATTGAAGAGATTGTACACTATACCGTCGATAGCACGACAAATGACATGGCATAAACGAGCAGATCCTTCGTGGGATTTTATGCGGCATCCAATTGATTCTACCGAATGGAGAGCACTTAAGAGCAAGTGACCAGACTTTGCTAATGAGGGGCACAATGTTAGGCTTGGAATTGCGATCGATGGGTTTAATCCGCGTGGTGTTCTATCTAGTAGTTACAGTTGTTGGCCAGTTTACACGGTGCCTTATAATCTTCCACCTTCATTATGCATGAAATCAGAGTTTCAGATGATGTGTTTGTTGATTCCTGGACCGAAGGCACCGAGTCAGGACATTGATATTTTCCTTCAACCACTTGTAGATGAGTTGAAGCAACTGTGGGGAGAAGTGCCAACATATGACATAGATAAGAGGGAATATTTCACGTTAAAAGCGATATTGTTATGGGGGATCCATGATTTTCCCGCATACGGGAATTTATCTGGTTGTGTAATACATGGTTACAAAGCTTGCCCTGTTTGTGGTGACGAGACCGAATCCCAACGACTGACAAAAGGTAAGAAGATTGTTTACACAAACTATCAAAGGTTCCTGAAAGATGATCACCCATACAGGAAAGTAAAATCTGGGTGGTTTAAAAGTGAAGAGCATAGAGAACCTCCAACACGGCTAGCTGGACCAGCTCTTTTGCAAAGGCTAGATCACATCAAATATATACCTGGTAAAGTTGTTAAAACTTCTACCATGAAGCGAAAGATAGCTGAGGTGGGCAATAGCGACGATGAGGATGTTGATGGTAATGGCAATGAAGATACTTCGTCGTGGTATAAGAAGTCAATTCTTTTTGATCTAGAATACTGGATAGGTCATAAAGTATGACATGTTATTGATGTGATGCACACTGAGAAAAATGTTGCAGAACATATAATAAATGCGATTCTAGAAAAGAAAGATAGGACAAAAGATACAGTCGCTGCACGAGAGGATATGAGGGAGCTAGGTATCTATAGTGGTCAGTGGATGCGAACAGATAAGGCCACAGGAAAACAAGTAAAACCACCGTCAGACTTTGCCTTCAACAAGGAACAAAAGAGAGACTTTTGCCAAATCTTGAAGGACTTAAAGCTTCCATCAGGGTTTTCATTTAACCTGAGCAATATCGTTAGTCTTCAACCACCTGGTTTGCACATACAGAAGTCTCATGACTATCATATTATTATGCAATATTTGCTGCCTGTCATGCTTCAACAATCAACATGCATATCCAAAGAAAAGTGACTTAAAACGAGCCATTATGCAAGTAAGCCTATTCTTTAACATACTATGCTCGAAGGTCTTAATCCGAGAGCATGTCCAAGTTGCCAAAAATATGATCGCTGAGGCATTGTGTGTGTTGGAACATTATTTTCCACCCCACTTTTTTGATATCAGCATACACCAAATGGTCCATCTAGCCGACAAAGCTTTGCTTTATGAACCTACAAGATATCGGTGGATGTATCCATTTGAAAGGTGAGATGATTATCATATATTGTGATAAAGGCTTATGTACTGATAATATGAAATGAACTAACAAGTACATTTTTTTGGATACTATTCACTCAATCAGGGCAATGAAGGAGTGCAAGGACATTCCCAGCAACAAACGTTACGTTGAAGGCTCCATTGCGGAGGCATATCTTGTTTCTGAATCCGTCAGGTATGCTATGGAGTACATGCCGAATCCACGTGACGGAAATCACAATTGTACTCAAGCCTCATTTCTAGATGAAAATAGTGACGACTTTTATGAACAGTCCATGGAGGAGGGTAAATCTATCAAGTTATCACATGTACAATGGGTACAAATACGGAGATGGATACTCTTTAGATTGGATATACCAAGAGTAGACGAGTACTACAGGTGAAAGTTTTTTACATGGTGTTCTTGAAATTATACTAATATCGATGTTTTTCTAATTATAATTGAATATGCTTGAATGATGTGCAGTGAGTACCGCTCGTCATTACAAACCACTTCTCGTGGGAAAGGAAGAGTTCCCACAAAAAAAGAAGTAGTGATACAGTCTGAATTCATTGACTGGCTTCACCGGAAGGTGTGTATTTCGTTGTATAATAATATTGACATATTAAATTTACTTTTTGTGTTGTTAGTTAATGCGGGTGTGGTGTTTTGCATTAATAGTTGATGGATGTAAAAGCAATGGACTCAGATTTGTGGAGGTACGTTAAAGGGCCAATGCGGCATGCCAAGACACATATCAAGTATAGGGTCAATGGTTACGTCTTCGCTCCTCAATACTATGATGACACAGTTGGAACGCAAGACAGTGGTGTTTGCATGGATGCAATTACTACATTCGTTTCAAGTACGAAAGACATAAACCCTAAGGATGATGACACTACATGGTATGGGATAATCAAAGAGATCATAGAGGTGGATTATAATGATTTCGAACACGTAGTGTTCTATTGCAACTGGGTGAACGTTGCGGATAAGACCAACGGACGTAAACTTTGCCCGGACTCTAACCTATTGATGGTCAACTTGGAGAAGTTAAAGGATTATGATGGTGAGCATGACAAGCCAGTCATTCTCGCATTTGAAGCCAGTCAAGTTTTTTATTCGAAAGATCTTAAAAATCCTGATTGGTCAGTCGTCATACGTTCACCAAGGCGAATGACCAATCAAGTTGATGAGCTGACCGTGCCGACAAGCTTTCAATCTACGCTTGAAGAGCAACCTCACTTGACCCCACTACTAAAGTGCATTGAACCCAAATAAATGGATGATGATGGTAATGAAGATTTCATGAACTCATTTGATCAATCTATTAATGACTATAATTTGGTTTCTGTTTTATTTTTCTCCCCTATAGTGCAATTTGTTTGCCATGTTGATTTGTTTCGTTGCCCACAATTTATTTCATATGTTCATCCAAACTTAATATAATCCTTTACTATGATTAGTTACTATGAAACTTCATTGCCCACAATTTATTTTCTGAATATATTGTTTCATGAATTCTTATCTATTCTATGTTCATATTTTGTTTTTGTTCTCTCTCCAGTATTAGTTATTGCTTTTGTTTTCAATATAAGGAGGCACATTTGGCCTTATGTTGCTCTATGATCAGTTGCTATGTTGCATAGCCTATTAGCCCTTATGTTGTTTTAGGATCAGTTGTTTATTTTCTGAAAGAACAATGCAAGAAGAATGCTGAAAATAGGGCACAAAACATCATCGGCCACACTCTCGGGCGAAGAAGCTACAACCAAGTTTATGAAGCCATGGTGTGTACCATATAGTACACAACTTAGATAGTAATCACAATATATATTTCATTAACCAATTATAAATTTTCTTGTAGGATAAAGAAAATCCAGGAGCCAACCATAAGCGGGTTGATGGGTGGAAAGTTGCACACAAAAGCAAGACTGGGGAGATATTGCCGAGCGCACTGGAGAAATGGGTGAGTTCCATATCTTAATCTATATCACTTTCATTTTGGTGGTTTGTGCAATTTAGTTCAACATCTTAATCTATTTCACTTGCAAACACAGAACGAAATTGTGGCTCTGGAAGAAAAGAGAAAGGCCGCAAGCGCGAGTGAACATGGTAGTGCTACGAGCATAGATGACATCGAGCATGATGAACTGGCTGAAGTTTTTGGGCCGGACAAAAAGAATCGGTGTCGTGCAGTGACCTCTAGCTCCTCTGTGAAGCAAGTAAAGTGTGGACAAGCTGCAAAAGCAATAGCCAAACAAAAGAGTGGTGCTATACATGAGGAGTTCCAAGCTAAAATGGAAGCCACTGTGAAAGCCACCGTAAAAGCCTGTATACAAGAATCGATGAAGGAATTTTCGACTATGTTTTTTAGCATGCAACATAGGACTGAAGGTGTCTCCAACTCTGTGCATAAATCGATTGTCGGTCAGAACTTGACCAATGCTTTTGGAGTTTCGACCCCTACGACATCTCCTAGCGGAAGGCAATATGTCATGTTACTTTCACGAGACCAAAAGGAGGTGGCTAAGGGGTATATAGGGACCCACACAATTTGCCATGGAAGACAAGTGGCCCGTGATGAGAGAATAGTTTGGGTGACGGAGGTCAAGGACCCAGAAGCACAAATTTACGAAGCTCCCCAAGGTGGTAATTATAGACTCTGTGAAATTGCTGATGGAGGTTTTCTGATTTGGCTTGAAAGTCGTTTGCAATATCTTGGATGACTTGGTTTGTAAACTATTATGATACTTATCTACTCTTGAACACATATTTTTGCTTCTATATGGTGCTGATCTATGCTTCTATATGGTGTCGTTTGTAATATCTTAGAATGTAAGCTTGTTGCACTTGTGGATACAAACTTTAAGATTCTAGCTATGACATATGCTCTATATGTATGTGTTCTGCTTGTCTTCATCATCTTTTTTGAGAGTATGGTTGATCAATGACCCCAGATATGAGTTCAGATACTTCAAAATAAAATGAGAGTATGAAGCTTTTAGGTGAGCCGTCCTATTGTAGATAATTTCCATCATGTTGTAGATAATTCAAAATTTCCTTATTGAATTATATTTTGTGTGAATAGAACTAATTGCAAGGTTATAACACAGGAATCTTGTTAGGCTTTTAGGTTGTTGCATTCAAGGAGAGGTGAAGATGCTGCTCTATGAGTACTTGTGGAACAAAAGCTTGGATGTCATCCTCTTTGATGCTGCTCAGAAGGCGTACGAGGTACTTGAGGAGTGCAATGATCTGATCATGTGAGTTGGGTCTTAAAGCACATCTAATCTCTAGGCATTAATGATAAGCAGGAGCAATCAAGATCCGAAGCGGAGAAGCTTATAGCTGACGTAACGAGTCTATTGTCAGGCCACATACTTCGACAGAAAGAATTGGTCTGTAATTGTTCATCGGATATCTTATTTTCTGGTTATCTCCGTCATCCTGGTTGACTAATCAACTGCTTTGCAGGTGGAGGTGAGACTTACGGGATTGAGGGATGCTGCCTTAGAGAACAAGGCCTTCATAGACGAGCACACCCTCTCAGAGCCTGCCCTCTCAGATTACTCAACTTCCAGCCCTATAGCAGTGTAAAAAAGGTTTTTCTAAGTGCCAGTTACTTAAAATGAACATCCAAAGAGTTTCTTAAATGAACATCCATGTTTTTCTAAGTACCAGTTACTTAAATGAACATCCATGTTTTTCTAACTTGAAGAAAACATGGGACTGATACAACATGCAAAGAGTTTCTTTACTGATCAACAGTCCAAGCCTGATCAATTGTCTTGTACTCATCTTTATTAGTTTGTATTCATCATTTTGTTCCTTAATTGCTATTGATACCTCCTTATTTCTGAAGTTATAATTTGCTAGGTTATGTAAATATGTATTTGTAGTCTACTTCATCATTCAGAATTCAGATGTAGAGATAAGTGACACATACATGAAACTGTGGGTGGTTTTATATTGGTTCTTCCCTGTTTTATGTGCATTTTCTCACAAGTGACATGTGCAGGAAACTGTGTATTTTCTCACAATTGATTCTTCTCTGTTTTGTATTGACTCATCTCTTTTTCTACCCTTTGGGTCTTGTTAGTGGGAGGCTTATGTGTATTTTTTCACAATGACATCTGCAGGAAACTTACCAAAAATCTGATTGATCATTTCCCATGAAACTGTGTAGCGAACGACAAGGGAATGATGAATGGTTTCCAGGAAGGCTGCCTTCCTCTCACGATCGCATACCTATTTCTTAAGATCAGACCACACCTTTCATTCGCATCCTCTACGTGCTCCTTTCAGCAGCGAGCTGGGACATTGGTTTCTCATGCCTGAAATCATATTCAAAACTCCCGTGATTTATGCTTCCATTTCTCTTTATTTTGTTCAGTTTGTTTTGATTTTCTGATCCTTTAACATAGCTGTGCAGAATCAGGATCACTGGTGAAGTTATGAACTGAAGAAGAGAACCAGCGCATGCACCCATTTGAACTTATGTGCAAATCCCAGCTCCACACCCAGATTATGATTGGTAATTTCAGATTCTCGGTGCTTACTCCAAATGGCTCCAGGTTTGATTCGGTACTGAATTACGTAAATGAGTTGAAAGTACTATTAGTTTCAAAGTCTTGTAGTGTGGTGTATCTGATGATAACTGTCCATCAAATTTCTACTGCCATTACATCTATAATGTCTATGTATCACAACATTTACCATCAACTTCCATATTGACAGTTAGATAAGAACTTAACATGACCTCTTCAACCTCTTCTAGACAGGGTGGGTCTTTGTCCTCCGGCCAAAAAGTCTGTTGTGGTTTTTGTAGCTGCTATTCAACCCGAAACATTTATAACCAAAATGCTCAACCAGAATCACACGGCATCCAATCAGTGCCCCCCCTTTGCCTGCAGGTCGGTGCTGCTATTCAACCCGAAACATTTTTTTTTTCCAGTATCTTCTCTTGTTTATAGCCTCTTTTTTTCTAGCAAATTACAAAAACCTCTCCTGAAGTATACACTTAATTTAACATTGGTCTCAAGTATTTTCTTTTAATCATTTAGAGGGTGTCTGTCATGTAGCTTTACCCATTAATCTCTTGTACTTGTGACTTGTGTTATAGGGCTATGGGCACTACTTTATTCATCAGCAGATGTGCGGTGAGCCTCTTGAAGAATTGATCCTTTCATTGTAGGAAGAGATTGTGAGATGTTCTTCTTTCGACGACAACGAAGAAAGACAAGACATCAGCAAGCTGCTCCCTCCCAGAGAACTGATTGAGATGTGCTTAAAAGGAGAAGTCAGGGAGCTATCGTTACTAGCTTTTGAGGTATTTGCATGGACAAGCTCTTCCTTCCGAGGCACGAACCGCAGCCTCCTAGAGGACTGCTGGAAGAATGCAGTCGACCAGGATGACTGGGCAGCTCTCTGCCAGGCATCAACGGAAGACGGGTGGAGTGATGAGGTGGTGCTAGGGTCCTTGAGAGAAACCGTGCTGTTCAAGGCTTCGAGCAGTTGTTATGGACCCGGAGCGGAGAGCTATGATGGGAGTCTCGACGACGTCCTGCCTCTCCAGAACGAGGATGTGGGCCCCTCGGTGGAAGGCATCTTGATGCAGCACAAGGATTTCCCGGATGCGGGCAAGCTGATGCTGACTGCGGTCATGATGGGCAAGTTTGGAGACAGTGTCAAAGCTGATGAAGAAAATAGAGCTATGGATTGCCTCCTATGATGCTTTTTTCCTATACTGCACAAATTTTATTTTTTTTTTTGTTCTGCTCATTTGGTTATGTGGTACGTATGTGGGTGTGCATGCGAGACGGAACACTTGGTTCTTAGATGTTGCTGTGGATATATGTGGAAGGATTCAATTAGTTGTTTGAAATTGGCTGTATATAGTCTGCTCTCGTTTTTTTGTGTATAGATGTTGTTGTGGATATATGAAACGCATTATGGTTAAAGAGGCAGTTGAAAATCTCACTTACGGGGTTGGGGTTGTCGTCGTTGAAAATCTACTTATAGCATGGATGATGACATTAATTGTTGGCATAGAAAAGCATTGCCCTTTTGGGCATATGGTCTATAAAACTCAAGCATACTGTAATTTTTTTTATAAAGTTTGTCACGGTTATAACCATGACAAAACTGAAGACAATCGTTAGTAATTCCAACGGTCGATTTTTAAAAAAAATCGTAGGCAACTTACTCACGGTTATATGCGTGATAGTTGAGATGGTAACCATCACAGTATGGTCTATTGCAACGGATATAACCGTGTGAATATGTATTAATACCCACGGTTATATCCGTGATTATTTGACCTATTATAACGGATATAACCGCGAGTATATCCATGACTAACATTTGTGATGCCATATTACTCACGGATATAACCGTTAGGAAAATAATTTATAACGGTTATAAACATGAGCAAACCACTGTTTTGGTGTTGTGATAGGACATAGACATGCTTCAATCAATACTCATTAATGATTATACTTATGTTTTCTGTATAAACTGTGGTCCTCTCTTAAACCACTAAAAGAAAAACCCCAAAAATTCAACTCTGCAAAAGCACCGGGACATAGGGCCCTAATACTCTCACTTAGTTGAACGGGTGTTTCACCCACTAACTCCTACTGTCTAGGCATCTCATGCCAAGCAAACAGTTGGTATTTGAGTTATCTTTAGCCTCTGGTGGAGGTATCCCTCTAGTCAAGTGTGCACCATTGTTTAGGTTAACATATGGAGGAATAGGGTATGCCACTGCAGTGGATCAATCCTATCCCTTTAATGTTATCTATCCCTTCAGGGAATCCATATTTGTAGCCACCAGGCAATGCCACCCTCTACGGGCTCCCACGTAGGGGAGGCGAGGCACTACTTAGCTTACTATGGAATGACAATGGAAGGCATTCCTGTTAGAGAGGTTTTAACCGATCACACCCATCTCATGGATGAGGTTCTACTATACAAACCATATGACGGTTGTATGTAGACATGCAACCATCATATAGTTGCATCATATAACCAAGCAAAATTATATTTACTAAATTATAAACATCTCATGTTAAACATAATTAATCTACTATACATCACATGCAAAGTTATGACGATCATTTGTTTTCTATATCTTCACATAGATCACAACTTGACCGGATGATGTCCCTTATTGTTATGTTCTCTAACATACAATCCTAACATCCAGAGCATAGCAAATAAACATCCAAAAAATAAGGAAAATATGATGCATGCTCATTGCCTATGATCCTCCAACTAAAAAGAAAGAGAAAAACTGGACCGATCTTCAACTTGTTCGGAAGAAGCTCCAAGCACCCTCCAAGTCATCCTCCGAGTTCTCTTCTTGATAATTCATCTTCTTCCGTTTCGGATCACCTCGTTCGCTTCATGGGTCCACCACGTGTCCTCCATCTCCGTAGCAACGGTATACCGAACCGGTCCAGAAAAAGAAAAAACTATACCCTCATCATTTGTGGGCTTTACATTGAATCTCAAGGAAAAAAAACTTAGGTCGGGAGACCGAGTTTTCGCACTCACCCCTTACAAGTGGTCATAATAACCAATGGAGGATCACAGGACTTCCATATCAATCATATGAATGCAATACATCCCAGAGTGCAAGTATGCATGTGCAATTTTCATCACAACTTTCATCATCACATGATAAAAAAAATAAAAACAAAACATACTAGCATCCTAGAAACCATATTAAAAGATAATGGACATCATCAATCTCTTTAGATATTCAAGATCTAAAAGATATAGCGCGACCTACGCTCTGATGCCAATTGTCGGTTTGGTGCATCGGAGCACACAGTGGAAGCGATTCTCGTGTCGAAAATCAATACGGATCGTGGTCATGCTATATTTCTTTCTAGATCATGAATGGATGACTTTCAATCAAATTAAAAGCGCATGCAACCATCTAAAGACTATCAGAGAATTACCTCTCGGGTCTTATGAATGCCCGATATGGAGAGCCGTATGAATTCATCTTGGTAGAAGATGAATTTGTCAATAAAGCATGAAACGCCTCGCAACCTGTCGAGAGCAGATCTCCTATTCCCATCCTCATCATTAGCTTTGATGACTTGTGGGAGCCGACTTTTGGATCCATGTCCTTCTCCCGCAAGGAAGCCTCTACACAGTGCTTTTCTTTTCCCTTCTCTTCTTCCTCTTTTCTTCTCTTTCTTTCTTTTTTTATTCCTCTCTTTTTTCTCCCCTCTCTCCTTGGATGAAATTCACATCATCTAGTCCATGAGAGAGGCGGCTAGGGTTTGTTAAAGCCCATCCTAAAGAGATAGAGATCTAGATAAAGATAAGGTTCCTCCAACCCCTTTATCCGAAATCCCTACAGATAGAGATAAGGATGAGGAAGCAGATAAAACTCCCCCAACCTCTTTATTCGAAATCCCTAGAGATAAGAATTGAGATAGAGATGAGGGAGCGGATAAGGCTCCCTCCAACCCCCTAACTGAAATCCCTAGATTATAGGCATCTTTAGGGGGGGCGGTTTTCATTAATGGAGAGAGGGAATCCCCTCTCCATTTATAGGCTGGGCACCTATGATGTGGGCCCCCATATGGCCAGTCACTTAATGGAGAGATGAGTTATCCCTCTCTCTTCATTAATATGGTCGGCCACTATATGGCTCGCACCATTTGTGACTAATTCCCGAGGGGGAGGGAATCCTCATCAAGCTTGGATCCCTTCTTCCTCTATTAGATGGTCCGATGACACATATCTCATATGCACATCCCATACGGCATAAACACCTATACTTTGGCACGCTTTACGGAGCATGGCCCACTTAAGCAACCCTTGTGAGTCCTACTAGTGGTGCCATATAGGATTCCTAGTCTAACTAGAATTCCTAAAGGAATGGACTTTAGAGGGTCCGATCAGGTAAACTTGACTCAAGTAAACCCTAATCCTTCCCATGCACTAGGACCGGGCATCTCATCTGTATGAATAGGCTAGGAGATAGAATCTATGGGAACCTCTATGACCTCAGCTCCAACTGAAGGTATGTGCGATTATCTCATGACCACACCATCCTTAGTTAGCCATGACCACAACCACTACTACGTCACGACTACACTCCGTGGTTCCTTGGATATTATATAAGAACCCTTCTTCACTGTGTTGCACTTAACCCCTCCTTCCAGTGTCCGTGAAACTATCCGGGATCAAAAACCGTCCCTCTCGATATAGCACACCCACTTGAGTCCTAACTTTTCAAGTCCTTGTGATCATTATCTTTACTTAGAAGCGTCTGGTCAGACTTGATGATCAGCCTTTCATGGAAGTTACTCCAGGAGACACCTAGCCCCCCTTTCCTAAGCATGCCTCCATTCCCCTGTATCTAGTGCAAGCCACCCAACCTATTCAGATTTAGGTCTGCGATAGACCGCACTATTTGACAGATTAAAGTGACAAGTACCAAATCCAGAGTCCAAAGGACATCCTGAGATTTAGGGTTTAGTCAACTAGTAGAAGAGTGGCCATAGTCTTAGCGACAACTTTATTAGACTTGGTTTACTCTCTTGATTTCATTCGGTGTACTCAATGCACACAAACACGTATAGTTTAGAGTCAACTACTCAATGGTCGAGATAGACTATCTCTCCGTTACGAGAATATCAGAGTGTTACAGCCTTTCAAATTGAGTGTCCAATCCGATTACTGACTGCAAACCTTCTGAGATGTGTGAACTGGTGCACTCAAATCTTTTGTGTACTGATCTCATCAATACACTTGAGTCACCTGGCATAACTCAAAGGACAGGTGGTAAGTAACAAAAGAGTAATCTATGAAAAGATGCAATGTCTATTATTCAAATAACCAAGGTCTGATACAATGATAATTTGCATTGTCGAACATAAAGTCCAACATCATGGTCTTTTGAAAACTCTGATACCGTTCTACCTTTTCCTTCGATGCATGACAGGTGCATGACCAATGCTCTACGCCTGCACACCAGTAACAAGCTTCTTGTGATGTGTTTGTAGGTGTGAGATTTTCTATGGGAGAAGCATTCCACATCAAACCTTTTTTTTTTAATTTGTAGCATTTCATAGATTATACTACAAATAAGAAAGAGATCCTCTGGATACATGAATAATAAAGGTCGTGTCTCCACCTTTCTAAATAAAAAAGAGATTTTGTTTTAGCATGCCCACTACCTGCCATAAAGGTTCAAATTCACTGGCCACCATAAAAGGAAAAAATCAAGATGCACATCAGAGCACATAGGCACCTTCCAATTATGGATCAATGATTCAACTTTCCTCAATTTTTTCACCACTTTCAACTGGACAGTTTCATCCCATAATGCCACTAAATCTTTCCAGATTCTATGAACAAATATAGAACCCCACTAATGCCCTCCCCCACACAAACTCTTTCTCTCTCTAAAATCCCATCTCTAAGTGAGGGGAGATGGTCCCTTCACAACCTCCGTCGTCAACCACTCTTTCTCTCTCTAAAATCCCATCTCTAAGTGAGGGGAGATGGTCCCTTCACAACCTCCGTCGTCAACCTATGTCTTGACAGTGTCGTTGGTGGCTTCTCACTGGCTCTGCCCTTGCCCACCCGTCGAAGAAGACCCCATGTCAGATCGAGCTCTATCTCTGGCTTAAGCTCAAGCGACATCGTGTCCTTCACCGGGGAGGTCCGAGCATCACTATGATTCAGGCCCGGCTTAGCTCTTTATAAACATGTTGAGGGTGCATACAGTTACGGCTCGATGCCCACCACGGTGAGCACTTCCTCAACTGTTATTTGTGGCACAATCGAAGGAGGACCGGTTGCTCTGCTCGGTGACACTGTCACCTCCACCATGCTACTCCTCTGAGTCCTACTTGATGCCTTAATTAAAATATGAGGGGCTTTATATTTTGGTTTTTTATCCAACAATGCATTTTTATGAGAAATGAATTTTGAACAACGTATTTAATGGGTCGGGATTTGGACAACCTATTTTTTATGGCAGAGTTTTATGGCTATTGGCTAGAGTCTATTTTATGCTCTCTCTCTCTCTCTCTCTCTCTCTCTCTCTCTCTCTCTCTCTCTCTCTCTCTCTCTCTCTCTCTTTCTCTCTCTCTCCTAATCTTCTTTCAACTTTTTTAAAATTTTTGTTTCATTTATGACCCAAATATTCTTCTTTTTTATTTTAGGCATATTCTTTTTCTTGGAGAAATAGTATTTTACTATGTATTGAAATGACGTTTTTTGGTGGATAGTTTGGTGTGTTTCTTATTAGTTATTTTATTTTTTTAGTTGAAATGATGTTCTTTGGTGGTTGTGCTACAATTTTATGTTTTGTTAGAAAAACCCTCTTAGTGGAATACAATTTTTATTGTTAAATAATACATTCAAGATGCTGGATTATCTAATATGGGATGTATTTAAGTTGTTATTGAGCATAGGGCATTCATTTTAAGCCATCATTATTCCACCCTAGTTTAAAGGTTCGAACCGAACTAGGCCTTTAGACAACTGTAACCTTTAGAATTCCAACTTTTTTTTTCTTTCCCCGTTCATTGCACGAGTTCAATCTAGTATTTTATGTAGCTAAATGATCTCTCTATTTTAAAAATTTTTATTAACAGTGGAGTGGAGGAAAATTTAAAATTTAATATCAAAAAGAATATTTCTAAATAAGGTAAGAAGAACGGGATCAACAGACAGGTTCTATATTTCGAAATCGCACAAGGGTAGTTAGGTCATTTACAGAACTAGTTTGTTATAAGTTAATGATGCGCTCTACAAGTTGATACAGAATAAAAGTTTACATGGATTACACGTTCGTGACAGTTTTTTTCACGGATTACACGTAAAAAGGATATTCCAGCTGTCCTTTAGAGCAACTCCAACCGGCTCCTTCAAATTGAAGGCCGACCAGAGAAATAAAAGAGGGTATATGTCCTTTTGTGGCTTTTGGACTCCAACCAGTGCTCCTTTAAACTTGTCCCATGTAGTACAAATTTCATCTTACAAATATTTTAATAATCTCAAAGTTATCCTCTTACACTTTGAACAGTGTTTTGAAGGCCAAAGTTCAACCTTCAAATCTGAAGATTTTGAAAGTGGGAATGAAAGCCGGTTGAAGCCGTTCTCACCTTCAAAAAATGAAAGAAATGAAGGATGGTTGGAAATGCTCTTTAGGCATCACATACTTTTTGTCAAGGTTTAGGCACAAATTTGCTGAAAAAAAAAAAAATACTAAATGTTTAAAAATCTATTATTACTGATGTTAAATGCTTTTGCGACATTCATTTCTCTTTCCTCGGAGGTTAGGCGGGACGCCCCGGCCCTGCGAAGCAACGCGCCTTGGATGCTCCTCAAAGCCGCCCGTCTCCTCCTCCTCTCCTTTCCTTTCTCCACTCTCGCTACCTCCCTCAAATGGCGATCCGAGCTCCAGGAGCGCCACCTCGCCGCCCAGATCTCCTCCGTTCTCCTTCACCGCAAGAACTGGGCCCCCCTCCTCCTCCGTTCCAAGCCCACTCTCCTCCTCCGCCGCCACCCAACCCCCGACCTCATCCTCCGCATCCTTCACCGAACCCACTCCCACCCCGACATCTCCTTCAGCTTCTTCCATTGGGCCCGATCCTCCCTCGCCTTCCAACCAGACCTCCGATCCCTCTGCAAGATGGCCCAGATCCTCATCGATTCGAACCTCATCGCCCCCGCCAACCAGCTCCTCGACCCCGTCCTCCGCTCCGAGCCGTCGACCGCGATCCTCGACTCAATGCTCCGGCCCCCCGCCTCCCCCTGTAAGGATTCTCGATGCAGGGTCCTCAGTTTCCTTCTCGAATCCTACTCCAAGCTGCGCCTGATCGACAACAGTTTGGAGACCTTAAGGATGATTCGTGAGATGGGTTGTCAACCATCCACTCGCAGCTGCAATGCGCTGCTCGAAGCCTTGTGCTCTTCTAATCAAACTATGACGGCCTGGCGCTCTTATGCTGCAATTGTCCGGACTGGGACATCACCAGATGCTCGCTCATGGTCCCGACTCACTCGGCTGCTCTGCAGGGAAGGGAAGCTCGAGCGAGCGGCATTGTTGTTGCGTTCCGTCTTCCGTAGCACCGCCTGCTATGATTTAGTCATAGATTGTTACTGTCAGGGAGGGGATTTCGGAGCTGCGTTCCGTCTGCTCGATGAAATGCATGAGAAGGATTTGAAGCCATGGCTCGGTACCTATAGCTCGATTCTTGACGGGGGGTGTAAATTTGGAGATGATACAGTCGTCGATCCAATCCTGCAACAGATGGTCGTCAGGGGATTGCTGCCGACTATTCCTTTCTTGGATTACAATTGGGCCATTAGGAGGCTCTGCGAGCTGGAAAGGACATACGCGGCGGAGTTTTTCTTTGAGAGGGCATGCGACGAGAATTTCCAATTAGGAAATGGGTCGTTTACATGCATGCTGAGAGCCTTCTCGAAGGAAGGAAGAGTGGATGAAGCCATGAAGGTGTATGGGATTATGCTGCGAGAGGGTGTTGACGCAAGTCGAAGTAGCTGTTATGATGTGTTCTTGGCTGGGATTTGCAAGTGGGAGCCTTCGTGCGAAGCGAATCAAGTGCTGAAGGATTCGATCGGAGGGGGGCTTGTACCTTGTGTTGCTGATCTTTCAAGGTATATAGCTGCTCAATGCAGCAAAGGTTGGTGGAAGGAAGCTAGTGATCTCTTGATTGTTGCCCTAGAGAATGGTGTTCTCACTGAAGCTATTTGCTGTTGCACTCTGATGGAGCACTACTGCACCGCTGGGCTTCTTCACTCGGCAATGCTGCTCCATGATAAGATGGAGAGACTGGGTGGATGCCTCGATGCAACATCTTATAATTTACTTCTCAAAGCACTTCTTGCTGAGAAGAGGATCGATGAAGCTATGCGAGTGTTTGGTTATATGCAAGCGCGGAATGTGATGGACAGTGCTGGTTTTGTGATCATGATTGGCGCACTTTGTCGTGCGAAGGAGCTGAGGAAGGCCATGAAACTTCATGATGAGATGCTGAAGCTGGGGCTCAAGCCTGACACCGCCACTTACAAACATCTGATATCTGGATTTGTGTAAAGAAATTATGTCCTCGATCGTCGACAAAGCAACACACTTTTACAGTTTAGATTGCCAAGACTTGGCTCCCCCCCTGCAAAAATGAACATACAACTCGGAGTCGATCTCCTCTTGTCAAATTCCCCTTCCATATCCGAATCAGGGTACCCATCTAAATTTGGCTTTGCACCTCTCAAGCATAAGCAGAACTTTGAAGTACCCATAAAGTACCAAAATATCCTCTTGACGGCTTCCTAATGCACCTTTTTCGAATTTGCAAGAAATTTGTTCACAATGTCAATAGCATGAGCTATGTCTGGTCGAATACACATTATAACATACATCAAACTCTCCACGGCCGACGGTAGGGAATAACATATATCTCTTTTTTGACCTTTTTGATAATCGGTGACATCTTCGAACTTAGCTTGAAATGGTTTGCAAGAGGCGTGCTAACCTCTTTGAAATTTTTCATGGTGAACCTCTCAAGCATTTGGTCAACATACACTTCTTGTAACAACCACAACTTAGGCGCTTTCCGATATCTTATAGTCTTCATGCCCAAAATGTATTGTGTCGGCCCCAAGTCCTTCATATCAAATAACTCAAACAAGTCCGCCTTTAACTTGTTAATCATATTCACATCTTGGCCCATAATCAACATATCATCGACTTAGATAAGTAGAATGATGAAATTGATTTTTGTGATGTACCTCATATAGAAACAATGATCGGCGAATGTTCTCTTGTACCCATGACTCAGCATGAAGGAGTCAAACTTCTTGTACTACTGTCTTAGAGCTTGCTTGAGGCCGTAGATACTCTTCTTCGACTTACACACTAAGTGATCTTTATCTTTCACCACGAAACGTTCCTGTTGCACCATGTAAATCTCCTTATCAAGCTCTCTATGAAGAAATACAATCTTCGCATCTAGTTTCTTGACGGCAAGATCCAAACTTGCGGCCAAACTCAACACAACCCCAGATGGATATCATCAAAATGGGAGCGAAGATCTCGTTGAAGTCAATGCTTTCCTTTTGCTCAAAGTCTTTCACTACAAGACGAGCCTTATACTTGATGATCTTACCTGCACTATCTTTCTTGGGCCATTTGTTCAACTTATTTTTTTCTTTTGCATCTCAAACAACTCATAGGTTTCATTCTTGTGCAAATAGAACATTCCTCTTCCATGAACTTCATCAAATTACTCTTCACTTTGTGGCATAGAACCTCTTGTAGGCTCTCCGTCTCCCCCTCATTAGTAAGCAAAACATAGTCATTACTTGAGTACCACTTGGACGATTGATGCACCTTCAGACCTGTGAACTTGAGGCTTTTTTTACAGAGGGGGAAGTTGAAGCTTCATTTCCGACTGGCCCATCAACAACAGATTCTTCTTCATAAGCCTCTTCCACCTCTTAAACATAAGGCGGTGGAGAAGGGACAAGACTGGTGTCGAGTTAATCTAACTTGACTCTCTTCGACTTTACATCTTTCTTCAAATCGGTAATAGTTTGGTCCTCATAGAAGATCACTTCTCGGCTTTGCATAACCTTCTTCTTCTTCGAATCATAGAACTAGTAGCCAAACTTCTCATCACCATAGCCAACAAAGATGCATGAGCTTGCCCTCTCATCACGCTTCGACCGGTTCTCTTGCGGTACAAGAATAAGCACCTTGCACCCAAACACCTTCAAGTAAGCGTATGACATATTTTACTTTATCCACACCCTTTCTAGAATTTCACGTTCCAACGAATCCGAAAGGGATCAGTTGATAACATAGCAAAGTGATGCAAGCGGCTTCTTCCCAAAATGCCATTGGTAGCTTCATCATTGAGATCATGCACCTCACCTTCTCCATAACAGTCCGATTCATCATCTCTGCCACTCTGTTTTGTTGCAGAGTGCAAGGGACAGTCTTATCATTTCGAATCCCATATTGAGCAGAATAGCTAGTATTCAAAAGCTTTCGATGTGTACTCACCTTCATTGTCACTTCGGAGGTACTTTAATAGCTTGTCAATCTCATGTTCAACCTTGGTATGGAACTTTTTGAAGCAACTGAACACTTTATTTTTGTGGTGGGGAAAGTGAATGCACACCTTTCATGAAGCATCGCCAATGAAAGTTGCAAAGTACCGCCTCCCACCTAGTGTTTCCATATTAAGAGGCATGCACACATCGGTGTGCACGAGCTCAAGTAGCTCCTTCTTTCTCTCTGATTGCCCTTGGAATGAGACCGGTTGATGTTTCCAAATAAATAACTATCATATGAGCTGAAAGACATTGAGCTGGCTTTGGAGGAGATGAGCTTCTTCTTTCTTAGATTCTCTACTCTTGTGTAAGCCGTCGGTGCCACAAGTCCAGTGTAGCTCCATGTTCTGTCACACAAATACCTTTGATGCACACGTACACTTGTTATTGTCTTGCACAAAGTGCAACAAGCTTTGCATTTTGGTACTACCATAAAGCCCTTCGTCAGTTTCCAGACACCATTGTCGAAGTAGTTGACACACCTTTGTCGATCCAAAGCTAGGTTGGACATCAAGTTGAGGCAGACAAAGGTCGGGTATGTGCCTTACATCCTTCAAAGTTAAGGTACATCCGTATTTGTTTTGATGCACACATCTCCTATACCGTGGATCTTGGAGACACTACCATTCCCCATCTTCACATTGCCAAAGTCTCTCGTTTTGTACGTAGTGAAGGTATCCTTCCTCGGTGTGACGTGGTAGGATGTTGTCTTGTCCACCACTCATTCGATCTCATTATCAAAAGTATGTAGACACTCTCTCTCATCAATCGAGATGACAACTCCATCTTCGCCCTTGACAGTGACAGTAGTACCTTTTGTCTTTTCTTGAGCCTTGTTTTCTTTTATTTATTTTTTGAGCTTGAAGTAATTTTTTTTCATGTGGCCCTCCATATCACAATGGTACGTAGAAAATAAACTTCCCTTTGAACTTGGACCTTCCTTGATATTGTCAATGCCCATAAGATTTTTACTCCCCTTGTCTCATGAACAAGTGCTTGCGGTTGATCCTCGCTGGTGGTCTTCCTCATTGTGTTTTCATTTAGGAGGCAACTTGTTACCATACTCATTGTGAGCTTTTTATTAGGAGCGGAGTTGCTCACGGACACCATGTGACGACCAAGATCCAATAGGCCAATAGCCAAGAGCCAAGACTCCTGAGGCTGGAATGCCAAGATGGATGAGGTGAGGTGAGGTGTACAAGGCCTAGAGTTAGCCCCACATCGCCTGGAGAGAAGGAGATCCTGAGCTACTTATATAATTTCCCCTCCCAAACATAGAAGACGCGTTTTAAAGCCGTGCGCCGCTACGGATTTCGTAAGAACTCCGTAGTTAAGCGTGCTCGGGCGAGAGTAGTACCAGGATGGGTGACCCCTTGGAAGTTCTCGTGCGGGCGCGGGCAAAGCGGACAATATCTTGTGTGTTTGGGGCGGATGTTACAAAATGGTATCAGAGCTGGTTCTCCTTGCAATGGGGGGGGTCTAACCCTACACGAGGACGTGTAGCCCTAAGGGGGGTGGATTGTGACGACCAAGATCCAATAGGCCAATAGCCAAGAGCCAAGACTCCTGAGGCTGGAATGCCAAGATGGATGAGGTGAAGTGAGGTGAGGTGAGGTGAGGTGTACAAGGCCATGAGTTAGCCCCATATCGCCTGGAATGAAGGAGATCCTGAGCTACTTATATAATTTCCCCTCCCAAACATAGAAGACGCGTTTTAAAGCCGTGCGCCGCTACGGATTTCGTAAGAACTCCGTAGTTAAGCGTGCTCGGGCGAGAGTAGTACCAGGATGGGTGACCCCCTGGGAAGTTCTCGTGCGGGCGCGGGCAAAGCGGACAATATCTTGTGTGTTTGGGGCGGATGCTACAAAATTGTTGTAACACCTGTGGTGTTAGATTTGAGAATAATAGAAATCCTCAATGGCTAGTTTTGTCTTTTTGTAGCTAGACTTTTTCTTTGGGTTTTTTCCCAATAAATGGATCGTAAACCTATGAGATGTTTTACGTTCACATTCTCCGTAACTTCGAGCATGTCACGATGGTGCGTTCCGTGCAACGATCATGTGTATGCGCAGCCAGTTTCGGCAGCCCGGCAAGTAAACCCTAGAAAAATGATAATTGGTCGACAGTCGAAGCTGTTTTGTTTCTTACAAGAGATCGGGTGATCGGATCGTAACGAAACAGGATACGTTAGATGGGGCTCTGAGAGAACCTTCCAATGAGCCTGACACTACAAAAAAAACAGTTATTACCGACGGACAATATCCGTCGGTAATATTAATATTCCGTCGGTAATGTTCTATAGCGACAGAAGATATTTCCGTCGCTGGCTGTCGGGAAAAAAGGCGTCGGGGAAAACAATACGACGGACTAAATAATACCGTCAGTAATAATAATTACTACCGACGGTAACATTAAAGCCGTCGGTAATATTTAATCAATTAAAAATTAATATAATATATTATTACTGACGAAACTTAATAATACGTCGGTAATATATAAGCATGTTACCGACGGTTATGGTTTATACTGTCGGTAATACTATATATATTACCGACACATATATATATTGACCGTCGGTAATAATATATATATTACCGACGGAAATTATATATCCGTCGGTAATACTATATATATTACCGACGCATTTATATATTGCCCGTCGGTAATAATATATATATTACCGACGGATATTATATACCGTCGGCAAATTATTTATAATTTAAAAAAATAAAAACATTATTACCGACGGAATAATTAATTTCCGTCGGTAATAAGTATGTTTTTTTTTTAATAAATTTACCTAAATAATGTTATTTAATTCCTGTGATTTACAACAATACCACAATATATTACCACAATTTATCAAATATTACCACAATTTATAAAATATTACCGTAAATTTTAAAATATTACCTAAATTGATAAAAAATTACAGCAAATTATCAAATATTACCACAGTACCCGGCCAACAATTATAGACAAGAACAAAAAATAACCATATATTACAAAATAATATTTACACAATCCAGAACTGAGAGATGATACATGCCCTATCTCAACCACCCTCGCCCGCCACCAACGCTGGTGCTCTCATCGATCCCCTGACGCCGCCCTATCTCAACCACGCCCGCCCACCACCAACGCTGGTGCTCTCATCGATCCCCTGACACCGCCCTGCTCCTGCAATTAACATGTATTTGTTAAAAAAATGGTTTATATCTATAACTGATTCTAAGTGTTAAAAAATGATAAGTTAGCGTGTTTCGGTTTTGAAATAGGTTTGGATTTGATCGGATCGGCATCCGATAATTCGAAGTTATAATTATTCCATATTTCGGACTTGCGAGCGGGTTCTAATTGGATATTTGACCAATTTATGCTCCGATTCACCGATTTAGAGTCTAAGTGTTGAAAAATCATAAGTTAGCGTGTTTCGGATATGAAATAGGTTTGGATTCGATCCGATCGTCATCGGATCGGCATTCGATAATTCCAACTTGGAATTATTCCGTATTTCGGACTTGCGAGCGGGTTCTAATTGGATATTTGACTAATTTACGCTCCGATTCACCGATTTAGAGTCTAAGTGTTGAAAAATCATAACTTAGCGTGTTTCGGATATGAAATAGCTAGGGTTGGATTCGATCGGATCGTCATCGGATCGGCATTCGATAATTCGAACTTGGAATTATTCCGTATTTCGGACTTGCGAGCGAGTTCTAATTGGATATTTGACCAATTTACGCTCCGATTCATCGATTTAGAGTCTAAGTGTTGGAAAATCATAAGTTAGCGTGTTTCGGATATGAAATAGGTTTGGATTCGATCCGATCGTCATCGGATCGGCATCCGATAATTCGAACTTGGAATTATTCCGTATTTCGGACTTGCGAGCGGGTTCTAATTGGATATTTGACCAATTTACGCTCCGATTCACCGATTTAGAGTCTAAGTGTTGGAAAATCATAAGTTAGCGTGTTTCGGATATGAAATAGGTTTGGATTCGATCCGATCGTCATCGGATCGGCATCCGATAATTCGAACTTAGAATTATTCCGTATTTCGGACTTGCGAGCGGGTTCTAATTGGATATTTGACCAATTTACGCTCCGATTCACCGATTTAGAGTCTAAGTGTTGGAAAATCATAAGTTAGCGTGTTTCGGATATGAAATAGGTTTGGATTCGATCCGATCGTCATCGGATCGGCATCCGATAATTTGAAGTTGGAATTATTCCGTATTTCGGACTTGCGAGCGAGTTCTAATTGGATATTTGTACAATTTACGCTCCGATTCACCGATTTAGAGTCTAAGTGTTGGAAAATCATAAGTTAGCGTGTTTCGGATATGAAATAGGTTTGGATTCGATCCGATCGTCATCGGCTCGGCATCCGATAATTCGAACTTGGAATTATTCCGTATTTCGGACTTGCGAGCGGGTTCTAATTGGATATTTGACCAATTTACGGTCCGATTCACCGATTTAGAGTCTAAGTGTTGGAAAATCATAAGTTAGCGTGTTTCGGATATGAAATAGGTTTGGATTCGATCCGATCGTCATCGGATCGGCATCCGATAATTCCAACTTGGAATTATTCCGTATTTTGGACTTGCGAGCGGGTTCTAATTGGATATTTGACCAATTTACGATCCGATTCACCTATTTAGAGTCTAAGTGTTGGAAAATCATAAGTTAGCGTGTTTCGGATATGAAATAGGTTTAGATTCGATCCGATCGTCATCGGATCGGCATCCGATAATTCGAACTTGGAATTATTCCGTATTTCGGACTTGCGAGCGGGTTCTAATTGGATATTTGACCAATTTACGCTCCGATTCACCGATTTAGAGTCTAAGTGTTGGAAAATCATAAGTTAGCGTGTTTCGGATATGAAATAGGTTTGGATTCGATCCGATCGTCATCGGATCGGCATCCGATAATTCGAAGTTGGAATTATTCCGTATTTCGGACTTGCGAGCGAGTTCTAATTGGATATTTGACCAATTTACGCTTCGATTCACCGATTTAGAGTCTAAGTGTTGGAAAATCATAAGTTAGCGTGTTTCGGATATGAAATAGGTTTGGATTCGATTCGATCGTCATCGGATCGGCATCCGATAATTCCAACTTGGAATTATTCCGTATTTCGGACTTGCGAGCGGGTTCTAATTGGATATTTGACCAATTTACGATCCGATTCACTGATTTAGAGTCTAAGTGTTGGAAAATCATAAGTTAGCGTGTTTCGGATATGAAATAGGTTTGGATTCGATCCGATCGTCATCGGATCGGCATCCGATAATTTGAACTTTGAATTATTCCGTATTTCGGACTTGCGAGCGGGTTCTAATTGGATATTTGACCAATTTACGCTCCGATTCACCGATTTAGAGTCTAAGTGTTGGAAAATCATAAGTTAGCGTGTTTCGGATATGAAATAGGTTTGGATTCGATCCGATCGTCATTGGATCGGCATCCGATAATTCGAAGTTGGAATTATTCCGTATTTCGGACTTGCGAGCGAGTTCTAATTGGATATTTGACCAATTTACGCTCCGATTCACCGATTTAGAGTCTAAGTGTTGGAAAATCATAAGTTAGCGTGTTTCAGATATGAAATAGGTTTGGATTCGATCCGATCGTCATCGGATCGGCATCCGATAATTCGAACTTGGAATTATTCCGTATTTCGGACTTGCGATCGGGTTCTAATTGGATATTTTACCAATTTACAATCCGATTCACCGATTTAGAGTCTAAGTGTTGGAAAATCATAAGTTAGCGTGTTTCGGATATGAAATAGGTTTGGATTCGATCCGATCGTCATCAGATCGGCATCCGATAATTCGAACTTGGAATTATTCCGTATTTCGGACTTGCGATCGGGTTATAATTGGATATTTGACCAATTTACGATCCGATTCACCGATTTAGAGTCTAAGTGTTGGAAAATCATAAGTTAGCGTGTTTCGGATATGAAATAGGTTTGGATTCGATCCGATCGTCATCGGATCGGCATCCGATAATTCGAACTTGGAATTATTCCTTATTTCGGACTTGCGAGCGGGTTCTAATTGGATATTTGACCAATTTACGCTCCGATTCACCGATTTAGAGTCTAAGTGTTGGAAAATCATAAGTTAGCGTGTTTCGGATATGAAATAGGTTTGGATTCGATCCGATCGTCATCGGATCGGCATCCGATAATTCGAAGTTGGAATTCTTCCGTTTTTCGGACTTGCGAGCGGGTTCTAATTGGATATTTGACCAATTTACGCTCCGATTCACCGATTTAGAGTCTAAGTGTTGGAAAATCATAAGTTAGCGTGTTTCGGATATGAAATAGGTTTGGATTCGATCGGATCGGCATCCGATAATTCGAACTTGGAATTATTCCGTATTTCAGACTTGCGAGCGAGTTCTAATTGGATATTTGACCAATTTACGCTCCGATTCACCGATTTAGAGTCTAAGTGTTGGAAAATCATAATTTAGCGTGTTTCGGATATGAAATAGGTTTGGATTCGATCCGATCGTCATCGGATCGGCATCCGATAATTCGAACTTGGAATTATTCCGTATTTCGGACTTGCGAGCGAGTTCTAATTGGATATTTGACCAATTTACGCTCCGATTCACCGATTTAGAGTCTAAGTGTTGTAAAATCATAAGTTAGCGTGTTTCGGATATGAAATAGGTTTGGATTCGATCCGATCGTCATCAGATCGGCATCCGATAATTCGAACTTGGAATTATTCCGTATTTCGGACTTGCGAGCGGGTTCTTATTGGATATTTGACCAATTTACGCTCCGATTCACCGATTTAGAGTCTAAGTGTTGAAAAATCATAACTTACCGTGTTTCGGATATGAAATAGCTAGGGTTGGATCCGATCGGATCGTCATCGGATCGGCATCCGATAATTCTAACTTGGAATTATTCCGTATTTCGGACTTGCGAGCGAGTTCTAATTGGATATTTGACCAATTTACGCTCCGATTCACCGATTTAGAGTCTAAGTGTTGGAAAATCATAAGTTAGCGTGTTTCGGATATGAAATAGGTTTGGATTCGATCCGATCATCATTGGATCGGCATCCGATAATTCAAAGTTAGAATTATTCCGTGTTTCGGACTTGCGAGCGAGTTCTAATTGGATATTTGACCAATTTACGCTCAAATTCACCGATATAGAGTCTAAGTGTTGGAAAATCATAAGTTAGCGTGTTTCGGATATGAAATAGGTTTGGATTCGATCTGATCATCATCGGATCGGCATTCGATAATTCAAACTTGGAATTACTCCGTATTTCGGACTTGCGAGCGGGTTCTAATTGGATATTTGACCAATTTACGCTCCGATTCACCGATTTAGAGTCTAAGTGTTGGAAAATCATAAGTTAGCGTGTTTCGGATATGAAATAGGTTTGGATTCGATCCGATCGTCATCGGATAGGCATCCGATATTTCGAACTTGGAATTACTCCGTATTTCGGACTTGTGAGCGGGTTCTAATTGGATATTTGACCAATTTACGCTTCGATTCACCGATTTAGAGTCTAAGTGTTGGAAAATCATAACTTAGCGTGTTTCGGATATGAAATAGATTTGGATTCGATCTGATCGTTATCGGATCGGCTTCCGATAATTCGAACTTGGAATTATTCCGTATTTCGGACTTGCGAGCGGGTTCTAATTGGATATTTGACCAATTTACGCTCCGATTCACCGATTTAGAGTCTAAGTGTTGGAAAATCATAACTTAGCGTGTTTCGGATATGAAATAGGTTTGGATTCGATCCGATCGTCATCGGATCGGCATCCAATAATTCGAAGTTGGAATTATTCCGTATTTCGGACTTGCGAGCGGGTTCTAAATGGATATTTGACCAATTTACGCTCCGATTCACCGATTTAGAGTCTAAGTGTTGGAAAATCATAAGTTAGTGTGTTTCGGATATGAAATAGGTTTGGATTCGATCCGATCGTCATCGGATCGGCATCCGATAATTCCAACTTGGAATTATTTCGTATTTCGGACTTGCGAGCGGGTTCTAATTGGATATTTGACCAATTTACGATCCGATTCACCGATTTAGAGTCTAAGTGTTGGAAAATCATAAGTTAGCGTGTTTCGGATATGAAATAGGTTTGGATTCGATCCGATCGTCAAACACCCATACCCTTATCCCGAAAACACCCATACCCTTATCCAAGTAAGCATAAGTTAAATATTTTAAAAATCATGAGCCTTTCGGTACCATTACCTTTATCCTAATAAGCATAAGTTAAATATTTCAAAAAATCATGAGCCTTTTGGAAATTGATAAGTGTTTTTTTGGACATAAAGTTTACAGAGGAAGCTAAATGCAGACGGAGCATAGTTCAGGGTTCAAATTGTTTAAAAAAACAGCTGAGGGACCAATATGAATAGAGGTGTAAAGTTAAGGGAAGGTTTTTGTTATTTTCCCTTTTACTTTATGTTCAATGAATAGGAGGGGGAGAAGGATAATATTTTCATACCTTGAAAGATAAATCTTGTGCAGGATTGTTAGTAAGTACACCAGTTTACTACTCTAGTTTGTATGTAAACCTCTTCTTAAAATAATCCAGTTCATCACCATGCACCTGTAAAAGATTCAGAAGGCTCATTTAAACACCGGACAGAGATGCTGAACATTATTGTTAGCATTTCAGAAATATTTGTAGTACTACTTTTTGACCTTATGTAACCGGTTGAACCAACAAATGGATTTCTCTTGCACCAGTATCCAGTCCATCGCCATCTCGTACTCAATCGTGTTCGGCTGTGAGCAGTGTGACGTTGCCACGGCCTTTTTCTGATAACAAAGTTCAAGCATTAGAGAAAAAAAAAGCCACGAAAAACAGTGCACAAGTTATATATAGTAGAGTGGGGCAGCATAATCACCCATTCGTGATGGTGCATTAGGCGTCGGATCTTGTCGATCACCAGATGACCGTCTAGTTTTGAGGTATTAGGCGTAAGTATTTTGGAATTCCACAAATTTTTTCTTGTTTTGAGGTATTTATGAAGCGGTGAAGTATTAGTAACACTTGTGGAATTACTTTTACGTCAGAAAAATTTCAGACATTGTTTACAAAGCTTCAGTCAAAGTTTACCTGTATGCCAGCATAACTGCAGAGATAGAAATCGAACTCCGTTGGGTGGCATATTGTTGTGTCCACTACAAATGTCACATGAGGGAGATATCCCTCTTCCAACGAGGCACACACCTAGCATGATTAAAAAACAAAATTCTATAATTTAAAAGAAAAATAGAGGCTACATCATTACCATGAGAGAGAGAGAGAGACCATTTATGATACGATTTACCTATTTAGAGTCTAAGTGTTGGAAAATCATAAGTGTGATAATATGATCTAAACTCAAATTAGTAAGATTCATATTTTTTGCTAATATTATAAAGATTAGTAAGTACCTGATCATGAGGATGAGCCACCGCTAGACCGGCTTATGAATTCATTAAATTTACGCTCCAGTTCCCTACGAGCTTCTCTTTCCTCATCGAGGGCCTTCTTCTCCGCCTCAACCCTCTGCTCGAGGGCCTGCCTCTGCTCTCGCTCCGCCTCAATCCTCTGCTCGAGGGCCTGCCTCTGCTCTCGCTCCGCGTCTAGTGCAGACTGCAGCTGAGTGATAGCACCGGTCTGGGTGTCCCGTGCCCTCGAGCGCATACCCTCTCGTCCAAAGTAGGAGGAGGGCGTCACTCCAAGGCCCGTACAGAGGACACGGCCGTGCGTGGCAGGTCTCAGCACAGTATCCATCGCTGAGTCGACAGATACTGAGCTGGAGGAGGAGCCGGCCTCGCCCGACGGGGTCACCAGAAGTCGCATCCTCTCCTATATAAAAACAACCAATGATATTCAATGATATTTTATGGCATATGTATAAGAATATATTAACAGTAATTTAATTACTTACCACTTGTGAGGCAACCCTGTCGTCCAGAAATGCCCCATCGATATACCGCCTCCTAGAGGCCTCAAAAAGGTCAATCCTATTAGGCTCGTGGCCCAAGGACTGTGTCTGTTGGACATATAAAATAAATAGATGAGTTAATATAACATGTATAGAGCTTTAAATAATAACAATGTTTGTATCATTTACCAGCTGCTGGGCAAGCTGGGGCATGGAGGTCCTCCCCTTCACTGGAGCAGGTGTCGTCGAGGCACTTCTATTCTACTTGCCTATAGCAGATTTCCTCTGTGTCAATCAATTAAATTTTGAAACATCAATATAAATTTTTAGTATAACATTAAAACAAGTACGAATCAACAAAATTATAATTATACCTGAAAGCTAGGGGTGGCCCAGTGAGCGACCAAAAACTGTAGAATGTGTAGCGGTGGCTCATCTCTCGTCCTGGCCGCAGCCTGTACCTCCTCAGCCGGCTGGCCGACCAAGTAACCGTAGAGCTGGTAGAGCTCGTGACGGTAATCCCTGTACCGCTCACCCATCGTCTTCCACAAGTCCTCCCGATGGGTGTCGGTTTCCATGTTCTCCCATTTAAATTTCTCCTGTAAAATCAATTTAGAAACAAGTCATTTTATCAAATCAAATTATAAAGAAGTACGATATTATTCTAAAATGCTTTAATGAAACTAACGTACCAAAAACTGCTGATACATCCTCTCCTTATAGGATGCATCAATGTTCTTCCACCCCCTTAACCCCCCAATCGGGGCATTCCTCTTCTCTCGTACTATCATGCCGACCCACGTGGCGGCGTCAGAAGCGTGCTCACCCACAAAGGTCCTGCCGCTCCACTGTAGGGACAGCGGCTCGCGTAAGGCCGACAAGCGCCGGGCCATCGTCACGCCCCGGTCGCCTACGTGCCTGGTCGACCCTGCAAATAAAATATACATCAGTACTGAAGAAGTATTTACAACATGTATAAAACTTTAGATCTAAACATTACCTGTGGGCGTAGACGCTGTAGCCGAGTGCTGAGCACTGCTCAAAGCTCCGGAGGCTGCGACCACAGCAGGAGCTGGTGTGGAGAGAGGAACAGCACTACCAGATCCGGACGACTCAGCCTCGGACCCTGGGGTGGCAGCCGGAGCGCTCCGAGCTACCCCACCCCTGCCTCTGCCTCTACGAACATATGACCGTGATGCCATCTGAAACAATTTAATTTACATATGAAACAGTAAGATTTACATATGAAACAATATGAAACAGTTTGATTTACATATGAAACAGTATGATTTACATATGAAACAATATGAAACAATATATAATCTAATCATTTCGGTTTTTTTAAAAACTCAATCCAATCCGATCCATTGAGTGTGTCGAAACCGATCAAAATCGTTCGGTTTGGTTTGGTTTGGTCGGTTAAATTAGTTTGGTTTGGATCCTGCACACCCCTAATGTTAGGTGTGAATGTCGATGCACTAAGCCCTGGGCCCAATAGCATTTTT
This sequence comes from Chamaelirium japonicum, assembly GCA_947650365.1. Lineage (NCBI taxonomy): Eukaryota > Viridiplantae > Streptophyta > Magnoliopsida > Liliales > Melanthiaceae > Chamaelirium > Chamaelirium japonicum. The sequence goes on from OX393552.1 coordinate 7,527,257, forward strand.
GCTACCCGGTTTATTTGCTGCACTTACTTACGGCCCAAGGCTCAATGCATTGACATTCACATGTAACACTAAGACCTAGGCCCCGCCACCACTTCATGAGACTAGTTTGTCAATGTGTTTGTCAATGGAGATTGTTCAAATAGCATTACTCATACCTAAAATAATCCTTTTATAGGGGCAACCCATTAAATCCAGATTTTGCATCAGGCAGCTCTAAGATGGAAACTTTTTACTATATCCTGGTTTTACCCCTCCCTCCTTCCTTTTATTATGTTGCGCATTACAGATCGTGCATGTCGCCGCCCGCCTCCGCCTTCCTTCTCCTCCTCCATAAGTCTCTCTGTATCTTATTTGGCCATTATAGGCCGAGCTCTCCTATATACCATTTAGTTGTTTTTTAGGCCAAATGCTCCCTACTGATCATTCAACGGAGGCATGCACGAGGCACCAATGAGCTGGGAGGAAAGGAAGAGGAAGAAGGTGTGGAGGCCTACAAAATCAGACGTTGCCTGTCCCTAGCAAAAAAATTGACTTACTTGGATGCTCGTAAGTCGCAACCGACTTATATAAAAATTTGTGTTGAATATAGACATTGCCTTAAGAAAGAAACATGTTTCCAAGTTCTCTTTTTTTGGTTTTTTTTTTTTTTCAGTTTCTACCAAAAATAACTATATAATATGCAATAGAATGAATTGAGCTTATGAAATCAATACTCACCTCTACTTAGGTCTACAAATGAACCAAGCTTATTTCTGAGGTGTTTTTTCTTTTAATTCAACTTATTTTTTTCGGTTTCTTACAAAATAACTATATAGTATTTAATAGAATAAATTGGGCTTATGAAAACAATACTCATTGCTGCCTAGGGCTACAAACAAACCAAGTTGTTCGTGAGTGGCTTGCAAACAAGCTCACTACATACTCGCTCTTCGATTATTATCCGAGCTAAGCCCGAGGTTAGAGGTTAGATTTGTTTAATAACGAGCCAAGCTCAACCACACCAAAGCTCGGTTCCGTTGGGCCGGTAAACATGTTCGTTTAGGGATCATGCGACAACAGGCTCATGATTAAGATCTTAAAGTACATTAATAGGTCCAATACAAATAGCCCAACATTTTGACTTAGTCTAGTATGGAGTTCGTGAACAAGCGTGGTAGGGGCTTCTTCGAGTTTGTTTGAATATAAAACAAGTCAAGCCCAGTATTGACTTTTGGATCGTTTAGTCAATGAACCAAGCTCAAACAAACCAAACCTAAGCTCGGCTTTGATTAATAAAGCTAAGCCCAAGCTTTTAACAAAGCCGAGCCCCAATAGACGAAAACTCAGCTCAGCTCGACTCGTTTGCAGCCCTACTGCTGCTCCTGCCTAAAATAAACAAGGTAGCAATGTAGGGAGTGTTTGGCATCAATCCGGAACTGCCGTTTCTATTCTTTAGGGGCGGTATTTTAAACATTTTAAGAGAGCATTTACCAATAAATATCGGGTGAAAAGAAAATCCATCCACATACGCAAAGGAGCAAACCCTACATTATATGTCTGATCATCATCTAAGCAAGCACTGCATATCCCATTACCAACCATTATAGAGAGAGAGAGAGAGCGAGAGAGAGAGAGAGAGAGAGAGAGAGAGAGAGAGAGAAGTAACCCCAAAAAAATCAGATCCAGAAGAAACCCATCAAAGCTAGAAAACGGGAGCCAGATGAGAAATGGGTCGTCTCCCATACCTCGTCAGCGGCAAAGACCAGAAAGGAAGAGGCACCCAGAACCAGAGCTTTTCGATTTCTCCCTCGACCCAGCAGGACCCCCTCCTCTTTCCCTCGATTCGAGTAACGACGGATTCGGCGGAGAGAAACGACGGATTTAGAGAGAGAGCGAGAGAGAGGGGCCGGGGAGGGGGGGAGGGAGGCCAGGGTGGGGGACGGACTTAGAGAGAGAGCGAGAGAGAGGGACGGGGCAGGATTAAGATCGAAACACAACAGAGAAGGGGATCGAGTTGATGTTAATTAATATAGGGTTTTTACCGACGGAACGTTTAAGTCCGTCGGTACAAATCTTTATACCGACGGACAAATAATATCCGTCGGTACATATAATCTTTATACCGACGGACAAATAATATCCGTCGGTAAACCTATCCAACGAAACTCAGGGTTCCATTTTTTCCAGGGGCTCGGTTTTTACCCTGAGTTTCGCCGGGACAATTTTACCGACGGACATTTAATTACCGTCGGTATGGTACCGACGGCCATATAATTTCCGTCGGTATAATTATTTATACCGACGGACATATAACGTCCGTCGGTAAAAACCGTTGACGAAACTCAGGGTTCCATTTTTTTCCAGAGGTTCGGTTTTTACCCTGTGTATCGTCGAGACAATTTTACCGACGGATATTTAATTACCGTCGGTATCGTACCGACGGCCATAAAATTTCCGTCGGTAATATACTTTATACCGACGGACATATAAAGTCCGTCGGTAAAAATCTCCGACGAAACTCAGGGTTTCATTTCTTTTCCAGAGGCTTGGTTTTTATCCTGTGTTTCGTCGTGACATTTTACCGACGGTTTTTATGTAGCCGTCGGTATAAAGTATATTACCGACGGTACATATATGTACCGTCGGGATAAATAATTGTACCGACGGATACTATTTGACCGTCGGTAATAAATGTGCAAAAAAAAATTAAAAAATTGAAGTTATAATACCGACGGATATTATAGTCACCATCGGTAAAAAGTGTATTATTACCGACGGTGATAATAATGTCCATCGGTAAAGACCCTCTTTCTTGTAGTGTGAGTTAGGGTCGATCCGACACCCGGGTGAATAGTTATTGCTATTTTGAATTTTGGAGTCTTTCCTTCTTTTCGGGAGATCCAAAAATCAGAAAATTATGTACCAAGCGCTGACGCGTTCGCGTTGATGAGACCTTTCCAACGAATCCTCTCGGGCCCTATTCCAACTTCCGGTTTGATAGATACGACTTATTATTCTTTTTAGCCCGGTTGATGGATGAATCGCACCCGGATTCCAACCGAGCCCGGTTCAGGGCTCGGGACCGAGCCCGACCAGCCCTAGAGCCTACCTCCCGGTCTCCTAGCATAATTTAGGCTTTCTTGACCTCCCTCCCCAGTTATTTAAATCCGAAATTCGGATGGGAATAATCGGACAAGATTGGGATGATATATCGATCCCTATCTTTCTTTCCTTATCCCTTCCCCTTAACCGACCCTATCCCCAAACCTTATCACAACAGCCTCCCCCCTTTATATATGAACCGAGAGAGAGGGAGAGAAATAGAGAGAGAACGGGAGAGAGAAAGAGAAGGACGTAGGAGAGAGAGAGAGAGAGAGAGAGAGAGAGAGAGAGAGAGAACGGGAGAAGAAGAGAGAGAACGCGAGTGCCAGAGACGGAGAAGGGGAAGAGATCAAGGGAGATGGAGCAGCCGACCCGCCCCTACGGGAGCCCCGACGAGCACGCCGAGACACCCGCAGGTCAGCCACCCCCTCCTCCTCCCATCCTCCTCCGCGACCCCCCTTCCTCCTCCCTTGCCGCGGACCGCACGGGCGGACACCGCCGCCGTACCTAAGCCCCTCCCGACGATCCCCGGTGCACCACCACCGGCCGTCGTTACTCCATGCGAAGCCATCTCCGGCCGACTTCTCGGGCTCCGACGGCCGCTCCGACCGCCTCCCACTGCGCCTCCTCCGTGGGGGTGGTGCGGGAGAGGCCGGCCGAGCGCTCGCCGGCGCTCCAAGCCGCCCCTCCCACCGGCCACCGTCGCGCAGGAAACCCCCCCCCCCGGCTGGACGTCTCGTGGAGAAGAAGGAGTTGGGGGGGGGGGGGGGGGGGTAGATCTGTAATTTCCCAGATTTTATTTAACCCCAGAACCCGACCCGAAAGACCTACTGCATACCCGACCCGACCCTGCAGACCCGACCCGACCCAGCAGACCTGACCCAACCCATGCAGTGAACCGGTCCAATTCACTTGAACCAGACCCGTGAACCAGTCGATTTTGGTTCGACTGCCATTTCTCCGTCCGAACTCGGAATTGGACGAAACCAGCGCCATTTCGACCGGCTCGAAAAATACTACCTGTTGGTCATAGTTTAGCATAGTAATTATATTGTTTAATATCCTGTTTTATCCTTGGACCCGATATTATCGTGGTACCGTAGTTTGACCGTCGTTTCATCGTCCGAACTCGGATTCGGACGAAACCAGCGGCATTGGGCTCAGAATATTGAGTCCCACCTATTAAACCTAGAAGATAACCCTAGAACCCCTTCTACCATAGCAATCTAGCCATGCGATCGATTTTATCGGTTCTACGTGGTTTGACCCGAAACCATTCGACCGAAGTCGGATTCCAGCGAAACTGGAACCATCGGAAAGGGTTCTTTGAGCCCGATTCGATGAGTAGGTTTAGCTTCTGTTTACTTGATTGACTTAGTATGGTTTAGGATCGAGTTCTTCAGTCGCACGAAATTACGTGCTGTCGACTCAACGTTGGTCCCCTATCGAGGGTGCCCGACTATCCTTGGTATTGAACCCTCATCGTAGATTCTTTTGTTTTAATCGATAGAGTTATGATACGGAGCTGTGGTTATTATCAGACCTTGATCGTGGCGATCCAGCGGAGACGGATCAGAAACAAATAGCAAGCCGGAGTCGAGTGCGATCGACAACCAGGTGACATCTACTACCCTTGCGTGGTCTTTAATAGTGGGAAATGAGAATGACTAAGGGTAGGTGTCCATGACACTGCATGCGGGCCCCGCCGGGCATCGTCGCATGTGGTCAAGTGGACCCCGCTTTGCATGCGGAGTCGCGAGTCCGGCGACGCATGCTTAAAATATTAATAGAATAATAATAATGATTGCTTTTGATTGTATGGACATCGTAATTAGGATTCCCTTAAATTAAATAATAAATTGAATAACTAATAATTATCGGGACCCACCCTCCTGAGACGAGTATGACAACCGTAGCACACGGGTCACTGGGATGAGTTTCTTACTTTATTTATTTATTAAGTCGCATGGGTTGCGAGAGGAGTACGAGATCAAAGGTAAATTGTTGGAAATTGTTAAGCATTAAATATACCTTTTATAGCTTCAGTATATATGTTGAAAGATGTTATATAAGAATCTACCTGGTTAGAAGGTAGGGACCCCGTACGCGCAAGGGCCGTGAACCACCCCGCGCGTACAGCCGAAGTTAAGTAGGTTAGGGGTCACGGGCAAGGGTTGTGGTAAAGCCAATAGGAGGTGCCCTCGAGTAGGGATTGGCCTAGCAACCCTGTCCCGGGGAGTTGAAGTTCCCATAGTAAAGCAAGTTGGGCGGTAGAGCTCCACCGTGAAAGACGGGAAACCCCTTATGATCATCTGGGTGATTTGTGCATGGTGTTGGTGGATGCACGGCGAGAGAGTTGGCCCTCTACATCGAAATAAAAGGCCCTATATTAATGCCCAACCGGGGGCAGGATGAACAAAATATCCGGGGTTCATATTTTGATAGTGTGTGTTTTATCTATATATGAATTTAGAATTGAGTGACAGTTTACATGATGACTTCGTGACTTTATCTGAACATCTTATTTAATTTGTTCTTTAATGCTGTAGAACATTGAATGGACTTCATGTTAGATAACCTAGTGATAGTAGGAATTGCATGTGAATATAGACTACTGATAGGGTTAGGTATCATTCTGCAAACTTTGATTCTACTAGAACTGATTGATCTTATCTTAATTTATTTAGATTAGTCGTCTCATATTATTAAAGACTATTAGGATGTCACTAGCCATTAATTTGGCTAATCTCCCAATTTCCTATTGGGGGCTACTCTTTCCCACGAGTAGGCTCAGTTGCAGGTCCGGAGGCTCAGGAGTAGCAGTAGGAGTCCAGAGGCGGAGTTAGAGTTGCAGTGTCACCTTTCTGCTTAGTACGTTAATCTTGTCGTCTTTTCTCTTTAGACATTGTAATTTTATTGGAATAAGAGTTTTTATTAGTTAGTTAGTATTCTATGGTTGTAGCTGCAATGGTTCCAGCTGAATTCTTTTGGGTAGGCCTCCCCTCAAGGCCCCAAGCCTAGGATAGATCATGATAAAAATATAAATGCATATAAATGACTAAATTGATTAACCTTGTAGATAGGAACCCTAGACTGGTGCACTTGAGTATTAGGTAGTGGATAAAACCACTTGGCTAGCCGTAGGAGGCTTGAGCCTCGTGCTCTCTCAGATAGACTCCTATCAGTATGTAGTGGCACCGACAGGTCACACATACTGAAAGGATAGGACTTTTGAAGGTCGAGCTGATTAGATAATGTCTTATCTCTATTGATATTTCTCTTTTTTCCTTTTTAATAAAAATGTTTTTCGAAAAATCAAATTTAAAAGATTTCCCTCTTGTTTCTCCCTCCTCCTTGTTTTTCATATTAGAGAGTGTAGAAGAAGCCCTGTGAGAACCCAAATTGGTGTAATCAATTGACCAGACCCAAAAACCCTCTTCTTTTCTCACCTCACACCCCAGGAATCGGTCTTCAAATTTCTGGGCGTGACAGCTGGTATCAGAGCTTAGGGATATATTCCTAGGGGTTTTGTTAGGATGCGGTTCGTGTCTTGCGATTCTTTCTTCGGAAAGTTTAGACTCTAGTGGTGTTAGAATATTTTCTAAAGATTGTATAGATATTGAGTCAATAGAATTCTCGTAGTAGCTAGTGGCGGTATAGCGATTATTTCTAAGGATAAGGACCTAGGGTTAATCATACTTGGAGAACTGGTTTTGTTTGAGGAATTGATCTGTAACTAAGAACTGTCTATGATTGAGTTTTTGATTGATCGAGAATCGTGAATCAATCTATATGTCGTATGAGTATGATTGTATTTGAACTCTGATGTGCTATAATGTTTAGGTTTAGAGTTAGTCGTTGCAACTCGGGTGATAATTTTTAAGAAGGAGCCACGTGGAACATCTTAACCAAGGGTGGTATTTCTTGATTTCTAGGCAGAAGCATAGTGTTTGAGTCTATATCAGAGTATAGGTTGGGAGTCTTCTAATATGGATTCTCTTGAACTTTCTAGTGGCAAGGAGCTGACCAAGGACTAGATATTCAACTCTAGTTAGTAATTTGGTTGATTGGTTTTGGAATGAATGTATTTGAATATATCTGGAAGGATGTATATCCTTGATGGTTTATCTGGCATGGTTGTGAGGTTACTCTTTTTGTTGGTTTTGTTATTTTTCATTGACCCTAAGCGCTAGGAACCTAATCGGTGTTTAGGATCCCTTGATCTTCGTTGACCCTTAGTACTAGAGACTTAGTTGGTGTTTTAGGATTCCTTGATTCTTGTTGACCATTGGTACTAGAGACCTAGTTGGTGTTTTTAGGATTGTCCATTATCTCGATATATGTGTAATAATTAAATTAGTTTACTTGTTAGATCTCTCTGGTGTATCGTGGTTTATAATTAGTTTGGTGTGGAGCTTGTGTTTTTTTTTAATAGATCCTATGAGTAATGATGATGACTCTTAGGGATAGTGGTTTGAAGAAGTACACCAGGAGATGAAAATCTCAGGTGATAGTTTGAATTTCCCATGGTTAGTAGATTATGAGATACCTTGATAGTGACTCTTACGAAAGAGTACACACTGTTCCTAGGGAACTTTGGCGGTGGATGATTATTGTCCGGTAGAGGACATACTGTGGCTTCGCACTGACTCTTTGGAGGCTTTGGCGGTTGGTTTCGTAGTTCTTTTTGGAACTCGCGGGAGAGAGCGCACTGACTAGATGACAGTGACGTTAAGATCGAATTGAGATATTTGAGTACTAGAAAGATTTTAGCGACGATGTCAAATGGATTGCCTACGTTTATAAAATTTGGAAATATCTTATCAGTTAGAATCTTAAGAATGATCATTATTCTGCTGATTTACCCCGCTTTGTATCTAATTATTATTCGATTCTAGTAACTTTTATTTGCTTCAGTTTCTTTTGAGTGATTGCCTTTAGTTCTTAGAATGTTAAGATTGTGCTAGTTCCCTCAGTTGTCCTTTTTCTAAGTTGTCTCTATTTGTCTTGGGTCCTTTATTCTTATTTTTGTATGGTTGCGAGGTTTCCGTCGAACTATCTCGATGATTAATTTAGGATAGAATTTAGTACTTGGTATCGATCTGCTCAGTCGATATTAGTTGGCCATTAGTTTTCTAGTAGGTAGTTTCTTCAGCCAACTCATAATAGTTCTGGTTTAGAATCGGTCCCCTCATCTTGGAGTTAGCCAATGAGATGACTATCTATTGTCAGAGTGTAGCTATCTAGTTTAGACCCACTTGAGAAATAGATTTTTCGGGCATTTGTTCTTTAGTTCCTTGAGCAGTATTGGTAGTTCGGTTAGTGTAGGTGTTGGTCTCATATGAATCTTATAGGATTTTAGTTTAGTATGAGATACACGTTAGGCGTACTAGTTAAGATATCTCTTTTGTCAAATCATTCTGGAATGTGTACTTAAGCATATGTGTATGGGCGCATATGTGTAGTATACATTGCTATAATTGTAGAGTCGATACCAAAAGTATAAATTATATATGGGTGTATGGGCACTCATATACATTGATATACCTTTTATATCGGCACTGACAATTGAGTGCATTTTAAGTTTCTAAATCTATGAGTTTTGGTAGTTACCCTACCGAGGAGGACACCCCTCGGCGGTACTAATAAGAGGGATATGATGCCCCTTATCAAGGCAGGGTTAATGATCAGAACTCATGATTTTGGTCTAACCCGTAATGCTTAGAATGGGAAATGGAAACCAAAACTCGTATTCACGATGTGAGAATTTGGTGGTTCATTTCTATTCTAATAATTACAAGACTCGATTCGTATAATGTTTAGGTTAGTAGAGAGAGTAGAATTGTGAGTAGTAGAGGGTCAAGGTTTTCTTTTAGTAAGATTTGGTGAAGTGACTTGGCTTTCTTGTTGGCAGTGTTAGTGAGGATCTTCGTACTCGTTATAGTTAACTTTTCATTGCTATAATGTTCTTATTTTGGTAGTAGAGATGAGTGGACTCGTATATATGGTTTTTGTAGTTGAATTTTCGGGACGAAATTTTTTTTAAAGTGTGTAGGTTGTAACACCTGTGGTGTTAGATTTGAGAATAATAGAAATCCTCAATGGCTAGTTTCGTCTTTTTACAGCCAGACTTTTTCTTTGGGATTTTCCCCAATAAATGGATCATAAACCTATGAGATGTTTTACGTTCACATTCTCCGTAACTTCGAGCATGTCACGATGGTGCGTTCCGTGCAACGATCATGTGTATGCGCAGCCAGTTTCGGCAGCCCAGCAGGTAAACCCTAGAAAAATGATAATTGGTCGATAGTCGAAGCTGTTTTGTTTCTTACAAGAGATCGGGTGATCGGATCGTAACAAAACAGGATACGTTAGATGGGGCTCTGAGAGAATCTTCCAATGAGCCTGAGTTAGGGTCGATCCGACACCCGGGTGAATAGTTATTGCTATTTTGAGTTTTGGAGTCTTTCCTTCTTTGCGGGAGATCCAGAAATCAGAAAATTATGTACCAAGCGCTGACGCGTTCGCGTTGATGAGACCTTTCCAATGAATACTCTCGGGTCCTATTCCGACTTCCGGTTTGATAGATACGACTTATTATTCTTTTTAGCCCGGTTGATGGATGAATCGCACCCGGATTCCAACCGAGCCCGGTTCAAAGCTCGGGACCGAGCCCGACCAGCCCTAGAGCCTACCTCCAGGTCTCCTAGCATAATTTAGGCTCTCTTGACCTCCCTCCCCAGTTATTTAAATCCGAAATTTGGATGGGAATAATCGGACAGGATTGGGATGATATATCGATCCCTATCTTTCTTTCCTTATCCCTTCCCCTTAACCGACCCTATCCCCAAACCTTATCACAACAGCCTCCCCCCTTTATATATCAACCGAGAGAGAGGGAGAGAAATAGAGAGAGAACGGAAGATAGAAAGAGAAGGACATAGGAGAAAGAGAGAGAGAGAGAGAGAGAGAACGGGAGAAGAAGAGAGAGAACGCGAGAGCCAGAGACGGAGAAGGAGAAGAGATCGAGGGAGATGGAGCAGCCGACCTGCCCCTCGCCGGAGCCCCGGCGAGCACGCCGAGACACCCGCAGGTCAGCCACCCCCTCCTCCTCCCATCCTCCTCCGCAACCCCCCTTCCTCCTCCCTTGCCGCGGCCCGCACGGGCGGACACCGCCGCCGCACCTAAGCCCCTCCCGACGATCCCCGGCGCACCACCACCGGCCGCCGTTACTCCATGCGAAGCCATCTCTGGCCGACTTCTCGGGCTCCGATGGCCGCTCCGGCCGCCTCCCACTGTGCCTCCTCCGTGGGGGTGGTGCGGGAGAGGCCGGCCGAGCGCTCGCCGGCACTCCAAGCCGCCCCTCCCACCGGCCACCGTCGCGCAGGAAACCCCCCCCCGGCTGGACGTCTCGTGGACAAGAAGGAGTTGGGGTTGGGGTAGATCTGTAATTTCCCAGATTTTATTTAACCCCAGAACCCGACCCGAAAGACCTACTGCATACCCGACCTGACCCTGCAGACCCGACCCGACCCAGCAGACCTGACCCAACCCATGCAGTGAACCGGTCTGGTTCACTTGAACCAGACCCGTGAACCAGTCGATTTTGGTTCGACTGCCATTTCTCCGTCCGAACTCGGAATTGGACGAAACCAGCGCTATTTCGACCGGCTCAGAAAATACTACCTGTTGGTCATAGTTTAGTATACTAATTATATTGTTTAATACCCTATTTTATCCTTGGACCCGATATTATCGCGGTACCGTGGTTTGACCGTCGTTTCATCGTTCGAACTCGGATTCGGACGAAACCAGCGGCATTGGGCTTAGAATATTGAGTCCCACCTATTAAACCTAGAAGATAACCCTAGAACCCCTTCTACCCTAGCAATCCAGCCATGCGATTGATTTTATCAGTTCTACGTGGTTTGACCCGAAACCATTCGACCGAAGTCGGATTCCAGCGAAACTGGAACCATCGGAAAGGGTTCTTCGAGCCCGATTCGATGAGTAGGTTTAGCTTCTATTTACTTGATTGACTTAGTATGGTTTAGGATCGAGTTCTTTAGTCGCACAAAATTATGTGCTGTCGACTCAATATTGGTCCCCTATCGAGGGTGCCCGACTATCCTTGGTATTGAACCCTCATCGTAGATTCTTTTGTTTTAATCGATAGAGTTATGATACGGAGCTGTGGTTATTATCAGACCTTGATCGTGGCGATCCAGCGGAGACGGATCAGAAACAAATAGCAAGCCGGAGTCGAGTGCGATCGACAACCAGGTGACATCTACTACCCTTGCGTGGTCTTTAATAGTGGGAAATGAGAATGACTAAGGGTAGGTGTCCATGACACTGCATGCGGGCCCCGCCGGGCATCGTCGCATGTGGTCAAGTGGACCCCGCCTTGCATGCGGAGTCGCGAGTCCGGCGACGCATGCTTAAAATATTAATAGAATAATAATAGTGATTGCTTTTGATTGTATGGACATCGTAATTAGGATTCCCTTAAATTAAATAATAAATTGAATAACTAATAATTATCCGGACCAACCCTCCTGAGAGGAGTATTGCAACCCTAGCACACGGGTCACTGGGATGAGTGTCTTACTTTATTTATTTATTATGTCGCATGGGTTGCGAGAGGAGTATGAGATCAGGGGTAAATTGTTGGAAATTGTTAAGCATTAAATATACCTTTTATAGCTTCAGTATATATGTTGAAAGATGTTATATGAGAATCTACCTGGTTAGAAGGTAGGGACCCTGTGCGCGCAAGGGCCGTGAACCACCCTGCGCGTACAGCCGAAGTTAAGTAGGTTAGGGGTCACGGGCAAGGGTTGTGGTAAAGCCAATAGGAGGTACCCTCGAGTAGGGATTGGCCTAGCAACCCTGTCCCGGGGAGTTGAAGTCCCCATAGTAAAGCAAGTTGGGCGGTAGAGCTCCACCGTGAAAGACGGGAAACCCCTTATGATCATCTGGGTGATTTGTGCATGGTGTTGGTGGATGCACGGCGAGAGAGTTGGCCCTCTACATCGAAATAAAAGGCTTTATAGTAATGCCCGACCGGGGGCAGGATGAACAAAATATCCGGGGTTCACATTTTGATAGTGTGTGTTTTATCTATATATGAATTTAGAATTGAGTGACAGTTAAATGATGACTTCGTGACTTTATCTGAACGTCTTATTTTATTTGTTCTTTAATGCTGTAGAACATTGAATGGACTTCATGTTAGATAACCTAGTGACAGTAGGAATTGCATGTGAATATAGACTACTGATAGGGTTAGGTATCATTCTGCAAACTTTGATTCTACTAGAACTGATTGATCTTATCTTAATTTATTTAGATTAGTCGTCTCATATTATTAAAGACTATTAGGATGTCACTAGCCATTAATTTGGCTAATCTCCCAATTTCCTATTGGGGGCTACTCTTTCCCACGAGTAGGCTCAGTTGCAGGTCCGGAGGCTCAGGAGTAGCAGTAGGAGTCCAGAGGCGGAGTTAGAGTTGCAGTGTTACCTTTCTGCTTAGTACGTTAATCTTGTCGTCTTTTCTCTTTAGACATTGTAATTTTATTGGAATAAGAGTTTTTATTAGTTAGTTAGTATTCTATGGTTGTAGTTGCAATGGTTCCAGCTGAATTCTTTTGGGTAGGCCTCCCCTCAAGGCCCCAAGCCTAGGATAGATCATGATGAAAATATAAATGCATATAAATGACTAAATTAATTAACCTTGTAGATAGGAACCCTAGACTGGTGCACTTGAGTGTTAGGTAGTGGGTAAAACCACTTGGCTAGCCGAAGGAGGCTTGAGCCTCGTGCTCCCTCAGATAGACTCCTATCAGTATGTAGTGGCACCGACAGGTCACACATACTGAAACGATATGACTTTTGAAGGTCGAGCTGATTAGATAATGTCTTATCTCTATTGATATTTCTCTTATTTCCTTTTTAATAAAAATGTTTTTCGAAAAATCAAATTTAAAAGATTTCCCTCTTGTTTCTCCCTCCTCCTTGTTTTTCATATTAGAGAGCGTAGAAGAAGCCCTGTGAGAACCCAAATTGGTGTAATCAATTGACCAGACCCAAAAACCCTCTTCTTTTCTCACCTCACACCCCAGGGATCGGTCTTCAGATTTCTGGGGCGTGACACACCACTAACGTCTCCAAACTATATGGAAGAGAGCTTTGGAGAAGTGTCACTTGTAACTCTTCATCCAACACCATCTGCCGGTAATTAGTTTATACAATGCTTTGAACCTCATTTAGATGTTCCAAAATTAAGCTTCATTTCTGATACTTTGAGCTGACGAGCTTCCGAATCAATATATATTGTCTTGTTCTTCACGGTTATTCTCTTATACCCTTCTTACAGCTTTCTCAATATGGTGTAGGCCGATTTCTCTATTGCAACATGGTGACACACTTTGTCCAATTGCTTGAGTATGGTTCTGATGGCTTTCCAGTTCATCACCCTTCATTGCTCCTTGGATAGATCTGTAGACACATAAATTGTGTTTAACCCGAACCCGACTCGCATGCACCTATCCGGAGGCAAACCCGACAAGCACTCGGACCCAGACCCGACTCGCATGCACCGACTCGGAGGCAAACCCGATACGCACTCGGACCCGGACCCGACTTGCGTGCACCAATATGGATGCAAACCCGACACGTACTCGGACCTAGACCTAAACTCAACTCGCATGCACCGACTCAAGGAGGGAAACCGGACCTGACCCGCGCCAAACAAGAGGCCGGGTGGGCCCATCCCCAAGTGGGGCCCACTCGGCCCCCTTCTCGAAACCCGAGCCCCCTACCCGTGGGTAGGGGGTGGCAGGCCATGCAAGGAAAAGAAAAGGAAAGGAAAGAAAAGAAAAGAAAAGAAAAGAAAGAAAGAAAAGGAAAGAAAAGAAAGAAAAGAAAAGACAAAAAATGAAACAAATACCACCATGCACGGGGGGAGGTTGCGTATGACGTCTATGTAAGTGTGGATCTACGCCGATCCCTCGATCCGACGGACAAGAAACGAAGCCGGGTCACCATCGACTTTTTTTTTTCTTTTCTTGAGGCTTCTTGAGCTTCTTGAGCTAGATTTTTTAGAGATCTTGGTGTCTTTCTCTCTTCCCCATCTGGGGGTGGAGATGCAGCCCCCCCCAAGATCGGTTGTTAGATGGGAAGGGAGGGAAGGTTGTTAGTGGTGTGGCTACTGCGGTAGAAGGAGATGCTTTTTCCCCTTCATCTAGTTCTGGTGTTAACAACGAGGAAGGTGCGGCTCGGCTGGCTCAGGAGGTCTTACCCCAACTACCCTGTGCTCCCATCTTAGCAGTCCCGGTGCGATCTGGCTCCCCATCTTCTGCCAAGGTGGGATCGAAGGATGGTTCAGGGAAGTATGGTGCAAAGATTGCAGTTCAAGATGGTTTCAGTGAAGCTTTTGTGGAGTCCGAGAGTCATCGAGCATTTACCCCGCCGGGAGCTCCGGAATTGGGAGATTTCCTAGCTGCAGCAGTGGAAGTTGGAAATGGTGGGACTGCTGAAGTGCAGGATAGGTGTTTGTCGAAGGGTCTCAACCAGCAGTTTCATAGTCAGACTCATCAGGTAAGGGGATCTGATTATTTTTCTCTGGATAACTTTGTTGAATTTCCTAACCTTCAAAACTCAGCACTCCAGACTAACAATGAAGAGCGGAATAAGATCTCGAGTGAATCGAATGAGATATCTGGTGGAGGCTGCAATGCGCCAATTGGTCAATCAGAGGTGTCTCCCAGTGCTGTAGAGAAAGTTTCTAATGAGGGCAAGGGATTGGGAACTAAGAATGTGTGGAATGTTGCTAAAGGATCCCCGCCATTACGAGACACTAAATTAAGGTACATAGCCCCAACTGTGCTAGGGAATAAGAAGGTAGCAATCTGCCCAGTGGAAGAAGTGGAAAAGAACCAGAAAAAATGGGAACGGACACTGATTGGGTATGTGCTTGGTCGTAGACCTTACTACATGCGGTTGAAGGAAATGCTGATGCAGAAATGGAGGCCGATGGGTAGTCTGGAGTTATTCTCTCGGGATAATGGTATATTCCTTTTTAAATTCGGGATAGAAGAAGACTATAACAAAGCTCTAGAGGGAGGTCCATGGCATCTGGAGGGCAGGCCTTTAGTTCTGAAAAAATGGGAGAAGGGCATGAATTGTGAACGGGATCTCTTGACCAAGGTCCCTATCTGGGTTCGTTTTCCTAATCTACTTGTCGATCTCTGGTCTGAAGAACTCCTAAGCAGGATGGGCAGTATCATAGGAGTACCCCTGTATATGGATCAAGCCACAACCGCCCAATCTAGGGTGAATTATGCTAGATTTTGTGTGGAAATCAGTGTGGAAGATCCATTACCTAAAGAAGTTGAAGCTCGCGATAGTAATGATAAGCTTATTTCAATCCAATAGGTTTTATATGATTGGCTACCACCCAGATGTCGGGCGTGCAAGTCATTTGATCATGGTGAAGGTAATTGTGTAAAGCATCCCAAGTTAGGTGGCAATTGGAAGCAGATGGGGAATCTTGACCAATCAAGTCCAAACATTAGAACTAATTTTGAATGGAGACCAGTGAAATCTAAGGAGGTCAGTGGAGATACAATTCAGCCGGGTCAGCAGGTGGGGGGAAAGGATCCGAATCAAGACTGGATTCAGGTTGGCAGTACCAATAAAGGTAAAGGGAAAGAGCATGTGGATCAAGGTATTCCAGTCTCAACTAATCGATATGCTTCTTTAAGGGAAGACAGTGTTGTGTTGGAAGGAGGTGTTGACGTCTTGAAGTTGACAGGAGAGGGGGAAGATCTAGTAGAGGGCGAGGGTAGAGATGTCATGCAACCACTCTATGGAGGAGAGGAAGCGGAGCATACTGTGATTACAATTTCTTCAGAGGACAATATTCAGGTGGAGAGAGGAGTTCAGATCCCGGAGAGTGCAGTTTTTGGGGGTATAGAAAGGGAAGGTGGGGATACAGGGGAGAAATCGTCCATCCTTGCTTCTGCACAGGGTAATCTGAGTGGTAGAGTGGGAATAAGTCAGGTGCCAGGGGTTGGTATGGGAGTGTTTGGAAGTGATAATCCAGGTAGGAGTACAGACTCTCCGGAGATGTCCGCCAGTATGGAGAAGATTTGGGAAGTCAATGAGTTTATGCACAACTCTAAAAAGATAACAAACTTTTCCGTGGAGGAACAGCGGATGAATGAGCTCAAAGTAATGGTTCAATGTTTACCTGCGGCTCCTCTGCAGTCTAAAGCGACTGATTCCAACAAGAATGAGCATCAGCATTTATGTTTGCAGCAGGTGCTGGAAGGACAGAGGGAACGAGATCCTGGGGGTTTGGGTAGTAAAATGCAGTTACCTGCTCATATCCAACAGCATCCAAATCCATTGACGGAGACTTCCAAAGGTTTTGATTCTGTCCTGAATACTCAAAGAGTTAATAGTCGGAGGATGAGAAGCCAGTCTGACGGGCGTCTAGAGTTCCTATAGTCTTATCTTTTTAATGACCATTATGTGTTGGAATGTTCGGGGCATTAGTAAGAAAGGGAGAATAGCTGAGCTTTTAGATTGTTTCAAACCCATGAAGTAGATTGATGTGGCCTTCTTGAAACTAAACTCAAGAGTAACAAATTCAGAACTCTGAAACATCTTATTCCCTCTAGATGGGATTGGTATGGCAATGGTGATGAGGAGGGGCGGCATCGTATTATAGTTTTGTGGAATAAAAAGAGATGGAAGTTTTCTAACTTTACCATGCACAAACAGCATATCTCGTGCAAAGGATCTCACCATAGTCTCAAGCAAGTGGTTGTAATATCATTCGTATATGGAGCTAACCTCGAAGCTGAGAGACAGATGTTGTGGAAGGAAATTTTACGCATTCGTGGTGATTTTGCTAATGAACCGTGGATCCTGTTGGGAGACTTTAACACAGTTCGCAGAATGGATGAAAAAATTGGTGGTCGTAATATCCCAACGCCCTTCTTATTCCGTTTTTGAGCAAGCAGCACTTACAGATCTTAGGGCTACAGGATTTAAATACTCTTGGTCTAACTGGCAGGAAGGCGGGAGGAGAATTCTGGGACGTTTAGACAGAGGCTTAGTTAATGGCAAATGGTTAGCACAGTTCCCGAGCTCTTATGTGTCTGTTTTACCTTCAGGTACAAGTGATCATTCGTCGTTAGTTTGTTTTTGGGACAACACTTGTAATTGGGGTCTGAAACCATTTAGATTCTTTAATAGGCGTAAAGAATATCAAGATCTGATTCACAAGATCTGGGGCTTCAATCCTCATGGGGTTCCCCAATTTCGCCTTGTCTCCAAGCTTAAATCTCTGAAACATGGGTTGCGGGAATGGGATAGAGAGGTCTTGAAAGGGGATATTAATGTTGGAGGGAGGGTTTGTTCGATTAAAAAAGAGCTGGATAGGCTGCAGTCTCAAATTCAAGAGGATCCATTCTCACAGGATTTGGCTCAGTTGGAAAAGAAGTTGGTGGAAGAGATGTCTCATCTCCAAGCTGAAGAAGAAGCCAACGCTAGACAAAAATCTAGAGCTTATTGGGTTAAACTGGGGGATAAAAATACTAGATTCTTCCATACTCGTGTAAAAGCTGATTGCAATACTAATGGTATTTCTTCATTGCAGAATTCCCAGGGGACTGTTCTCATTGATCAGAATGATATTCGTCAGGAAGTTAGTCACTATTTTTCTGAACTCTTCAATCACGAGATTGAGATGTACACGTTCAAGAATATTCCTTTCAAACGGGTGGTTACTGCAGTAGCGGCGGATTGGGTTGCTAGCCCGATTACTCGTGAAGAGCTCGATTATGTGGTACTTACGATGGATGGTGGGAAGGCTCCAGGGCCTGATGGATATAATGCTCATTTCTTTCAAAGTAGCTGGGGTATTGTGAAAGAGGAAGTTTGGGCTGCAGTTTCCAATTTCTTTATTTCGGGCCGACTGCTAAAGGAAATCAATCATACCTTTTTAGCTCTTATCCCTAAAGCTGTCAACTCGGGTCAGCTTAAAGATTTCAGACCGATTTCGCTATGCAATACCATTTATAAGTTCATTTCCAAGATTCTGGCTAATAGACTCCAGGTGTTAATGCTGGAAATCATCTCTCCGAATCAGTCGGCGTTTATTCCTAGGCGTAGTATTGTGGATAATATTCTTCTTGCGCATGAATTGGTCAGGGGTTTTGATGTTAAAAGGAGCCCAAAGCGAGCATGTGTTAAGATAGACATTGCAAAGGCTTACGACAAGGTGAGTCGATCTTTCATTTTGCATGCTTTTCACTGCCTCGGATTCCCTCGCCGATGGATCGAATGGGTTCAAGAGTGTATCTACTCTCCTACCTTCTCTGTTATCCTGAATGGAGTTCCCACAGGGTTTATTAAATCTAATCATGGAATCAGACAAGGGGACCCTCTTTCCCCTTCTCTTTTTTCCATTGTTATGGAAGCCCTTACTTTATCTCTTGAGAAGGGGTTGGTGAACAAGCAGTGGAATAGTTATAGTGTAGCGTCAGCCCCCCGGGTTTCGCACCTTATGTTTGCTGATGACTTAATGCTCTTCTCCACGTCAACGAATCGGTCTTTTCAAGGTTTAGCTCAGATTCTGAAAGAGTTTGCAACTGAAACGGGCCTTCATGCTAATTCAGAGAAGAGCACTGTGTACTTCTCAAAATCGGCTGCAAATAGTACAGGAATAATTGAAGGGTTGGGGATTTCTATTAGTACTCTCCCAGTTAGATATTTGGGTTTACCGTTGTTTCCGGCAAAAAAGAAGCAGAGTCATTTTTATCCCTTGATGGAGAAAGTACGACTGAAAATTGCTTCGTGGGAAACCAACAAACTTTCTTTTGGTGCCCGTCTGATGTTAGTTAAATCGGTTCTATCAGCTTACCTATACTACTGGACAGCTGTGTTTGTTATTCCGACTAGTGTTTGCAATACCCTTGAACATTGGATGCGCAAATTTCTGTGGGACCATCTTCTGTGCATGTCAAGTGGTCAGAAATTTGTAAACCGGTGCGAGAAGGGGGGCTGGGGATCAGGCGTATATCAGATATTAGTAAAGCCAGTTTTATGAAACTTGGCTGGACTCTACTAACAGATAAAAATAATATCTGGTCCTATTGGATGAAAGGGAGATATTTAGGCTCTCAGTCGTTTTGGGAGGTGAATCCGACTCAGTCTTCGTCGGGAGTTTGGCATGGAATTCTACATCGAAGGGACGACATTGTTTCTAATTTGATTTATGATATTGCAGATGGGTCCAGCATTGATAAGTGGCGATATCCGTGGGTGGCCGGTCGCAGTCCGTTACAAATTGTAGGGATCCATTCAGTACCTGACCTGCAGCATGGTTGGCCTAAGCGTAATGAGTGGATTATTAATCGTGCTTGGCATCTTCCTAATCCATCGAACGGTGCGATTTCAGGTTTGTTCCACTTAATTCGGGAGATTCTGATTAACCCGAGTCTTCCTACAGACTGCATTTGTTGGAGTAGGACCAGCAAGAAGGACTTCACGCTCAATTCGGCTTGGGAATCTATCCGGAACTCGGGGGTTACTAAAAGATGGGCAAAGGTTCTGTGGAATCCGGGATCTCCCACGAATCATAGCTTTTGTTCCTGGAGAGCGATTCATGATCGACTACCTACCTTTGACTGGATCCAAAGACGAGGGATTTCGTTGGCCAATAGATGTCCTTTATGTGAACAAGCCTGTGAAGAGGTGAAGCATCTATTTATCAGATGCCCGTGGGCTAATGAGATTTGGGAGCATATTTGTGTTATTTTGGGTTGGAATTCGGTGGCTACAGGGCTATCAATTAAGAAAGTTTGCAATTTTATCATGGCGATCCCGGATAAAAATCAACGTCTGTCGGCCAAAATTGTCCTTACTACGGTGGTGTTTTCGATTTGGATCGAACGTAACAACAGGGTTTATGATGGTAAGAGATGTTCGATTTCTGAAATTTTATCCAAAATGGCTGTTCGGGTTGTAGAAATAATTCAGAATAGCACTAATAAAGGTGTAGTGCCTAGTGTAGCCGATTGGATTGATCTTTGGTCTACTCTTATCCAACTGGGTTATGCCAACTCGTCGGATTTGGTGAGTGAGGGCAGCAACAATCTGGGATCGGATATCACTGGTTAGGGTCTTTGTTTGCTCAGAGTTTGCTGGTTCTGGGTCGTGAAGAATTGTGATTGTTAGTTCAATTTGGTTTGGCTGTGTTATTTTTGGGACTGGAGCTATTGCCTATTCCGTTGCTCTGGATTTCTTGCTGGTTAGAATCCTGTTGCAAGTTGTCCGGGTGGAGCTTTTCATTCAGTCGGAGTTTATTTGATTTGGGAGTGGATTCAGTATCAAATTATTAGTATGTGTTGATGTTGTGATCTGGTGCTGTGATCTGTTGCTGCTGCTGATTTCTGATGCTGCAGCGTGGAATCCTTGTGCAGAATTTGGATTCTGCTGCAGAATTTTTTATTGCCGCATTTTTTGGTGATAGGACTGTAGTAATTGGTTCTGCAGTATTGGCTTCAGGGGTATGCAGGGGCTGCTCTGAGAGGTTGTGCATGACTGCTGTAGGGGGTGTGTGTGCTGGGGTGCCTGAGGTTGCTGTTCTTGATTTTGGTGCGAGTGAGAGGTTCAGTCAGGCATGGTGAGGAGATTTCAGTGCTTTCTGCTGGCTGTTTTGGAGTGCAGTAATTTGGCAAAGCTTCAGCCTTATTGCTGTTGGTGCTGTTGGGTCTGCTATGAGCACTTGTTCCTTGGAAATTGTGGGTACAAGGTCTTCTTGAACCTCTTTCTGCTATAGATGGGAGGAACCGGACCTGAGTTGCTGCAGGGGATGTGCCTTGGGAATGGTGGTGTAGAGTCTTTGACGAATGTGGAGGGCTCATGGACTTCTTGATCCTCGTTTTGCTGAAGTTGGAGCCGGACCTGGTTTGATGTGTTTACCAGGAGCTTGTTTATTGGGCAATGGAGCGATTGGGATCCTTTTTTGGGGTTTCGAGTGCTTTGGATTTTTGGGGTGTTGCAGTGATATGGGAAGGTGGACCAGATGCCTTCTAGTTTGGGGTAATTTACCATGGGGAAACTTACCATTGGGGAAACTTACCATTGGGAAAATTTACCATTGGGGAAACCTTACCATGGGAAAACTCTCCTTGGGGCTGTTGTGGGTGCAGATAGTGACTAGTCTACAATTGAACAGTTTTGTGGGACCCCTTCTGTCTTTGATCCATTGTGGTAGGGCAAACACTTAGATAGATGAGTTCTAGATACTCGATTACAAGGTATCTGAGGGAGATATTTCGACGGTGTAGATCAATTGATGAAGATCTTGACGGTTTGGAGGGCCCAAGCCCTTCTAGTTCCTCGTTGATAGCAGGGGAGTTACTTCAATGGTTGAAGGGGCGATTCTTCACCTGTTGAAGGGGAGACAGATCGATTGATGAAAACATTGACCTCGAGGATTGCATGGGAGATACTTTTCCCCCTCTGCTTGGTTTGTGGTCTAGTGGTGTTGTTTTGGGTGTTTTTTAGTCATTTAATTAGGATCCAGAACCCTTTGGTAGCTACCTTGTTGGTCTGCTTACTAAAGGGATCTGAATCCTTGTGTCTCTGCTTGCTCATTCTGAGTAAGCCGTGTGCCGTACTGTTTGACCCATTTAATTTATTAGTTTTTTACCTCTCAAAAAAAAAAAAAAAGATTCAAAGTAAATCCAAAAATGATTGAGCCATAATTACCCTGCCAGAAAAGGAAAGCAAATAAAGGTTTATTCCCCTCTTCAATTGAAGAATAAATCTTGGGTAGTTATGGGAGAGATATTAAAGGGATTCAAATAAACTTCTCATATCTCTCCCCTCCCCCCTTCACCTACAAATAGAGGGGGAGGGGGAAGGCTCAAGAGGTCAGATGGCAAGAAGCGAAGAAGCTCTATAGAGGAGGAGACGCGCCCTTCATCGACCCAAGGCTTCACGAGGCGCGGGCAAGCCTATTTCTTCGGGACCGGCTTAGTCCATTGAAAGCCCTTATCAACGTGAAGACCCTTGCACAAGAAGATCAAGCCTTCATCTCTGTGCACGAAGAAGACAGCTCGGAGAAGAAGAACCCTTCAACTCCGAAGACGCCAGAAGCAAAGACCGGAGAAGAAGATCGAAGTGGCATCATCCCGTCGTCTCCAACAACCCTTCGACTCCGAAGATACCAGAAGCAAAGGCTGGAGAAGAAGATCGGAGCGGCACTACCCCATCGTCTCCAACAAGCCTTCGGCTCCGATCAAGCCCAAAAGTCCAAAGAAGAAGAACAAAGCGGCATCACCCCGTTGTCTTCAACAAGCATCCGCTCTATTCACGAAGAATAAAGCTTGGAGAAGGATACCCGAAGCGGCGCTATACCCGTCATCTTCAACAAAGCCGTCAACTCCGATTATGCCAAATACGCCCGGAGAAGAAGCCGACGCCATAACCGTCGCCAGGTCGACGATTGAAGACCGAAGCGAAGAAGCTCTACAGAAGAGGAGATGAGCTCTTCATCGACCCAAGGCTTCATAAGGCACGGGCAAGCCTATCCCTTTGGGACCGGCTTAGTCCATTGAAAGCCCTCATCAACGTGAAGACCCTTGCACAAGAAGATCAAGCCTTCGACTCCATGAACGAAGAAGAAAGCTCAGAGAAGAAGAACCATTCGACTTCGAAGACGCCAGAAGCAAAGGCCGGAGAAGAAGATTGGAGCGGTACTACCCCGTCGTCTCTAATAAGCCTTCGACTCTGATCAAGCTCAAAAGCCTGGAGAAGAAGAACGAAGCGGCGCTATACCCATCATCTTAAACAAAGCCAAGCCTTCGACTCTGATCAAGCCCAAAAGCCCGGAGAAGAAGCCGATGCCATAAAGGTCAAAAAAGTCGCAAGCTGAAGACGAAGCGAGGAAGCTCTGCAGAAGAGGAGACGCTTCTTCATTGATCCAAGGCTTCACGAGGCATGGGCAAGCCTATCCCTTCGGGACCGACTTAGTCCATTGAAAGCCCTCATCAACATAAGGACCCTTGCACAAGAAAATCAAGCCTTCGACTCCGTGCATGAAGAAGAAAGCTCGGAGAAGAAGAACCCTTCGACTCTGAAGACGCTAGTAGCAAAGGCCGGAAAAGAAGATCGGAGCGGCACTACCCTGTCATCTCCAACAAGCCTTCGACTCCGATCAAGCCCAAAAGCCCGGAGAAGAAGACCGAAGCGTCATCACCCGTCGCCTTCGACAAACGTCCACTCTATTCACAAAGAAGAAAGCTTGGAGAGGACTGCCAGAAGCGTCGCTACACCCGTCGTTTTCAAAGCAAAGCCAACGCTACAACTATCGTACGGAGATTGGTGCTACCCCCACCGTCTTCAAAGGTACCCTTCGACTCCGATCACGCCAAAGAAGCTCGGAGAAGAAGCAAAGTCTAGCCCACACCTAAACCGTCGAGGAAGCCAGAAGCATTGAAGACGTTGTCATTATCGTTCGAGAAGAAGATCGAGTCGACACCGAAGCAAAAGCCCACGCAAGAAGCCAAAGCAAAAGCCCCAGTAAAGCCCGCGCCAAAGCAACACAAGTGCCAAAGCCAAGCGACTACGCCGGTCACAAACAAAAGCACCGCACGTTCTAGCCGATACGACGCGAAGTCCGGAAGAACGAAAGCACCGCAAGTCTCCCCCGTCTACGTCCAAAGCGCCAAAGCAAAGCAAAACCCAGAGCCACGCCCAAGCCAAGTTAAAGCCGAAAGCCAAAGCCAAAGCCAAAGCCGATGCCAAAAGCACGATCGATGCCACGAACTGACGATCAAGGACACCGAGGTCAAGCAAGGAGCGAGAAAGACACGAAGACCGAGGAACAAAACCAAAAATCCCCTAGCTGAGGAAGCACAAAGCATGGAAGGGACCAAAGAAACAGCGGATACTCTTTAGCCTCTCAAAAACCCTCACCCTGTAAAGACCTCTGTCCTGGGCAACCCCTTCAGAGCTCTCACACGAATACCACGTGGAGATGCGTATCAAAGGGACCCTCCAGAGGATCTCTCCCATAATCTCCTGATCAATATTCGCCGCACCCGGACTCGCCACCCCTGAGCCCCTGGGTCCCGGCACTCTGTAATCTAGTGTGTTCGCAATAAAGACAACCCGTATCTTTTTCTACGTCCACAGATTTCTGGCACGCCCGGTGGGACCTCCTATCCTTTCATCCGTACGTCTGAAAGAGTTGCTTCAAGATTCAAAATGGCCGGGACAAGTAACGATGCATTTGCTCCAAGCCTTTCGCCTATCACCGAGTCTCCTCTACTCCGGCACGGTGGTCTAGTAAACCCGGAGGGTGATGCTCCCCCGATGGTACACGTCTATACTCGGCGTACTCGAACCCTTGCGGATGTCTTCATGCCAGAAACTGCTACCGAAGATGCTCTGCAAAGCGCCGACGAGGCCTTGGTACATGAAGAAATGAGCCTCTATCCTGGAGTCCATGCCCAGAAGTTTGGGGAGGACCAGCCCCAACCCCGAGCCCGTTCGGGTTCTCCAGCGGATGTCGCACCTCCTCTGCAGGGGGCAAACATCCGTCATCAACCTGAAGCAAGTCGGCGCAACTACATTTCCGACGATGATGGCGAGGATGCAAGCGTGCAACATCGGGGCATCCTCCGTCATCATCCCCCGTCCGCTCTTCAGCTCCAACTCATGCAAATGGGCGAGCAGATGGCACAAATCTCTCAGCTAATGGAGGAGAAGGATCGTCATATCAACACTCTGCTTCAAAAGCTAAGCGCAAAGGATGTTGTAGTAGTCGATCAACCTCTAGCTTCCCCAGTAACCGCTCTAGCCCGTCTTCAACTCCCGCTCCTGCAGAGGTTGTTCCGGCAATTCAAGCGGTTACTCCAACACTCTCCTCGGTTCCCATCCCGGTGGAAGTAGTTTCTCCAGCACTAGTCTCGGTGGCCATACAACCTCTGACAACAGCAACAATGAATGCCTAGCAAATACAAGTGTTGGTAGCTGACATGATGCGCTCCCACGGTAGTGGTCTTCCTCCAATCACGGCGGCATACTCGAAGCCTTACACAGTGAGGATCCAGCAGTTGCGCTTCCCCATCGGGTTCCAGCCACCAAAGTTCCAACACTTCGATGGGAAGGGAAATCCAAGACAGCACGTTGCTCACTTCATCGAAACCTGCAACAATACCGGCACATATGGCGATGAGATGGTGAAGCAGTTCGTTTGCACCCTCAAGGGTAACATGTTCGACTGGTATGTGGATCTTCCTCCAGGATCTATCGACAGCTGGGATCAGATAGAGAGGGAGTTCCTCAATCGCTTCTACAGCACCAGACGCACCGTCAGCATGACGGAGCTTACTGCAGTCAAGCAAAGGAAGGACGAGCCAGTGATCGACTACATCGATCGATAGAGGAACCTCGCGCTGAATTCACAAGACCGCTTGTCTGAAGACTCGGCCATCGAGATATGCACCCAAGGCATGCACTGGGGTCTGCTCTACATTCTTAAAGGTATCAAGCCTCAGTCCTTCAAAGAACTTGCAACTCGGGCTCACGATATGGAACTCAGCCTAGCAAACCACGGAGATTCAAAGAACAAGGACTTCCTGAAGGTGAAGAAGAAGGATAAACCTTCGGCACCGAAAACCGAAGCAAGCCAATATTGCCGACGTCGCTTCAACCTCCAAGCCGCTCAAGATCAGTGGCAAGCCGGATCAGAGAAAGGGAGCCGCCATACCGCTGCCTCCGCCACAAAGGCAAAGGATGACTCTCGAGGAGCTCGAAGCGAAGGAGTACCCCTTCCCGGACTCAGAAGTCTCCTCCATGTTCGACCAACTGCTGCAAGAGAAGATGATAGAGCTCCCTCCTTCAAAGAGACCCAAGCAGATGCATCGTATCGATGACCCTCTCTTCTGCAAATACCACCGAGTGGTAAGTCATCCCATAGAAAGATGCTTCATCTTCAAGGAAAGAATAATGGCGCTCGCAAAGCAAAGGAAGATAGAGATTGACTCCGAGGAGGTCGCCACAGCCAACATGACGTCCATCACCTTCGGTTCCTTCTCGCTGGTACTCGTTGCTGCACGACAAAGTACGCCCAAATTGCGCATCAACCGTCAAAGGCCAACCGCGAAGTCAACTTCCCAGCTGAAGGTCTCAGAGCGACGCCAACATGCTCCTGCGCTCATTGATGAAGAAACGCCACTGCCCCGGGGGCAACCATTGCTCATGCCAGTGCCTCTCCCAAGCAATGCTATATCCCAACGAGCGCTCCAAAAGAGATATGAGCAAGGAGATCCAGAAGTCAGTCTGCTGGGTCAGCCTTTGGGCAAATTCAACTATTACGTCCTCTACTCAAAGCCTCTATCCATTTCGATTGAAGAAATCAAGCCCACCGGCTGGGGATCGGAAGACGGGCCAGTGGAGCTTCCAGAAGAGCGAGTCCTTACTAGTCAAGCTATATCCCAACGTGTTATCCAGAAGAGATATAAGCAAGGAAATCCAGAAGTCGGTCTGCCGGGCCAGCCCTCGGGAAAATTTGACTATTATGTCCTCTACTCAAAGCCTCCATCCGTTTCGATTGAAGAGATCAAGCCCACCGGCTGGGGATCGAAAGGTGAGCCAGTAGAGCCTCCGGAAGAATAAGTGTCTCTAACCGATAAGGAACCACCTGCTGCTGTCGATCATCATCTTAGCAGGGGAGAATCCACCGACGAAGAGGCATGGGTCATGCTACCCTGGCGACGAAGTCCACGGCAAGCAAGGCAACATAAGCGAGACCGGGTAGTGAGGAGATTTCCCAAGTGAAAAACTTACAAGAACAAAAGCAAGGCTCCAGGAAGAAAGGCGTTCAAAGTGCCGCCGGCAAGCCCAGACGATCTCCTCCAACAAAGCCTTCCAGAACCAGCGACATTGCAAGAGTTCTTCCCTGATCACTTCCTCCCAGTCGATCAGCACATCAGGGTCTCGTGTTGCATGGTTAAAGTTTGTAAAGTGTTGGGAGGAAAAGGTGAGGTCGAGACTTCTGAAGAAGGCGACTCCACCGACGAGGAAGACGACTCCAACAAAGGAGGCACTGCCTCTCATGACGAAGCAATCCTGTATTTGCCGCTCGTAGAAGCTCTGCATCTTCCGAAGAAGGCTCGCCTAGAAATGGCGACAGCCTTGGCACACCCAGACTGCTACAAGAGGAAAAGGAAGGACGGCGAGAAAGGCAAGGCTGTGGCCTCGTGCGATGCGGCGATAACCTTCTCCGATGAAGACTTGCAACTCAGAACACGATTGAACAACCGGCCCATCTATGTTTTGGGATACATCAAAGAGAAGCCAGTGAATCGAATCCTGCTAGACCGTGGATCCGCCGTCAACATCATGCCCATCCAGACGATGCGACAACTCGGCATCACCAATGGCCAGCTCTCGCCCAACCAGTTGGTCATTCAAGGGTTCAACCAGGGTGGACAGTCCACTATCGGAATCATCCGCCTGAAGCTTTCAATCGGCCCGTTAGATACAACGGTCCTCTTCCACGTCATTGATTGCCAGATGTCGTATCGCCTCCTGTTGGGAAGACCATGGCTACATGAGAACGGCGTTGTAGTGTCCACTTGGCATCAGTGCCTCAAGTACTACAAGGAAGGCATGGAGAAGTGCATTGTCGCTGATGATAAGCCATTCAATGAAGCCGAGACGCATCTGGCCGACGCCAAGTTCTATCAAACGAAGGACCTAGTCGCAGAACTCCTGCCAGCTAAAGCCCCGCGAGCCCAGAAGGCTGAAGAAGTAAAACAGGACAAGGCTCCTTCACCTACAGATCTGATGCGACCTTCCAACAAGGCGAGACTTGAGACCCAAGAAGCGTCAAAATCAAGGCAAAGGATGCGCATCAGTTCCAAGCCAAGAACAATGCAACATACCCCGTTGCCAGTCCAAGCGACACCAGTTCTATGTCTCGCACCTCAGTGGCTTCGTAAGTCCGAGCGATCGCCTCCTACTCCGGCAAGAAAGATGGTCCCACCATTATCACAGGCCAATGTCATCACTCTGTAAGTAATGACATTGCCATTATCTAGTCTGACGCAAGCTCCAAACCCGAGCAGGCCTGTCGAATCTGTCGACCCCAATCAACTCAAATTCAAGCCAAAAGGGAGTTAGGGGCAAAACGCTGCTAAGTTGCTGTTCAAAGTCGGCTACAACAAAGAAAGCACTATAGGCACACTTCCCCCAACAGCAACTCCACATGGGATGACGAGGACTCAAGCTCGGCTGTTTCAAAATGGCGAACAAATCCTCCTGAACCGTCGAGGCATCGGCTCCAGTCAAACCCAGATGGTTGTCAAGATTGCAACGAAGAAGACTTTCACCTCCAACTACGTTGGGGCAAAGATGGTAGATGAAGCAGCTGAAGGATCGACAATCTCCGATGCACGCTCTACCTATACCAGCCGTCCCAACAGCAAAAGAAGACGGCTACGAGCTCGATGCGAAGCCTTACTCCAGAAGCAAAACAAAAGCAGCCAAAGCCGATCGAATCTAAAGCGTTCGTCCGTGTTCGAAAGGCTCGGGCCAGTCAAGCAACCAAAGAAGAAGTCAGTGTTCAACCGTTTGGGAATGCCAATCGAGAACATCGCTTCAACACCCGCCTGCCCACCCATGGCAGCCGTCAATCATATCTCCGTTATCGAAACTGGCAACGGTGATACTTCTACTTCGGACAACGAGTTACAAGGTGCCCCGCCAGTCCTCACAGAAGGGGGGCAGTCCACCGTTGATGACTCAAAGAAAGGGGGCAGTCCAAGAAGAAGACGACGGCATGCTCCTTCAGTACCTAGGGCCAAACCCTCACTGTCTTGGGGGCAATCGCCTCTCATGCAAACACTCCCTCTCCCAAACAAAGCTATGTATCGGCACATGCTCAAAGTGAGAGACGAACAAAGAAGCCCCAAAGTCAACCTACTAGGCCAACTATCAGAAGATGAATTGGTACAGTCTCCAGAAGAGCAAGTCCTTCTGATCAAAGAAGAGCCTTCAGTCGCAGTACCAGTTCTTCATCTTGGCGAGGAAGATCTTATTGATAAAAACACATGGGATATGGCGTCTCGAAGGAGAAGGCCACGACGATCAAGCTACAGGATAGCACGCCTGGCTAACCACGAGAAACATCGGTGATAAAAAAACTCTCCAGAAGAAAGACCTTCAAGGAAAAGAATGAAGCTCCAGAAAGAAAGATGTCCGAAGTACCACCAGCAAGTCCGAAAAATCTTCTCCAGCAAATATGCCCAAAGCTGGTGACACTCCAGGAGTTCTTTTCCAATCGCTTTCTTGAAGCTGATCAAAACTTCAAGGTCACCTGCTGCATGATGGAAGTTCACCGAGTGCTCCGAAAATACGATGAAGAAAGCGACACCAATAGCGAAAGCATGAGGAGAAGCATCACCACCAACGGCAAGCTGTTGAACAAGGCTGAAGCACACCTTGCTGACGTTCAGGTTCACCAGGCCAAAGACCCCGTTGCATAATCTCCTCTAGTAAAGGCTCCACGAGCCCAAGAAGTCAAAGCAGCTACAAAGGATAAAACCTCGTCACTTGCAAAACCAGTGACATCTTCCAGCCAGACGGTGCACGAAGACAAAGAAGCGCCAGTATCAAGACAAAATAATTCACATCAATCTCAAATCAAGCTCAATGCCACGCATTCCGTTGCCTGCTCAAGCTGCTTCAGTCTCACGGCTCGTACCTCAGTGGCTTCGCAAGCCGGGACGATCACCTTCCACTCCAGCAAAGGAATCAGCGTCATCATTCTCCGAGGCCAACTTCATCACTTTGCAAGAAACAATACTACCGTTACATGGTCTGTTACACGTCTCGAGCTCAACCGAGTCTTCCGAGTACACCAGCTCCGAGCAACTCGCAATCAAGCCAGAAGACACTCGGGGGCAAAACTCCACCGAGTTGATGTTCAAATCCAGTCGAAACAAAGAAAGTACGGTGCACATGGGTTCACTACCCTTAGCTGCAATATCACATCGCCTGACAAGGACTCAAGCTCGCCTCTTCAAAAGTGACGAACAAATCTTTCCAAATCGCAGAGGCATCGACTCCAGCCAAACTCCAGCAATCATCAAAACTCCAGTTAAGAAGATCTTCACTTCTAACTACATTGAAGCGAAGAAGGTACGCGACAGCTGCAAACCAGCGACGACTCTGCCTACCAGTGGCAAGTCCCTCAAAAGGTACTTTGCTTAGTGCAAGGTTACCCCCCTTGCCCCCGCAAAAAAAAAAAGGAATAAACGAACTACGTGCGACTTGATCCCTCTCAGTAGGGTACGTAGGCAACCTACAAAGGTTCAATCCAGACAAAAAAAAAAAAGAAACATCCTAACGTCATCCCAGGAGGACAGTCCAGAGGCAAATGAGTGCATAACCACAAGTCCAGTCAGCAAACCAAAAGATAACAAGAAAGTCAAAGTCTTGGAGGTGCTGAAGTAGCTCGCCTCCCACGGCCTACACGTGCTACAACTGCCGGGGTAAAGAAGTCGTCAACTTCCGAAGCGTCGCCAGCTATGCACGTCGCCCCACAAGCTCTGCTCCAGATGTCTTCTCGATCGCTTGAGCTTTTCCCAAACGGAACTCCAGCTTCTAAAGTGACGCACAGGTAGCAAGTCGAAGTCCTTAAGGCGTCGAAGTGGCTCGCCTCCTGTAGCTTACACACGCTGCAACTCCAAAGGTAGAAAAGCCGTCAACTTCTGACACATCGCCAGCTATGCACGCTGCTTCGCAAGATTCACTCCAGAAGCCTTCTTGATCGCTCCACCAGCTTCCAGCACTTCGTCAGCTCTTCACACTGTTTTGCAAGCTTTGCTTCAGACGTCTTCTCGGTCGCTTGAGTATCCTCTAAACGGGACTCCGACTTCTGAAGCGATGCACGAGCGGTCTCCACCTTCTTCTACATCCGAACCAAGTCTGCAGTAGCAAGAGTATGAAGCATCCTCCAGTGAAGACCGTCGCAAGCAATGAAGCTCGCTACCCCCCCAAGAAGGTGTGCGTCTACTCTGCAAACAAAGAGTCGTCCTCCTTGGAGGCTGCCAGGATCATGCAAAAGCTCGGGCCCATCCGAACGTCGCCAGTTCCTCAAAGTCAAAGACTCGAAGGATTGGAACTGTTACTGAAGTCAAATGCAGTAACCCACAGATAGGCAGATACATCGGCGACAATAGCATCCTTCGCGACTTCAAAAAAAAAATAGACGAATGAGGCACCTTCCCTGGCCTCCAACATCTCCGTCTTGTCCTCACAGCAAGTAATCGTCACCATACTCAGTTTCGTCTTATCCTCTCACCGTGCCATTGTCATCACGCTCTTGCACCAACAAGACAATAGCACTCCGCTGAAGAATCCTTCTTCTCCGGGCCGCCGAAGAATCTTTCACCTCCAAGACGCCAAGCGAGTCTTCGTCTCCAAACCGTCGAAGAGTCTTCCACCTCTAAGCCACCGAAGAATCCTTCGTCTCAAAGCCGCAGAGGTACTAAACATCCCCCGGAGGCCAGGAGTCGACACCCCACCGGGTCAACCAAAAGCTCGCATCCTGAAAAGGCACAAGGGGAAGCGAAGGCGCCACTCCCGTAGAAGAAGTCCTCAGTAACTCACCCCGGCGAAGCCAAAACCTTCGTAGCTCGAATCCCGAGAAGGCACAAGGGGAAGCGAAGGCGCCACTCCCTTAGGAGAAGTCCTCAGCAACTCACCCCGGTGAAGCCAAAACCTTCGAAACTCGAATCCTGAAAAGGCACAGGGGGAAGAGAAGGCGCCACTCCCGTAGGAGAAGTCCTCAGCAATTCACCTCGGCGAAGCCAAACTCTCGAAAGCTCGCATCCTGAAAGGGCACAAGGGGAAGCGTAGACACCACTCCCGTAGGAGAAGTCCTCAGCTATCCACCCCGGCGAAGCCAAACCTTCGATGCTCGAATCCTGAAAAGACACAAAGGTAAGCAAGGCAAGTCTGGTGGAGAAGCCGGTCCAAAAAAAAAAGGAAGAAGAAAAGAGGGGCCTACAGCTCTCCTATTCGACCCCGCACCCGGCCGCCGCTCGCACCACCGCCCGCTTGCGCCACACATGCCAGCCAGCCCCGACCCGCGTTCGCTGCATCGGTGCTGCTCCGCGCACCCTTCCATTACTATTGTGCCGTGTAAAAAAAAAAAAGAGAGGGGATACAACTACCCTTTTATCTGATCCAAACCCACGCATGGGGGGGAGCCGCTCGTTACAAGCTAAAAAATGGAGGGGGGGCACAGTCCCTTTTTCTCCAATTCAGTCGGAGGCTGCACGACTCGGAGCCCGGCCAAGCTGGAGACGCCACTGTTACCACCGCATCCCTTCTCCAACACGATCGGGGTCCGCCCGACTCGGAGTCGCACCACCGTTACCACCGCGTTCCATCTCCGACCCTATCGGGGCCCGCCCGACTCGGAGTCGCATCGCCGGCCGCCATGGTTGCTTCTGCGACCGCACCGGGCCTCCGCGCCCCTCACGCTGGAGCCCGCGCCACCCGCTCCCGGCCCCTGCGCCGCGTGTACTGCAGCCCGCGCTGTGGGCCTTCGCCGCCACTGCCTGCTCGGACAGCCGCGCCGCCTGCTGCCTTCGCGGACCAGAAGAAGAAGGAAAGAAAAAATAAGAAAGAAAGAAAGGAAACAAAACAAAAAAGGAAAGAAAAAAAAGGAAAGAAAGAAATGACGAAACACAGAAAAGGAAAGAGAGAAAACAGAGAAAAGGAAAGAGAGAAAACAGAGAAGGAAAGAAAAAAAAAAAAGAAAAAAAAAACAAAGAAAGAAAGAGAAGAAGCCAGAGAAAGAGAAGAAGAGAAAGGAAAAAAGAGAAGAGGTGGAGCCGCAGTCCAGCACCCGCACACGGCCGGATCTCTCCTGTGCCAAACCGTAGCCCCCCCTGCTCTCACCTTTAAAAGCCCACAACCCCCACAAGGGCTACCATCTTCAAGCCGGCCCGGCCACCGATCGTCGCTCCTGTGCCGCTCGAGCCGAGCCCGTCCACCGCCCGCCTGCACCCTGACGTCGGCTGCCTGCGCACCAGCCGTGCCGGGCCACCGCTCGCCGCTTCTGCGTCGCTCGAGTCAAGCCCGTCCACCGCCCGCCTGCACCCTGACGCCGGCCGCTTGCGCACCAGCCGTGCCCGGCCACCGCTCGCCGCTCCTGCGCCGCTCGAGCCAAGCCCGTCTGCACCCTGACGCCGGCCACCTCCGCACCAGCCGTGCCCCGCCACCGCGTCGCCAGCCTCCAGCCCACAGTAGCTTGGAACCCGCAGTCGCCACCGCTCGCCGCTCCTGTGCCGCTCGAGCCAAGCCCGCCTGCACCCTGACGCCGGCCACCTCCGCACCAGCCGTGCCCCGCCACCGCGTCACCAGCCTCCAGCCCACATCAGCTTGGGACCCGCGCGCTCGGCCCGACGTCGGCCGCCTATGCCCCACGTCGCAGGCCCCCACCTGCGCCCCACGCCGCAGGCCGCCATCACACGTCGCCGCTTGCGCCCCGCGTTCGCACCGCAGGCTGCCGCCGTGCCCGGCGCCGCAGGCCGCCGCCGCTGCCGCTGTTGTCTCCGCGCGCACAGAAGAGACAGAAACAGAGCAGAAAAAAAAAGGAAAGAAAGAAAAGAAAGAGGAAAAAAAAAGGGGGGGGGGACCAGCCCCCCTTCTCCGACCCGATCGGGCTAGCACCCGACCCACGACCGCCGCACGCCGTCGCCTGGCCCGTGCACCGCATGCCGGCGACTGCCCCGGCCACCACGCCGTCGCACCCTTCTCCAACCAGGCCGTGCCTACTCCCGAAGTCACGCCGCTCTTCGACCAGGCCGTGCCCGCGCCCGAAGCCGCCACCCGTAGCCCGACGCGCCGCGGCCTTCGACCTGTGCCCCACGCCGCCTGCGCGCACCCCCACGCGCCCGCCGCCTCGCAGCTCCGCGCCCGCCTCGCGCCGCTCTGGGCTCCGCGTACGCCGCAGCCACCGCGCCGCCTAGCGCCCGCTACCGCCTGCGCCCTGCGCCTCGGCCGACGTCGCCGCTGCACCCCATGCCGCTGCACGCCGCCATCGCAGGCCACGCCCTGTGCCTCTACCGCCGCCGCTGCCGCTACTGCTCCACACGACAGAGCCAGAGGAAGAAGAAGAAAGAAAAGAAAGAAAAAGAAAGAGAAGAAGAAAAGAAAAGAAAGAAAAAGAAAAAGAAGAAGAAAAAAAAAGAAAAAAAAAGAAAAAGAAGAAGAAAAGAAAAGAAAAAAAAAGAAAAAGAAGAAGAAGAAGAAGAAGGAAGAGGAAGAAGAAGGTGGCGATGGCGGACAACACCTCAGCCGTGCTCCTCCGTCCTCGCCGCGGTCGTCGTCGCCACTGCCGACGAAAGAGGCGACACCGGAAAGACGGAGCAAGTCCCGTAGCACTCTTCCGACGGCGGTCTCCAAAAGCCGGCGGAGCCTTCGCAAGAGCAAGGTGTTGGATGAAGGGGGTAGGGGCCCTTAAATAAGCCCCCAACCCCATCGAAGAAAGGAATCAAGGACAAGTGCTGTGCGTTTCCTACGTACACAAGTACTCTGTGTTTCCACCGGCGCACTCGTCCTTGAGGGGGCATTTGTAGACACATAAATTGTGTCGAACCCGAACCCGACTCGCATGCACCTATCCGGAGGCAAACCCGACAAGCACTCGGACCCGGACCCGACTCGCATGCACCGACTCGTAGGCAAACCCGATACGCACTCGGACCCGGACCCGACTTGCGTGCACCAATATGGATGCAAACCTGACACGCACTCGGACCCAGACCTGAACTCAACTCACATGCACCGACTCAAGGGGGGGAAACCGGACTCGACCCGTGCCAAACAAGAGGCCGGGTGGGCCCATCCACCCCGCCCCCTTGTCGAAACCCGAGCCCCCTACCCGCGGGTAGGGGGTGGCCGGCCATGCAAGGAAAAGAAAAGAAAAGGAAAGAAAAGAAAAGGAAAGAAAAGAAAGAAAGAAAAGGAAAGAAAAAAAAGAAAAAAAAAATACCAAAAAGGAAACAAATACTGCCATGCACTGGTGGAGGTTGCGTATGACGTCTACGTAAGTGTGGATCTGCGCCGATCCCTCGATCCGACGGACAAGAAACGAAGCTGGGTCGCCATCGACTTTATGTGCAAAATTCAAAGTAAATCCAAAAATGATTGAGCCATAATTACCCCGCCAGAAAAGAAAAGCAAATAAAGGTTTATTCCCCTTTTCAACTGAAGAATAAATCTTGGGTAGTTATGGGAGAGATATTAAAGGGATTCAAATAAACTTCCCATATCTCTCCCCTCCCCCTTTCACCTATAAATAGAGGGGGAGGGGGAAGGCTCAAGAGGTCGGATGGCAAGAAGCGAAGAAGCTCTGCAGAGGAGGAGACGCGCCCTTCATTGACCCAAGGCTTCACGAGGCACGGGAAAGCCTATCCCTTCGGGACCGGCTTAGTCCATTGAAAGCCCTTATCAACGTGAAGACCCTTGCACAAGAAGATCAAGCCTTCAACTCCGTGCACGAAGAAGAAAGCTCGGAGAAGAAGAACCCTTTAACTCCGAAGACGCCAGAAGCAAAGGCCGGAGAAGAAGATCGAAGTGGCATCATCCCGTCGTCTCCAACAACCCTTCGACTCCGAAGATGCCAGAAGCAAAGGCCGGAGAAGAAGATCGGAGCGGCACTACCCCATCGTCTCCAACAAGCCTTCGGCTCCGATCAAGCCCAAAAGTCCGAAGAATAAGAACGAAGCGGCATCACCCCGTTATCTTCAACAAGCATCCGCTCCATTCACGAAGAAGAAAGCTTGGAGAAAGATACCCGAAGCGGTGCTACACCCGTCATCTTCAATAAAGCCTTCAACTCCGATTATGCCAAATGCGCCCGAAGAAGAAGCCGACGCCACAACCGTCGCCAGATTGAAGATTGAAGATCGAAGCGAAGAAGCTCTGTAGTAGAGGAGACGCGTTCTTCATCGACCCAAGGCTTCACGAGGCACGGGCAAGCCTATCCCTTCGGGACCGGCTTAGTCCATTGAATGACCTCATCAACGTGAAGACCCTCGCACAAGAAGATCAAGCCTTCGAATCCGTGAACGAAGAAGAAAGCTCAGAGAAGAAGAACCCTTCGACTCCGAAGACGCCAGAAGCAAAGGCCGGAGAAGAAGATTGGAGCGGCACTACCCCGTCATCTTCAATAAGCCTTCGACTCTGATCAAGCTCAAAACCTGGAGAAGAAGAATGAAGCGGCGCTACACCCGTCATCTTCAACAAAGCCAAGCCTTCGAATCCGATCAAGCCCAAAAGCCCGGAGAAGAAGCCGATGCCATAAAGGTCGAAAAAGTCGCAAGTTGAAGACGAAGCGAGGAAGCCTTGCAGAAGAGGAGACGCTTCTTCATCGACCCAAGGCTTCACGAGGCACGGGCAAGCCTATCCCTTCGGGACCGGCTTAGTCCATTGAAAGCCCTTATTAACGTGAGGACCCTTGCACAAGAAGATCAAGCCTTCGACTCCGTGCACGAAGAAGAAAGCTCGGAGAAGAAGAACCCTTCGACTCCGAAGACGCCAGAAGCAAAGGCCGGAGAAGAACATCAGAGCCACACCACTTTGTCATCTCCAACAAGCCTTCGACTCCGATCAAGGCCAAAAGCCCGAAGCGTCATCACCCGTCGCCTTCGATAAACGTCCACTCTATTCACGAAGAAGAAAGCTTGGAGAGGACTGCCCGAAGCATCGCTACACCCGTCGTCTTCAAAGCAAAGCCGATGCTACAACCGTCACATGGAGATCGGTGCTACCCCCGCCATCTTCAAAGGTACCCTTCGACTCCGATCACGCCAAATAAGCTCGGAGAAGAAGCAAAGTTTAGCCCACACTTAAACCGTTGAGGAAGCCAGAAGCATTGAAGACGTTGTCACTATCGTTCGAGAAGAAGATCGAGTCGACGCCGAAGCAAAACCCCACGCAAGAAGCCAAAGCAAAAGCCCCGGTAAAGCCCGCGCCAAAGCAACGCAAGTGCCAAAGCCAAGCAACTACACCGGTTATGAGCAAAAGCACCGCACGTTCTAGCCGATACAATGCGAAGTCCGGAAGAACGAAAGCACCGCAAGTCTCCCCCCGTCTATGTCCAAGCGCAAGCGCCAAAGCAAAGCAAAAGCCAGAGTCACGCCCAAGTCAAGTTAGAGTCGAAAGCCAAAGCCAAAGCCAAAGCCGATGCCAAAAGCACGATCGACGTCGCGAACCGACGATCAAGGACGCCGAGGTCAAGCAAGGAGCGAGGAAGACACGAAGACCGAGGAACGAAGCCGAAAACCCCCTAGCCGAGGAAGCGCGAAGCACGGAAGGGACCAAAGAAACGACGGATACTCCTTAGCCTCTCAAAAACCCTCACCTTGTAAAGACCTCTGTCCTGGGCAACCCCTTCAGAGCTCTCGCACGAATACCACGTGGAGACGCGGATCAAAGGGACCCTCCAGAGGATCTCTCCCACAATCTCCTGATCAATGTTCGCCGCACCCGGACTATCCACCCCCGAGCCCCCGGGTCCCGGCACTCTGTAATCTCTTGTGTTCGCAATAAAGACGACCCGTATCTTTTTCTGCGCATACAAGATCATCCAGCCTTTTCAAATCTCCTTCAATAGGTAGGTAAAGATCATTGCAATAGAGAATGCCCTCTAGCTTGTCCTTCCAAATTGTTCGATTGCTTGCATTAAGGCAAAACATGTGGCCATCATCAGTATTGTCCTCCATCTTGATCTAAGCAATCCTTGATTGAACCCAAGCTGTGATACCACTTATTGGAGATGCGTTCATGTCGAACAATCTAAGCAGAATTTTGTCGAACACGTTGCATTCACCTCACCCGGGTCATAGCCGTGCTTGAAAGATGAATTAAAGAACACCATACAAAATTGTTCGATTGCTTGCATTAAGGCAAAACATGTGGCCATCATCGGTATTGTCCTCCATCTCGATCTAAGCAATCCTTGATTGAACCCAAGCTCTGATACCACTTATTGGAGATGTGTTCTTGTCGAACGGTCTAAGCAGAATTTCGTCGAACACGTTGCATTCACCTCACCCGAGTCATAGCCGTGCTTAAAAGATGAATCAAATAACAAACACAATCACAAGAGGAACACAATGATTTATATGGTTCACCCAACAGGCTACGTCCATGGGATGAGATTGTAGCTCAGGGCGGGCATCTCCAACAATGGCAGCAAGGAACAATGACATACACCCGATTCTATGAACCTTCCTCCAACAAAATCTATACCTACCTTCTCTTAGGATTCAAAGGTAGAACTCTAGAACCAACTCCTTCCTTCTCCCTCTTCTTATTCCTCTGCCTTTGGACAAATAGAAGACAATCGAAAGAAAGGAAAAAAGTTGGAAAGATGGACTAGCTGGACACACATACACGCACAGCCAACAAAACTCCTTGACCCCATTTTATGTTTTTTCTTTCGGGCCAAAAGAGAGCCACCAATCGGGCGATGGACCCGTCCCAACATTTTTTGGCCCCGTCTATGGGAAATCTTTAACAAGCAAAATCCAACTTTCTTTGATCATCTTCTCTTCTTCCCCCTCGTCGTTATGGCGCCATGGCAGTCACAAGAAGAATAGACAATGTGAAACATCTTATGCAGCGGAGTGACCCACTCCGCAATGGGAAGTGAGCATACCATGCCATCCTCATCCTCAACTGCTACCTCCAACATATTCCATGCATGCAGGAGGCATATTGATGGTGATGGTGGCCCAGCAACAAGCCATCATAGCTATGATTGCAGACATTGGGCACTCCAACAAACCATGGGCCCAACTAGTGGTCGACCAGGCGAGCACTAGCTGAAACCGAAGGTCCATGACAAAAGTTATCCAACATAGGCAGCAGGAGGATGCCCCGTATACAAACCGACGTTCGCAAAGGCTAGAACGCACCCAAAAGTAAATCGCACCGCCACTATGAACCTATCACTTTGTAAGAGATTTCTTCATTGTCTAAACCAACACGGTGGGCCCCAAATGATTCAATTCAGTTCCGTCAAATACCAAATAAGAGGAATACTCGCTTGTAGGCCGCTTCACACAAACTCAGCTAAGATTCTCCTTTGATTTGCTCAAATGATCCTTTGTTCCACACAAAGGAAACCACATATGAGATTTTATTTTGAAAGCAAG
Source organism: Chamaelirium japonicum (assembly GCA_947650365.1). Taxonomy (NCBI): domain Eukaryota; kingdom Viridiplantae; phylum Streptophyta; class Magnoliopsida; order Liliales; family Melanthiaceae; genus Chamaelirium; species Chamaelirium japonicum. The sequence goes on from OX393552.1 coordinate 7,566,618, forward strand.
AAAGATTAAACCTGAGAGAGAGAGAGAGAGAGAGAGAGAGAGAGAGAGAGAGAGAGAGAGAGAGAGAGAGAGAGAGAGAGAGAGAGAGAGAGAGAGAGAGAGAGAGAGAGAGAGAGAGAGAGAGAGAGAGAGAGAGAGAGAGAGAGAGAGAGAGAGAGAGAGTCTTTACCTACAAGAGATCCGAAAGAACCCAATGCTTGAATATACATGAAAACCTCAAGGGATCGGAGAAATCAACACAAGAAATCATGGATGAAATCCACGTTCCAAGAGAGAGCGACGGATCAAGTATCTGACAACATCGACGGAGGAATCGTTGAGAAAAAGAGGCAAGAATCTAGCTAAAACATTTGATGACTTCAAAAAACATTTGCTCTAAAAAACTCCAAATCTAAAATTTTGAATCAGAGAGCTCTCACAAAGAGCCCCAAGTGTCCTTTTATGACATATAGATAAATCCCACCGAGAAAAAGCTATCGGATGGTGGTTTGGTGGTCGAAATGAGCTAACATTAAGTCAACATGCAGCCTAGACATACATCATCCGGACGAGTGTTTGTACAACTTATACAAACGTTTGAACGAAAGTACAGACGTCAGACTCAACCACAGCCTGAGTTGGCAAAAGAGATCCGAACAAGAGTTGGGAAGCCCAACACAAAATGCTCAAGTTCGTCCGGACCAAAATGGACCGTTCGAATAGAGTCTTGAACGTCCGAACAAGTGTTAAGACGCTCGTATCCGTTCGAACTATTGTTCAGACTAGATATGACCACCCTCCGAACACTGGTTCAAGCAGTTTCAGCAACCTCTCAACACTTAGAAAATTTATGAGTGTTGAGCCATGTAAATCGCTATGCCACATGTGTACAATTTGCACTAACGCCGGGCCTATCTAGTGGACTAATGGTGAGCACAAAAGTACATGAACATGTACGTTTTTGCTCTCTAGACAGTCCAAGTACTGAAACAGTCACGCTCCGAAATCTGAACCAAATCACGAATCAATAAACACTTCGAGTCCGGAAAGCGAGAATCAAAAGAAAAATACTCGACAAAAATCCGACAACGCAAAACCCGATAAGCCAACATACGACACTATGGGTTAGATCCTACACCCTAATGACTAGTAGGAATCATAACTTGGGTTGTTGTGAATTGATAGAACATGTGCTGCATTGAAATCTGACTGAACTGTACTGCACTGATCAGAATAATAGGGCATGTATAACTTGATATGACCGAGTATGTTTTGTGGCCACAAATTTTGACAAACAGGGAGGTGCACACACACACACACACGTACATATAGTTTGTATACGTATCACAAATGATGTTTGGCACAACTGGTAGAGGTGTTAGAGCATCTCTAGGACTCCCTATTCTTTCTTTATTATTTGGGGAGAGTTGGGCTTCCGAAAAAAATAGAGAACCACTTTTTTGAACCAACTCCAAAGGACTCCTTATTCTTTCCCTATTTCTCACCATTATTGGTAGCTGGAAACATCTGATGACCATTTGATGCACTTGGCTTCGCCTGTTGGACTCAACCATTGGAGGCCCCAGCGGATTAATGAACAACCTCCACTCGCCACATGTAGTGAGTGGACTAGCAAAATTCTAAAGTAGCGACAGCTCGTGGAGTCCATTGGAGCAGTATTTTTGGCATCCCGCTCCCTACCCTACTCTGGCAAGGGAGCCTAGTAGGTTGGAGATGAACTTAGTCGTTTAACAGATGGTTGTTGGTCTTGCATCCCCCATGTATACATTTTTCTCATTTAATGAGGCCATTGTATTCAACCATTTATGGCCTGAGATCAGATCCGGCCCGGCCCGGCCCGGCCCGGCCTGATCATCCCAACAGCTTCTTGGCGATAGAAATACAGCTCCCCATATGGCAGCGGCCTGCCTGGGTTGCCAGTTACGGCGACGCCAATCACATTGGAAAAATATCACTAATGCCATGTCTCGACTTTATTGTCGTCTTCGGTTTCTCTCACTTCATTTCTGCCGGCCAACCTCTATCTTCTGCACTCCTTCTTCTCTTCAGGCCCTCTCTCTCTCTCTCTCTCTCTCTCTCTCTCTCTCTCTCTCTCTCTCTCTCTCTCTCTCTCTCTCTCTCTCTCTCTCTCTCTCTCTCTCTCTCTCTCTCTCTCTCTCTCTCTCTCTCTCTCTCTCTCTCTCTCTCTCTCTCTCTCTCTCTCTCTCTCTCTCTCTCTCTCTCTCTCTCTCTCTCTCTCTCTCTCTCGTTGTGGTTGAAATTCAGACAAGATGAACGACCTTCTCACGGTAACCATCTGCTTCTTTATATATCTGGGTTTCATTTTGGCTATTTGTTAAGTAGAATTTTGCATGAAATCTTTTTTTTTTTTTGCAACCAAATTTTGCATGAAATCTGAGTAGGGGCTTTTCATCTTGCTGTTTTGATCTTTTAACCTTGGAATGTTTATATCCTTTATGAGAACTGATCCATCTCATGTTGGAGTACCGCACTGTTAAATTGACCTCTCCTTGATAAATAATTTTCGGAAAATAATTAATTTAGTAAAGAAAGAATTCTTGGGAAGACCATAATGATGTTCCAAGATTATATTTGCTTTGTAAACCAACAAGATTGAATATGCTATGTTCATATAAAATGGAATTCAAAATACAATTTTGTGAAGCAATTAGAAAAATATTGTTGCGATCTGAGGCCATCACGCAGAAGAACACGACACGCGTAGAAGTGCCACGGTGAAGACGACCACCGAAAAGACTGAGCGAGTAGATAAGCACGAGTAAAAAACCCAAGAAATGTCGGCAACAACCGATCGATGGATTTACTAGTATGCGGAAAATCCGAGTACAAGTACACTTGTCTCTAACCAATCCCTCATACACCCACAAAGAGATACCCCTTAGAGAGAATAAATCCCGCAGCCCTACACCCCAAGAACACCGAAGAAAACCCTTCCCGAGACCTTCCGGTCTCCAATGGATTCCCTTCCCTATCCTTTGATGATGGCTACCATCTAAACTCTCCCTTGGGTTGCTCTTGTTCCTCCATGATCCTCTAACTTAATCATAGAACCTCTCTTTTATAAGGTTACATTCATATTCAACTTGAAAAAGAAATCTCACTTGAAAACATAGGCCGCACCGCCTCACCCGCGTGGTGCCAACCCAGATCGTGCGCACGACCTGGGGAGATCATGAGCACGATCTGCCAGTGTAAGTCGTGCGCACGACCTGAACAAATCGTGGACACGATCTTCCTACCAGATCCGTTCTCTCCTTGTGCTCTATTTTCTGTCGTTTCTTCGCATGAACGTTGAAGTTGTATATAGCTTGTTTGGAGACACATCTTCAACAAATATGTCAATTGAAATTTAATTTAGAAGGTGAATTCCCCGTGGGTTGAGGTGTGAAGTCATTGCCCTAAAAATACGGTCACCCCTTTCATGCCAGGAGCTTATGGTGAACAGCATTGTCAAGGTAAAACGACATCTGACACAGCTTTGGCTCCTCACATGAGAAAGATTGATCCCATTGCTCCCCTTTGCCCAAATGAGATGAAATAATGTAAGATGGTTTAGTATTTGAGGAAAATAGAGTAAAGAAACGAATTGAGTTGCAGAAACCCAGAACAGGGAAGCCGCTCAAATCTTATATCCAAGTGTTTTTCATTTGCTCATTGTCTCTGACTATGGGGCTTGGGTTTCCTTATCTCCACGTTAGCAGGCTAATGAACAAATTCCTTTGGCACATGGACTAGTGGGTACATGCTTCTTGACCTATGGAGCAACGCGTATGCACCATGAAGACCACGAATGGAGCTTATGGTGAAGAGCATTGTCAAGCCGTTAAATCTATAGAAAATAAATAAAATGATTTTAGGAATTTAATACAAGGATTGTTTATTGAAGATAGCAAGTCCTCGAAGAGAAATTGAGACGAACATGACCGAATCATGATCACTCCGAGCAAACCCTGCCTGGATGCAGTAATGACCTTTGATGCCGACATGTGGCACCGAACATTAAGTCATGTGTCGTAGTCTCGACTTAAAAGCTTTTTTCAGTCTGGAGTTTTAGGTCGAGGATCATTCTCCCCATCTTTGTTTGTATGGGTTATAAGTTAGCTAAGCACTCAACCATCCCTATCTGCCCTCGCTTATCTATGTCCTATAGGATGTAGTCCTTGACTTAGTTCATTAAGATATTTGGGGTCCAGCTCCATTGTCATCCATGTGTGGTTTTCGTTACTATGTTGGTGTTATTGATGATTACTCTCAATACAGTTGGGCCAATCTCCTTAGCTATCGCTCCGAGATACACGAGATCTACCCGACCTTCACCACCATAGTTCAACCCAGTTCCATACTTGCATCAAGACCTTCTGATCTGATTTAGCCCACGAGTACCTCTCCTCCATGATGTGCTTCCTTCTTCAGTCTCAGAGGACCCTCTTCCAACACTCATGCACTCAGAATGAGGTTGCTGATAGGAATGATCTCTATATCCTCGAAGCGGCCCATGCTTAGTTCCTCTCCTTCTCCGTTCCCCGCATTCTATAGGAAGAGGCCCTGTCAAGTTCTTTAACATCGCTTCCACCTTTGTCCTCTCTGACGTGTCTCCTCACGAGCAGCTCAACTCTACTCCACTCAACTACAGCAAGCTCCATATTTTCGGGTGCACATGCTTTGCCCTTCTCCCCCCATTAGCGCACCAAATTGTCCCCCGGATCAGCGAAGTGCATTCTCCTTGGGATCAGCTCTAAGCACAATGGGTATCGTTGTTATAACCCTTTGGCTCACTAACTTCGCATTGCCCGTTATATTTTATTCCTTGAGAACATTCCCTACTTATCCATATTGGAGATTTTGTCCTTTATAATAATTTGTATAAAGTCCATGGACTTCTTTGTAACTTCTTTGGTTGTGTGTGTTTTGTCCAGGACCGAAGTCCTTCTCGGTCCAAACTTGACGACAAGTTTATTTGGTGTGTCTTTCTTGGTTACTCTTCCGGTGTCAAAGGTTATCATTGTCTTGATCCTACTTTGCGTCGGGTTTATCATTCTATGGATGTCACCTTTCATTAGGATGAGTCCTATTTTCGGGTGCTGCCTTCACCTACCTTGCTGTGGGGTGGCGCGAGTGGGGCCGCAGGTGGCGTAGGGGGGCGCGGGGGTGGCCGCAGTGGGTGCGGGGGTGGCGCAAATGAGTGCAGGGTGGTGCGGGGTGCCGTAGGGTTGCCGCAGGGTTGCCGCACGGGCACGGGGATGGCGTAGGTGGATGCAGGGTGGTGCGGGGTGGCATAGGTGGGCGCGGGGAGGGCCACAGGGAGCGCAGGTGGCATGGAGTGGCAAGGATGTGGCGAGCGGGTGGCCGGAGGGTGGTGCGGTGATGAGAGAAGGAGAGGGGGGGTGCGTGGAGGTCGAAAACGGGAGAGGAGGGGGGCTCTAATGAAATTTTATCCTTTATAGTAATTAGTATAAATTCTGTGGACTTCTTTGTAACTTTTGCATTTATTAATAATATAAAGATATTAGGGTTCGAATGAAACTCTAATCCCATTTTTTTTTCTACTTGGTATCAAAGCCCCCTCCTCTTCCATTCTCGACCTCCACACGCCCCCCACTCCTTCTCTCATCACGGCACCACCCTCCGGCCACCTGTGCGCACCCCCGCGCCCCCTGCGTTCCTTGCGGCCCTCCCGTATCATCCCCTGCACCCCTTGCGACCCTCCCCGTGCCACCCTACGTCCACCTGCACCACCCCCGTGCCCCCTGCGGCCAACCTCCAGCCACCCTCGTGCCACCTACGCCACTCTATGCCCCCTGCGGCCACCCTCGTGCCACCTGCACCACCCCGTGCCCCCTGCGGCCACCCTCGTGCCACCTGCACCACCCCCGTGCCCCGTGCAGCCAGCCTCTGTAGGCCCCCCTCTCGCCCAGCCGGCCCCTCCTTCGAGCCCACCGACAACCTCGCAACCCTTCTTTGGCTTCTCACGCCATCCGCGCCCCCTCTGTTGCTTGTCGCACGTCTCGTTGGCGCTCATATGATGCATTTGCCTGAGTTGGGTATAACTTTCTCTTCCATTTTTTTTAAAGGGAGGTGGTGATCCCGTTCACTTTGTTCCTTTACCATTTTTCTTGGTTTTGTTCTCGCTTGCTGATTTTGTGCAAGGGTCGCCCTGCTTACCTTTTCTTCTATCTTTCTCATCACCTCCAATGGACTTCAAAATCGCCCCGCTTGTCAGTTCTCAGGAGGGTTTTCCCGACGCATTACTACCGTTCTTTTGGATGATAAGAATTTTCTTTCTTGGTCAAATTTTGTTCATGTCTTGCATGCTAGTCGGGATAAGCTTGCCTGGCTTACTGGTGTCATGAAACCTACCGAGGCTGCTGACGTGTTAAAGTGGACCACTGAAAATTTTTAGATTCTTGGCTGGCTTTAATGCTCTATGAAGCCCAAGATCTATGAGTAGTTTATGTGGTATGATTCTATTTCTGGTTTATGGTCTGCTCTTTAACAGATGTATGGCCATACTCAGGTCGATTCTAGGATCTAAGATGTCTATCGCGAGATTACTATTGCTACTCATGGTGATCGTTTAGTTCAGGAGTATTTATTTTTTCTTCAGAGTCATTTTCTCAAGCTCTCGGCTGATCTAGAGCCCTTGAGTGCCTTCCAGGATCCTACTAATGCTGCACTAGCTCAATGCCGATAAGAGAAGCGTGAGACGTACTTATGGGACTTTGATCCGAGTTTGAGGCCGTTCGTGTTCAGATTGTTGGCATGTCCCCTCTACCAGATCTTCTTGATGCCTTTTCCCATGTTGATGACTAAGAGCGTCGCCTTTGTCTTATTGGTGCTCCGCGGGTGCTTGTCCCTTCTACCAATGATCTTCCGTCAGAGCAGATGATTATTGCCTCTAGTTCCCGCTCTCCAGTCTCGCACGGTCGTGGCCGTGGCGGTTGCTCTATGTCTGGTGGACGTGGCTTGCCTGGTGGCCGGAGCTTTACTAGTCTTCTTAGCCTGTATACCTATTATGGCAAGCCATTTCATGATCGTTTAAGATGTTTCCAGCTATACCCACACCTGCGTACTGCCTCCGCACCTTCTCTTCGTTCACCGACTGTTGCTGCTGCAGACCTCTCTAGCTCTTCGATACAACCTTCTCCGCCTCCTGGTGTTTCGGATTTGAGCCAGGTGGTGTCCCAGGTGCAGTATCTGATAAGGCAACTTCAGCATCTAAAGACTTCTCAACCTTCTCAGCCCTTAGCATCCACTGCTTCCTCCTTAGCTACTCCGTTTGCTTTTCTGGTTTCAGAGGTTGATCCTGGTCCTTCTCCCTGGATTATCGACTCTGGGGCCACTGATCATATGCTGGTGAGCTAAGTCTCCTTTCATATATTGAGCCTTATGGAACGTACGCCTTGCTGATGGATCTGTTACTACTATCTTCAGCAAGGGTACTGTTCATTTTTCTCCTTCTCTTTGTCTCGACTCTGTTTTGCATGTTCCTAAATTAGCCCTTAATCTACTGTCTATTAGTCATTTGACTCGTTCTGTACATTGTTCTGTGATATTTTTTCCTGGTGGCTATGTGTTTTAGGACTTGACTTCGAGAAGGATTTTTGGCACGGGTCGTGAGAAGGATGGGCTGTACATTCTAGATCAACCGCCTGCTCTCCCACCTGCTGATGTTGCTGCTACTGCCTCTCCTGCTCGCTTCTCTTCTTCGCATACTAGTGTTCTGTGGCACGCTCATTTTGGTCATGCTAATCCTCAAACTATGGCGTCTGTCTGCCCTGAATTGTCTTTTAGTTCTTTTCATTGTGATATGTGCGAACTTTGTAAACACACACGTAGTTCTTTTTCTCCTTCTACTAGTATGTAATCTTCTGCTTTTGCATTGGTTCATTCTGAATTCTAGGGACCGTCTCTCATGACGTCTTATATTGGTTTTTGTTACTATGTTACCTTTATTAATGACTTTTCTAGTTATTATTGGGTTTTCTACATTAGGTTGTTCGCACCTCTTCTGTGATAACCAGTCTGCAAGTATGCTTGCTTTTGACTATGTTCCTCATGAGAGGACAAAGTATATTGAGGTTGATTATCACTTCCTCCAGGACCATGTTCGGTTTGGTACCATTACTCCGGTGTTTGTTCCATCTACTGCCTAGATTGCTTATGCTTTTACCAAGGCTGTTGGACCTACTCGTCTTCTTTCTATTATATCCAAGCTGGGCATGTTTGATATCTTTGCTCCAGCTTGAGGGGGAGTATTGGAGATTTTGTGCTTTATAGTAATTAGTATAAAGTCCATGTACTTCTTTGTAACTTCTGTATTTATTAATAATATAAAGAGATTAGGGTTTGGATGAAACTCTAATCCCGTTTTTGGTTTCTACTTGGTATTAAAGCCCCCTCTTCTCCCGTTCTCGACCTCCACACGCCTCCCCTCTCACTCTCTCATCACCGCACCACTCTCCGGCCACCCGCACACACCCTCGTGCCACTCTGCGTCCCCTGCGCTTCTTGCGGCCCTCCCTTAGCGGCCCCTGCACCCCCAGCAGCCCTCCCCGTGCCCACTCGCGTCACCCTACATCCACCTGCGCCACCCCCGTGCCCCCTGCAGCCACCCTTGTATCGCCTGCGCCACCCCCGTGCCCCCTGCGACCAGCCTCCACTGGCCCCCCTCTAGCCTAGCCGGCCCCTCCTTCGAGCCCACCGACCACCCCGCAACCCTTCTCTAGCTTCTCACGCTGTCCATGCCCCCTCTGTTGCTTGTCGCGTGTCTCGTCGGCGCTCATATTATGCGTTTTATTGAGTTGGTATAACTTTCTCTTGCATTTTTTTTAAAAGGAGGTGGTGATCCCGTTCACTTTGTTCCTTTACCATTTTTCTTGGTTTTGTTCTCCCCTGCTGATTTTTTGCAAGGGTCTCCCTGCTTTCCTTTTCTCCTATCTTTCTCATCACCTCCAATGGACTCCAAAATCGCCCCGCTTGTCGGTTCCCAGGAGGGTTTTTCCCGACGCATTACTACCATTCTTTTGGATGACAAGAATTTTCTTTCTTGGTCAAATTCTGTTCATGTCTAGCTTGTTGGTCGGGATAAGCTTGTCAGGCTTAATGGTGCCACGAAACCTACCGAGGTTGCTTGTAACATCCGTCCCAAACACACAAGATATTGTCTGCTTTGCCCGTGCCCGTACGAGAACTTCTCAGGGAGGTCACCCATCCATACGCTTAACTACGGACTTCTTACGAAATCTGTAGTGACGCACGATTTTAAAACGCGTATTTTATGTTTGGGAGGGGAAATTATATAAGTAGCTCAGGATCTCATTCTCTCCAAACGATATGGGGCTAACTCGTGGCCTTGTACACCTCACCTCACCTTATCCATCTTGGTATCACCAGCCTCAGGAGTCTTAGCTCTTGGCTATTCGCTCTTGGTCGTCACAATCCACCCCCCTTAAGGGCTACATGTCCTCATATAGGGTTAAACCTCCAATTGCGAGAAGAACCGACTCTGATACCATTTTATAACATCCGCCCCGAACACACAAGATATTGCCCGCTTTGCCCGTGCCCGCACGAGAACTTCCCAGGGAGGTCACCCATCCTGGTACTACTCTCGCCCGAGCACGCTTAACTATGGACTTCTTACGAAATCTATAGCGACACACGGTTTTATAACGCATTTTTTATGTTTGGGAGGGGAAATTATATAAGTAGCTCAGGATCTCATTCTCTCCAGACGATGTGGGGCTAACTCGTGGCCTTGTACACCTCACCTCACCTCAACCATCTTGGCATCACCAGCCTCAGGAGTCTTGGCTCTTGGCTATTCGCTCTTGGTCGTCACACTGCTGATGTGTTAAAGTGGACCACTGAAAAATTTTAGATTCTTGGATGGCTTTAAGGCTCCATGAAGCCCAAGATCTATAAGTAGTTTATGCGGTATGATTCTATTTCTGGTTTATGGTCTGCTCTCCAACGGATATATGGCCTTACTTGGGTCGATGCTCGGATCTACGCTGTCTACCGCGAGATTACTACTGCTACTCATGGGGATCGTTTAGTGCAGGAGTATTTCTCTTTTTCTCAGAGTCATTTTCTCAAGCTCTCGGATTTAGAGCCCTTGAGTGCCTTCCAGAATCCTACTGATGCTTCACTTGCTCAGCGCTGACAGGAGAAGCGTGAGACATCAGTTTCTTATGGGACTTCGAACCGAGTTTGAGGCCGTTCGTGTTCAGATTGTTGGGATGTCCCCTCTACTAGATCTTTTTGATGCCTTATCCCTTGTTGCTGACTAGGAGCATCGCCTTCATTTTATTGGTACTCCGTGGGTGCTTGTCCTTTCTACCAGTGATCTTTCGACTAAGCAGATGGCTCTTGCCTCTTATTACCGCCCTCTAGTCTTGCACGGTCGCGGCTGTGGCGGTTGCTCTATGTTTGGTGGACGTGGCTTTCCTGGTGGAGCTTTACTAGTCTTCTTAGCCCATGTACCTATTATGGCAAGCCGTTTCATAATCATTCGAGATGCGTCCAGCTATACCCACACTTGCATACTGTCTCCGTACTTTCTCCTCGTTCACCGATTGTTGCTATTGCAAACCTCTCTAGCTCATCGGTACAACCTTCTCCGCCTCCCGGTGTTTCGGATTTAGGCCAGGTAGTGTCCCAAGTGCAGCATCTGATGAGCCAGCTTCAGTATCTAAAGACTTCTAAACCTTCTCAGCTCGCAGCATCCACTGCTTCCTCCCCAGGTATTCTGTTTGCTTTCCAGGTTTCAGAGGTTAATCCTGGTCTTTCTTCTTGGAATAGTACGCTTGCTGAGGATAGAACCTGACTTCGAGGAGGATTTTTGGCACGGGTCATGAGAAGGATGGGTTGTACGTGCTAGATCTATCGCCTGTTCTCCTACCTGTTGATGTTGCTGCTACTGCCTCTCCTGCTCACTTCTCTTCTTCGCAGATTAGTGTTCTGTGGCACGCTCATTTTGGTCATGCTAATCCCCAAACTATGGCGACTGTCTATCCTGAATTGTCTTTTAGTTCTTTTCATTGTGATGTGTGCGAACTTTTTAAACACACACGTATTTCTTTTTCTCCTTCTACTAGTTGGTCATATTCTGCTTTTGCATTGGTTCATTATGAAGGCTGGGGTCCGTCTCCCACGATGTCTTAAGATGATTTTTGTTACTATGTTACCTTTATTGATGACATTTCTCGTTGTTGTTGGGTTTTCTACATCAGGTTGTTCGCGCCTCTTCTGTGATAACCAGTCTGCAATTATGCTTGCTTCTGACTCTGTTATTCATGAGAGGACAAAGTATATTGAGGTTGATATTCACTTCCTCCGGGACCATGTTAGGTTTGGTACCATTACTCCGGTGTTCGTTCCATCTATTGTTCAGATTGTTGATGCTTTTACCAAGGCTGTTGGACCTACTCATCTTCTTTCAACTATATACAAGCTGGGCATGTTTGGTATCTTTGCTCTAGCTTGTGGGGGAGTATTGATGATTTTTTGCTTTATAGTAATTAGTATAAAGTCCATGGACTTCTTTGTAACTTCTGCATTTATTAATAATATAAAGAGAATAGGGTTCGGATGAAACTCTAATCCCGTTTTTGGTTTCTACTATCCACTGAGTCTCAAGACCTCACATTTCCTGTTGGTGTATAAAATAACCACCCCATCGTTCGGCACCAAGTGAAAATCTCCCATAAGAGATGACTCCGAGGAAGGCATTCAGCCGTAACTCAACCCCTCCAGACATAACCATAGTCACATACAGTCATCCAGATGACCCCCCGAGGAGACACACTTGGAGACAAGGTATCTCGACCATGACCAAAACTCATCCTGAGACCTTCAAGCAAGCTATGATTCGGAAGCAGGCTGACTGATGGGGACATCGAGCAGCGCCCCTGGCGCGTGTACCAGCACAGGAGGCGCCACCTGAGCTTATGGCTCTGATCGGACAGTCAGCACCATCGGGATGTTTGCATTTGTTTTATTTTCTGCATTATGTTATTTAGTCCCACCTCGACTTTCAGGGGTTTTCATTTGTTATCGCAGGCCTTTATATAGGCCTGCCCATGGAACCTGTAATGGCATTGATTGATGAATAATAAAATTTTCCGTTTCCTCCACATGCGTGTTGAGAGAACCAGGGTGAGGCGTGTGAAACCCCAAACCCAAGCCTAGGTGTGTGAAACCCTAGGTCCAGTATTAGGCGTGTGAAACCCTAAACTGGAAGCCCTAAATTTCCTTCCCCTCTCCCTAACTTAGCCGCCGCCCCTCCCCTTCCCCTCTTGCTGCCGCTGCCTACCCGAAACCCCCAGCCCCACCCGATCCCTCCTCTCCCCTCTCCCGGCTGCCTACCCGAACCCCACCCCTTTCCCCACCCGACCCTCTCCTCTTCCCTCCCCCCCTTACGGCTGCCTACCCGACCCCAACTCCCCACCCGATCCCTCTTCCTCTTCCCTCCCCCCCCTGCGGCTGCCCACTCAACCCCGGCCCCCCAACCGCTCGAACCCCCCCTCTCCCTCCTTCACCACCCGGCCTGGCATCCCCTCCAATCGCCTGCACCCCTCCCTCATCCCTTACCCGACCCGGCCCCCAGCCGCCCGAGCACCCCCCCTCATTCCCTATTCGGCCTGGCCCGATACCCCATCCCCACCTTCCCCGGCATGCTCACAGGGCGGACTCCGACATGGATCAGTGGATGATTGAAGACGCAGAAGGGTGCCTCGACATCAACTCCCCCTTCCCGACTTGGAAGGAGAGAGCGTGGAGGAGCCTGTGAAGGGTGCCTCGACATCAACTCCCCCTTCCTGACTTGGAAGGAGAGAGCGTGGAGGAATCTGTGCCTGCACCGCCATCAGCACCTCATCAGTAAGGATTTCCCTACTCGACCAGGTATCAACGTGTTTCACCAATTGGATATCTAGTCTATTATCTTTGCCAACTGCTGCCCTGTCGTGAGATTGAGTGTCCACCTGCCTGTAGCGCTGTTAATCTAGATATTGCAAGTAGGACTATTAGGGTTGTCTTTTATCGCCTGATATTGAAATCGATCGGCATTGTTACAGTAGTTCCCAACGCATCTGCCCATGTTATTTATTTGAGTTAATTTCTCGCGCGGTATCAAATTTAATAGTAAGCCCTGCCTGCTCAATTAATTAATAACATTCTCATCACCTGCATCGTATTGCATCACTGACTCACCTCAAAAGCCTAAGTATGACTGACTGAGCTACAACCTTAACCCACTAGGAGACTCTACTCAAAAGCTTCACCAACAGAATCTACGATTTAAGTGGAAGATATTATATGACATCCTTCTCTACAGAGGGAACCAACCCACTGCAGATAACTCACCTGGATGGAACCGTGACGCAAGATCTAACAATGACCCATAAGAAACATTTGTCCAAGAGGGATAGGACAGATTTATAGCCATTAAGAACACACCACGTTGATACACTGTCATGTAATAAGAGGATTGATCCTTTGTAAACCTAAGCGTAAAAACTTTACCCTTATAAAAGAAAAGGTAGGGCACTAAGAAATGGGCTGATCCTTTGTAAACCTAAGGGAAAAAGCTTTGTCCCTTTATATGAGCAAATCACCAAGTTAATACTCCCATGTTCCTCACTCTCTCACTTAAACCCTTATCCAACAAGAATAGGAAGATCCATCTAAGGGCACCCATTCTACGGGCCTTAGATCTTCTTGTATCCTTCGCTCGATCCAAAAGGTGTTTGTTGGGTGCCCGAACTCCACGGAGTCAAAGTCTTTGATACACCAACCTTGTTTCAACCCACTCGCATGAGATAGGGAAGAGAAGGAGTCTTAAGTTGCCGTTTCTAAGGAAGGAGACGACCTTGCTTATGGGCATGGTTATCTTGAAAAATCGCTCCCATATTTCCTGCAACCACTCTCGCTCCCTTCCTCGAGCATCTACTTCCCGCGCAACCACCACTACCTCCCTCTATCACAGCTTCTCCTGCTTCTTTCCTCGAGTCTCTGTCTTCTTCCACCACTACTGCTCCTCCTGCTCATTTCCTCAATCCTCTACCACGCTCCACCACTATTGCTCCTCCTGCTTCTCTCTACATTCCTCTACTAACTGCATCTTTCCTGCGTCACCCACTCGTCCACCCCTCACTCCATTTTTTTAGGTGTACTCTCAATGTCACACCACCTCCTACCTTCTACCTCGCCATTGCCTAAGGGTGCTCAACCGGTACTTCGTCTTCTCTGACCGGCTTGCCTCTAGCAAATATGGATCCTTGTTTCCCTCCCCGCTACCTCTAGCACGAGCATTGCTTGCTTGACCATTTTGGTTATTTACCTAACCATTTTGGCTTTGTTGCAGTCACCTCTTAATCGCCCTAGTTCCATGTCTACCTTACTGCCTTTCATATTGACCGAAGCCCCGATCCTACCGAGAGGCACTTTAGTCCCCCATAGTGGTGCCAGACCATGACAAAGGAGTTTCAGGATTTTGAGCAGATGCAAATATGGGACGTCATTCCCTTTCTGGCAAGCCTCAAGCCTATCAGCTGCAAATAGTTCTTCAAGGTCAAACAACGACCTGATGGTTCCATTGAGTGGAACAAGGCTCTCCTAGTTACCCGGGGTTACACTCAAGACTACAGGATTGACTATGATGAGACTATTGCTCCTGTGGCATAGATGACACAGTTCGAACTCTACAGGTAGTCGCTGCTGCTCGGCGCTGGCCTCTACATCATTTGGATATGAAGAATGCCTTTCATGGTGATCTCTCAGAGTTTCTCTACATACAGCCTCTACTAGGTCTTAACACTCCTTAGCACGTCTGTCGCTTTCACCAAGCCATTTGTGGGCTTAAACTATCCCTTAGAGCATGGTTTGAGCACTTTCGTCAAGCTATTATAGAGGTCGATCGATCCTTCTATGATCACTCTTTGTTTGTGCGGCCCTTACTATAGGGTCGTTCTATCCTTCTCCTCTACGTGGATGGCATGATTCTTACATGTGATTACTCGGATAACATAGCCTCACTTCAGTAGCATCTTCGGAGCTAGTTTTAGATAAAGGATCTTGGTCCTCTATCATACTTTCCTGGTCTAAAAATTGCCCAGGGTGAGCGAGGGATTTAACTCTCCTAGCAGAAGTATACTACTGACATTCTCAGTTGAACTGCTCTTTCCAATGATCACACCGCTGATACTCCACTCGAGCTTCATGTGAATCTCCAACCTACAAATAGTGAGCCTCTTTCGGATCCTACTATGTTAAAATAGATTGTTACTTAGGTGGTCTATCTCTACATCACTAGGCTAGACATTGCTCACATAGTCAGCATCGTCAGTCAGTTTGTCGAGACCCCTCGCTCTGTTATCTATGTCGCCCTTCAACGGATTAGAAATCAGGCCTGATATTTCCCACATAGTCAACAGAAATCGAGCCTGTTGGGTTCAACCGAACTTGGTGATATAGTGAAGGGAAATTCTAGGAGCAACCCTAATGGTGGCATTCACCAATAGGACCGATGAGGAGAAAGTTTCAGCTTTAGTTTCAATCTTTGATGTCTTGCGATTTTATACTCCAACCCAGAAGATATTGGAAAGGGCCTTGGCTGAGATTGCCATCTCCCACGGAGAGTTGATTTAATCTTCTCCAAACATCAACCACACTCACTAGGTCGCTTTTCCTATCCCCGACTTCACCTCTTGTCCTATGTGCCTACTATGATGCTGAATGGATTGGAGATCCGACTACTCATCGATCGACTACTGGCACTCTATTCCTTGGAGATTTAATCATCTCATGGCATAGCAAGAAGCAAAAAGTTCTTTCTCTCTCCAAATCTGAGGCAGAGTTATAAGCCATGACCACAACCACCAAGGAGATTGTTCACCTGTGATGTCTCCTTGGAGATCTAGGGGTTGAAATATCTGGGCCCACACCTCTTCACTACAATAATCGGGGTGCTATACAGATTGCTAGCAACCTAGTTTTCCACGAGAGGACAAAACACATATAGATCGACCGCTACTTCGTCTGATAGGACTATGAGGCCCATATTCTTTCTCACCCTCATGTTTCCTCCGCATAGCAGATCACTGACTTCTTCACGAAGTCACACCTGACTCTTCGGCTCTAGTTTCTTGTTAACAAGATCTTGGTTTTTGATCCACTATGAATTTGGGGGGTAAGGGGGAGGAGTTAGTCATATGTATAGTCATATATGCATCATTCCTTTATATATGAGCCTCACATGAGGGCACCCATTTGTACTCTATATTTGTTGGCCTCTTGTCCCTAATGACAGGCACTCACTTCTCCCACAAAACCCTTGCCTCCATCTTGCTCTCTCTTTATCTTTTGTAGGGTTGATTGTAACAAAGATAAAGATTCATCTCTCACATGGATCATCGACACATGGGTATCATCAGATAACACCATCGACCTCTGCAATACACACGCCTCAATGGTTTCTAAGACTTGACAAATGTTGCGACATTGACACATCCTCCAATAGAGGTAGACATAACAACCCTTCACCTCATTAGTGCAAAGGTAGTTCTCTACCAAAGTAAGGTTATATAGTTCATACTAATAAATCTTAAAACCTCAATTTAGAGTTACAACACCATGACCATTGTTAGCACATTTAGAGTCGTTAGTGTGTTTTGGCACAACTTGGCTGATTAGACAACTTGGACAAAGTGTTGTAAATATTGAGTTGTAAGTGTGTCTTAACTCCTAGTCTCTGAATGTCAGAGAACAAGTCCAAATGAAGCTTCAAAGAAATATAAAAATGAAAGTGATGTGGAACAGTGTGTGTTAACAGGGAGTTCAATATTCGTTGAGCAGCGACAGGGTCACCAATTTGCTCCGAGCCGAAACAGAAAATGAATTTTAACAGGTAATATGGCTAATGGTTTTAACAAAGCCAAACAGGCACATAAACAGTTATTCCAACCCTTAAATAATTAAATAACAGATACTTGGTTATCAGTAGGGTTCCACGTGCAATATCAGGATTAGTAACGAACAGGGCTAAACAGAATCACACATCTCGCAGTTCATGAGGGAAACAACAGTTTTCATAGATAAAACCTAGGAGATTTGATTACCGGGGCTACCCTCGAGTATTGACCGGGGAAAAAGAAAACTCACCTACTGAGGGTGGTGGGAAACCTCAGGGATCTTAGCTGGTGGCGGGGTCGATGTCGATGTGAGATCCTCGGTTTGGGCCGGGGCTTGAGCGAGGGCCGTGATCAATATCTGGATCAGCCATGCATTCATGCCGAGGGGATGGGCCCTGCTGCGGTGGGGAGGTGGGGTTCGGGTTGGGTCGCGGGGAAGGGAAGGGGAGGGGATGGGGTATCGGGCTGGGCCGGATGGGGGAGGAGGGAGGAGGTCGGGGCTTCCTTGCGGGGAGAGAGGGCGGCGGCCGATGGTGGGGCGCGGGCAAGGGGCAGGAGGTTCGGTCGGGCGAACAAAGGGACAGGGGGGGTGGTTCGGTTGGGTCGCGGGGAAGGGAAGGGGAGGGGTGGGATCGGGCCGGGCCGGGTGGGAAAGGAGGGAGGTGGTCGAGGCTGACGTGTGGGGAGGGAGAGGGCAGCGGCCGGTGGCGGGATGCGGACAAGGGTAGGGGGTTCAGTCAGGGTGGAGTCGGGGGTCACGGGAGAGAGAGAGAGAGAGAGAGAGAGAGAGAGAGAGAGAGAGAGAGGGTCGCAGGAGGGAGCGAGAGAGAGAGAGAGAGAGAGAGAGAGAGAGAGAGAGAGAGGGGATGGGGGCGGTGGGCTAGGGAGAAAAACATGAATTAAGGGCTAGGGTTTCACACACTAGCCTGAACCTAGGGTTTCACACGCCTAGGGTTTGGGTTTGGGTTTGGGTTTCACACACCTCACCCTGGTTTCTCTCAACACACATGTGGAGGAAAAACATAAATTTTTTTTATTCATTGCGTGCTGAAAGAAAAGACAATATGCCTATATATAGGCTTACAATGACCAACAAAACAGCCCAATAATCGAGGTGGGACTAAAAGTACTCTAATAAGAAAAAAAAACACAACCCACTAATAATGCGGGCTTGACCCAACATAAAAATAAACAGCCAACATGGCTAGACTCAGAACCACATGCTCAGGTGTCGCCTCCTCCGCTGGTACACCCGCCAGGGTCGAGGCTCGATGTCCCCATCATTCTCCCCAAGTGGAAAAAAGCTCGACCCCGTCGAGTGAGAATCTGCAAAGCTCTCATACTGCTACAGGGTGTCAGGATATCCAATTGCTGAAGGTCGCTGCGGTCAAGCCAGGTGTTATCAGAGGTGGGTCTTTCCTTCCAACGGATCAGATATCGTCAGGTGCCTCCGTCCTTACTAGACACAATCTTATCATCCACAATTTTATCTATTTTATCTGCTGCATAATTTGGTGAAATTTTTGGAAGTGGAGGTAAGGAAAGGCTCTTAGAAACTGGTTCATGGGAAGGCTCACCTACGAGAGGATTACTAGGGTTAAAATCAGGACCCTTATAGGCCACTAGGTCCTCGATATTGAAGGTGGAACTGATGCCGGAATCTTCAGGGAGATTTATAATATAGGCATTGTCATTCAATTTCTTTAAGATTTGGAAAGGACCCGCACTGCATGCATGCAGCTTTTTAACAATTCCCGAGGGGAACCATTCCGGACAGATCCGGACCATTACATAATCGCCAATATTAAACCGTTTCCTGAGGTCAGCTCGTAGCTTATAGTTAGCATTGCTCTGCTCAATCTTATCTTTGATTTCCCTTTCTAGTTCTTGGACATGCGATGCAAATGCAGATGCTGACTTAGAGACTCGATGATAGTCAGCCATAGGGATGAGATCTATAGGCTGCCTAGGCTTAAAACCATGCACAATTTCATGGGGACTCAAACCAGTGGTCCTATTAACAGATGCATTGTATGCAAACTCAGCGATGGACAATTTCAGATCCCAAGTCCCAACATGTTCACCTACCAAGGTGCGCAAAAGGTTCCCTAGACTTCAATTAACTACCTCGGTTTGGCCATCGGTTTGTGGGTGGAAAGCGGTAGAAAACTGGAGCTTAGTGCCCAACTTGTGCCACAGAGTTTTCTACAAAAAACTGGTGAACTTGACATCCCTGTCAGAAACAATGGTTTTGGGCAGACCGTGAAATTTGATGACATTGTCGAAGAAAATCTTAGCAACCCTCGAAGCATCAGACGTTTTGGAGCAGAGCAAGAAATGGGTCATTTTGGAGAAACGATCCACGATGACCAGAATCAAGTCGTGTTTCCTTAGAATCTTCGGAAGGCCCAGTACGAAGTCCATGCTGATATCTTGCTATGGATAATTTGGGACCGGTAAAGGAGTGTACAGGCCAGTGTTTTGATTGTGTTGCTTGGCTAGCTGACAGGTGTGACATCTACCAATATGCCTAGCAACATCGCACTTCAGGCTTGGCCAATAGAACCGGTATTCCACAGCTTCGATCATTTTCTCATTTCCAAAATGTCCGGCAAGACCTCCAGCGTGCAACTCCCACACGAGAAACTCACGTAAGGATGTTCGTGGGATGCACAACCTTCGTCCCCGGAACAGATATCCATCATGCATGAGATAGCCATCAACTTCGGACAGGGTCCCATCTCTTAATAATGCATAGGTTTTGCTAAAGTCGGGACATGACTCATACGCAGCTTTTATCCTCGCAAACCCATCAACTACCGTAGTTAATTTGGAAAAGATGAACACGCGATGGCTGAGCGCATCAGCAGCTTTATTTTTAACTCCCGCCTTATGGCACAGACTAAAGGTGTAATCCTGGAGGAATTCAACCCATCGACCATGTCGCACATTCAATCTCTTCTGGAAGTAAATATATCGGAGGGCCTCATGGTCAGAAAAAATGACGAATTCCTGCGGCAGAAGGTAATGTCGTCAATGGCGAAGTGATTGTATCACCGCATAGAACTCCTTATCATAGGTAGAGTACCTCTGTCGAGTGTCATTTAGCTTCTCAATAAAATAGGCTACTGGGTGGCCTTCCTGGGAAAGGACTCCACCTATCCCAAGCCCAGAGGCGTCGCAAGCCACTTCGAAAATCTTAGAAAAATCAGGAAGATGCATGACAGGGGCCTCAACCATCCTTTTCTTAATTTCAATAAATGCTCTAGCGGCGGCACTTGACCAAGTGAATTCACCCTTCTTCAAACTGTCAGTCACTGGGGCCATAATAGTGCTGAACCCTTTGATGAATCAACGGTAAAAGGTGGCGAGCCCATGAAAACTTCTGACATCGCGAATATTCTTGGGTTCGGGCCACTCTTCGATCGCTCTGACTTTTTCGGGGTCTGTAGAGACTCCATCAGTTGAAATAAGAAATCCTAAGAATTGGACTTGAGTTGTGAGAAACGTGCACTTCTTCGGATTCGCATACAACTCTTCTTTTCTCAGCACAGTACATACTTGATGCAGGTGGTCTAAATGTTGTGCCCGAGATTGACTGTAGACAAGTATGTCGTTAAAGTACACCACAAGTAATTTACCCATAAATGGTCGGAGTACTTACGTCATAACTCTCATAAAGGTACTCGGGGCGGTTGTCAGCCCAAAGGGCATAACCATCGACTCATATAGTCCATCCTTAGTCTTGAACGCAGTCTTCCACTCATCGCCAGGACGGATACGAATTTGGTGATAGCCACTCTTCAGATCAATCTTAGAGAAGATGGTAGCTCCGGACATCATTTCCAGCATGTCGTCCAGTCACGAGATAGGGAAATGGTACTTAACTGTTATTTTATTGATGGCGCGACTATCTACACACATACGCCATGACCCATCTTTCTTAGGCGTCAGTAGGGCGGGGACCGCACAAGGGCTCATACTCTTCTTGATGAAACCCTTCTGTAGGAGTTCGTCAACCTGCCTTTTCAACTCTGCGTGTTTAGTAGGGTTCATTCGATAATGCGGCAGGTTGGGAAGACTTGCCCCAGGGACCAAATCAATGGCATGCTGTATATCGCGCATCGGGGGCAGTTGGTTAGGGAGATCTTCAGGAAAAACATCAGCAAACTCCCTAAGCACAGGGGTGACTTCAGGAGGGATCAACTGGCTGGAGTCCTTAGGGGTTTCTCTTGCTACTAGGATGATGATAGGAGCCCCCTTTTCTACTTCGTGATTCAGCTCTTTGGCACCGACAAAACTAACGCTCTTGGCTTTCTTCATGGGGGCAGTCTTTTGCTCAGCTTGGGAACTCTTGGGTGGGGAGGGGATCAACTTGACTTTCTTGCCCTCATGTTCAAACAGACATATATTCAAGCATCCATAAATGAGAACATCGTTATCGAACAGCTAAGGTTTTCCCAAGATGACTTGGCCCACATCCATGGTCAGGACATCACACCATATCTTGTCCTGGTAGATGTTGAAATTTATAGGCACTAGACATCTCTGTTTGACCTCCATGGCAGTGGAGTTGATCCAAGACACTTGATAGGGACGAGGGTGGGGGACGGCCTTGAGGCCAGTCTTGGAGATTACAGCGGATGACATGGCATTGATGCAACTACCACTATCGATGATGACCTTACAGTTTTTATCCCCAATCTTGGTGAACGTGTGGAAAATAGCGGTGCGCCTCCAATCATCTTGATCCTTGGGTTGGGATAGTGCGCACCTAACAACTGACACGGTGGGAGACGATAACTGCCTAAGACAACTCAGAATGGCACCATCATCATCGTCATCAAAATCTCCATCTTCTTCTTCCGCCTGGTAGATGAATTCTGCTTCTCCGGGCTCTACCACTTCAATGGGATTGCCATCGACAATGTTGACTCTGACAGGGCTGGGGAAGTTGGTAGCTATGTGGCCATACCCTTGACACTTGTAACATTTTGTGAAAGGGCTGACTTTGGAGAAGTCTCGCTCGATACTCTTTTCTCGGGCGTCCCTCTCGAAATTCTTATTGGGAATGCTGGGCTTTGGTTGAGATGAGTTGGGGTAGGTTCGATTGGAATTGTTAGGGGAGGGCCTGGTGGGATAGCTCCTAGAATCAAGATGCTTGTAGGTGTGACTAGACCTAGAGGTGTCAAGGTCTTGTACTAAAGCGTAGGCTCTTTCCAATTCTGTGACATCTCTGGCAAGGAACTCATTTCTTAGGTCTTCTCTCAGGCCAGACCGGAAATGAGAGAGGACCTGGACAGGCGTCTCGGTCCCAAGGATGTTGCAGCGAGTGAGGAACTCATCAAATTTGGCAACATAATCCTTAGGCGATTTGCTACCTTTGGTAAATTGGTGCCATTGATCTAACAGTCGTGCTTGGTATGACGGCGGTACATACTTACCCTTCAGCTCATTCTTCATGGTGACCCAGGTATCAATAGGGTCCTGGGTTCGCACGACTCTCAACGCTTCCATATTGGTCCAGTATTGGCTCGCGGGTCCGCTGAGCTTCATGGCTACGAAATGGACCTTCCTAACCTCAGTCAACGGGTACCATATGAAATAACGATCCATGGACTGGAGCCAGTCCAAGAAAAACCGGGGATCATGTCTACCATCAAAAGAGGGTACCTCTAACCTGATACTCCGAAGGTACTGATCATCGGGGTCCTGGTTGTTTTGCTAGTTGACCGGATGCCCTTGAGGGGGATTAGGAAACTCAACATGCGGATCGGTCCGCGCTTGTTCCATCCGGTCTAATCGGGCGTTGGTGTCGCGCTGATACGCAGCGAGTTTTGGTTCATGGCGGTTATACCTTGGGTCAACTCAGCAAGTGCTCTAGTCAAAGCCTCGGGATCTATACTGCAATTGTCCGACTCGCTAGACTCTCCTAACAGATATAGCCTACCCCTACGGGTTGGCATGCAATGACAACACACAAGATGATGCTAATATATATATATATATATATATATATATATATATATATATATATATATATATATATATATATATATATATATATATATATATATATATATATATATATATATATATATATATATATATATAACTTAATACACAAGAACTAAAATGAATGCAAGATGCAGGATCAAGTGTTGAATGCGAATGATCTAGCTATGACCATGCTCTGATACTAAAATGATGTGTAACAGTGTGTGTTAACAGGGAGTTCAATATTCATTGAGCAGCGACAGGGTCGCCAATTTGCTCCGAGCCGAAACGGGAAATGAATTTAAACAGGTAATGTGGCTAATGGTTTTAACAAAGCCGACACACAAACAGTTATTCCAACCCTTAATTAATTAAATAACAGATGCTTCGTTATCAGCAGGGTTCCACGTGCAATATACGGATTAGTAACGACTAGGGCTAAACAGAATCACACATCTTGCAGTTCATGGGGGAAATAACAGTTTTCATAGATAAAACCTAGGAGATTTGATTACTGGGGCTACCCTCGAGTATTGACCGGGGAAAAAGAAAACTCACCTACTGAAGGTTGTGGGAAACCTCAGGGATCTCAGCTGGTGGCGGGGTCGATGTCGATGTGGGATCCTTGGTTTGGACCGGGGCTTGAGCGAGGGTCCGGAGTGCCAACACGTTGGGGTGTATGGGCGCACTGGGATGCCACCGTTGATGGTTCTCCGAGATCCCCAGTCGAGCTTCTGCGTCCTGGGCGACGAGGTAGGTGATGCGCTCCACGTACTCCTTCATGTTCTCGCCGGTGCTGAACTGGAAGTTGAGAAATCGGGAACGGATGTCAAGGAATCCGTCTTCGTCGTCGATCAAGCCGTGATCAACATCCAGATCAACCATGCATTCATGCCGAGGGGATGGGCCTTGCTGGGGTAGGGAGATGGGGTTCGGGTTGGGTCGCGAGGAAGGGTAGGGGAGGGGATGGGGTATCGGGCCGGGCCGAATGGGGGAGGAGGGAGGAGGTCGGGGCTACCGTGCAGGGAGGGAGGGCGACGGCCGATGGTGGGGCGCGGGCAAGGGGCAGGGGGTTCGGTCGGGCGAACAAAGGGGCAGGGGGGGTGGTTCAATTGGGTCGCGAGGAAGGGAATGGGAGGGGTGGGATCGGGCCGGGCCGGGCCGGGTGGGGAAGGAGGGAGGGGGTCGTGCTGACGTGTGGGAAGGGAGAGGGCGGCGGCCGGTGGCGGGATGCGGGCAAGGGTAGGGGGTTCGGTCGGAGTAAAGTCGGGGGTCACGGGAGAGCGAGAGAGAGGGTCGCGGGAGAGAGAGAGAGAGAGAGAGAGAGAGAGAGAGAGAGAGAGAGAGAGAGAGAGAGAGAGAGAGAGAGAGAGAGAGAGAGAGAGAGAGAGGGGGATGGGGGCGGTGGGCTAGGGAGAAGAACAGGAATTAGGGGCTAGGTTTCACACACTAGCCTGAACCTAGGGTTTCACATGCCTAGGGTTTGGGTTTGGGTTTCACACACCTCACCATGGTTTCTCTCAACACACATGTGGAGGAAAACATAAAATTTTTTTATTCATTGCATGCTGAAAGAAAAGACAATATGCTATATATAGGCTTACAATGACCAACAAAACAGCCCACTAATCGAGGTGGGACTAAAAGTACTCTAATAAGAAAAAAAACACAACCCACTAATAATGCGGGCTTGACCCAACATAAAAATAAACAGCCAACATGGCTAGACTCAGAACCACATGCTCAGGTGTCGCCTCCTGCGCTGGTACACCCGCCAGGGTCGAGGCTCGATGTCCCCATTAGAAAAACTTCATGCTCAAGCTTCATCATGATTATTAGGACATCCTTTAAAGACAAAGGTAAAGGACTTAGCGACTTTAGATGGCCCTTGATGCATTTGCTCCATATAGGCATTAGGGCTACTCGAGGCATCCTTTTGCCCTTGGTCGAACCATCGTGCGCTATGCACAAGGGAGCGACTCAAGGTGTTGGGTTGTGGGCAAAGTATGAGGAGGAACAAATGGCTCGACAAAGGACTGGAGCCGCTAGGTGCTAGTGGAGATTAGGCAACATACTCGTGAAAGGGCAAGGCGACATGAGGCTACACAATCGTTGGGTTGGGTGAGTCGAGTCTTGTAACATCTTACCTCACATAGTGCATAGTACTAGTAAGGGCTAGGGGTGGAATAGGGAATCGTCTGAACCACCTAAAAATCTCTCGTGTAAATTCTAAATGCTTATTTGATTGCTTATTACACTTGAGAAATTTTTAGGATTATGTGCTAGAAACCCACAAAGGCATAAAAAAAGAAAATCCTCGAAGTGCATTTTTAATTGTGCATATTTAGTTGTTCCACCTATTTTCCTCCCTCTAGGTGATTGTGTTCCGCATCGCCCACATGATTTGAGCCATAACCATAAGAAAAGTTCTCATTTCTATTTGTGGGGATCTGCTTCTTTTATCTTTTTTTTGTTTTATTTAAAAATCAATGGTCATATAAGCTTTATTCGGTCCTTATTAAAATCTTCGTTCTTTTTTACCACTTCCTTGTGGCTTTCATTTAAATTTATGCTCTTACCATGGCAATCTCTAGCCTAACTTGATTTTATAACTTCTATCATAACTCAATTAATTAATTTATTTATAGATTGTTACATATCCATGTAAACATCCTTATTTCTATTAATTTTATTATAGTTACATATATGTTTATCGAACAATCACTTTGATTCGCACTACGTAAGCATTTATTGTTGTCCTGCTATTTCACAAATTGTGTTATTAACGATGACACATTCATTGCATTGAAGGATTCTTTTGTATCGAGCATAGATCAGCCTTCAAGGGAGAGGGATATTGAATTAGGAAGTAAGCTCCCAATAAATAAATCAGATTACGGAATGGAAGATTTCTTCAAGCAGGTATCTCATACTCTGAACTCATCATTGTCTATTATTTCATGTTGGGACCTAGGATAGTGAAGTATCTTTTCTTCCTGCCGTGTCTATATTATTGAGTTAACTTGAATGTTGAAAAATTCAGTTCTATAGAGTTTTTCTTTATTTGACCTTACAAAGTTTTTTTTTTGGTCTTATAGTTGATATTGTGTACTTGCATGGTTTTTATGTTTCTTTTCGAGTACCTGTTGTTGTTTATTTATTTTCGGAAAACTATAAGCCCATTAATATGAAAATTCAGGTGTGACCAAAAAATCCCATCACTGGAATAATTCTCTTTAAACCTATAAGCACATAGAGAATCTCTATTATCAGATAGATAGACCACTACCATTTAAAAAGAGCAGCATTATTTACCCCTTTAATTCATCTGATTGCATGACCTTCTTCCATGAAATGCTCCCATTTCATTACAGATATATCAAAACTAGTTCCCCAATGTATAATATCTTCTTTTTTTTTCATTTTTCTTATACTTTAGGTACGAGAGGTTGATCATCTGATGGAAAAGCTCTCGAAGCACCTTCAGAAACTTCAGGTAGCAGAATGCATATTCTCTTATGTATTTTTAATCTTCATGACCAGTCTATACCATCTTAAGTTGTTCCTTTCTTTTGCTCAAATTATCTATCCAAACTTCATCTTCTGAAACAAACCAATTAGTATTCATTCAATTTTGCTCATTGCCACTGTCTCGCTAATAGTTTCTGCAATTCCACTCTGATGGTTGTAGGAATGGATCATTAAAGGATTTGTTTGTGTTTGTTGATTGATGAATGGTTTATATCAGTATCTGTTCTATTTTCCTACAAGAGGCATAAGATCATTGACCTTTGAGATACTCCTTGCATAAATTTAACCAACTGTATTAGCCGTCATCGGGAAATGTCAATGTTAATGTATAGAGATGGGTCGGGTTACATGTACAGTCGGGTCGGGTTGTATGGTCATACATGTACATATATATTGGGTTTGAGTCCCTCAATAGAGAGCATTCAATTCCTCTCCAAACCCTAGCTGTCATCTCCTAACATGGTATCAGAGCTCTAGGGTTCTCCCGCGTGAAGACGACGACGACGACGACGGTCTCCCCTTCCGGCATCCCTCCCTCCACCCGGCAGCCCCCCGTCGGCCTCCCTCCCTCCCTCCCTCCACCCGCTGGCCTCCCTCCCTCCACCCGGCAGCCCCCCGCTCCTCTCCCTTCACCCGCCAGCCTCCCTCCCTCCACCCGGCAGCCCCCCGCCCCCCTCCCTTCACCCACCGGCCTCCCTCCCTCCACCCGGCAGCCCCCCGCCCCCCCTCCCTTCACCCGTCGGCTCCCCCTCCCTCCACCCGCCACCTCCCTCCACCCCTCCGGCCCCCCCGCCCCCTCCCTCCACCCCCCCGGCCCCCCCTTTACCCATCCGGCCCCTCCTTCACCCGTCGGCCTCCCTCCCTCAACCCGACCGGCCCCCCCACCCCCTTAACTCAGCCCACCCGCCCCCCCTGGCCTCTCTCCTCCGCCCGCAAGGACCCCCCGACCCCTCCCCGCACCTCCACTCCGCCGTCCGGCCCCCCCGCACCACCCTTCCGCTCGTCCGGCCTCCCCAACTCCTCCTCTGCACCCCGCCGACCCCCCCTCCATCCTCCCCTACACCCCCGCCCCCCTCCTGCACCCCCTGAAGACCCACCGCCCCCCCTTCTCCTCTGTCCCGAACTGTCCGTCTCCTCTGTACGGACTGCCTTAGACCTTCCTTGTGCCGGCTCGCCCCCGTACTTCAGGGGTATGGCTTCCTACAACATCTCTCGGCTCCCATACTGTTTGCACATCGTCGCTGATCGTCGAGTCCCTCCGTCTCCTCGTTTTGATGGTATTCTTGGGCCACGTCCCTCCACCACGTCAGTCAACTATGGACGTCATCAGGGTCCCCTCCATGATAGCGAGACTGCTGCTGCTGATCTCCCTACTCCATCACTGCCTGCCACCACTCCTGCTCCGTCTCGGTCTTACTCCGACCGCCTCCAGCGCTTTGAGGAGTTACTGTTGCAATACCTCACCTCCACCAGCTCTTCGACAGATCACAGTCTCTCTGCCACTCCGGGTACTTCTGCTCAGTTTCGGTCTTACTCCGACCGCCTCCAGCGCTTTGAGGAGTTACTGTTGCGATACCTCGCCTCCACCAGCTCTTCGACAGCTATAGTCTCTCTGCCACTCCGGGTACTACTGCTCTATGGATCTTCGACTCGGATGCCTCCTGCCACCTTACCTCCGATCCTTCTGTCCTCACGGATTGTAGACCTGCTTCTACCCACATGGGGACCCACACTGCTGATGGGACTCGTGTACCCAATACGCAGTGTGGATCCATCACCCCTGCCTCCAATCCCACTGGTCGCCTAACCTTACCTCGTGTTCACCTTGCTACCCGCTTAAACATTAACTTAATATCTGTTAGTTCTCTTTGTGACTCGGGCCTGATCGTTACATTTACTTCTTCTTCTTGTTCTGTGCAGGATCCGCGGACGGGTCAGAGAGTTGGGCTGGGTCGTCAAGCAGGGGGACTCTGTCAGTTGGATTATCTCCAGGTTCCCACTTTCACTCCGTCAGCTCTGTCTGTTACCTCTGATACCGATTTGTGGCACAGAAGGTTAGGTCACATATCCAGTGATCGACTCCAAAGCGTTTTTCACTCTGGCGCTTTGGGTCGGGTGTCCTTCTCCCCTCTCTCTGTCTGCACTGGGTGTCGATTAGCCAAGCACCTTGCTTTTTCTTTTTCTACTAGTATCTCCCGTTCCAACGCCCCTTTTGATCTCGTGCACTCTGACGTGTGGGGTCCTGCTCCAGTTGCCTCTTTTACTGGTTTTTTGTATTATGTGAGATTCATAGATGATTACTCCCACTACACCTGGGTTTATCTCATACGTCGCCGCTCCGAGATTCCTCATATTTACAGGACCTTCACTACTATGCTTCACACCCAGTTTGGTCGGCACATTAAGACTTTTCGGTATGATTGTGCCCAGGAGTATCTCTCCTCTGAGATACACAAGATCCTTCAGACTCACGGCACTCTTCACCAACAGTTGTGTCCCCACACCCATGAACAAAACGGAGTCGCCGAGCGCAAACATCGCCATATCCTCGAGACAGCACGAGCTTTACTTCTGTCTGCTTCTATTCCATATTCCTACTGGGCTGAAGCTGTCCTGACCGCTATTCACCTCATCAACATCACTCCATCCTCATCTCTCTCTGGTGTTTCCTCGTACGAGTAGCTTTACTCCACATCTCCTAACTACTCTCTTCTTCGTACCTTTGGGTGCACGTGTTTCATCCTCCTCCCTCCCCATGAACGCACCAAACTCTCTACTAGGTCTGTTAGGTGTGTTCACTTAGGACTCAGTCGGGAGCACAAGGGCTATCAGTGCTACGATCTCTTGGCTCGCCGGATCCGTGTCTCTCGCCGCGTCTCCTTTGTAGAGGATGTCCCGTACTTTTTCACTGAGTCCCGGGATCTTCCCTCACCACTTACGTCATCTTCTACGTCGCCCCCCCCCCTCTCACCATCCCCTTCCTACCTCTGTATCCTGCTCCTATGCCCACCTTCCCGGTTGAGCCTCCTCCACCACCTCCACATCCACCTCTACCTCCCTCGTCTCCACCACCTCCCCCGCCACCTCCCTCTCCCCCGTCACCTCCACCACCACCACCTATTACTCGTATCTATGTTTGTCGGTCTGCAGCTCCTCCTCCAGAGTCGGTTCACACTGGTACTCCCTCGCCTGATACTGCTGCTCCCTCCTCACCGGTCGTGGATCCTGCTCCTGTTCGGCGCTACCCGGCACGCGAACATCACCCTCCTGACAGATATGACTACTCTCCGGACAGGTTTGGCTACTCTGTCTTTACCTCTGACTCTCCTGACTCCTTTGGCTACTCTGTCATTGCCTCCTATTCTCCAGCTTATCGAGCTTTTCTTGCCGCACTTCACACCCATCGGGAGCCCCAGTCGTACCGTGAGGCAGCTTTACACCCAGAGTGGTGGCAGGCCATGTCAGTAAAGCTTGAGTCTTTTCAGCGGACCCAGACATGGGATTTGGTGTCTTGTCCCTCAAGTGTGGTGCCTGTTAGCTGTAAGTGGATATTCAAGGTCAAGACTAGCTCGACCTGACGGATCCATTGAGCGGCACAAGGACCGCCTCGTTGCTCGTGGCTTCTCCCAGGAGTATGGGATTGATTACGAGGAGACGTTTGCTCCAGTTGCTCGGATGACTACTGTGCGCACCCTCTTAGCTGTAGCAGCTGCTCGAGGGTGGCCTCTCCTTCAGATGGATGTCACCAATGCGTTCCTCCACGGTGACCTCTCCGAGGAAGTCTACATGGCTCCTCCTCCGGGCGTTTTAGTTCCTCCAGGGCACGTGTGTCGTTTGCGCCGAGCCATCTATGGGCTCAAGCAGGCCCCTCGTGCCTGGTTTGAGCGATTCCGCAGAGCAGTCCTAGCCGCCGGGTTTGTTGAGCACCACTCTAATTATGCCCTGTTCACTCGCTCCTCCAGTCAGGGTATTACAGTTCTTCTTCTCTATGTGGATGATATGATCATCACCCGGGATGACAGTGCCACCATAGCATCCCTTCAGCATCACCTCCAAAGTCAGTTTGAGATGAAAGATCTGGGCTCTCTTCGCTACTTTTTGGGCCTCGAGATAGTCCAGTCAGCTCGTGGTCTATTGGTCTCCCAGCAAAAGTACATCTCCGACATCTTTGTTGATGCTGTTCTTACTGACTCTCGCACTGCTAACACACCCATAGAGCTCAATTTGAAGCTTCTAGCTACAGATGGTGAGCCGCTCCAGGATGTCTCCCGCTACCAGAGGCTGGTTGGGATGCTCGTCTACCTCACTATGACCCGGCCAGACATTGCCCATGTTGTTGGCATTGATAGTCAGTTTGTTCAGGCTCCACGTTCAGTTCACTATATAGCTGTCCTTCGGATTATCCGCTACCTCTGAGGCACCGTCACCCTTTCACTATTGTTTCCCTCCACCTCTCTGTTGGTGCTGCATGCCTACTCCAATGCAGATTGGGCAGGAGATGTAACCACTCGTCGCTCTACTACCGGATACTGTGTGTTTCTTGGTGATTCTCTTATTTCGTGGTGCAGCAAGAAATAGGAGTCTATTGCTCGCTCCAACACCGAAGCCAAATACAGGGCTATGGCTTCTACCACCGCAGAGATTGTCTGGCTTCGTCGTCTTCTGCTCGACTTGGTAGTTGTGATATCCTGGCCCACGCCTTTCTTCTGTGACAACCGGAGTGCTATTCAGATTGCTAGCAACCCGGTTTCCACGAGCGCACAAAACACATTGAGATTGATTGTCACTATGTTCGCCAAGAGTTTCTCGACCATACCATCTCCTTGCCATTCATTCCATCATCGGAGCAGACTGCTAATTTTCTTACGAAGCCCCTTACGATTGCTCGCTTCCGGTATTTTATCGGCAAACTCTCGATTCATGATCCACCGTGAGTTTGAGGGGGAGTGTTAATGTATAGAGATGGGTTGGGTTACATGTACAGTCGGGTCGGGTTTTATGGTCATACATGTACATATATATTGGGCTTGAGTCCCTCAATAGAGAGCATTCCATTCCTCTCCAAACCCTAGCCGTCATCTCCTAACAGTCAACTTTCCAGCAAGATATATACTAGCTGTAGATTTGATCTGGATTTTGCTTTTCTTTTTATCTGGACAACATGCCACCATTATTGTTTGATTAGCTCGAGCTTTTTCCTAGGGGTTGAAATAAATCTTCATTGTTGTATTTTGAGGTATAAGTGCTTCTATCTACTTGACACAACTATGGTTCATCATACATTCATACCCATTGTTAGTCATATGTATAGCCTAGTGCACATATCTTTCATTTGTATATGAGCCTTACATGAGGACCATGGTTTCTGTTAGGAAATGACGGCTAGGGTTTGGAGAGAATAGAATAATTCTCAATGAAGGACTGAAGCCCAATATATAAGTACATGTATACACACACAACCCGACCCGATTGTACATAGAACTCGACCAGGTATATACATTAACACTCCCCCTCAAACTCACGGTGGATCATGTACCGAGAGTTTGCTTATAAAATAACGAAATCTAGCAATCGTCAGGGGCTTTGTGAGAAAATCAGCAGTCTGCTCTATCGAGAGAATGAATGGCAAGGAGATGATGTTTGCAAGAAACTCCTGCCGAACATAATGACAGTCGACCTCGATGTGTTTGGTCCGCTCATGAAAAACCGGGTTGCTAGCAATTTGAATGGCACTTCGGTTGTCACAGAATAGAAGTGTAGCCCCAGAAATCCTAACTCCCAAGTCGAGTAGAAAATGTCAAAGCCAGACAATCTCTGTAGTGGTGGAAGCCATAGCTCGGTATTCGGCTTCGGTGCTGAAGCGTGCAACAGACTCCTGTTTCTTGCTGCGCCAAGAAATGAGGGAATCACCAAGGAACACGCAGTAGCCGGTGGTGGATCGGCGAGTAGCAACATCTCCAGCCCAATCTGTATCGGAGTAAGCACGCAGAACTAGTGGAGATGTGCAGAGAAACAACAGCGATCGAGTGACAGTACCACAGAGATACCGAATAATCCGAAGGACTGCTGCATAGTGAAACCGAGCGAGAAGATTGAACGAACTAGCTGACAATACAAATGGCATGAGCAATGTCAGGCCTAGTCATGGTGAGATAAACGAGCATCCCAACCAGCTGCTGATAACGAGAGATATCCTGGAGAAGCTCACCATCTGTAGAGAGGAGCTTCAAGTTGAGCTCCATAGGTGTGTCAGTAGTATGAGAATCAGTAAGAGCAGCCTCAGCAAAAATATCGGAGATGTACTTCTGCTGGGAGATTAATAATCCTCGAGTTGACCGGGCAATCTCAAGGCCAAAAAAGTACCAAAGAGAGCCTAGATCCTTCATCTCAAACTGGCTCTGGAGGTGACGTTGAAGGGAAGCTATGGTAGCACTGTTATCCCTGGTGATGATCATATCATCCACATACAAAAGTAGCACAGCAATATCCTGACTGGAGGAGCGAGTGAACAGAGAATAGTTAGAGTATCTCTCAACAAACCCAGCTACCAGAACTGCACTGTGAAATCGCTCAAACCATACCCGAGGTGCTTGTTTGAGCCCGTAGATAGCATGGCATAAACGACAAGCATGCCCTAGAGGAACAGAAATGCCCAGAGGAGCCATGTATACTTTCTCGGAGAGGTCACCGTGAAGGAATGCATTGGTGACATTCATCTGATGAAGAGGCCACCATCAAGTAGCTGCCATAGATAAGAGGGTGCGCACAATAGTCATCCGAGCAACTGCAGCAAACATCTCCTCATAATCAATCCCATACTCCTGGGAGAAGCCACGAGCAACGAGGCGGGCCTTGTGCCGCTCAATGTATCCGTCAGGTCGAGTCTTGATCTTGAATGTCCACTTGCAGCTGACAGGCACCACGCCTGAGGGACAAGGCACCAAATCCCATGTCTAGGTCCGTTGGAAAGCCTCAAGCTCCACAGACATGGCCTACCGCCACTCTGGGTGTAAAGCTGTCTCACGGTACGACTGGAGCTCCCGGTGGGTGTGAAGTGCAGTAAGAAAAGCCTGATAAGATAGAGAATATAAGGCAATGGCAGAGTAGCCAGAGGGGTCAGGAGAGTCAGAGGGAAAGGCAGAGTAGCCAAATCTATCCAGAGAGTAGTAATATCTGTAAGGAGGGTGATGTTTGTGCACCGAGTAGCGCTGAATAGGAGCAGGATCCATGACCGGTGAGGAGGGAGCAGCTGCAACAGGCGAGGGAGTACCAGTGTGAACCGACTCTAGAGGAGGAGCTACAGACCGACGAACATAGACACGAGTAACAGGTAGTAGTGGAGGTGTCGAGGGAGACGTGGGAGGGAAGGGTAAAGGTGGAGGTGCTGAGGATGGAGGTACTGAGGGTGGGGGAGACCCAACTGGAGAGGACACAACCAATGGTGCAAGAGCAGGATACGGAGGTAAAACAGGGATGGTGAGAGGTAATGAAGGCGTGGAGGGTGACCTAGGAGATAAGGGAAGATACCAGGACTCGGTGGAAAAGTACGAGACGTCTTCGACAAAAGAAACATGACGAGAGATATAGATCCAGTAAGCCATAGGATCGTAGCACCGATAGCCTTTGTGCTCCCGACTGAGCCCCAAATGAACACACTGAACAGACCTAGCAGAGAGTTTGGTGCGCTCATAGGGAGGGAGGAGAACGAAACACATGCACCCAAAGGTACGAAGTAGGGAGTAGTCAAGAGATGTGGAGTAAAGCCGCTCGTACGGGGTAATACCAGAAAGGGTGGAGGACGGAGTGATGTTGATGAGGTGAATGGCGATCAGAACAACCTCGGCCCAGTAGGAATACGGAACAGAAGCAGATAGAAGGAGAACTTGCGCTATCTCAAGGACATGGCGATGTTTGTGCTCGGTGACTCCGTTCTGTTCATGGGTGCGTGGGCACGACTGTTAGTGAAGAGTGCCGTGAGTATGAAGAATCTCACATATCTCGGATGAGAGATATTCCTGGGCACAGTCAGACAAAAATATATTAATGCGCTGACCAAACTGGGTGTACAGCATAGTAGTGAAGGTCTGGTAAATATGAGGAATCTCGGAGCGGCGACGCATGAGATAAACCCAGATGCAACAGGAGTAATCGTCTATGAAACTGACATAATATAAAAAACCAGTAAAAGAAGCAACGGGAGCAGGGCCCCAAATGTCCGAATGCACTAAATCAAAAGGAGCAACGTATATATATAACAGATTTGGAAGCACTAGCCGAAAATGGTAGAGCCAGATGCTTTGCCAATCTGCAGCCCGTACAGACAGAGAGAGGAGAGAATGACACACGATCCAAAGCGCCCGAACGAAAAATGCTTTTGAGTTGATCACTGGACAAATGACCTAACCTTATGTGCCACAAGTCAGCATCAAAGGTGACTGACATGACTGACTCAACAGAAGCAGGGAAACATGAAGATGATCCAGCTGGTAAAGTCCCCTCATCCTACGGCCCAGCCCAATCCTCCGTCCCGTTCGCGAATCCTGCACAACACAAGCAGAGGAGGTAAAGGTGACAGTGAGTCCAGAATCACAGAGGGAACTAATAGAGATCAAATTAATATTAAGAAGAGGAGCATGATAAATATGGGATAGGGTCAGGCGACCAGTGTAGTCCGAGGTAGGAGTGATGGATCCACACTGCAGAATAGGTACAAGAGTACCATCCGTAATGCAAACCTCCATATGGGCAGGAGTAGGAGTACAGGCGGTGAGCACGGTGGAGTCATATGTGAGATGACAGGAAGCACCCAAATCAAAAATCCAAGGGACAGCAGTACCAGAGGAGGCAGCCAGGCCGGTAGCAAGCAAAGAGCTGGTGGAGGCAATGTGGCGAAGTAGGAGCTCCTCAAGTTGCTGAAGATGATCTGGCTCAGGTGGAGACGGTGCAGTAGTAGCAGCAATGGGCGCTGGAGTCTCTACAGAAGCAGCAGCGCCACCAAAGTGGCAGAAGGAGGACGGACCATGTCCACCTCGACCGTCGCATCGATCATCCCGGGAAGTAGGAACCCAGTGTGATGCTCTCTCATCCGAACCCCAGCGGGGGTTGTGTGGAGGACATGTGGGACATTCACGCTTCATGTATCCGGGCTCCTTGCAGTAGTGACAGAAGACAGACTCATCGAAGAACCCGGTCGCCAGGACGCTGTCTGAGCCAGGAGCAAGTGGAGGAGGACGAGTACCTTGAGTCTGAAGATGAGTCTCCTCATTGACCAAGGAGAACAGAGCATCCTCTAGCCGAGGGAGTGGCTCACGATGTAAGACCTGAACAGCGATAAGAGCAAAGTTCGACCGAAGCGCTGCCAGGAACTGGTGCAGGTGGCTCTCATCAAGGTAGCGCTGAAAATCCCTAGAGCGTGGGCAAGCACACCGCTCCGGGATCAAGGAGTCCAACTCATGCCAGTAGGCACTCATCAGACTAAAGAAGCCCTGAATCGTACGCTCCCCCTGACGGGCAGACTGCGAGTCATAAATAAGATGATGTCGGCGTGCACCGCCGCGCGAGAGAAACCAGTCCCGGAGATACTCCCACATCGCGCGCGTTATAGGAAGGCGGCTGATGGGAGCAAGGAGAGGCCGAGCAACATAGTCCAGAAGATAGGCCCGGATGGCTTGATCGTGGTGACGCCACTTGAGAGCAACAACCGTGGCCGTCGTGGTAGTAGTCGTGATGGTAGTAGTCGCAGCAGAAGACGCGACGCTGTCGACTGCGCTACTGGTGACAGAGGAGGAGCTGGAGGAGGCAGCCGGAGGAGGATCATCACCGGTGATGTGACCCCAAAGATCGCGACTGGAGAGCACGGCCTCGACAGTGAGCGACCAATCAGGCCAATCGCTGGCCGAGGATAACTGAAAGGTGATCGCCTTCAGCAGTGGAGAGATCGCAACGACGGACAGCACAGTAGGAGATGCCATGGAGGAAACTCAAAGGAGAGGGGAGCCGGGAGAGGGCTTGCGGGTAGAGGGGAGGGGCCGGGGGGTCTGTCGGGCGGAGGGGATGGGCCGGGGGGGGTTATCGGACGGAGGGGGGGTCAAGGGGGGGGGGGGGTTATCAGGGCGGAGGGGAGGGGTCGGGGGGGTTATTGGGCGGAGGAGAGGGGTCGGGAGGGCCTGTCGGGTGGAGGAGAGGGGTCAGGGAGGCTTGTCGAGCGGAGGAGAGGGGTTGGGGGGGGGCTGTCGAGCTCTAGGGAATGCTTAGGTGCGGTCTGTGGTCCGTGCGGTCCGCATCCGCAGCTGTCCGATGCACCACACCGTGCATCCGATGCACGTGGCGGGTGCATCGGACGGCTGCGGGCCGCAGACCGCACCTAATATATATATATATATATATATATATATATATATTTGGGGAGAGATACTCTTACTCATGGCCTCTTACTCATATAGTTACCTATGATCCGAGCCCTCCATTAGATCTCGACGTACGGTTCGGATTAGATGGGGAGTTAAAGCAATGATGTCCGCATTAAATGCCCATATTAAAAACCCGTATTAAAAGCCCGCATTTAATGTGAACACAATTGTTTTAACTCTCCATCTAATCTGAACCGTATATCGAGATCTAATGGACGGCCCGGATCATAGGTAACTATATGAGTAAGAGGCCATGAGTAAGAGTATCCCTCCCCTATATATATATATATATATATATATATATATATATATATATATATATATATATATATATATATATATATATATATATATATATATATATATATATATATATATATATATATATATATATATATATATAATGAGACCCCCTCTAGTGAGAACCATTGGTGCGACCCATTGGTGTAATCCGAGCACTGTGGGTCGCCCTATTTAATTTGTTTGGCTGTGATGTATTGTTTGGGCTGTGTATGCATCACACCCAGCCACGAAAATCCACATGTTGTTGTGCTTCACTGCATATGTTGCAGTCCTTCTAGTGCATATGTTGCACTAGGCGGGCTGAGCAATGCAGGCACGCTAACATCATATGTTGTTGTTCTCCGTGAAGGGGGTTGCAGCACTTCCAGTGCATATGTTTCTGGTCTAGGTCGCACCAATGGTTACTTGAGGGTTTCTATATATATATATGTATATATTATACTATACATGTGTGTATCATGTTGTACATGCTTACATTTATCAAGTTACTTATTTCATCATTACCTTTTCTAAGGGGGGGACCTGGATATACATTTTCAACAGCCAGCTTTACATGTTAACAGAAAATGAAAACTCTCTTAATTCTATCATCGATTTAGTTATGCTGAATGTACCTTTCAGAGCCAAAGAAATGATCTTTACTGTAAATATGTTAGAATTTGCATAGAGTAACATAGACCAGTCATTCGTTATTAAAACCAGGAAGCCAATGAGGAGTCTAAGTCTGTTACTAAAGCCTCTGCAATGAAAGGTATAATTTTCTAATGATTCATATCGATAACTTGCTATATTAAAGCCAACGAGGAGTTTGAATCATGACTTCGATCATCATTTTCAGCAATCAAGCGTCGAATGGAGAAAGATGTGGATGAAGTGGGAAAAGTTGCTCGTTATATTAAAACGAAACTAGAAGAAATCGACAGAGATGTACTATTCGATCTTTCTTGGTCTATGTTTTATGGTGATGTGTTTTACAGTGCTTACTTATCTGTCTCACTTAATTTTTACAAAAATATTTAGAACTTGACAATTAGAAGTAAGCCTGGCTGTGAAGAGGGAACAAGCGTGAACAGATCCAGAATGGCTATGACTGCGTAAGTCAACAAGCTGTACATGATCTTTACGATGATGGTCTTTCATTGATTATTATATTTTTGCTAATTACAGTGCCTTGAAAAAGAAATTAAAGGCTAGAATGGATGATTTTCAGGTAGTAGATCAACTACTGTTGTATATATCTTCTTTATGAGCATGAACTTGCTGTTCCCATTGTATCTTACATCCGTTTCTTTAATTTGTAGAATCTCAGGCAAGCAATCCAAGATGAATACAGAGAGGTTGTTGAAAGAAGGGTTTTTACAGGTTCAAAACCCTCTTACAGATTTATGTTTTCTTGGTTCACGTTATATTGTATTCAGTATTATTTATTTAACCATTCTTCTCAACTTTGGTCGAAACTTATGATTGTAACAGTCACGGGAACCCGACCAACTGATGAGGTGATCCTAATTTTAGTTCGCGAATTCAGAATGATTATGCCTCTCTCTGCGCATCGATCTTACTTTAACTGTTTGACCTGTGTAGATGATTGACCGACTGATTGAGACGGGAAATAGCGAGCAAATCTTTCAAAAGGCGGTTCAGGAAATGGGACGAGGGCAGGTTTGTCCTCTTTTAATCTTAATGATATTGGCCATCCTCATCAATGATGGACTGATAGAGCATTAATTCTAGTATGTTTATATGACACGCTAGTTGTTCTTACAAACATTTAACTATCTTGATATCATCTCAGCAACTTTTAAGAAAATTGTGCAATCATGGACATCCTAACATGAACCTTCGGGAACATGCAAGTGTTTGAATGGTTGTAGTCATCCATTGTCAGGTGTTAATTCCCATTCTAGAGTAGAAACACCGCCAAAAATATGTTATATGTTTACATCGTGCAAACTTTAGTAACGATGGTTTCCTGATAAGGGAAGTCGAACATCTGCGCGAGAAACTCCGGGGCGAGAAATCGAAACTTGGTGTGAAGCCAGTTATCTATTTCCTTTCCTCTCCAAACCCTAGTCGCGCCTCCCCTCTAGCTCGGATCCAAGCTGGCCACCATTGTTAAGTTGCCCAGAAATTGCTGGACAGATCTGCAATCCGCTAGTTATGTAGGGAGATCCGCCATCCCGATGGGTCTCATTCTTGTTTTATTAGAAGCACGGCGATGTCTCCAAGCTGCTCTCCAGACTTCGTGGCCATCCATCTATCGGATCTTGACTGATCTTCGTTTGATTGAAGCTTGGTCATCCAATCTACACTGCATCAAGGTATAATATAAACCCTTAACCTTCCACCATCCATAACTTTTGATCCACTCATCCGATCATGACGATCCAAATATCAAAGTTGAGTATTTTCTCGAGACCAATCCAACCATGTCATCCATGCATTGATCTGACAACCATATAAAAACGTATGTATCTTTTTTGCCTTTGCTGTTTTAGAGCGAGCCGTTTTTTATTCTTGAGGGATCCCTTCAAGTCTCGTCCTCGACGTCCTGCATCGAAGTTTGATGCCTAAAAAACTTAAGGGAAGAGTTCCAATATCCTTACATATACAGTGGCAAAATGAGCTATGTCCTTCACATATGAAGTCACTATATCTACCAGAATCAAGTACTATAGGCTGTGAATGAATGTTCCACTTTTAATGAGCGTTAACATATGCAGAATTTTCCACGTAGCAGACTACAACAATGTGATATTCTTTGTACACGTGCCGAGCATCTATAAGCTGTACGTGGGTTTTGGTAAATCCTCCTCTGTACTTCCTTCCTATTCTCTCAGTGGAATTTCTCAGATCATCTTGGACTTTGGACATAGAATAGTCTTCTCACTTTTCATATTTTCCTTTGTTTTTTTGTTTTTTTTTTTTCTTTATTTGCATGATTATAAAAATCCGACCCTGATCGATCACCTGTTGGGCTTCCTACTGGCTTGATCTAACTAGTGTGCTTCTGCATAATAATGGTGGAAGAGAAGTTGAAGAAGTGTAAGGAGGCCAAAAGTTTTCTTTTCGAAGTGATTCAGTCCCTACCTGTTATTTGATGGCGATCAAATTTCTGAAAAATGGATGCCCTTCGATCACTACTCATTAATTGCCATCAGAACTTGGACATTGTAACTTGGATTCTCGGCGTTGTTCAGGTAATCGGGCAAAAACGTAAATGGATTGCTGAGAGCAAGAAATGTTACATCGATGCTACGTCGTGATTAGCAGCAACCATCGGTCATATCTCCTTGGCAAGGCGATGCACCGTCATGTCAGATTTGAATTTTAAGTGATAGCACAATGCATATAAAAGAAACATTTTATGTTTTCGAGGGTTCATGTCTTGTTGTACGTACTTAATTGTCATATACTATTCCAAAACTGATCATCTAGAATTGGCAGTTACTTGGTTGTGTCTGCTATTCCTGCCCCTATAATATTGAATCATATATGCTTTCAGGTGATTGACACCCTAGAAGAAATTCAAGAAAGGCATGATGCTGCAAAGGAGATCGAGAAGAAACTTCTTGAATTGCATCAGGTACGTACGTAGGTAATGTAATCATCACACTGTGCAAGCTACTCATTCAATCTAAATATTTATATACTGTCTCCAGATTTTTATGGATATGGCAGTACTGGTTGAGGCACAAGCAGAGATGTTGGATAACATTGAAAATCAGGTTTGCATCATTTTAATTCTGCACATGATCAATACACTCTCGACAATTAATGGGATTTGAAGGGTGTGTGTGTGCGCGCACACGTGTGCATGTGCATGTGCATGTGCATGCATGGGGTAAGCATTGTCATCATCATCCAAGTCATATGCCAAATCAACTATATGGCTAATTGACAGAAATTTCTTTCGGTTTGTCGACCTAATGTCTAAATTGGGTGTTAATGTATAAAACATACGTGTTGGTTTCATGTACAGTCGGGTCGGGCTCACTATGTAATACGGTGTACATATATTGGGCTTAGTCCCTCAATGAAGAATATTTTCATTCTCTCCAAACCCTAGCTGTCATCTCCTAACATGGTATCAGAGCTCTAAGGTTCTCCGGCTCCGACGGTAACGACGACGATCTCCCCCTCCCGGCTCCTCTTCTAGCTCCGCAGCACCCCCCCCCCCCCCCCCCTCCCCGGCTCCCCTTCCGGCTTCGCAG
Source organism: Chamaelirium japonicum (assembly GCA_947650365.1). Lineage (NCBI taxonomy): Eukaryota > Viridiplantae > Streptophyta > Magnoliopsida > Liliales > Melanthiaceae > Chamaelirium > Chamaelirium japonicum. The sequence goes on from OX393552.1 coordinate 7,608,006, forward strand.
CAGCCCCCCCTACCCCCCCCCCCCCCCCCCCCCCTCCGGCTCCGATCTCCTTCACCCGCAGACCCCCCAGACCATCCTCCTACACTCGAAGCCCTACCTGCCCTCCTCCTCCACCTGCAGTCTCCCCCTAGCCATTGCTAACCATCCATGGTGTCCTCTTCTGTACCCTCCGTCGTCGCGATCTCTCCGTCGCTAAAGGTGGTCGGTCACCTTTCAGTCGACCTCGGCCAACGATTGACCTGATTGGTTGCTCACCGTCAAGGTCGTGCTCTCCAATCGCAATCATTGGGGTCACATCATCAGTGATGACCCACTTTCGGCTGCCTCCTCTGGCTCTTCCTCGGTCACCAGTCGCACCGATGCTAGTGGTGAGTCTTCTGCTACTGCTGCCACGACCGCTGCCACGGCCACCCTCACATGGCGTCGCCACGACCAGGCCATCCGAGCCTATCTCCTGTACTCCGTTGCTCGTTTACTCCTTTCTTCCATTATCGGCCACCTTCCTACAGCGTGAACGATGTGGCCATATCTCTAGGACTGGTTTCTCCCAGTCCGTTCGCTAGGGGGAGCGTACGATTCAGGACTTTTTTAGCCTGATGAGTGCCTACTGGCATGAGCTGGACTCTATGATCCTCAAGCGGTGTGCTTGTCCACGCTCTAGGGACTTCCAACAGTACTTTGATGAGGGCCATCTCTATCAATTCCTTGCCGCACTCCGACCGAACTTCGCCCTCATCGCATCTCAGCTCCTTCACCGTAAGCCTCTCCCTCGTCTAGAAGATGCTCTGCTAGCCTTGGTTGACGAGGAGACTCGCCTTCAGACTCAAGGTACTCATCCTCCCCCACCTACTCCAGCACCCTGGCCGCTAGTTTCCCTGACAGGTCTGTCTTCTACTACAAGGAGACTAGTCACATGAAACGTGAATGTCCCATACGTCCTCCTCGTAACCCTTGCTAGGGTGAGGACGAGCGGGAATCCCGATGGGCTTCTGTTCCCATGATGACCGATGCAATAGTTGAGGTGGACGGAGCCGTGGACGTAGTCAGTCCTCCTTCCGCTACTTTGGTGGTACTGCAACTGCCGCTACAATGACTCCGGCATCTTATACTGCTACCGCTGCACCGACTTCGCCTGAGCCGGATTGTCTCTAGTGCCTGAAGGAGCTTCTTCTTCGCCACAACCAGGGGCGGACCTACATGGGGCCCAGGGGGGCTCTAGACCCCCCTCAATTTGGGAAAAAAATTTACACTTACCCCCTTGAAGTTTAGCTTAAAAACACTTAACTCCCTTATAATTTATTTTGTTCCAAATCACTCCCTAAAGTTTGAAATTTTAGCACAATACCCCTTTTGTCAATTACTTGATTTCCTCATTTTGTAATTTTTATCTGATCTAGCTAAACATCAGGGGGGAGGGAAGCAAAGCTTAATTAATTTACTCAAAAAATAATTATAGCCAACTTCACATGGAGGTGGCCACCACCAACCGTCACCGCCCCATCAGTCATCACCCCCTGCTAGTCAATATCAACCGTTAGGGGGGGGTGAATCCCCATAGAGTTCATCCCATGACCCTTAGTGAATATGAATCGAGTGGGAATTGGGGTCTATTTATAGATTTTTAGGGGTAGGTATGAAATCTACACCCCCCCCTAAAAAAAAAAGATATGGTCTATTATTTACAAATTGTGTACCTTGATCGAGTCGGTCAATTATAGTTCCAAATTTTCGAATGACTCCGAAGATCAAAATTTTCCTTCATTAGAGGCAAAATCCTAATAGGCCTTTTGCTGCACGATCGAATGAAGGGTAGGGACGTTGTCACGCTGCCTGCCGAAGTCTTCGACTATGAGGCAGCGATTGTAGTTACTTTTTAATAATTATGCCCCCCTGAGAAAAATTCTTGGGTTCGTCATTGGCCACAACCCCTCCACCAGCTCTTCGGCTGCTTACGGTCTGTCTGCCACCTCTGGCACTACTGCCCCATGGATTTTCGATTCAGATGCTACCTGTGACTCCACTGTGCTTACAAACTATGCTCCTGCTCCTCCCCACCTGGACATCCGTACTGCGGATAGAACACTCGTACCTATTCCGTAGTGTGAATCCATCACTACTACCTCAGACTTTACTGGTCGCCTGACCCTACCCCATGTTCAACATGCTCTTCTTAACATTAATTTGATCTTTATTAGTTCTCTTTATGATTCTAGACAGATTGACACCTTTACCTCTTCTACTTGTATTGTGTAGGATTCACAGACGTGTCAAAGGATTGGGTTGGGCCATAGAGCAGGAGGACTTTACCAGTTGGACCATCTTTATATTTTCTCTGTTTCTGTTGTGTCAGGCATGTCAATCACCTCTGATATCGACATGTGGCACAGAAGGTTAGATCATTTGTCTAGTGATCGACTTAAAATCATTTTTCATTAGGACGTTTTGGGCCGTGTGTCCTTTTCCCCCCTCTCTATCTGTATGGGTTGCAGATTGGCAAAGCATTTGGCTTTACCATTTTTAGCCAGTGCTTCCCGATCTGTTGCCCCTTTTGATTTAGTACATTCTGATATTTAGGGTCCTACTCCGGTTGCCTCCATTTCTGGTTTTTTATATTATGTGAGTTTTATCGACGATTAATTTAGACGCATCTTGGTCTATCTCATGCGCCGTCACTTTGAGCTTCCCCACATCTACAAGACACTTACCGTCATGCTCCATAGTCAGTTTGGTCAGCATATAAAGATCTTTCAGTCTGACTATACCCAAGAGTACCTCTCCTCTGAGATGCATAAGATCCTTCATACTCGCGGCACTATTCACCAATAATCATTCCCCCACACCCATGAACAAAATATAGTAACCGAGCTCAAGCATCATCATCTCCTTGAGACAATGCACGTTCTACTTCTGTCTACTTCTGTTCCACATTAATATTGGACTGAGGCTGTTCTAACCGCCGTTCACCTTATCAATATCATTCCATCCTCCACCCTCTCCAGTGTTACCCTGTATAAGCGATTTTACTCCACATCTCCTAACTACTCCCGTCTTCAAACTTTTGGATGCACATGTTTCGTCCTTCTCTCGCCATATAAGAGCACCAAACTCTCTGCTAGATATGTTAGGTGTATTCACTTGGAGCTCAGTCGGGAGCACCAGGGTTATCGGTGCTACGATCGCTTGGCACGCCAGATTCGTGTCTCTCGTCATGTCTCTATTGAGGATGTCCCGTACTTTTCCATTGAATCTCGGGATCCTCCCTCACCGCCTGTGTCACTCTACATGCCTCCACCACCTCTCACCATCCCCCTCTTACATGCGTATCTTGCTCTTATACCCATGGTTGCGCCTCTACCTCCCTCACCACCACCGCCTTCCCCTCCCCGGTCTACTCCGCCACCTCCACCACCACTACTTGTCACACGTGTCTACGTTCATCGGATTGCAACTCCTCTCCTCAAGTCAGCTCCTACTGGTATTCCATCGCCTGCTGCAGCTGCTCTCTCCTCTCTAGTCGTGGATCCTGCCTCTGTTTGGTGCTACCCTATGCGTGAACATCACCCTCATGATAGATATGACTACTCTCCTGACATGTTTGGCTACTCTACCTTTACCTCTGACGCTTCTGACTCATTTGGCTACTCTGCAGTTGCCTCCTACTCATCGTCTTACCAGGTTTTTCTTACTGCCCTTCACACCCACCAAGATCCCTAGTTGTACCATGAGGTAGCTTTACACCCATATTGGTGACAGGCCATGGCAGTGGAGCTTAAGGTTTTTCAACGAACCCAGACTTGGGATTTGGTTCCTTGTCCCTCCGGTGCGGTGTCTGTTAGCTATAAGTGGATCTTCAAGTTCAAGACTTGACCTGACGGCTCCATTGAGCGGCACAAGTCCCGCCTCGTAGCTCGTGGCTTCTCCCAAGAGTATGGAATTGACTATGAGGAGACATTTGATCCAGTTGCTCGGATGACTACTGTGTGCACCCTCTTAGTTATGGCAGCTGCATGAGGGTGGCCTCTCCATTAGATGGACGTAACCAATGCGTTCCTTCACGGTGATCTCTCTGAGGAGGTCTACATGGCTCCTCCACCGGACGTTACTGTTCCTCCAGGGCACATCTACCATCTGCGCCGGGTAATCTATAGGCTCAAACAGGCACCTCATGCCTGGTTTGAGAGATTTCGTAGTACACTTTATCATCTGGGTTTGTAGAGAGACATTCTAACTATACTCTATTCACTCGCTCCTCCAGTCAAAGTATTGTTGTTTTGCTGCTGTATGTGGATGATATGATTATCACCGGTGATGACAGTGCCACTATAGCGTCCTTTTCGCATCACCTCCAGAGTCAGTTAGAGATGAAGGATCTGGGCCCTCTTCGATACTTTCTTGGCCTTGAGATTACCTAGTTCAGCCGTGGATTGTTGATCTTCCAGCAGAAGTACATCTTCGATATTTTTGTCAAGGCTGCTCTCACTGACTCTCGTACTGCTGACACGCCCATAGAGCTTAATCTGACACTCCTTTCTTCAGATGCTAAGCCTCTCCAAGATATCTCTCGATACCAGTGGCTGGTTGGGATGCTTATTTACCTCACCATGACTAGGCCATACTTGCCCATGCCGTTCGCATTGTCAACCAATTCGTTCATACTCCTCGCTAGCACTATTCACTATGCAGCGATTCTTCAGATTATTCGCTATCTTCAGGGCACCATCACTCGTTCACTGTTTTTCCCTCCACCTCTTCAATGATATTGTGTTCTTACTCTGATGCAAATTTGGCTGGAGATGTTGCTACCCGTCGCTCTACCACCGGCTACTGTGTGTTTCTTGATGACTTCCTGATTTTTTGGCGCAGTAAGAAATAGGAGTCTATTGCTTGTTCTAGTACTGAAACCGAATACAGGGTTATGGCTTTTACTACTGCAGAGATTGTTTGACTTCGTCGCCTTCTCCTTGACCTGGGTGTTGTGATATCTGAACCCACGTCTCTTCTGTGACCACCAGAGTGTTATTCAGATCGCCAGCAACCCGGTCTTCCACGCGCGGACAGAACATATAGAGGTGGACTGTCATTATGCTCGTCAAGAATTTCTCGCTCACACTATCTCCTTATCATTTGTTTCCTCGACGGAGCAGACTGCTGACTTCCTCACGAAACCTCTTACCATTGCTCGTTTCCGGCATTTCATTAGCAAACTCTCAGTTCATGATGCACCGTGAGTTTGAGGGCGAGTGTTAATGTATAATACATACGGGTCAGTTTCATGTACATTCAGATCAGATTCACTATGTAATACGGTGTGTGTGTGTGTGTGTGTGTGTATATATATATATATATATATATATATATATATATATATATATATATATATATATATATATATATATATATATATATATATATATATATATATATATATATATATATATATTGGAGTTAGTCCCTCAATAAAGAGTATTCTCATTCTCTCCAAACCCTAACGGTCATCTCTTAACAATTGGCATGCATGAAAACATAATGGAACAACATTCATCAACCATAATTTCATAAACGAGCATAACCATTACAAATTTAACATCCATCATGTCAACTTGAAAATCCTTTCTAATAATATTCTTTTTAAAAAAAAATTCAAAATCACATTTTCTAATAAAAAACCCCAAACAAGTTAAGTTTTACAAATGAAAAACCTTTCTAAATTACGATAAAGATCTCATTTTTTCTAAAATATTACACTTTCGACTGCGTCATATAAATAAAGACTTTGTACGATTGCTTGTTCACCAGTAAGCGAGAGCCCACTGCTTGTGGTAACACAAGACCTAAGATTTGTAAATCCCACTACACCTCCCCCATCCTCATGGTGAAAGCATGTAGCTGTGTAGACAACCAGGTGTAGGTATAGGAAGATTGGAAAATCTCTGGGTACCTGGTTCGTTTATGGATTTCCTGGGAATTCTAACTCCTAGGAAAGGAGCACATACTTATTGTTTAGAATCTTTAGCTTGCTGTTTATTTGGTAATATCATAAACTTGGTGGACAATCATGATTATTAGTGCTAAAGCTCTTTGGGTGGTCGGTCAGCTTCGTTAAGTTTTGTGAGTTCTGAGATTCAATTATGGTTTCAGGTGTCGAACGCGGTGAACCACGTGCAATCCGGAACCGATGCCCTCCGCACAGCCAAGAGCCTGCAGAAGAAGTCAAGAAAATGCATGATGATTGCCATCATCATCTTTCTCATAATTGCCATCATCATCGCGCTCTCAATCTTGAAACCCTGGAATAAATAAATAAATATAATAAATAAATAATAATAAGATTGGGAGGAATGGTAGGCAAACATTTGAACCTCCCAATTCTCGATCATGTTTCATTTTGATGTAATCATTTTTATTTTTTTCTGAGCATGGTAGATATTACTATTTTTTTTAAATGCCGTAGTCCTTCTATGCAGCGAGACCATCTCTTACGGTTCAGTATGCGTGTCATGTGTGCGAGTTGAGCAGCATTGCACTCGTCCTTGTGTAGCGGATGTGCTCACTCTGCAGTGTATCAATTCTCGTGGTTCAATATGAGCACCGCATGTACAAGTCGAGCGTATTGCGGTTCTCCGTGCATTGCATCTGACTTCTGCAGCCATATTTGTGCATCTCAACCGTGTGACTCGAATGGCATCACAGCTGCCTTTTGTTGTTTGGTATTCATACCACTGGTGCTAATTGAGCTGCATCGCAGCCATATTTGTGCATCTCAACCGTCCTCCACAGGCGTATCAATATGAACCTTGTGTGAACGACTCGAGTGACATCACTGTAGTCCATGCATCACAGGAGTTACTAATACATTTACTACAATTATTCAAAGAAAAAGGGTTAGTGTGGCTATGGTCCCTAACAACAGATCGGATGAGTGAAATGGACAGGTAGAAGATGCGTTTCGTCCAAGATCCCTAGTCAAAAGATCGGTTCGGTTAAAAGTGATGCCAAAAGTCCAAAATATCCTCACATCGGCCTCCCCTTTTTTACATTTCTCTCAAGCAGCGGTGGCTTGGTAAACCCGAGCAGCAGCGGCGAAGGCGGGCACATGCAGCAAAGGTGGCAGCGGCGGACGCGAGCAGCGACGTCGAGTTGCAGCTGCTCACTGCCGCCGCCCCGGTAGAGACAAGCAACAAAGATGAGAAGCCACGGGGGGCAGAGAGGTTTGGTTTAGAATTTCTAGATCTAGGGTTCAAGCATTGGCCTATAGATCTTAGGATTTAGGGATAGGTTAGTGATATAAGGGATTAGCCAATAACTTGTTTAGAATGGAGGATAGGCTACAAATTTCAGCGGCTCTTGGCTGGGCGGATCTGAGCCAGGACCCTGCCTGGGTATGCATACATTCGGAATTTCGAACCGGGCTGGGTTTGATCAAGAAAGAGTATGTTTTAATAAACAAATTCAGTGCATTTGGTGGTTTGAAAGCTTGACCTTTATAAGTATAGACAACACATTAACCATCATGCTATTTTTTAAAAATAATTTATAATATGCAATATATATATATATATATATATATATATATATATATATATATATATATATATATATATATATATATATATATATATATAGTCTTTGGATTGGGCCGAGCTTTTGGGCTTCCTTTTGGGCCGGGTCAGCCCGGTCTGTGGGCTCAAGATGGCAGCCAGAGCTCAGCCCGTCTTTCGAACTAGACATATCTTGGGAATTTTGAACCGGGCTGGGTTTGAAGTAGAAAGACGGGATGGGCTCGGGTATGCATACATTCAGGGGATACTTACATTCGTACGAGACTCTTATATAGACAACACATTAACCATTGTACTATTTTTAAAAAATTCTCTATTACATGCAATGAATATATATGTATAACAAGTATATAATATTTGGATTGGGCCGAATTTTTGGGCTTCCTTTTGGGCCGGGTCAGACCGGGCTGTGGGCTCAAGATGGCAGCCCGAGCACGGCTCGTCGTATACTCGGTTCAGGCCGTTGACTGGGCCGGACCAGGTTCGGGCCATTGACTTTTGGGCTAGGCTCAGGCTGATGGGCTTTCTTTACATCCCTAGGCATATGCCATCATGAGAAAAACTTTGGTATAAGGGTGGTACCAGCTGATCTAGCATCACATGCCAATCACAAATGCCAGTCAATCTCTCTCTTTGTAATCACCCTTTAAATCAGAGCAGTCGGCAATGCACCTGTTGTGGTGGCAGTCATCGTGTGGCAATGATGCACATGTCCTTGTGCATGAGGAGTGCTCCAGTGATCTGGTATCACCGTTATACCAAATATTGTCTCACCATCAAGCCCCGAGATGCAAATAAGTCGTAATTTGGCATGACAAATTTTGTACGAGAAAAGAAAATCAGCCACTGGCCCCTTCGGTCTTTTCAACATTAGCCGAAGAAAAAGGAATACCATCCGATCAGCGCAATGAAATACTTGGAATTCTCAAGTCCTCACATTCTTACACTGAGCGAGGATCCAATATGGTGGGAGTCTCAACCTGCATTTTGAGAAGATTGAACTCCAGAGCCAAGATGGGCTTCGACAGCAAGACCGCTATGCTTCGATCACATGCGTCATCGCCAGCAGATACACCAGCTCTCATATTCTCAACATTGGATTTCGAGCCATCAACACGTTCGTCAGGATCAATCTCTGCAGGTCCCGAAATTTTAGCTGCCTCCACTGCTCGCACCCTGCATAGGGAGAGGGGGGGGGGGGGGGGGGGGGGGCTCATCTCAGAAGAACTTGAATAAAGGTCTGGGAGCAAACATATTTGTATCAAAACTAATAACAGAGAAAAGAAGGTTTTCCTGTGGAAAAGGATAATTTAGGGTATGTTTGGCTCTCTTTTTTCTGTTTTGAAAACCTGAAACTATTTATTTTTTGTTGTTTATAAAAAATTTAAAATAGGTTTTAGAAATAAAAAATTTGTTCTGTAAATACCATATTTGCATGTTTTCAAAAATAGAACATGCTCGGTAACAACATAACAGTTTGTAAAAATTTCTATCAAGATGATTAATAAATTAAAACTAAATAAGAAATCCACATTCAAATGAGAGTTCCAACCCTGAATTTCAACAATATCCTCTCTATGGCATTCTCTCTCTACTACTCTCTCTTTACGACATCCTCTCTGTAATATTTTCTCGCTATAACATTCTCTATTTAACTCGTCTATTTCTACGACATTCTCTCCATAACTTTTTAGATCTTGATGACATTCTCTTTACCATATCCTCTCCCTACAACTTTTTGGCTCACTATGACATCCTCTTTTTAACATTTTTTATCTTTATGCTCTCTCAACAACTTTTTGAGCTCTACTATATTTTCTCCTTACAACTTGCTTTCTACATCTTCTCTCTACAACATTATCTATCTACACTATTTTCTCATTCATTAATATTTTCTCTCTACAACATTCACTCTATAGCTTCTCTATGAAATTTCTCTCTATAATTTTTTTGCTCTACAACATTCAATTTTTAACATTCTCTTTCTATGATGTTCTCTACAACTTTCTCTCCACTATCTCTACAAAATCTCTCCACTATTTTCTATCTACATTATTTTCTATGATATTCTCTCTACAACTTTTCTCTACGACATTTATCAACGTTTCTCACTATAATATTTTTTTTCTTCCTACAATATTCTCTTTCTAGAATATAATCCAAAATTTTCTCCAAAATTCTCTCTACAACATTATCCTTCTATAACTTTTTCTCTCTATTATATTCTCTAAAACTTTTTTCGCTCTATGACATTCTCTATAACTTTTATCTATTTCCAATATTTCTCTCTATGACATTCTCTCTCAGGATTCTCTCCACAATATTTTCTCTCTATGACATTCTCTCTTAGGATTCTCTTTCCACAATATTTTCTCTATATGTTCTCTTTCTATAGCTATCTACAACTTCCACTATATGACATCCTCCCTCTACATTATTCTCTCTATGACACTCTCTATAACTTTTTTGATCTCTATGACATTCTCTCTATAACTTTTCTCACTCTTTGTACAACTTTTTATTTCTCTAAAATGTTCTCTACAACTTATCTCTAGTCTCTACAACATTCATTCTCTACATTATTATTTCTCTAATAATACTTTCTCCCTATATGACATTTTCTCTTTACAACTTTTTCTCTCAATAACCTTCTCCCTCGTCAATATTTTCTTTCTACAATACTCCCTCTATAACTTTTTCGTTCTCTACGACATTCTCTTTAACTTTTCGTTCTTTATGACATTCTCTGTAACTTTTCGTTCTTTATAACATTCTCTGTACAACATTGTCTCTACAACTTTTTTCTCTCCGCAATATTTTATCTCTACAATATCCTCTCTATATATTTCTCTCAATATTATTCTCTCTATATGACATTCTCCCTCTACAATATTTTCTCTTTACAACTTTTTCTCTCCACAACATTCTCCATTATTTTCTCTCTACGACAGTCACTCTTTCTCACTATCTACGACATTCTCTATGTACAATATCTTCTCTCTACAATATTTCTCTCTATAACACTGCCTCTCTAGATTATTTCCTCTATATACATTTTATCTATAATATTATCTCTCTAAATTGCATTCCCGCTCGACAATATCTTTCTACAACGTTCTCTCTATAACTTAGTCTTTATAATATTATCTCTCTACAAGAGTCACTCCAACTTTTTCTTCCTTACAACATTTCTTTATAACATTCTCTCTACCCTCTCTATAATATAATATAACTTTTTTTACAATATTCTCTCTATATGACATTCTCTCTAGAATATTTTCTCTTTAAGATTCTCTCTACAATATTCTCCACAACATTCTCTATACAATATTTTCTTTCTCCCCAGTATTCCCTCCACATGTTTTCTCTATGCAAATATTCTCTCTACAATATTATCTCTCTACATTACACTAATTCAACATGTAGGATTTTTCAATTTTCACCAAAAGGTCCCCTATGATAACCCCCAATTAACAAAAGACAATCATTTTTATTTTCTGTTTTTAAAAAGGCATAAACAAGAATTTTCTGTTTATGTTGGCTTTAAAATTTTAACTCAGTTTTAGAAAACAAAAAGTAAACATGCTGCCAAGTATTGTTCACTTCCAGTTCTCTGTTTTTCTGTTTTTAAACATAGAAAAACTAAAAACAAAAGTGATACAAAAGAGACCCTTGCTTCTGGATGTTTGGTAACAAATAAAAGGAAAACCCTTGATTCTTATCTATTGTTGAGATCACCAACCGAGGGAGGAAAAAAACGAATATAGGGACCATAAAGATCCAGAACAATTTTTTTTTTTTCTCGTCAAGCTTGAGATTTCAAAGTATGTGATTGCTACTGACCTGCACTCAATCTGGCAAGAGTACTTAAGAAGATGAGGGTTGTGAATGGTCTTGCCACTGAAAGAAAAAAGAAATAGCTGCCAAGTCATCTTCAACTAAAGAACTATTTAAAATATGATTTTGGTTGAGACAAAGCAATTAGAAGAACTCACCTAAAGCTCGGAAGTAACATTCTAACTGTGGGGCCCATCCACTTAGTACCTGTTTTTGGATTACCATGTCATCACCAAGCTCATCCCCAGAAAAATAAAATCAAAAGAATATAGCATTCCCCTATTTCCTAATAAGAATGCCACATGAAACCACAACTTTGCATCATAATTAGAGGAACAATATCATAAGTACTATTTTCAACATGATAAGGTACTTGGCTTAGAGTCTTAGACTACCCCTTGGTTTATTCCATTCTGCAATAAACAGGCCCATAAGTTCGCATGTCATCAACATCCATGGCATTCACATGGAATATTACCAAGTTAAAACTGATCACATCAGTCAGAAGTGGCTATAAAGCCAACACATTCTCGTAAACATGAGAAGTCTAATAAACTATAATCGGAAAGGGATCATGAGCGCCGGACGCAAAGGTGAGTCACAAACTGTCCACCATAGTGCGAACGCGATAAACAACATCGGGGTTCTCAATGACCGCCCTCCAAAATAAAGGGATGAAGGGTGGAAGGAGTAGATGGGTAAACAAGAAGAGAACAAAAGAGAAGAACATAAAACATCTATGAGAAGAAGAACGAGGACTTTAAGCATCTCGAGAAGAAAATATCACAAAAATACCTTAAAAAGTCTCCTTGTAGGTAGGGCTGGAACTTGGTCCGGACGAACCCGAGCAACCCCGAACAAATTCTGAATTTGGACAATCACGGGCAACAATATTTGGGAATTTGGACGGGCATGGACAAATTTTTTTTGCCCGAATTTGACTTTGGGCAAACATGGTCAGCCGTGTCAAATGTCGTAGAGATAGACTGGAAAGTATGATTTATCTCATTACTAATACCAACAAAATAACTAAATTAAGCAATTCAACTATATAATAGATCTAACATATGTTTGCAAGATTAAAATTTTCATTCCAATGTTACAGGACCATGGTTTGAATGATTTCAGTCATCATTATGAATCAAAGCTATTGTAGCACAACTAATAACTCTCCCGATCCTTCCACTCAGATTTATTTTTAAGACATAACCCATTTTTTAAAATTTTAATAATTTTAAATAGACAGTGAAAATGAACAAGGAAATCAGTCAAGCCTCGCATGAAAAAACATTCATCCTTGCATGACTAATCATGTAATTTTCTAGTAAAACAAGGAGAGACCAAACAAGCCTGGTACTTATGAAAAAATAAACAGTTAGCAATTTTAAAACAAATTAAAAAAAGAGGTTTCACCTGAAAAACAAAAGCTAGAAATCTGATCCAATAACCACTGAATCAATAAATTTACTATGAATTTCAGCATTACATTTAGTTAATTTCAATCGTTATTGTAGCTGCCATTTTAATTCAGATTAGATCGTATTTATTGATTATGAACTCGTAAACGAACAGTGACTACTAAGACCTGCAAAAGAAAATGAACTAATCAAACATATATATTGTACATGATAAATAAATTAGAAGAAAGAAAAACTTGGTAACCAATTGACAAGGTAAATATTGCAGATATGTACTTCAATATTTAGAACACAACAATTACATCAAGTCGAATATCTTAATCAGTATTTTGATATATTGATAGAGGGTGGCAATATTGCTGAATATATCTACAGTGTACTCACCAACAAATGGAAGGCTAATGTTGCATAAGGACGTTCGAGAAGAGCCCTGAAGCTCCGATACTTGGATCTCAGTATATTCCTTCGGTTTACAATAAGTAGGACCCATGCCAAACATGTCTAGAAAACCCATGGATTTATTTATGGGTTTGTCTTTGATTTCCATAGCCCTCTGCTTCAAACATGAGAGCACATTACATAAATTAAAGATGTGCATGTACCTGCAAGATACTCGTAAATCTCTATTGAACGACTTTCTTATGCTCACAGATCTACTGTCGCAAGTACATATGTTACTACATGTGATTCGATTATATAAATGTGTTTTGTGTTCTAATGTCAAATATAGCTGACCCTCTTTATGTGCCACTACTTCTGCTGTCATCATCATCGTCATCATCATGCAGGTCTTATCCCATTAAATTGGGGTCAATTGTGAAGCACAACTCTAACTAAGAAGGCTCCACAACAAGATAGGATGTTGTCAACCCAATATAATTCTCATGTTTCTATAGGTATCATATTGTTTGGATCTACCTTCGAAAATATGCCAACATGGCTTGGGAGCCCTATTTCCTGCAAGAATGCAAGTGATATCAGAATACTTAAAAGTATCCACTGAAACAAGCCTCCCCAGAAAAAAGGTGTTCCATACCTTCTGTCCATGCCTGCAAGCCTCGTGATTATTTACAAGTACTCTGGCAGCCCACCTACAAACAAAAGAGACCAAATATGCACATAAAGAATGCATCTAAACAGGTACGTAACACGTTCCTTTTTCCTGGATGCATTATCCAGATAAAATAGAAAGAAGCTTACGCGCAAGAAGTTGGGGGATTCCACACAATGCCTGCAATCACCACAAGCTAGGAGAAAGCACAGATCAAACAGCTCAAGTCAGTTGCATGTTCTTATATGGGTAGAAGAATTTGTTCTAAGGTATTCATTTCAGAGTTTTGAAGCTGATTTAAACGTCAAACTCCAAAAACAAAGATGAAATAATCAAACTAGACAAATTGTACATTAAGAATGCAACCCATATCAAATTTCCTTATAGAAGGTTTGGAGTATGAATAACTTCTTACTGAACACCAACATGTCGAACCTCATCGAAAATTCCAGCTGGGCTATCATCATAGTGAGCAAGGAAGAACCCACCTAGGGTATATCTGGAAGGTGAAAGCTCTAATCAATTTTCAAAGAAGAAAGACTGATTTTATGTATAGGGAGGAGACTCTCGATTCAGTATAATCCACACCAGTCAACAAGAAAATAGAGTCCAGAGATCAGATCAGTACCCAAAGGCTTCAACTAGTTTCAAGTCCTTTGGAATGAAAGCCCGAGCAGTTTCTGCTTTAACAAGATGTAGTTGGTACAATGCACTAAGGAAGACGCATCTTAATATTAGTAAATAAATAAGGAATTCATAAATATTTAATGTAACAAATGAATATGTGTAGCAAAACCAAACTTGAAAGTGGCAAAGGGCTTGCCTGCCTTTGAACAACCAGGGTGACCCCAGGGCATAACCAGAAGAAGGACGTGATTCTGCAACTTCCATGGATCTCCGCTTGAATACCAAACAACATTGATCTTTATCTTAACAATGGACCTGGAATGTAAGACCAACGGATAGCTGACAAAACTAGAAACAAAACATTCAAGTCATGCAAAAGCAAATAAGAAGAATGCACAATGTATTGAAACTTGAAAGATGGTAATAACCCAAAGATAGAAAAGGATTCTAGAGACATACTATTTCTGTCCTTTTGTTGGCACAGTCTATTCCTGGTGTTTGGTACAAACAATCTGAACTTCAAAGGATTCCATAAGTAGCTAAGGTCGTTGCGTACCCAAGTCACCACATTACATTCTGAACCATATAGAATTGCAGGCTCAGTTTGTTTTTGTAAATTTTACCCTTAAACCTTAAAGGCATCATCAATTGCATAGTAACCCTAAAGCTCTTCTTCATGTCATCCAACCAACTCTATTTCTATTGGATATATCCCCAACTCTCTCTTTTCTCCTTGTTCTTCAACATAATAGACCCAAAATACCGAAAACAATCACAATGTTGTATTTATGAACCATCAATTATGAAAAGGGATTCATTGTCGTTACTAGTTCCATTAAAATAGCATTCCAATACTTTATTTTAGTCCTACTAATTTTTAAGCCATTATCTTCCAAAGCTTTGCTCCATAATTCCACTTTAGTATTTGACCTATCCTTATAGGAAAAAGTTAGATAGGAGAAGGATAGAATGAACATAATTGAAAAGGCAATAGGAGGGTAATGATATAGTGATAAATACAGTTTGAAACCTTAAAAAATAGATTATGAGAAACAATATATAGGGCAACATTTTCAAGATAGATAGAATGTCGATTTTGAGACACCCATCGAGTCTTGACATCTCCTAAACCACCAGAGCCTAATCAATACCTCTGTAGGAATATCTTCCACACCACTTGCACATCTGGGGGACTACAGTGTACCCTCATTATCGATAATGGAAATACCGAGAATCTTGTGCCCCAAACAATGGTTAAGAAGTTGGGATTAAAGACAGATAGGCTAACAAACTCCTACAGGTCATGATGGTTTAAGAAGGGTTCTGATATCTCCATTCACGATAAGTGCTTTATACACTTCTCTGTTGAGAAATACTATAAAGATGATGTTTGGTGTTATGGGGTACCATTGGACATTTATCACATTCTGCTGGGCCGCACATGGCAGTTCGATAGAAACAATGAAAAAAAGAACACATTCTTTCCAAAAGGAAGGCTATAGGATCACGTTGGAACCCTAGAGGGAACCTCTGAAGCCTCCTAGTAATGATCCACCACCACCCATTATTGTCCCAAAAGTGACAAAAGGGCAATCAAAGGCATTTCCAATCCTGCTGACACAAGTTGCTTGGAGGAGAAGATTAGAGAATCATGCTCCATAGTATTCCTTGTAGCCAAGGAAAAAGCAAAGAGTCTCAGCATTCCCCAGGAGATTCGACCCTTGCCTGAATAATTTCAGGCTCCTCCAAAACAAACTACCTGAGGGACTTTCACCTCTTAGGGACATCCAACATTGTATTGAACTAATCCCAGGAGCGACGCTACCTCACCAGTGCATCAGGGTATGAGGAATTGCATCAAGAGGCAACTGAGTTGCTGCAAAAGGTTTGTGGTCCAATTTTTGAAAAATCAAATCCAGAGAGAGAGAGAGAGAGAGAGAGAGAGAGAGAGAGAGAGAGAGAGAGAGAGAGAGAGCACCTGAAGGGCGAGAACACTGAGCACTGACAGAGAGACGGTGAGGAGAGAGAGAGAGACGGTGAGAGCCCTGGGTATTGGATAAGCCAGACAAAGAGAGAGCATCTCCAATCCTTTGCCAATGTTTCTTATATATGGCTCTCCATGTGGCTAAGTGTTTCAATCAGCGGGGGCTACCGGAGCATCGACGGAGTTGAAGAAGGTGGAGGTCGATCTCAGGTTGTTGCCGCCCGATCGAAGATGGGGTAAGAGCCCGATCTCTTCTCCGGGCTGTCAATCGACGAGCCGAGATGAGAGGGCGAGGAGATGCATATCGGCCCCGACCCACTGTGGTCGCTGCAGATCTGCTGCCCGGATCACATCAGCTCTCCCGAGTTCCATGCAAATCCCAGCCGTTGGTGACCCGTTCTCGGGTTGATGGACTACTGGCCGTAGGGGTGAGGGTCAGTTTTGTCAATCGGTTTCGGTGTCGGTTTTATTTTTTTTCGATTTTTGAAAAATCAAAATCGAAACCGAAATGATCAGTTTTTATCAGTTCGGTGTGATCGATTTTCAGTTCGGTTTCGGTTAATATGAGGTATGCTAGAGCCCTTGGCTTTTGAATCTTGATCGTCAGTTCGTCACAAATCAATAGATGATTGTGTCCTTATATAGTGCCAAAATGAAAATTCAAAGCAAAATCAACCAACGTTCACTCTTTTGAAGCATTGTAGATGTAAAATAATTATTTCGTACTTGCACTTACTGGAAACAAAAATATTATGGCCGTTAGGTTTATGATTTAAGGAGTCGGATTGGTTTTTTCGGTTTCGGTTCGGTGTTCCATATTCAGGAACCGAACCGATTTAATCGTTTTGTCGGTTCGGTTTGTTTTCGGTTCGGTTTGATGTTCAGTTCGGTTATTTCGGTTAATTTTGGTCGGTTTCGGTTCGGTTAGACGGTTCGGGTCGGTTTTTGCACAGCCCTACTGGGTCGCTGCTCTTTTGTCCGTGAGCATGAATCGTGACCATTGGTATCATTTTTACGAGATTCTAACCTGGGGGTGAATGGCCTTCATCCAAACTCTTTGGATGGCAGCAACTCTGGACGAAACACTTTTCATCCAACTGAGTGGATGACAGCTACTTCATTTGTCTTGAATGTACTTTGTGAGTGGATGCCACTAATCCGTTTGAATATTGGTGGATGAGGACCACTTTGGAAGAAAAACTACCCATTGAACTCAATGGCTTTGGAGGGAATGCAATTCGGTCACCTCAATGGTTGAATGTCTCACTTGCGAGGGGTACCATGTGAGCCACCGATATGGGTTGAATATCAGGTTATTAGGTTGGGTTAACCAACTTAATGGTTGGATGCCCCATTAGTGAGTGGGCGCCGGGTGAGTAGTACCACTGCTGAGGATGTGAGTCCAGGCCATTGGCGATTCCTAGCCGTGGATGTCATGTTCCACGGTGCCCTGTGATCAGATGCATGATTACAACCATCTTTTGCCTGTCGACCTGGTCTGAGGGCGACTTAGTCAAACTGTCTGGTTATCTCTAGAAGGCATGTATCGGAGTCCGACGGCATTTAGCTTGCACTGAGCACATGAAAGAATATGGGCAACCCCTGGCGAAAGGCCGATCGATCGATCGATCGGTCACAACATCTCACACGAAATGCCTTCAGAAAGCAATTAGATGTCTGGATGTTTTGAATCGAATTTGATTGTCATACTACTAAACATCGTTGATGCCATGAGCTCATACTTCGTTCAAATACCGAGGCTTTGGTCTCGGACTTTACTGCCCCCTCTCCAGGTTACAAGCTTGAACTTTGCTAGAGTGCTGAGAATCAGGTCTTTGACTTTGGCATTGAATGCAAAGGCTGTCTCCTTGGGCTGAGACAGTGTCAAGGTCTCGGACTTTGTCTGGTGCCGAGTCGGCGAAGACGGCACCAGAGCTTTGTTGAATGCCGAGGCGATGATCGCCCTGGACTTTGTCTTCGAATGCCAAGGCTATCTCCTTGGGCTTCGTTGAGCACCGAGGGAATGAGAAGCACCTCAGACTTTGTCTGCGAGTGCCAAAATTGTCTCTCTAGGATCATTGAGCACCAAGGTGGTGCGGAACACCTCGGACTTTGTCTATGAGCGTCAGAGCTGTCTCTACGGGCGCGTTGAGTGCCGAGACGGTGATGGCACCTCAGACTTTGCATTCGAGTGCCAAGGTAGTCTCCTTGGATTTTGCTGGATGCCGAGGCGGCGATGGAGCATCGGACTTTTTCATAAGAGTGCCAAGACTATCTTCTTGGCCTTTGCTACATGTTGAGGCGGCGATGGCGTCTCATACTTTACATTTGAGTGCCAAGGCTATCTACTTGGAATGTCGAAGTGGCGATGGCGCCTCGGACTTTGCATTCGAACGCCACGGTTGCCTCATTGGACTTCACTGCATACCGAGGTAATGAGGATGCCTCGGACTTTGTATTAGAGTGTGAAGGCTGTCTCCTTGGGCCAAGACGATATCAAAGTATCGGGCTTAGTCAGGTGCCGAGGCGGCAAAGTCGGTGCCAGGGCTTCGTTGAGTGCCTAGGCGATGATTGCGCTAGACTTTGTCTTCGAATGCCAATGCTATCTCCTAAGGATTTGTTGAGTGCCGAGGCGATGAAAAGCACCTCAGACTTTGTCTACAAGCGCTAGAGCTGCCTCTCTAGGTTCGTTGAGTGTCGAGGCAGTGTGAAACACCTCAGACTTTGTCTGTGAGTACCAAAGTTGTCTCTTCGGGTGTGTTGAGTGTCGAGGCAGTGATGGTGCCTCGGACTTTGCATACGAGCATCAAGGTTGTCTCCTTGGACTTTGCTATATGCCACGACAGCGATGGTGCCTCGAACTTTGCATTAGAGTGCTAATGTTGTCTCCTTGGACTTTGCTGCATGCCGAGGCGGCGATGGCGCCTCGAACTTTGCATTTGAGTGCCAAGGTTATTTCCTTGGACTTTGTACATGCCGAGATGGCGAAGGCATCTCGAACTTCGCATTTGAGTGCCATGGCTGTCTTCTTAGACTTTGTGGCATGTGTGGGGGATGATCCTCGTGTCGACCCGGGGACTCCTCCCAATGGTCAATTCATTCGATCATCGATACGAGCGCTGGGTTTTTAGACTTGGGCTTTGAAGTGGTTGATGGTTTCTGGACTTAGGTTTAGAAGTAGTTGAGAGAGAGTTGAGAGTTAACACGAGATGTGATCTCAGAGTTCAGCCAAAGCCTACGTCTCTGTATTATAAGATGCAACCTGAATTCACTAACACTTAAAATGTAGTGATCTCGATAGGTCGAGTATCGCTTGTCTTGGACGAGAGAGGGATGTCAAAGCTCTGATTTTCCAAAAATCTGAACTGGAAATCAGATTATCGATCTGGAATACACATCTGGTCTGCTATTTATAGAGGTTTGGAAAATATTCGGATTCCGAGGCGGTTTCTGCAGTCTCTTCGATAGGCTCCAGGTAGGGTTGGTGGTCCCGCCATCATCATTGTGGACCCCAGGCAGGACTAATGGGTCCCGTCATCGTCAATGTGGACCCTCAAGCAGCGCTAGTGGGTCCCGTCATCGTCAATGTGGACCCTCAAGCAGGGCAAGTGGGTCCCGTCTTCGGGTGTTGGCCAAATTTTGCACCCACAGTATGTCGAGGTGGCGATAGCACCTCGGACTTTGCATTCGAACACTAAGGTTGTCTCCTTGGACTTTACTGCATACTGAGGCAACGAGGGTGCCTCAGACTTTGCATTAGAATGCCAAGGCTGTCTCCTTGGGTTGAGACAATGTCAATGTCTTTGGCTTTGTCAGATGTTGAGGAAGCGAAGACTACTGTGGACTTTGTATTTGATTGCCAAGGCTGTCTTTTTGGGTTGAGACGATGTTGACGTCTCGGGATTTGTCAGGTGTCGAGGTAGCAAAGACTACCTTAGATTTTTTATTCATATGTCAAGACTGTCTTCTTGGGCCAAGACGATGTCGAAGTCTTAGGCATTGTCAGGTGCCGAGGCAGCGAAGCCTGCCTTGGACTTTGTCTTCGACTGCCAAGACAATCTCCTTGGGATGAGACGATATCGACATCTCAGACTTTGTCAGGTCCCGAGATGGCGAAGCCTACCTTGGACTTTGTCTTCAACTACCAAGGCTGTCTCCTTGGGCCAAGACGATACCGATGTCTCGAGCTTCGTCAGTCACCGAGATGACAAAGCCTGCCTCGAAATTTGTCTTCGACTGCTAAGGCTGTCTCCTTGGGCCGAGACGATGGAGACGTCTTGGGCTTTGTCAGTCGATGATGGAGCCTTGAACTTTGCATTAGAGTGCCAAGGCTATCTCCTTGGACTTTACTGCATGCCGAGGCGGCGATGGCACCTCGGACTTTACATTTGAGTGCCAAGGTTGTTTCCTTGGACTTTGAGGCATGCCGAGGCAGCGATGGCACCTCTAACTTTACATTCGAATGCCAAGGTTGTCTCCTTGGACTTAAATGCATGCCGAGGCAACGAAGGTGCCTCGGAATTTGCATTAGAGTGCCAAGGCTGTCTCCTTGGGCCAAGATGTCAACATCTTGAGCTTTATCAGGTGTCGAGGCGGTGAATTCGGCACCAGGGCTTCGTTGAGTGTCGAGGCGATGATCGCCCCAGACTTTGTCTTCGAATGCCAAGATTGTCTCCTTTGGCTTCGTTGAGTGTCGAGGCGATGAGAAGCACCTCAGACTTTATCTGCGAGTGCCAGAGCTATCTCTCTGGGTTCGTGGAGTGCTGAGGCGGTGCAAAAAACCTCGAACTTTATCTACGAGTGCCAGAGCTGTCTCTCCGAGCGCGTTGAGTGCCGAGGCAATACGGAACACCTCGGCCTTTGTCTGTGAATGCTAGAGCTATCTCTCCGGGCACGTCGAGTGCCGAGGCGGCGATGGTGCCTTGAACTTTGCATTCGAGCTCCAAGGTTGTCTCCTTGGACTTTGCTGCATTTGAGGTGGTGATGGCGCCTCGGATTTTACCTTAGAGTGCCAAGGCTGTCTCTTTGGACTTTACTGCATGCCAAGGCAATGAGGGTGCCTTGGACTTTGCATTAGAGTGCTAAGGCTGTCTTCTTGGGCCAAGACGATGTCAATGTCTCGGGCTTTGTTAAGTATCGAGACGACGAAGCCTACCTCAGACTTTTTATTCGACTGCCAAGGTTATCTCCTTGGGCCGAGACGATGTCGACGTCTCAGGCTTTGTTAGGTGTTGAGGCGACAACGCCTACCACTGATTTTTTATTCGAATGCCAAGGCTATTTCCTTGGGCTGAAATGATATCGACATCTCGGGCTTTGACAGGTGCCGAGGCGGTAAAGCCTATCTCGGACTTTATCCTCGACTCCCAAGGCTGTCTCCTTGGGTTGAGATGATGTCGACGTCTCGGCCTTTGTCAGGCAGCAAAGCCTGCCTCGGACTTTGTCTTCGACTTCCAAGGCTCTATCCTTAGGCCGAGGCAATCTTAACATCTCGGGCTTTGTCAGGCACTGATGCAGCAAAGCCTGCCTTGGATTTTGTCTTCGATTGCCAAGGCTATCTCCTTGGGCTGAGACGATGTTGACGTCTCGGGCTTTGTCAGGCGCCGAGGCAGCGAAGCCTGCCTCGGACTTTATCTTCGACTGCCAAGGCTGTCTCCTTAGGCCGAGACGATGTTGATATCTCGGGCTTTGTCAGGCGACAAAGCCTACCTCGAACTTTGTATTAGACTGCCAAGGCCGTCTCCTTGGGCCGAGACAATATCGACATCTCAGGCTTTGTTAGGTGTTGAAGCAGCAAAGCCTGCCTCGAACTTTGTATTTTACTGCCAAGGCTATTTCCTTAGGCCGAGGCGATGTCGATGTCTCGAGCTTTGTCAAGTATCGAGGCGGCAAAGCCTTCATCGGACTTTGTCATTGATTGCCAAGGTTGTCTCCTTGGGCCGAGACGATGTCAATGTCTCAGGCTTTGTTAGGTGCCGAGGCTGTGAAGCCTTCCTCGGACTTTGCCTTCGAATGCCAAGGCTGTCTCCTTGGTCCGAGTTGATGCCGATGCCTCGGGCTTTGTCAAGTGCCGAGACGACGAAGCCTACCTCGAACTTTGAATTCGAATGCCAAGGTTGTTTCCTTGGGCCGAGACGATGTCGACGTCTCGAGCTTTGGTAGGTGCCAAGGCGGCGAAGCCTGCCTCGGACTTTGTCTTTGATTGCCAAGGCTGTCTTGGACTTGTTGGATGCCAAGGGGGTGATCGCACCTCCCCCGACTATATTATGTCCTTTTTTGACTTTTTTAAGAATTTGGAGTACTTAGCGTAGTGCCTTTTGTATCGGTTGGACTTAGGTGAAGCACCATTTCACTAGAACCTACGTGTAGCTTTGTACTGTTGCAGGTTAGTCGGTTGTATCACAACACGAACCGAACTAACTGTGGAGAGGCACTAGTACATGTGTTCTTATGTAACAACGGAAGCATGTGCGATGCCAAAGATTTGGAGTACTCACCGTAGCACCTTTATATCAGTTGACTTAGGCGAAGCATCGTTTCGGTCGAATCTAAGTCATGGCGCGTAGCATTGTACCATTGCAGATTCTCGGCTGTGTCACATTCCGAACCGAAATAACTATGGCGAGGCACTAGCACATGTGTCCTTACGTGATAACTAGAGCATGTGCCATGCAAAAGATTCGAAGTACTCAGCGTAGCACCTTTATATCGGTTGACTTAGGTGAAGCGTTATTTCTGTTGAACCTACATCGGGGTGCGTAGCTTTGTATTTTTGCAGGTTAGTCGGTCGTGTCGTAACCTGAACCGAACTAATTGTTGTGAGGCACTAATGCATGTATCCTAATGTGGCAACGGGAGCATGTGTGATGCCAAAGATTCAGAGTACTTAGTGTAGCGCCTTTATATTGATTGACTTAGGTGAAGTGCCATTTCGATCGAACCTACATTGGGGCGCGTAGCTTTGTACCGTTGCAGGTTAGTCGGTTATGTCACATCCGAACCAAACTAACTATGGAGAGACAGTAGTTCACGTGTCCTTAGATGACAATGGGAGATGTCAAAGATTCGAAGTACTCAGCGTAGCGCCTTTATATCGGTTGACTTAGGTGAAACGTCATTTCAATCGAACCTATATCGGGGCGCATAGCTTTGTACCCATTGCAGGTTAGTCGGCCATGTCATAACCTGAACCGAACTAACTGTAGCTTTGAATAGAATTTGAGATAGGATTGATAGCCTTTGAATGATGGTTGATCGTGGGGAGACCCTATGTGATCAAACCAGCGAAGGGGACACCAAGGTTGTACCTTCGGAGCACGATAGCAGCGAAGCACTAATTGACCAAGAGTTTAAGAAGGATCTCTCCACAGAAGACGTTCAGTTGCCATTTTATTGATAACTCGAAAGATGTTCCATCACGGATTTCAAATGAGCAACATTCCGAGTTGACGATCAGGGGCCTTCTATTCTGATCGATCGAAAGGATGCTTCCCCTTGGTTGCAGAGGGGGGGTCCTGATAGGATCCCTATTATCCTTTGAACTCCTGGAGATGTCCCTCATGCCAGAGATCTTCCAAGTGATATGAGAGAGACTTGTATTTCACCGTTTGATATCTACGGTATTGGTGGAAGTTATAGTAGACCAATTTGTTTATCATATACCTCGAATCAGGCTGGAAAGGGTTCGGTCACTTAAGGAAGTCTTCGTGCTGGATCTGCTCGAGGATTATATCGATGGATAGATTCCAATAGATGGGTGTGGTCCTCCGAGGCCCTGCGGGTCTATCGTTTGCCCGCTTCAGCCTCTTGGAGGCTCCACCTCCCTTAGCCTGAGCATTGAGAGCTCGGGCTGTCGGTCTTGCTGGCTCTTTGTCCAAAGGGCACTTCCTGAGGTATCAACTCTTGCGAGTGACTTGATCGTCCTTAACCTTGATCTCCTGCTGGATCCGATCGAAGAGTGCTCTGAGGGAGGCAGGAGGATTGCGGATGACGTCGTTGTAAATATGGAGATCGTAGTGCAGAGCATTCCATGATTGGTTCATGATCAAGGTGTGTCTATAGAGCACTGTTGCTCTCTCCAGATCCTCCGAGTGAACTCTCAGATGGTTTCATTCGAGCCCATTCATAGTCGACAGAGGGAGTCTAGCTTCTTCTATGGCTTTAGGTTCAGCCGGTAATGCTGAACGAAGAGGCCTGCCAGGTCCCCGAATAGGTTGACGGAGCACGTCGGGAGATTGTGATACCAGTCCAACGACATATCATCCAGGCTACCGGTAAAGGTACGACATAGAACCTGACTGTCATGGTCGTGTGGCGTCAATGCCTGCTTGAAGGTGAGGACGTGCAACGTCGGATCTCCCATTATACAGTTGAACTTAGGGAGAGCGGGAGTTCTCCAGCTTCAAGGAAACTAGGCTTGGAGAATTTGCCGATGAAGTGGCTCTTCGGAGGCGTGGTCGTTCCTATGGTTGCCTGAGTGGCGTCTCAAAGGAAGGGGAGGAAGGTGGGACTCAGAAGCCCTTCTTTCCTGGCAATATTCCACCAGGTCGTTGTTGAGACGCGGCTGAGTTCTGGAGATATGTCCTCTGTTCCAAACCTCCCTCCAATAGTGACGATCGGAGGATGATTTAGAGTCGAGAGGCTCGGGTTAACGAGTTGACTCGTTGAGATGCACCCAGACTATCTGTCTATAAAGGAGAGACGACGAAGAGTGCTGGAGGGAACGTTGGGAGGTGTCGATGATGGATCGTCTGGAAGGAACGTGGGACAAGTCAAGCGGTCGGAGGGCGTCTGCTCCATCTCTGATACTGGCGGCTTACCTTGGGAGGTCAACTCCTGCTTTGATGGTGATCTGTCAGAGGGAGTCTTTCTTGACCATGAGTGCAGCATTTTGCTTTATGAGGGTGAGGAGTTGGAAGTCCTCTACCATGATCTGATACATCACCTGAGGATTGACGATAGGTGAAACGTGCGTTTTCCCATAACGTTGAGAAGTCGCGTCGATAAACTACAGAGTCTATTGAGGTTGAGCTTGAGCAACGTGATCAACCGATGGTTGAGTCATTGAATCTATAGAGGGTTACAGCTCCTGGTATAGGCTCATTGAGAATCAATGACTCATTGACCGAGTCATTGGATGCTGAGCGTCTGGATGTATATTGCTTCTCTCTAGCTGGTCCACAGGTTGTGTCTTTGCCATTTTGGTGTAATGGAGACAGACGGATTGCTCGGGCAATTGGTAGTTGCTGCTTGAACAAAGGAGTTAGGAATCATGGAGGTCGCAAGTTGATACGGAAAAATCCCACAGATGGTGCCAAATTATGGGGGAGGATTATGGTCGTCGTACGGCCCCACTCCAACAGTCAATTGAAGAGTAGAGCTTCGAGATGTGATGCAGTGTAGAGCGCTGAGATATCGCATACTGAACTATCATGCTAACACTGTAGAATGGAGAAAGAAAGAGTTATATATATTCGGTTTCTAGTTACATGACCTTCAAAAAGAGAAGGAGAGTTGACACAGGATGTGGTAACGAAGTTTGGTCAAAACCTACGTCTCTGTGCGGTAAGACACGACCTTTGAATCCATTGACTCTGAAAGAAGTAGTGCTACTCTCGATAGGCCGAGGAGTGCTTATATAAGTAGATAGAAGGTGGAGAAGGGTTGACTGGAGTTTGAAAACCATAAGGCTCTGGGAGCTCTAGAAAATAGAAAGTAAGATGTGGAATAATTAATCTCGATCTCTTGTCGGGTTTGTTATATATATAGGTTCAGGAATATCGGAGGTTTTGGCAAATATCCGGGGGGATTTGCCAAATCCTAAATAGTACCTGTGGGCCCCAAGTAGGGCTACAGGTTCCACTATCGTCTTCGTAGGTCCCAGACAGGGCTATGGGTCCCATTGTCATTCCTTTGGGCCCCAAGCAGGGTTGCGGGTCCCATTGTCATCCTCGTGGGTCCCAGGCAGGGCTGCGGATCCTATTGTCAAGTGTTAGCCCGATTTTGCACCCATAGTATAAACTCATCACATTTTGCTATTTGGCTAGTATCGAAACCAATAATGAGGCAAAGATCTACTATAACATCAATTGACAAGTTTATAAGCGAGGTGCTATGTAGTGGGAGACTTTTCCTGATAGTCTGACCTTAGGCTAGGCTCTAGAGCATTAGGGTAATAGTCGGTTTTGCGGAGCATCGATATTTTCAGAGTATGTAATGTGATCCTTGAGCGGAGAAATCTACTTGAGGTAGGGACTATGATACTCCGAGTCTGATTAATGCTCCGCGAATGGCTTGAAACGCTAGTGGGAGCACGGTATGACCAGGGTCTAGTGTATAGGTTGTCATGACTTTAGTTTACACTCATATTGTTATTAAAATAACCCTCAACTCTAATAAGGGATGCGCAAGATGACTATTTAAGATCCCTTGGCCTCCACAACCAACTACTTTGTGTTTGAGTGGGAGGACATAGCTCAACATCCCTCTAGGGTGAGAGTTATGTTTTTCCATGCCAGATGACTTGGCGTTCTCCTTCAGGATATGGCGGTTACTGACCAAGAGAGAAGGGCTTTTCCCACCCTAGTGGGGGCTGCATGAACTCCCGTGTCGTAATTGTCTAGGCTTGGGGATAAGCATCCAAAGTGCAAATAAGACTTCCGATGCTTTGCATGGGGATCATTTTGCACTGGCCAAAAGATAACCATAGTCCATCAAAGCTCTTTGTTTGCATATTTTAATTAGGTCAAGGAAAGACCTGTGTGAGCAGATGACATTGCACATTGCCCCCTAAGGCGGGTGTATCCAATTATGAGATCTCACATACATGATTAATTAATCCATAGAGGTGTCTTCGCCGTGAGAGTAGCGTTGACATTTGGATGTAATTAGCTTATTTTTAAAATCTATAAAATAAGTTTTCTACATTCTTTTATTCAACCATATAGTTTTCCTATCCACTATCCTATAAGAAAATTAGTTATCGGGTATCTAACTATGTAGAGTAGAAGTTTTATCTGAGCCTATGCTTAGGGTTATAAAAGTACATTGACTGTCAATCTCAATATCCCTAAACCATACCTAACATATCCAGATGCCACAAGGGCACTGATTACGGCATATGACACCTAGCGAGAATCTAATAAAATGTGATATGTATAGTAAACTTGCGGACAACTCTTTAGAAGTAAGTTAGAGATATATTGGGTCTTCTGAAATAAAGTTCTGCTTGCATTAGATGTCTGAAAGGTGATGTCAGTAAACTTATCGCTTTTTCACCAAGAAACTCGTCGGTACCGAGATGAATGAGCGTTTGCATGTTCGAAAATACATATTTGAGTTCTAAATCAAACTAAATTCCAAAGACATGGTTCCAAATGATGAGGTGGTGGAAAACGTCTTTCTTGCATCATTGTTTGGATCATTCGAAGGCGTTGTTAAAGACTTTAGCTTTAACAAGCTAGAGATAACAAATACAGAACTTCTAAAAGCTTTTCAGGAAACAACGGATGGGATCAAGATTCAAGGCAAAGCCTTTAGTGCTTAACCTAGGTCTTCTCTAGAAGAGCCTAATATTTAAGATATGGCTCCAAACAAGCCGTATACAACTCTAAAGTTCGTGCGCGAAGTTACGATGGAGATAGAGCACTAGAACAAGAAAGGATCGGCCAACCACAATCGTGCGCATGACCTTCCCAGGTCGTATACAGGAGTGGCATCGACATATTTGTCGAGCGAGTAAATGGGGTAGGGTCGTGTGCACGGTCTTGCCAAGTTGTGCGCATGACTTGTTAAGGATGCACGCAGGAGAGGTGGTTTGCCTTGTGTTTTCTCGTGGGACTCCTTCTACAAGTTGCATATGAATGTATGCCTATAAAAGACATGATCGACCTAGGACAAACCTAGGATTACAGAAATTGAGGAATTCCACAAGAGAGAGCAATCATCATCAAAAAAGAGGGAGAGCAATCCAAGGAGGCTTGCGGAATTTAGGGAGAGTTCTAGTTTCTCCGGGGTGAAGGATGTGGATCTAGTCTCTTGTGGGAGGGTTCTTCTTTGTGGGTATTAAGAGGGATTGGTGAGAGGCAAGGTTTTTGTACTCGGGTTATTTCCTTAATAGTGAAATAATCGATCATTGTTGTCGCATATCTCATGTGTTTGCTTTGTGCTTTATTTGGTTTTTTGTTTCGTCTTCTTGGTGGTGGTGAGCCATCATCTTCTCTGTGCAATTTCTCTGATCATCAGTGCCTTCTTTCTCACTCCTTCCATTGCACGAGAGTCTCGGATCACAATAAATTGGTATCATAGCTTCTTGTTCGTAATTCTGAGGCACTAGATCGATGTCGAAAAATTCGAAGATGACGACTCAAGGTTCGAACCTACGGTTCAAGATCAAGAAGTTCGATGGGCAAATTAACTTTGGCTTGGGGCAAATATAAATCAGGGATACGTTGATTCAAGACAGTCTGCACAAGGCTTTGAAGGGCGTCAAGCTGGACAAGACATTGGATGACGATTGGATTGAGTATGATTTGAAGGCGGCAAACATAATTCAGATGTGTCTCTCGAAGATTGTTCTAGCAAAAGTCTTCAGGGAATACTCCACGGCAAAATTATGAGAGAAATTGGAGAGTTTGTACATGACCCGGTCTCTTACTAACCAGTTGTACCTGAAGAAGAAAATCTATTCTTTTCAGATGACAGAAGGTACAAGGATTTCGGTACATATTTCGACATTCAATCAACTGACGGAAGATCTCCTTAATGTTGGTGAAGACATGAAGGAGACGGATAAGGTGACTCTTCTTCTGGGATATTTACCCAAGTCCTACGAGCATCTAAAGGTCAGGATGCTATATGAGAAAGATACCATCAAGTTTGAGGATGTCATGGGTACACTCCTCGCAAACGAGCTCCAGTTGAAGGGGTCAGGTGAGGCAGAAGGTTACAACCAATCAAAGGCACTAATAGTGGTGGCGGGGGCGAAGAAGAAGAAGAAGCAAGTCACTTGTTGGAAATACAAACTCGTCAAGGGACTCTAATAAGGGGGATGTTCTGATGACTACCACTGTTGTTATTCAGATTAGGAATGGATAATCAATAGCGGGGCTACATATCATATATGTTCGCACAGGGCATGGTTCAATAGTTATTAGGAGTGTGATGGTGGCAAGGTTATGGCTAGAGAAGACTCCAAGGTATTGATAAGAGGAGTCGAAGATATTTGACTTGAGATGTCTGACAGTCAAGTACGGATGCTCAAGTATGTCCATCATGTTCCGGGGTGGAGGGGTAATCTAGTCTCTCTTTCCAAGCTAAATTCTATCAGGTGAACCTTCATCGGTCAAGGTGAAGTTGTGGAGGTTTAGGATGGAGCTTCCATGATCATGAAGGGGGTCTTGGGTGCAAGCCTATACAGATTAGTCGGGAGGGTGGCAGTACAAGCATGGTATTCGATAAAGAATAAAGGTGCATGTGAAGGGCGCTCAGGGACAAAGATGATCAAGAGGTGGGTTCCAGTGACCAAGTCGAAAGACTTGGGAAATCACTAAGCTCGGTGATTGGGCTCCCAGTTTTGGAGCAAAGCCGGTGATGACGATCAGGTGATTGATTCACAGTGCAAAGAGAAAATGTTTGTGTTCAAGGAGATGCTCATGTCTTGTTATGAAGCCAAGATGGAGATTGTTGAAGATGTGGCTCCAAACAAACCGCATACTACTCCAAGGCTCATGCATGAAGTTACGACGAAAGACAGAGCACTAGAGAAAGGAAGGATCGGCCAGCCATAGACGTGTGCATGACCTTCCCAGGTAATGCGCACGAGTAGCATCGGTATATTTGTCGGCCAAGTAAATAGGCTAGGGTCGTGCGTATGACTTTTACGGCTGCACATAGGAGAGGCGATTCACCTTGTATTTTCTCGTGGGACTTCTTCTATAAGTTGCACATGAATGTGTGCCTATAAAAGGAATAACATAGGATGAACCTAGGGATACGAAAATTGAGGAATTCTACAAGAGAGGACAATTATCATCAAAGAAGAGGGAGAGCGATCCAAGAAGGCTTGCAGGCTTCGGGGAGAGTTCTAGTTTCTCCGGGGTGAAGGTTGCAAATCTAGTCTCTTGTGAGAGGGCTCCTCTTTGCGAGTATTGCGAGGGATTGGTGAGAGGCAAGGTTTTTGTACTCAAGTTATCTTCTCAATAGCGAATTAATCGATTATTGTTGCCGCATATCACATGTGTTTGCTTTGTATTTTATTTTCTCTTTTGTTTTGTCTTCTTGGTGGTAGTGAGCCATCTTCTTCTCCATGCAAGTTTTCTGATCTTCGATGCCCTCTCTCTCGCTCCTTCCACTACGTGAGGGCTTCGAATTGCAACACTTAAGGGAGTAAATTATCCGAAACCAAAACTATATCAGTACAGAAATTGGTGTGGACTCTTAAGTCTGGTGACGCCAAGGGCAGAAGTATTTCCGTTGTAACGAGTAGAGGGGGAACTGGGAGATTGTGTAAGGCCTGAGGATGTTAGGACAGATAGACATCAACTCTTGAAGGGGTTGAGTCACTATCTAATAGCAGTACTTCTGCTTCTTAGAATATGGACTTCGTATCTATAACGATTTAAGAAAGCATAAGACTACTTATTGGTAAAGTGGTCCTAACATAGATACTGATGCTATAAGCCGCTATGGAAGCTGTTAGATATGATTATCTTAGTTTTTTCGAAACATGGATTTTGATCTTTAGAGGCTTAGTTCTGTTTCCTCTTCGCTAAATAAAGCTTTTAGTTTTAGATGGCATTGTTGGTATGTCTCTCAAACTAACTGGATATCATAATTGCTAGAGGGATAGTTCAGAACAATCTCTTTGTATTTAATTATAATTCGAAAATAGATCTCATGATAGCTGTAGTATTTGATTTAAATTTGTCCAAATCCTTTGTAAAAGATAACCCATTTGTGGTCCCTCTAATTTAGATACTTTGCCTCAGACAAAATTCAAAGGTTAAATATTTTTGAGTTTCTATTAACATATCCCTTGGAGATCCTTCTGACTCGTGACTATTATCTAGAAGGCATAATAACTAAAAGAGCTACTAAGATATTGGTGTTAGTTAATTTTGTTGTCTATGGTTCCAAGAGCATCCGGATGATAAGAGGCTCTTCGATTTAATTAAGGGAATGGGTACTTATCGATTGGGTTCCATGGGGTCCTGAGAGAGCATGAGATTATCTCCTAGTTAAATGCTCCAAGGATAAGATGCCAGAATGAAGTCTCTGAGAGAAGTAATCAGATCCTTTTTACATAGTCTATAGGATGATGAATATTGTCAAGTGTACCACCCACCTTCTGGTATGGTTATACCTTAAAATAATTGCTAATATATGGAACTATCTCTTATCTAAATCAGTGCCTCAAACCTAAAAAGAGCTATGGTCGAAGCAAAAACTGATACTTTAGTATCTCAAGATATAGAGTTGTCTTACACTTGTGCGAAAGGATAAGAGACATGAGATGGAGATAAAGTTCTAGGTATATCTGTTTATAAGTTACCCTACGAAGATATAAAGTGGACTGTTCTATGATCTTGATGATTGGAAGGTAATCGCTTCTATGAATATCATCTATCTAGATCAGGATTATATTATAGACTACAAGTTTACCGATAAGGTGGTTCTGGGTAAACTACTGGGTACTAGTAGAGAGTGCATATTCAAAAGCATAGTGGGAGTAGGTACAGAAACTAGTATACCAGATATTGTACAAATAATTCAGTTTGTACCACCATTACTTCGTCGTTATCGAAGAAACATCAGAGCTCTTGAAAGATATTATAGAGAAACTTTGATAGTTAATCTATATTTTCAGAAGGATGATCCCCTGAGCTATGTCAAGGCAGTAGGAGCTTCTGACAGCTCTGACTGGCAAAACACCATGGAGGCAGAGATTGCATCAATGTCCTTTGAAATAGTCTTGACTCTTATTACACATCACCCTTTTGGGTGTAGAGGGTGTATAAGAAGAGGATCTTATGTTCTTGTTAAGACTTAAAAATCTAGATTAGTTGCCAAGGGTGAAGGGATTGACTATATCGAATCCTTCTCATCGGTAATTATACTAAGTTTGTTTTAGATCCTCTTAATCTATCATAGCCCATTATAGTTGGAAGATCTAGTAGATGGATGTCAAGACAATGATACCCTAACTAGGATTTGGAAAATGAAATGTATATGATGCAGCCCCAGGCTTTGTGTCGTAGATCAGAAATATCTATAGTGCAAGTTGCAAAGGTCCATTCATGGACTAATGCAAGCATCTAGGAATTGAAATATCTATTTTGGTCAGAGAATCCGATCACACGGATTTGATCAGGATGATAATAAACCAAGTATTATACAAGAAATGTGATAAAGCTACAAGGGTATACTTAGTACTTTACGTTAATGATATTCTACTTA
Source organism: Chamaelirium japonicum (assembly GCA_947650365.1). Taxonomy (NCBI): domain Eukaryota; kingdom Viridiplantae; phylum Streptophyta; class Magnoliopsida; order Liliales; family Melanthiaceae; genus Chamaelirium; species Chamaelirium japonicum. The sequence continues at coordinate 7,640,937 of OX393552.1, forward strand.
TTGAAAATGATATAGGAATATTGGTTACGTTAAAGGTATGTAGTCATCACAATTCAATATGAAAGATCCTAGTAAGGTGAGTTATATTCTGAGAATCAAGATAACTCAAGATCACCATAACAATATTCTCCCGCTATCACAGGTTATGCATGAATATAAGACTCTATCCAAATTTGATTTACAAGGCTAGATATCTATTGTGCAGTGAGAATGATGGGTCGGTTTCAGTCGAACCCAGGTCCAAATCACTAGACTGATGTAAAGGGTATACTCAAAGGTTCTCATAAAACGAGGATTGTGAGTTATCTCACACTTCACAAATTCTGATATTGATTGGATGTATAAGATTTGACTTTTGTATCAGATATGCGTACCAAAGAATCGACTTTAGGAATTATTTTTACCTTGGGATTAGAAACAATAATTGGTAGAGTGTGAAACAAGAATGCATCACAGACTCCAATATAATTGTTGAGCACTTTGTTGTGTGCAAGGTAGTATAGTAGGTGATATGGCTAAAGAAATTCTTAGAGAACTTGGGACGCATACCAGAGGCTCAGTTATCTATTGTGACAACAAAAATAGGATAAGCAACGTCCAAGGAGTTTAGGCACCACCATAAGGGAAAACTTATCAAGTACAAACTCCACTTATCTGATAATTTTAGGAGAAAATACAAGTAGCGGTAATTGAGATAGCATCTGCAGATAAAGTTGCTAATTCTTTGAAGGAATTCCTACAAAGGCTTTTGGGTAACATATAGAAGTTATAGAGCTCAACTCAGTTTTTCCTCGTTAGACCTAGTGGGAGATTGTTGAAATTAGTGAGGTTTACAGCTCATAAAAACCTATAGTTTAGCTGTGTATGGTTGATAGATTAAGATTGTACTTATTACGTACTTTAGTATGTGTTCTGATTGCAGAATATAAAGCCATGTCAACATGGTAATCCACTTGAGTAAGAGACTCAATGGACTGATCTCATATAATATTAATATGTTTGCAGCTCTGATAAGGGTTGGTCGCCCTATCAGGATAAGCTAATGGGATAACAGAGCGTGGGTGTCTCCTCCACCGTCATCACCAGGCACAATGTCTATTGTCGAACAGAACTAACACGGTACATAGATCGGTAAGCATATACCAGTTAGTAAGTTGTGTTTCTGCTTAGAGTAAAACAGTCATAAACCCTAAGGAACCACGACTGGTAGGCTAACCAGTTGTGTTGTACTTTGACACACCAATGTATAAGGTCTAGTTACGTGGCCCAAAACTATGGTGTGTTGGGTTACCCTACTGGCGTCGCATCAGTATGCCACTCATGTAGGCTATCCATATCCCTAAAGGGAGTTGTGTTTTTTGGTCTAACCTACGTCGTATTAAACCCAGGCCTGGTGGTCATCAATTGGACTATTGATCGGATCTGGTTACTCGGTAGGGTAATCGAAGGTACGACATCATGGTCAATCTGGAAGGAACCAAGTTATATGAGTACTTGATTCTGATAGTATTCTCTACTGTTCGAGTTGCATCATGGCACCAAGTAAAGGAACAACGGGTTTATCACTACTAAGTAGGGAGTAGGGGTATGCGGGAGAACATAGTAAGTCAGGGAGAATTAAATTATAGCCTGCTTCGCACTTTGGGTGGTTACGCATGTTAACTCGGACTTAGAGGATCGATGGTACACTCGGGTAGTGTATCGATCGAGTCTAACTTGGAAGCCATGAATCCTGATCCCTGAAGGTTCCACCTTATACACATAATGTATGGTCCTTGAAACACAGGACGCTGTTAAAGGAAGCAAATAGTCCAACCCTACGCTCTGTGTGTGCTTCGCACTAATGTATGGTACATGTGTAACTTTATATATATGCTAAAGGGAAACCCTATAGTGGTACAGAGACACATAGTAATCCCTTACTATAAGTGAACTTCGCCACATGGGTGCGATACACCGGGACATGTTGCAAGTTGACTAGTTGACTTTACTAGGGGGCATCCTTTGTGTTAACTAAGGTCACCCAAGTGAATAGTGAAATCACTAGTGCACACCACTTATGTGTCTTGCAAGTTCTCATAGACGTGGGACAGTCAACTAGTGGCATGAGGGCATTTTGGAAAAACCAAAGTGTCACCTTACACTAGGGGGTAGCCATATGTGTGGGGAGACTAGCAAGGTCGGCCCCCTAGATTTTAGCAGGTTGTTACCTCCATTATAGGGGCTGGCTATAAGGGATTAGCGTAGAGGTTTGACTCGGATATGTAAGTCCTAGAAGTTAGAAAGAGATAGAGACAAGAGAGAGATAAAGGGGAGACTGGCCCTAGTTATTAGGAGATTGATCCTAAGGGGGGCCGGCCTCATAAAAGGAGCAAGGGGAGAGGAGGGGCCGGCCCAAGCACTTAATAAGAAGCCCTAGCTGCCCCTCTCTCTTCTCTTCTCCATCTCTCGTCTCTCTCCCGCTTGCGACTTTGGTCCTCGACGCATCTTCCTCGCGTGGTGTTTCATAGATGGAGAAGGCTCATCACAAAGAGGCACTCATAGATCCATCGACAATGTGATGTGCATCATGCAAGATCAGGTGAATAGAAGGCGCTTCTCGTAATCATATATTGTCTAGATTTTGCACAGAAGATTCATGATGTTTTTGTTGCTGCACAAGCTACAGGAGTCCAAACGATCTCAAACTTATTGCAAAAGTTGTGTATCAAATTCCTCTAGCTCTAGTTCAAATTTTGGCCCAATCATAGTTTGAGACCAAAAGTTATGGTAGTTGCACCAAAGCCTCTACTAGCAGATCCGAGTCCATCCCCATCGACAAAGAAGAAATTTATCGTGATGAAAGAATCCGTACAGAGTTATAACTTCTAACATATAGATTTAGTATAAAGACAAAATATGCATGCATGCAAGATTATTCTCTTCGCTAGAACGTTAGGGGTTTGCGTAGTTGCCCTACTAGATTCATGCACAAATGTGTAGGGCGTTTCGATAAAATTTTTGATATGTAACGCACACCTGGTGAGTTTTGGCTCAACTGCACCCTAAGGTACTTGGACCTAGTGGGTAATTAAGTTTAATTAGGCTAAGAGATATGTGGTTAACGAATCTTAAACCAAACCCAATCCTACAGGTGTCAGGATTAGATCTAGGGTTTAAGGGGTGTGGTCCCAACTCCGTCACAACACCAAACCAGGCAATTTGTAACGGTCAATTAGTAAAGGTTGTTACAAAAAGTGTTACAAATATCTGTAACACTATATTCCTAACAGTTTTTTTGTGTTACTAAACATATTTATAATAGTTGGTTGCGTTACTAAATCCTAATTTTGGTGTAGTGCATTGCAATAGGGGTGCGACACACCTTATGCACCCCATTAGCAAACCTCATGATTAAGCTTGAACCCGTAGGAGACCCAAATAGGCAAAGAGGGTTGCGTGACTAAAGGGAAATGGGATGGGCCACCTCACCCCTATCTCTCTCATGCGTGTGCAATTTAACCGATAGAGAGGGGGGGGGGGGGGGGGGGGGCACCGTATAAGATTGCGACCCCCGCTTTTATTGGCTCCTGTCCATGAAAATAGAGAAGAGAGAGAGGATCCGATCAGATCTAAACCCCCTCTCTCTCTCCCATGCATTTTTCCTATTGATCGACCCTTCATGCCTCCCTTTCGTTCTCTTCTTTCCCTGCAGTCGAACAAAAGGAGAGGGAGAGAGAGAGGATTTTGCAACCCCCCTCCCTCCCTCTTGATCCTTTGAGTTCAAAAAGAAGACAGAAAGAGAGAAAGGTCGGCCGCGCCCCTCCCCTTTTCCCCTTCGGTCTCGTCCTTTATTCAATCGAATAGAAAGAGAGAGAGAGAGAGAGAGAGAGAGAGAGAGAGAGAGAGAGAGAGAGAGAGAGAAGAGAGAGAGAGAGAGAGAGAGAGAGAGAGAGAGAGAGACTCTTAAAATTCCATGACCCTTTCTCCCTCATCTCGTCGATTGCTTAAGGGGTGTTCTCCACGGAGTTTTCGGTCGCCAAGAAGAACCAGAGTTGAAGACTTTCACCGGGCCGGGATCGTCGAATCTCATTGCTTGATGCACATCTTCCTCCATTGCAATCAGGATCTCGCGAGAGGTAGATTCATCTGCATCAAATCCCAATTGCGGATCATCTCCCGGCACATAGTAGCCGGAGGTATATTTTCGATCCTACTCTCTGCTTCCACTGTGGGCCTCTACTATTGGATTATTTACAACAGCAGGAGGCTCACCAAGTGCTTGACGGGGTGACGCAGAGAAGCAATGATGACAATCCACCCAGATTCACAAATATTGTTGTGCCGAACATCGTTGAGGAGGATCCAACTCAAAGATCTACTCCAAGCAAAGCTTGGAACCTTGTGTGTGGTGGTGCTCCTCCAAATCCTGACATTTTTCTTAAATTCATTGCTCCCGAGGTTGAAGACGGTGTTTGCATTGATGTTTGCATTGCCGATAAAGTTTAGGAAAACCTAGAGGGTTGGGCACACATTAATCGGATATATCCTTGGAAGGGAAATGTACTTAGCCAAATTCAAAGATATTATGAGGAAAGTGTGGAAGACCAAATGATCATGGGACCTCTTCTTGTGCGAGAACGATCATTTTTTATTTAAGTTCTAGACAGTGGATGACTCTGCTTGACGGTTCTTGAAGGAGGGCCTTTTTATTTTGAGAGCTGCCTTATGGTGCTCAAGCATTGGCATCATGGGATGAAGTATGAACATGAGGTGTTTAACAAAATACTTGTGCGGGTTTGAATGTTAGATTTTTTAGTGGAGTGCTGTTCTAGATCCTTCATTAATTAGCCGAGTGGCGAGCGTACTAGAGAAACCATTTTATGTTGACCGTCCAATAGCGGCCCAAGGTTGTCTGTCCGTCGCACGTTGTTGTGTGGAGAATGGGGTAGAGGACACTCTCCTAAATATCACACAAGTCCAGATCAAGAAGCGTAAATATGGGGAGGGAATCAGTGATAATTTCCCAATCCCTCAAGTACGAATGGAAGCCGCCGAAATGTGACTCTTGCAAAGTTTTTGAACATTCATCAAATGATTTCTCAATTAAAGCTTTGGCCCAACCCTCGAAGTCTTCGGCCATGCCTAAGACCAAGTGGGTACCAAAGGCCTCTGTTAGGTGACCACAAGAGGTACCTACTAAAGCTATAGTGGAGTCAAAGGAGAAACTTATTGGTGAAGAACACTAGTTTGTAGTCAGGGGATCAAGAAAAGGTAAGAAGCTTCTATACCCTCCAAATCATATCATAGTCTAGATTCCTTATCCTTAGTGAGGAAGACAGTGTTGGATTTGTGGTGGAAGCTAACAAAGAGGGTCAGTCTGCTGCTATACCTGTGGTAGTAGAGGATAATCATTTGTATGCTAAGGCAATGTAGGACGCCAATACAGTTCTGGCTTCACAATAGTTTGGTGAGGCGAAGGCTCACCCCAAGGTGAGCAAGATGGCAAGGTTGGGATGCACTATTCGGTGGAGGTCACTGTAACTCCCTCGTCTGAGGGTTTAGGTGTGTCCACTAACAAAGATATTAATGAGATAGTTGGGAGGCTTCTAGAGAAGATTGTGGAGACATGGTGCCGCTCAAACATTAGGAGGGATGATCACTCAGAGTAGAAGAGGATGAAGATCATCTGACTTCCCTCCCCGAAGTGTGTAGAATGAAACCAAATCTAATCCAGAGGAGTGCACGATAATTAATTTGAACTTTCGGCGAATTAGATTCTTTTTTCCAGAATCTCTAGAGGCAAATGTTAACTCTTGACGAAGAAGAGAAGGCTCTCCCACTTAATATGTTGGAGGACAACACCATCCTCGATATATCTTCTCTCGTCTTCTCGATGTTGAATGCGGTGGAGGGTACAAAGTATATACTCGCTCATATCCGGGCTTTGGAAAAGTTGAGAGCTTCAAAGTCTTGAAACTTAGGGGCCTTTTTTCTTTGATTTAAGGTTTTTGGTTATATTGTTTAGCCTTTGTTTGTTGGGGTTGTGATGGTGACTATTAGTCATTACTTGTAAGTTGTAACCAGGGCCGGCTCGACCATTAAGGTGGTCATCGAAGGTCCCATGTGAAAAGAAAGCCCCCCAATCCCAAAACTACTTTAATAGCCAAAGGCTTTATATGAAAAGAAGGCCCAAATCCATTTAAATAGCTTCAGAGTCTTACAAAATAAAAACCTAAGGCTATATATAAGATAAAACTTCAGGCTAGATAAAAATTTAATCTTATTTCTATCACTATATTAATATAAAAAAAGTCGTGTTTAACATTTTTGCCTTAGGCCTCAACTTCTATCAAGCCGGCTCAGGTTATAAATTCTTTTTCTGAAACTTAATAGACATGTTGGGGTCAAGGCCAATCCCCTCCCTCACGATCAGAGGGATTTCTCAAAAAATACAACGAGAATAAGTTGGATGATTAAATCATTATGCTTCTTGGTTTTTTTTCCTTTCAAATTCTACAAGTAACAGATTTTTAATATTTGTCCATCCAAGAACAATTCTTGTTTTTCTGAATGGTAATTGATGAGCTTAACTAATGCGGACATCGGCACCGAACCGTGCCCGTGGCGCGTGTACCAGAGCAGGAGGCGCCAACTCGGCTTGTGGATGTGATCAGTGACTCCGAGCTGATCCCATATTGCTTTTTTTTTGTGTTCTTATTTTTTGCACTCGCGTTTAGTCCCACCTCGCCTGTTGGCCGTGTAGACCAGTCGTTGTAAGCCTTTATAAAGGCCCTTGTCATGTCTTTTAAAGGTAATGAATAATGAAATAAAATTTTTGTTTCCCTCTACAATTGTTGAGAGAATCAGGGTCAGGCGTGTGAAACCCCAATCCCAAATCCTAGGTGTATGAAACCCTAGGTGTGTGCTAGGCATGTGAAACCTTAGCCCAACCACTAACCCGTGTAGCCCCCCCCCCCCCCCCTCCCCCCCCCCTCTCCTCTCTCTCTCTCTCCCTATCCCACGATCTCTCTCCTATTCTCTTCTCTCTCTCTCGTGATCAACCCTACCCGACCCCAACACCCCTCTCCCCCTTCCCCTTTCCTCCGACCTTGCCGACCACCCCAGCCCGTGCCCCTCCCTTCCCCGTGCCCAGCCCCCTGCCTCCCCTCCTGCACCGGCTTGCACCCCAGTCCCCGCCGCCCTTTCCTCCTCCCTGCGACCCCGCGCCACCTCCCAACTGTAGGGGATGATCTTCGTGCCGATCCGAAGACTCCGCCCAACTAGTCAATCGAGTTGAGTCGAAGGTCTTTGATCGATCTGTTAACTGGAAGGTAGGTTCGAAGGTCGATGCCTTGGCTTTCGATATGCAAACAAAAAGAAGGTTGACACAAGGTGTGATCTCAGAGTTCAGCCGAAGCCTATGTCTCCGTGCTATAGGGAGCAACCCGAATTCACTAACACTCTGCTCAAAGTGACCTCGACAGGCCGAGTGTCACTGATCTCTTCGAAAAGAAGATCAAAGGGGATGGAATATCGAAAGGTTAGAATGTCTGAGCTCTGGTTTCTTGAGGTTTTCTCTCTGGTTTTAGGATCTCTAGAATCTGATTTTAGAATTCAATCCTTTTATATTTAAAGAGTCTGCTATTTATAGAAATCTTTGAGAGAAAATCCGGGGCAAATGGCGGTTTCTATCGTCGTATTTGGGGATTCCCCATACAGGGCTGGTGCGTCCCGCTGTCTTCTATGGGGATTCCCCTGGCAGGGCTGGTGTGTCCCGCGGTCGCCTCCGTGGATCCCCCAGGTAGGGCTGGTGGGTCGATGTTGTCTCTGTGGGCCCTCTAGGCAGGGCTGGTGGGTCTCGCGGTTGCCTCTGTGGGCCCCTCAGGCAATGCTGGCGGGTCTCGATGTCGTCTTTTTGGACCCCCCAGGCTGGGCTGGCGGGTCCCACTGTCGTCTTTGGGGACCCCCTGGCAGGGCTGGTAGGTCCCGCTGTTTGTGAGACTTCTGGTCAAAATTTGCACCCACAGTTACCCCCTCCAAGTTAGCTAGGGGCTGTGCTCGCTGACTTGGAAACCAGGTGCAAAATCCAATCCCTCTGCCAAGGGTTGGCAATGTTGAGGTCTTGTAGATCATTGCTGAGTGAATGGACCCCCGATATCTGTAAAGAAGGGGAATCCATTGATAGATTGCAATAGAAAAGCTAAATCCGTCTGGTTTGTCAAATCTGACCGATTGATCGATTTTGACCGATCGATCAAATTTGACTGATGGTTGAATTTGACCGATTGGTCGAATTTGTCCGATCGGTTGAATTTGATCGATCGGTCAAATCCAACCGGTAGAGGTTGAGGCGATCGGGCAAAAAGCAGGGTTCTTTGCCAGATTTAGTAAAAAATCGACCGATCGGTCGAATCTGTCTGATCGGTCAAAATTATCCGATCGGACAGTTTTGATCGATCGGTCAAATTCAATCGGTGGGTGCTGAGGCGATCGGGCAAAAAACACGGTTTTTTGCCTGATCCAGTAGAAATCGACCGATCGGTCGAATTTGTCTGATCGGTCAAAATTGTCCAATCGGACAGTTTTGACTGATCGGTCAAATTCAACCGGTGGGCGTTAAGGCGATCGGGCAAAAAACAGGGTTCTTTGCCAGATTTAGTAGAAAATCGACTGATCTGTCGAATCTATCCGATCAGTCAAAATTATTCGATCGGACAGTTTTGACCGATCGGTCAAATCAACTGGTGGGCGCTGAGGCGATCGGGCAAAAAACCCGATTTTTTGCCTGATCCAGTAGAAATCGACCGATTGATCGAATTTGTCTGATCGGTCAAATTCAACCAGTGGGCGTTGAGGTGATTGGGCAAAAAATATTGTTTTTTGCAAGATCTAGTAGAAAATTGACCGATCGGTCGAGTTTCTCCGATCGGTCAAATTCAACCGGTGGGAGTTGAGGCGATCGGACAAAAAACCTAGTTTTTTGCTAAATCTAGTAGAAAATCGACCGATCGGTCGAATTTGTCCGATCGATCAAATTCAACCGGTGGGAGTTGAGGTGATCGGGCAAAAAACATGATTTTTTGCCAGATCTAGTAGAAAATCGACCAATCGGTTGAATTTATCCGATCGGTCAAAAGTATCTGATCGGGCAAATTCAACCGGTGGAGTTAAGGCGATCGGGCAAAAAACACGGTTTTTTGCCAGATTTAATAGAAAATCGATCGATCGGTCGAATTTGTCCGATCAGTCAAAAGTGTCCGATCGATCAAATTTAACCGGTGGGAGTTAAGGCGATCGGGCAAAAAACATGGGTTTTTACCAGATCTAATAGAAAATCGATCGATCGGTCGAATTTGTCCGATCGGTCAAAAGTTTCCGATCGGTCAAATTCAACCGGTGGGAGTTGAGGCGATCGGGCAAAAAATACGATTTTTTGCTAAATCAAGTAGAAAATCGACCTATCGGTTGAATTTGTCCGATCAGTCAAAAGTATCCGATCGGGCAAATTCAACCGGTGGAGTTAAGGCGATCGGGCAAAAAACATGGTTTTTTGCCAGATCTAATAGAAAATCGATCGATCGGTCGAATTTCAAATTTGTCCGATCAATCAAAAGTGTCGGATCGGTCAAATTCAACCGGTGGGAGTTGAGGCGATCGGGGAAAAAATAAGGTTTTTTGCCAGATCAAGTAGAAAATCGATCGATCGGTTGAATTTGTCCAATTGGTCAAAAGTATCCGATCGGGCAAATTCAACCAGTGGAGTTAAGGCGATCGGGCAAAAAACATGGTTTTTTGCAAGATCTAATAGAAAATCGACCGATTGGTCAAAAGGGTCCGATCAGTCAAATTCAACCGGTGGAAGTTGAGGCGATCGAGCAAAAAACATAATTTTTTACCAGATCAAGTAGAAAATCGACCGATCAGTTAAGTTTGTCCGATTGGTCAAAAGTATCCGATCAGGAAAATTCAACCGGTGGAGTTTGAGGCGATTGGGCAAAAAAGTACTTTTTTTGCCAAATCCTATAGAAAATCGATCGATCGGTCGAATTTGTTCGATCGGTCAAAAGTGTCCGATCGATCAAATTCAACCGGTAGGAATTGAGGTGATCAGGCAAAAAACACAGTTTTTTGCCAGATCAAGTAGAAAATCGACCGATTGGTTAAATTTGTCCGATCGGTCAAAAGTATCCGATCGGGCAAATTCAACCGGTGGAGTTTGAGGCGATCGGGCAAAAAAGCATATTTTTGGCCAAATCCTTTGGTAATTCGCCCGATTGTCTGCCTTTCGAACGGGCGAAGTCTTGTAAGTCGATCGGTCAAAATTGTCCGATCAGATAATTTTGACCGATCGATTAATTTCAATCGGTGGAGGTTGATGCGATCGGGTAAAAAAGCACGTTTCTTGCCAGATCCTTTGGTAATTTGCCCAATCGTCTGCCTGTCGAACGGGCGAAGTCTTGCACGGCGATCGGTCATAATTGACCGATCGATCAGTGAAGTGGAATTGATGTTCTGCGGCTCGGTGCTTCATTTGGGCGATGTTTCACCTGGTCCGTCGTTTCGTCTGGTCCGACACTTCGCCTGGTCCGACGCTTCGCTTGGTTCGACGTTTCGCTTGGTCCGACGCTTCGGCTGGTTTGCGCCACATGGCATTTGATCTGGAGGTGCCATGTGGCACTTTTGAAAACACGGCAGCAATCTTGAGGCGCTATGTGGCACTTCGCTTTTCCTGCCAACTTTTTTGGGCCTATACGTTTCGCTCCGTGGATCATTTTTCTCCCTGTGCTATCAAAAATTTTTCTAAGTCTCCGGCTTTTGATCCCGAGTTTTCTGCTTTCTGCTTTGTGTTCTGTCGATCGATTGCAATGGCATCTTCAGGCAGTGCAAAGAATTGTGGGTGCAAATTTTGGCAAGAAGTCTGCAAATAGAGGGACCCACCGGCCCTGCCTAGTGGGCCCCCGAAGACAACAGCGGGACCCACCGGCCCTGCCTGGTGGGCCCCCGAAGACAACAGCGGGACCCACCGGCCCTGCCTGGTGGGCCCACGAAGACTACCACGGGACCCACCTGCCCTGTCTGGTGGGACCACGAGGACTACCACGGGACCCACCGGCCCTGCCTGGTGGGCCCACGAGGACCACCGCGGGACTCATCGGCCCTGTCCGATAGGCCCACGAGCCTGTAGAATCCCCCAGAGGACGGCAGCAGAGCCCACCAGCTTTACCTGGAGGATCCCCAGATACGACAGCAGAAACCGCCATTTACCCCGGAATTCCTCCCAGAGAAGCCTATAAATAGCAGAGCCTTCGAATGTAAAGGGATCGAACTCTCAGTTCGAAAAACCAGAGCTCTGAGATTTCCAACTTCCCATCTACCATCTCTCTTTGATCTTCTTCTCTCCTTCGAAGAGATCAGAGTGTTTCTAGTGATACTCGGCCTGTCGAGATCACTTCGACATAAGTGTTAGTGAATTCGGGTTGCTCCCTATAGCACGGAGACGTAGGCTTCGGCTGAACTCCGAGATCACCTCTCGTGTCTACTCTCTGATTGCATATCTCTTTCTATTGACATATCAAAAGGCTTCAACTTCAATCAACAGATCGAATAACGATCCTCAACGTCTATTTCAACTCCAATTGACTGGTGCTGCGAGAGTCTTCGGGTCGGCACGAAGATTTTCCCCCACAGTTTGGCGCCGTCTGTGGGATCCGAGCAAAAAGTCCAACTCTCCACTACTACTTGATCGGTTGAGCATACAACTAATCTTGATAGCCAAACTTCCTCGCCTCCTCAGTTGATCAGACAACTGATCGGACGTCGGCATTCTCGTTGCACCCTTCGCTCTCTGAATGGCGAGGCCGAAGCACCAGGGTCAACCAGAAGGAAGTAACACTCAACAACAACCTCGTCCTGAGACTCGTTCAATGAGTCAAAGGCTCAACTTCGGACAGCCCCTTGCTGTCCCCGAGATGGGGGTTCGTTCAGGGAGTGGCAAATCTGTCGATCGACCTATCGCCCACCCCGCGCGACAGTCGATTGGGCAAACAACACCCGCTCCTGCTGAAGACCCTCCATCGACCTACCAAATCTCTGCAGTCGACTTCCAGCTGCTTCAATTGGCAAAACAGAATGCCACCCTCACTGCTGAGAGGGATGCTCTGAAGAAGGCAGCCTCCGAGGCTGGGATCGCTCTTCCAATCCCCTCCACAAGCGAGAGAGTCGATCTTCCTCGACATTCCATCCACTCCGAACAACGGAGGTCAATGGGTACTACTGCCCTCGAGAGGATTTGACGTGATCCAACTCCCTCTGCTACCCCCTGGAAGCAAAGTGTTTGGGATCGCCTCGAAGACGAGTTTTCCCAATCGTCTTCTGGCCGCAACTGCGACAAGAGGACACCTTCAAAACTCAACATACCAAGGAGGCACCAAATGAAAGGCGCTCCTTCAAAGAGTCGAGTTTCCCCTTCCATTCCACTTCAGCGTGGGCTTGGATCGGACCTCCGACATCGACTTCAACCGGCAAATACTTCGATGCCTGAGCAAGACCTTGCGATCTTGCCTCTTGACCCACCTCTAGGTCGAGGACATGGTCGCAGGGATGGCTATTCTTCTGCCGGGCCTCTACATCGAAGTCTCTTTGAGACAATATTTCCAAGGGGATGGAGAACTCCAATCCTCCCCAAATTCAACTGCATCAGAGGAGATCCTACTCTCCACATCCTTGCCTTCAAGCAAGCCTTAACGCCGCATGAAGAAGAAAACAATGTGCTTTGCCGCACCTTCGCAGGAAGTCTCGATGAACCGTCGCTCGACTGGTATCATAATCTTCGAGCTGGGTCCATCACCCAGTTCGATGTTTTGGCTAAATTCTTTGTGCAGCATTATCAGCTCAATCTGAAGCCCGAGAAGAAGCTTGACTCTCTCTATCGGCTAAGGATGGGTGCTGACGAAACTCTCCGAAGTTTTACTAGGAGGTTTCGCAACGAGCATGCTGCCCTCTCTGGAAGACACCTAGATGATGAAGCCATCATGTTGGCTTTCCAGAACGCTCTCCGCTTCGATCTACACATCTACAACGACTTCATCCGTAATCCCCCTCCTTCTCTGGGTGCTATGTTCGATCGAATCCAGAGAGAGATCGAGGTCGAAGACGATCAAGTCGCTCGGAAAGGGCGAGAAACAAAACGAAGGCCTGCGGAGAGAGAAGCTCCCAAGTATGCTGCCAAGGCTCACAATGCTGAGGCAGCAGCCCCTCCAGCCAACAAACGATCAAAGAATGAAGGGCGTCGATCTCCAACAAAGACCACTTTCACCGAGTGGAATATGCCGGTCGAACAGATACTCGACCGCATTCAACACGACGAATATCTTCGGAGGCCCAATCCTCTTCAGCCAAACTCCAAATTCACAGCAGACAAAACAGTCTACTGCGAATTCCATCGAAGTCACAGCCACTCCACCGACCGGTGCTATCGGTTGAAGTTCCATCTTGAAGACTTACTGTGAGATGGCCACCTTCAAGAATTCGTCAACAACGGGCACGATCAACGTCGAACCTCTGCAAAAGGGAAAGAAGTGTGTTGCAAAAGGGAAAGAAGTGTGTTGCACAACCAAGCAGTGACCGGGAAAGAAGTGGATCGGCAAATTCGGCGCATCTTCCATGTTCGATCTACTGCAAACAAGGAAGACACTTGGATCGAGAAGCCCATCGAAGGTTTGGCTTGGCCCTCTATCATCTTCAATGACGCAGATCTTCAAGGAGTTCACACTCCCCATCGAGACCCCCTTGTCTTGAAACTCCTCATCGACGGAAGCACTGTCAACCGGATCCTCATCGACACCGGAAGCTCCATCGACATTATGTTCTCGGATTGCTTTAAGCGTCTGGGACATAAGTATCAAAGCCTTGACGTCGTTCCAACAGTGATCACTGGTTTTAACGGCGAACAAAGCATCACGGTGGGCGAGTCCAGATTTACTATCAACCTCAGCCGAGAGACTCGAGTCTCGGTGAGGTTTGCAATCATCGAAGGAATGTCTAGCTACAACGCCATTCTTGGGCGACCATTCCTCCACCAGATCAATGCCATCTCCTCTTCTTATCACCAACTTCTCAAGTTTGCAACAGGAGAAGGCATCGTCTGCATTCGAGGTGATCAACAAGCTGGAAGGTCTTGTGAGGCTGCTGCGGCTAAGACAGATCGAAAGATCAACATTGCTCCTCCAAAGCGGCCACGAGATGAAGCTGGTCCCTCTTCCAAATAGCAATCAAAGGAGATTCCGCTGTCCGAACCTCCACCAATCGAATGGGAAACATCACCTTCAATTGAAGAAATCATCCCTATCAACATTGGCAGTGGAGATCTCCCTCGACAAACATTTATTGGTACCGGTCTTAGCGACGCAGAAGCGCAAGACATGGTATCCTTCCTCCAGTCCAATATCGACGTCTTCGCTTGGAGTTTCGAAGACATGCCTGGGATCAATCCAGATGATGCTTGCCACCGACTTGCTATCAAAGAAGAGGTGAAGCCTGTCAAGCAAAAGCCACGTACCATCCGACCAGAGCTACAAGTTGCTGTTCAAGAAGAAATCACCAAGCTACTCGCAGCAGGCTTCGTCCGTGAAGTAGAGTATCCTACCTGGATCTCTAACATAGTTGTTGTTCCAAAGAAGAATGGGAAAGTCAGAGTCTGCATCGACTTCACCAACCTCAACAAGGCTTGCCCCAAAGACCCATTCCCCATGCCAAGAATCGATAGACTCGTCGATGCCACTGCTGGCCATGAGCTATTGTCTTTCATGGATGGGTATTCTGGATATAATCAAATTCCACTTCATCCAGACGATCAAGAGAAGACTTGCTTCGTGACTAGCCAAGGTCTCTACTGCTACAATGTAATGCCGTTCGGCCTCAAAAATGCTGGATCTACCTATCAAAGGTTAGTCACAAAGATATTCAAAGATCAGATCGGTCGCAACGTCGAAGTCTACGTCGATGATCTCCTCACCAAGAGCTCTGTGCGAAGCAAACATTTTTCTGATCTGGCGGAAACCTTTCAAGTTCTTCGAAAATATCGTATGAAGCTCAATCCAGCCAAGTGCGCTTTCGGTGTTCAATCTGGCAAATTCCTGGGTCATCTTGTGACCAGGAGGGGTATTGAAGCTAATCCCGATCAAATTCGAGTCGTCATCGATATGCCTTCACCTACAAATCGGAAAGAAGTTCAACGCCTCACTGGAAGGTTAGCAGCACACAATCGATTCATCTCAAAATCTTCCGACAAATGCAAACCCCTCTTCGACAAACTACGAAAGGCAGATACATCCGGCTGGAGTCCAATCTGTGAAGAAGCATTTCAAAGCATCAAGAAATATCTGGTGCAAGCTCCTATCCTGACTGCTCCACTGCCAAAAGAAGACTTGTGGCTCTACCTGGCCGTAACCGATCAAGTAATCAGCGCGGTCCTAGTCAGTAGAAGAGAAGGCGTCGAACATCCAGTCTACTACATCAGCCATACTCTTCTTCCAGCTGAAACTCGCTACTCAAAAACGGAGAAGGTCATCCTAGTCTTGCTCACCGCATCGCGACGTCTCCAACCGTACTTCGTCTCCCACCAGATCACTGTCATTTCAGAACACTCACTCAAAGATATCATTGACAAAGCTGGTCGAGCTGGTCGAATGACCAAATGGGTGATCGAAATGAGTGCTCTGGGGATTCAATTTGAATCTTGCACTTCTATCAAAGGTCAAGCAGTTGCTGATTTTCTAGCTGACTTCCCAGTTGAAGACCCTATCACTTGGGAAGAAGATGTCGACATGCGCTTAGAAGATGAGGACAATACTCCGATCAATCTTGCAACAAAAATTGATCCAAGTCTCGAAGCTCCTGCTGCAACTCCTCCATGGAAGCTTTATACTGATGGAGCTTCAAGTTCGATCGGTTCGGGAACTGGGATAGTATTGATATCCCCCGAACTGGATCATCTCCAGAAGGCCACTCTCCTCGGATTCACTGCCACCAACAACGAAGCCGAGTACGAAGCACTCATTTCCGGACTCGAGATGGCGAAATCCCTGGGGGTAGATCGAATCATCGTCTACAGCGACTCCCAATTGATTATAAGGCAAATCAATGGAGAGTACACAGCTCGCGAAGAAAGAATGCAACTCTACTTGGCCTTAGTACGACATCTTCAACAACGTTTTATTGCTGCTGAATTCATTCAAATCCCCAGAGCAGAGAACCGAGAAGCAGATGCCTTAGCCAATGCTGCCTCAGTTCTTGGAGACTCACTCGGAGGAAGGCAAATACAGATCGATTATCAAGAAGTGCCCAAGACCACCCCCGATCAACAGATCCTTACTACTACAAAAGAATCTGGGGGTGGAGATCAGCTTGAAGACTGGAGACGATCAATTTTTGACTTCTTTAAGCATGGCAAAATGCCGGAAGATCCAAATCAAGCCCGAAGAGTTCAAAGGAAGCTCCCATGCTACATTCTACAAGGAGAAGATCTATATTTCAAATCTCACAACGGGATGTTGCTCAAGTGCCTTGGTCCCGAGCAAGCACGGGCAATCCTGATTGATATCCACTCTGGAGCTTATGGAAATCATTCGGGAGGAAGATCTCTTGAAGCCAAGACGAAGCTACAAGGGTACTACTGGCCAACAATGGCAAGGGATGGTCAACAAGTTGTTCAAAGGTGCGAACCTTGCCAACGACACGCTCGGGCTATCCATCTCCCTGCAGATGAACTTCATCAATTGTCAAGCCCCTGGCCTTTCCATCAATGGGGGCTAGATTTTCTGGGTCCTTTCCCTCCAACTCCGAGCAAGAAGAAGTATCTATTGCTGGCCACTGATTATTTCACCAAATGGGTTGAAGCTGTGCCCCTCTTCCGAGAGACTGACGACGAAGTGATCAAATTCATTCGGCACAACATCTTCTCAAGGTTCGGCACACCTCAAGTTCTCGTTGCTGACAATGGAGCTCAATTTGACTCCGACAAATTCCGAGAGTTCTGTATGAACAACGGTATCAAACTATTCTATTCAACTCCAAGGTACCCTCAATGCAATGGCCAAGCAGAAGCCTCCAATAGAGCTATTCTTGGTATACTCAAGAAGAAACTCAACGACAAGAAAGGATTATGGAAACAGGTCCTACCTGAAGTTCTTTGGGGGTATCGCACAACTCCGAGAAGATCAACAGGGTTCTCACCCTTTCGTCTAACATATGGATCGGAAGCAGTACTCCCAACAGAAAACATATCAAGTACTTTGAAGACCAAAGCAGTTGAAGAAGGAATAAACGAAGAACTACGAATCAATGATCTAGACTTCTCAGAAGAACTACGAGATCAAGCCTCCCTTCGTGTGGCCAAGTACCAGCAGAAGATCAAAAGAGCCTACGATAAGAAAGTCTACAAGAGACAATTCCCAGTGGGTAGTCTAGTTCTCAGAGCAGTTTTTTACAATACCAAAGAACACAGCAGTGGGAAGCTTGCTCCCAACTGGGAAGGTCCATACATCGTTGAATCAGTTGAAGGCAAAGGTTATTACAGACTGATCACACCAGAAGGAGATAGATTGCCTCGAGCTTGGAATTCTAGGCACCTCAAGATGTTCTATCCATGATGTAAATTCTGTGATGAATAAAGATCTCTTTTAAGTGCTCAAATTTGCAAGTGTTCAGCTTTTCAATTCAAGATTCTGAAGCAGTTTCAAGTTATCCATATTCAAATTACCAGGTCTTTTAACAAGTTTGGGTGTTAGAGTTGCGACTCAATCCCTTACTAGCAAATGTTAAAAACTGACTATATTCAAGTTACCAAGTCTTTTTAACAAATTTGGGTGTTAGAGTTGCGACTCAACCCCTTACTGGCAAATGTTAAACTGACTTTCAAATTTCAATATTCAATTTCAATCAATTTCGATATCGTTTAACATGTTTGGGTACTTGAGTTGCGACTCAACCTCTCACATACAAGTGTTATACGAATTCCAATTCAATATTCAAGTTTCAAGTTTGGGTAATCAAGTTGCGACTCGACCCCTAACATTCAAAAGATTGTATCTATTCTAATGCTATCCAGAACATGACATTCAAAGACATTCAACTCAAAAGATTCAATTTTCAAACATCCAAAAAGATTTCTATTATCAAAATTTGCCAAGTACAATGATGAACTGCTATATGTCAAGAGTTTACAAGTGTGAACAACAAAGAAAAGGTAGAAATACATCAGGGTTTGGCTACGCTTGGAGCACGTGACTTCTCTCCTTCAGATTCGCCACGAGGCTTGCTCGCAACCGAAGCTTTCGAAGATCGGACACTGCTGACATGTGCCCTGAGTGCCTCTGCCGCCTTCTCAGCTGTTTCCTTGTAAACCTTGCATTCAGATAGCGCATGCTCCAGTGCCTTCTTGGAAGTCTCCTCTCTGGCAGTGAAGACAGCGTGCTGAGTAGCAAGTTGTTCCTTCAGCTCTTTGATCTCGTTGGTGCGACTGCAGGACACGTCCTCAACCTTGGAGAGTCGATTCTTCAAGGATTCAAGCTCGTGACTCTGCGCCTCACAACGATCCTGCAGCCCCTTGATCTCCAGCTTCCCCTTGCGAAGATCCTCAATCTTGGCCTTGAGAGAGGTTTTCTTCGAAGACAGGATTTCCCTCAGCCTATCTCTCTCCTCGCTCACAGCCTTCAGTTCGGCCGTCAAACGGGTTACCTCAGATGCGGCCTCCCGTTCTCCTGCCTTCCTGGAGAGCTTGCTTGCGATTCTCAAGCAGGCTGAGTTCTGCAAATGAACAGAGTTAGAATTATTCTGAAGAATCAACTCGAACAATTGATCAAAGCACATGCATATACCACAACTTCAAGCCGATCGAAGGCTTCTTCAAAAGTAGCTTCCGGAAGATTGCAAAGCTTCCGGATCGCGTTGGTAGGATGGTTGATGTCAACATCACCCAAACTCCTTATTTTCTGAGCCTGGCCAGCAGGAGTACCTACAATCCATGCAATAGTTCAAAGTGTTAAGAGTATTTTCAAGCTTCAAAGACAAAGCAGTCAATCAAAGCAAATTAGTACAGATACCTGAAGCCTCAACCTGAGGAGCCTTTCCCTTCCCACGGTCGGAGCTCTTACCCTTGGGGGTCGATTTCTCCTTGATGGGGGTTGACTCTGGCAAGGGTTGGGGGGTAGCATCACCCACCCGGCTTCCTCTCTCCAAGTGAGCAGGAGAGGGAATATCCCGAGAAGGTGACGCATCCTTTTCTCCCTGATGCTCGTCTGACTGACCGAGCCCTGCCACCATGGCTGCTACCTCCTCAGCCAGAGATCGTGAAGGGGGTGGGGGTTGTTCAACCTCCACACCCCCACTTGTAGTTGGTCCTCCCAGACGGGGAACCTCGGGAGGTATCTGATCGAGGGGTGTAGGGTTGCTTCCAACCCCACCGCTCCCCGATATCCTGATCTTGAAGCGCAGAGGATTCTTTTTCAGCTCCCCGAAGTCGTAGGTGGGAATCACTCTAGGGCCATCGCCCGTTGCGTCCATTACCCTCTCCATCCTGCGAGCTTTTTCTTCGTCTATGAGGATCGGCTGCGAGTCCTCATCATCAGCTCCACCAGTAGGGGTGGGAGGAATAATAGGGGTGGAAGGAATTTCTTCCTCACCACCCCCATGTCCTTCGGCACCACCAGTGGGGGGGGAGGAATTTCTTCCTCGCCACCCCCATGACTGCCACCATCATCTTCATGATCATCTTCATCATCATCTTCTCCGTCTTCTTCCCCATCGCTGCCTGTGCCCTCATCCTCCTCATCTCCGCCCTCCTCCTCCCTCTCTACTTCCTCTTCTTCATCTTCATCCTTCTTTTTCCCTTCATCCTCCTCCTGTTTGATGGGGATTTTTCTCTTCTTCTTCGCCGGACTCTTTGGATTTACCAGCTTCTCCTCCGAGGGCAAGCTGCGACTGGCTCCATAAGTTTTCTTCTCAAACCGAAGCTTTCTAACAATTTTTCCAGACTGGAGGTCCTCCTCATAGTCTGAGTAGATAACTTCATTATCTTCATAGCGAAGCTTCGATCGATGGAGGAGGTTGGCCTTGCCATGCCGAACCAGGCAGTTCGAGAACTGCTTCCAAGATCGAGTCCCGCAGGTCAACTCCAGAAAGAGATTATCGACAGCCCCCACCTGCTCCGGAGGCCACGCAAGAGCTCCTCCTGCACAGAACATGTCTGTCTCTTCTTGCACCTTGTACCGAGGAACCTCAGGAACTGACATTGGAGTCCAGGCACCAGACACCGACAGCGGCCAGTCCGTGTAAAGTTTGTCGAAACCAATGGTATCGATGATCGGGCGGAGGGCAGAGACACCCGTCAAATAATAGAATGGGCTATCCTTCCTCCAGGCCCATCGGTAGTGGTAGAAGAAATATCCCATCTCTATCCGAGCTTCTTCACCTTCGGGGAGGCTGGAATAGCATTCCTCAGCTCCTCCTGGAAGTCTGACTCTACGCGACAGAAAGCGTAGATGATCCTCCAGGAGTTTCCAGTCACCTGCCCGGGGCAGAGACCAGAAATGTTCAATAACCTCGCAGCGAAGGGAGGCAGTGGAAGGCGCAGTCCGCAGTTAAGCTGGCCGATCGTGACGATAGTTCCCATCAATTGCTCCTTGCTCGCGTACTTGACAAAGATTATCCGCCTGTCAATACCAAAAGCTGACAGAATTCCTGGAAGCGCTGGCCGGGCCTTCCCCTCAGTGAAACATGCTAACAGCTTCTGCAGTTTCTCCCTCTTCACATCTGTGAGTTTGCCCCCCGTGTTGTACCCAAATTCTGGTTCCACCGATAGAGGTAGTTGAGGGTGGAGGACGAACTATGCCTTGGGAATCTGCTCTGGCCTTGACGGTGCAGAAGCGAATCCCACTCCTTGGTGCCTCTTACCCAGTTGGCCAAGCTCTATCAACTCAGCCTTGCCTTTGCCACGGCCCTTCGGGACAGATGTTTCTTCAGCGATTTCCTTCCCCTTCCTCTTGGATGGAACCGAGACCTTCTTCGAACTACCGGAGGAGGCCATTCGATCGATCGAAAGGGAACAGAGAAAGGGAGATCGGAAGCAAAGGCTCTGGACTTCAAAAAATTCTGAAAACGTGAGGCAAAAATGACAGCCAGTAAAACTTATATACCCAGGGTAAAACAGGTACGCAAATCGAGAAGACACGTGTCTTTACCATATCAAATCGCGTGTTTTTTTCAGGAACACGTGGCATCCATCCACAGCAAGCGCATAACCAGACGAACAGTCGGGGCTAGACGAAGCGTCAGACCACCGGTCCACTCGAACCACCAGACCAAGCAAACTATCGGTCCGAGTGAACCGGACCGCCGGTTCAAAGTTACATTCAGGCAAACTGAAGATTCGAAACAGAAAAAATCAAACTCCATCGATACTCAAGACCGCCAAAGATAAAGGAGAAGTACAAGTTATACCACTTCCTCGAAAGTACAGGTTCAAGACTTTATCCTTGACCGGCTGATTTTAACCGATCGGTCAAACTGGACCGATCGATCAAAATCAATCGATCGGTCGATTTTCTACTGATCTGACAAAAAACCAAGGGTTTTTTGCCGATCACCAAATCCTTGACCGGCTGATTTTATACGATCGGTCAAACTTGACCGATCAGTCGAAATCAACCGATCGGTCGATTTTCTACTGGATCTGGCAAAAAACCAAGGGTTTTTGCCGATCACCAAATCCTTGACTGGCTGATTTTATCCGATCGGTCAAACTTGACCGATCGGTCGAAATCAACCGATCGGTCGATTTTCTACTGGATCTGGTAAAAAACCAAGGGTTTTTACCGATCACCAAATCCTTGACCGGCTAATTTTATCCGATCGGTCAAACTTGACCGATCGGTCAAAATCAACCGATCGGTCGATTTTCTACTAGATCGATCAAAAAACAGGGTTTTCACCGATCACCAAATCCTTGACCGGCTGATTTTAACCGATCGGTCAAACTTGACCGATCGGCCAAAATCAACCGATCGGTCGATTTTCTACTGGATCTGGCAAAAAAATAAGGGTTTTTGCCGATCACCAAATCCTTGACCGGCTGATTTTATCCGATCGGTCAAACTTGACCGATCGGTCAAAATCAACCGATCGGTCGATTTTCTACTAGATCGATCAAAAAACCGTGTTTTTTGACCAATCACCAAATCCTTGACCGGCTGATTTTAACCGATCGGTCAAACTTGACCGATCGGTCAAAATCAACCGATCGGTCGATTTTCTACTGGATCTGGCAAAAAACCAAGGGTTTTTGCCGATCACCAAATCCTTGACCGGCTGATTTTATCCGATCGGTCAAAATTGACCGATCGGTCGAAATCAACCGATCGGTCGATTTTCTACTGGATCTGGCAAAAAACCAAGGGTTTTTGCCGATCACCAAATCCTTGATCGGCTGATTTTAACCGATCGGTCAAACTTGACCGATCGGCCAAAATCAACCGATCGGTCGATTTTCTACTGGATCTGGCAAAAAACCAAGGGTTTTTTGCCGATCACCAAATCCTTGACCGGCTGATTTTATCCGATCGGTCAAACTTGACCGATCAGTCAAAATCAACCGATCGGTCGATTTTCTACTAGATCGATCAAAAAACCGTATTTTTTGACCGATCACCAAATCCTTGACCGGCTGATTTTAACCGATCGGTCAAACTTGACCGATCGGTCAAAATCAACCGATCGGTCGATTTTCTACTGGATCTGGCAAAAAATCAAGGGTTTTTGCCGATCACCAATTCCTTGACCGGTTGAAATTGACCGTTCGGTCAAAATTGACCGATTGGTCAAAATTGAACGATCGGTCAAAACTGACCGATCGGTCAAAATTGATCGATCAGCCTTTTTTATACTAACATTTCGACAAGCCTCTTTGTACCTTTTTTAGACAGGGGGTTGCTGTTTTTTGCACCAAATCCAAGCCAGCCAGATGATCTCTAGCTAACTTGGAGGGGGTAACTGTGGGTGCAAATTTTGGCAAGAAGTCTGCAAATAGAGGGACCCACCGGCCCTGCCTGGTGGGCCCCCGAAGACAACAGCGGGACCCACCGGCCCTGCCTGGTGGGCCCCCGAAGACAACAGCGGGACCCACCGGCCCTGCCTGGTGGGCCCACGAAGACTACCACGGGACCCACCTGCCCTGCCTGGTGGGACCACGAGGACTACCACGGGACCCACCGGCCCTGCCTGGTGGGCCCACGAGGACCACCGCGGGACTCATCGGCCCTGTCCGGTAGGCCCACGAGCCTGTAGAATCCCCCAGAGGACGGCAGCAGAGCCCACCAGCTTTACCTGGAGGATCCCCAGATACGACAGCAGAAACCGCCATTTACCCCGGAATTCCTTCCAGAGAAGCCTATAAATAGCAGAGCCTTCGAATGTAAAGGGATCGAACTCTCAGTTCGAAAAACCAGAGCTCTGAGATTTCCAACTTCCCATCTACCATCTCTCTTTGATCTTCTTCTCTCCTTCGAAGAGATCAGAGTGTTTCTAGTGATACTCGGCCTGTCGAGATCACTTCGACATAAGTGTTAGTGAATTCGGGTTGCTCCCTATAGCACGGAGACGTAGGCTTCGGCTGAACTCCGAGATCACCTCTCGTGTCTACTCTCTGATTGCATATCTCTTTCTATTGACATATCAAAAGGCTTCAACTTCAATCAACAGATCGAACAACGATCCTCAACGTCTATTTCAACTCCAATTGACTGGTGCTGCGAGAGTCTTCGGGTCGGCACGAAGATTTTCCCCCACAAGAATGTCGTCCCATCCTTAGGCAGCATGAAGAACGTCGTCCCATCCAAGATGAGGGCTTCGTAGAAGGGGAAAGAGAGGGTTGAGACTTCACCCAAGGTTGCTGGTAGAGGCAAGGGCAAGGGTGCTCTGGGTGTCCTCGGCAAGAGGCACTTAGGAGTGGGGTTTGCTTCTGCGCCTTCTCATTCGGAACATATCCCCAAGGCGGATTATGTGCTGGGGCCGCTGAGGCCGTTGGAGGAGGAGCCAGTGTTCGAGTTTAGCGCTGGCAAGAAGACCACCGAAGCCAATAGGGCCAAGTGGGAGAAGCTGCTTAACTGAAGGCGCCCACCGTCCTGCCCTCGTTGGAGTGCAGTCCGCTTTTGGGATCGATAAGCGGATTGTCTTCACTGAGGTTGCCAGCAAGGAGCAGGTTATGGGGATGATCGTCACGATCAGCCAACTGAACTGCTGACTGCGTCTGCCGCTGCCTATGTTTGCTGCTCGAGTGGTGAACATTTCGGACCTCTGCCTTGGGCAGCTGACGGGGAACACGTGGAGGATCATCTACGCGTTATGTAGGGTAGAGTCTGACCACCAAGAGGAGCTGAAAGCCTGCTACTCCAGCATTCCTGAAGGTGAACCGGCCCCGAATACAATTGGGCTACTTCTTCTACCACTACAAGTGGGTGTCAAGGAAGGATAGCCCACTTTTTAACCTTCATGGCATCTTCGCCCTCCGTCAGATCACCGACACGGTCCCGTCTGAAATACACCCCTGGAGAGGAATTATGCTGGTCGTCCGATCAGGTTGGCGCGATCGACAACCTATTCCTCGAGTTGACCTGCGACACCTGATCGTGGAAGCAATTTTCGAACTGCTCGGTCCGGCACGACAACGCTAACCTGATGCACAGGCTGATGGTTCGATATAAAGACAACGATGCCCTGTACTCCGATTATGAGGAGGATCTGGAGACAGGCAGGTTGGTCCGTTATATCAGGGCCGAGAAGAAGGTGTACGGGGCGAGGCGACGCTCAGGCCCGACCGAGAAGAAGCTGGTGATGACCAGGCGAGGCCAGGTCAAGAAGCGAAGGGTGCTGCAAGAGGTGGAGAAGGAGAAGAAGGAAAAGGAGGAAGTAGAAGAAGGTGGAGGTGAAGGAGGAGAAGAAGAAGAAGAAGAAGGTGGGAGCGAAGGGGGAGGAGGAGAAGAAAGTGGGAGCGAAGAAGAAGAAGAAGATAAAGAAAGTGATGATGAAGAAGAAGGAGGAGGAAAATGAGGGGAAGAAGAAGAGGAAGAGGGTGATGGAGGGGGTGATGAGGTTTCTCCTACTCCTCCTGGGGTTGGAAAAGTCCCTCCTATCGACGAGGCTAAGTCTCGTCGGATGAAGGACGTGATGAATATGGCGGGCGACGGCAAGAAGGTGCCGCCCGCCTATCACTTCGAGACTTTGGTGTGCCCCACGCGCATCAAAATCAAATACTCGGGGAGCGATGAGGTTGGTAGCAACCCTATGCCCCTCAATCAGATACCCCCGGGTGGCCTTCATCAAGAAGGGGCCTCGACAAGCAGGGGGCTAGAGGTTGAGCAGTTGGGGTCAGCGCCTCGACTTACTGCGGGTCAGATGGCGGAGGAGACTACCGCACTGGTGGCCTCTTTTCAGGGGGCTGGTGAGCAGCGCGAGGAGGGGGAGATCTCTCCTCCTCGAGACGTTCCTTTTCCTTTACGAAGGGAGAAAGAAAGTCGTGGGGAGGTTGGGACGCCCCAACCGATCCCTATTGTATCCCCCGTGAGGGAGAGGTCGACCCCCAGGAGTAAGAGCTCCGATCGAGGAAAAGGACAAGCAGAAGAATCCCGGGGGGTCTCTGTAGGTATATCTCTGCTAATTCTACTATCTGTTCATTGTATTCAATGTTTGAAGTATCTGAGTTCTTGCTCTGTCTGCAGATGCCCCTGCTGGTCCTCCTCTAGTGATGAGAGACTTGGGTGAGGTTGATATCAACCACCCGATAGGGGCACTAAGAAAGTTGTGCAACCTTCCTGACGCGCCTCTAGAAGAAGCCTTCAACAGGCTTGAAGTTATGGTAAGTGCATCGACTCTGACTTGGGCTTTGAATTGTAATTCTTCGATATGCTTCTGACTTGCTCTCTGTTGTTGGCAGAACTCAGCCGTGTTGAAGCTCACCAGCAGGCCCTTCAGGAAGGCCAGTGAGCATGGGGCTTCGGCAGAAGTCGCTCGCTTGAACACCCTCCTGGAGGCCTCGAATGAGAAGAAGGAGAAGCTGTAGGCAGCTCTATCTGCCAGCAAGAAGGCTGTTCGCAAGGAGCAGTAGGAGAAGAAAAGCTTAAACGCCATCTACGTCGATTTGGACAAGGAGTTTCAGGACTTGAAGAACATGTTCTTTAAGATGGAAACTTCTGCCTATAATCGGTTGACAAAGATCCAGGAGCTGAAGGCCGAGCTTGCTACGAAGGAGGCATCTTTCGCGGCCAGGGAGGAGGCCTATATGAAGGAGTTGGAGCAGATGCGCGTTGACAGTGAGAGCTATAGGTCAACTGCGGAGAATGCGATGGAGGCCCTCAGGCAGGCTCATGCTAGCGACAACCATTCTTCCAAGGCGTCTGCGGTGAGCAGGTCTCGCGGTGGATCTGAGGGAGATAGGTCGCGCGCTTAGAGTGTAGCGAAGCCTTAATGTACTCTTTTTCTTTCTTTGTATTTGTAACATGTATCCTCGAAAATTTATACCTGCAAAGTTTTGAATAATAGAAAAGAGTTGTTTTGGATGTTTGAAATGGAATGTCTCTTTTGGGTTGAATGTTCTGGATGTTAATGTTTTGAATGGAATGTTTGAATGTGTTTAACATCTGCTTGGAAGGGGTCGTGTCGCAACTCGATCACCCGAACTTGTTAACTGATTTGATAGTTGGGAGTTGTGTTGTTTCACAACCCGAAATCGTTTAACATCTGCCTGTAAAGGGTCGTATCGCAACACGAGTTTCCAAACTTGTTAAACGATCTGGTAATTGAAGGTTGTTTAACATCTGCTTGTAAGGGGTCGTATCGCAACACGAGCTCCCAAACTTATTAAATGACCTGATAATTGAAGGTTGTGCTGTCTCACAACCCGAAACCGTTTAACGTCTGCCTGTAAGGGGTCGTGTCGCAACACGAGCTCCCAAACTTGTTAAACGGCCTGGTAATTGAAGGTTGTGCTGTCTCACAATCCGAAACCGTTTAAAATCTGCCTGTAAGGGGTCATGTCGCAACACAAGCTCTCAAACTTGTTAAACGACCTAGTAATTGAAGATTGTGCTCCCAAACTCGAAACCGTTTGACCATTGGAGTGAACAAGATTGACATTTGAAAACAGTCTTCATTCATTATGGAGTTTACATCAAGGATAGAACATTTTGAGATATCTAACATTCCAAGCTCGTGGCAGTCTATCGCCTTCTGGCGAGATCAGGCGGTAAGAGCCTTTGTCTTCCATAGATTCAACGATGTAGGGTCCTTCCCAGTTGGGAGATAGTTTTCCACTGCCTTGTTCCCTTGTGTTGGAGAAGACAGCTCTGAGAACTAGGCTTCCGATAGGGAAGTGCCTCTTGATAACCTTCTGATCATAGGCTTGGTTGATCTTATGTTGGTAATTGGCAATACGGATGATTGTTTGATCACGCAACTCTTCTGAGAAGTCGAGGTCATCAGTTCGGAGTTCGTCGTTTACCCCCTCTTCGATTGCTCTAGTCTTCAAAGTGTTAGAGATGGCTTCTGTTGGGAGAACTGCTTCCGATCCATAGGTTAGTCGAAATGGTAAGAACCCAGTCGATCTTCTCGGAGTAGTTTGATAGCCCCATAAGACTTCTGGTAGGATCTTCTCCCATAATCCTTTCCTGTCATCAAGTTTTTTTTTGAGTAAACTGAGGATAGCTCTATTTGAGGTTTCGACCTGTCCATTACATTGAGGGTACCTCGGTGTTGAGTAGAAGAATTTGATCCCGTGGTTTAGACAGAAATCACAAAATTTGTCAAAATCGAATTGAGTTCCGTTATCAGCAATCAGGCCTTGGGGCGTGCCAAACCTTGAGAAGATGTTATGCCTGATGAATTTGATGACTTCATCATTGATCTCTCGGAAGAGTGGCACTGCTTCAATCCACTTGGTGAAGTAATTTGTGGCTAACATCAGATATTTCTTCTTGTTTGGTGTTGGTGGGAAAGGACCCAAGAAGTCTAACCCCCATTGGTGAAAGGGTCATGGGCTTGTTAATGGATGGAGCTCATCTGCTGGGAGATGGATAGCTCGAGCGTGTCATTGACAAGACTCACACCTTTGAACTACTTGGTGAGCATCTCTTGCCATAGTTGGCCAGTAGTAAACTTATAGCTTTGTCTTGGATTCGAGAGATCTTCCGCCTGAATGATTTCCACAGGCCCCGAAGTGAATATCGATTAGGATCGCCTTCGCTTGTAGGGGACCAACACATTTGAGTAGCATCCCACTGTGTGATCTGAAATAGAGATCTGCTTCTTGGAGACTGTAGAATGGAAGCTTCCTTTGGAGTCTTCTGGCTTGGATTGGATCCTCTAGCATTCTGCCTTGTTTGAAGAAGTCAAAGATTGATTGTCTCCAATCTCCGAGTTCGTGCGCCATGGTAAGATTGAAAATTGACTGTCTCCAACCCCCAGATCTTTCAGTAGTGGCAACGATCTGCTGCTCGATGGTAGTCTTGGGCGACTCTTGATAGTCAATCTGTATTCGCCTTTCTCCGAGCGAGTCCCCGAGCACTGAAGCAGCATTAGATAGCGCATCTGCTTCTCGATTTTTTACTCTCGGGATTTGGATGAATTCGGTGTTAGCGAAATATTGCTGGTGATACCGCACCAGAGTTAGATAATGCTGCATCCTTTCTTTTCGCGTTGTGTACTCCCCGTTGATCTGTCTAATTATCAGCTGGTAGTCACTGTAGATGGTGAGCCGATCTACCCCCAGAGATTCAGTAATCTCCAATCTGGAGATGAGTACCTCTTACTCTGCCTCATTGTTGGTTGCGTTGAACCCGAGGAGTATGGCCTTTTGAAGATGATCGAGCTCGGGGGATATTAAGACTATCCCAATTCCTGAACCGATCGCACTTGAAGCCCCATCAGTGTAGAGCTTCCATCGAGTCGATGAGGTAGTGGGAGCCTCAAGGCTCTGAGCAAGGGTCTTCGGAATGGGATTGAGTGGAGTTTCATCTCCGTCTTCGAGGCGCATATCGACGTCTTCCTCCCAAGTGATGGGATCTTCCACGGGGAATTCGGCAAGGAAATCAGCAACCGCCTGTCCTTTGAGAGAATTGTGAGGTTCGAACTGGATCCCAAGAGCACTCATCTCGATTACCTATTTCGTTATTCTACCCGCTCGACCTGCCTTATCGAAGATGTCTTTGAGTGGATGCTCTAAGACAACTGTTATCGGGTGAGAGATGAAGTACGGTCGGAGACGTTGCGATGTTGTGAACAAGGCCAGTGTGACCTTCTCGATCTTCGAGTAGCGAGTCTCAGCTGGAAGGAGGGTGTGGCCAATGTAGTAGACTGGATGCTCTGTGCTCCCCTTCTGCTGACCAAGACCGCACTAATGGCTTGATCGGTGACGGCAAAATAGAGCTAGAGATCTTTTGCAAGTGGAGGTGTCAAGATGGGAGATCTCGTGAGGTAGTTCTTGACGTCTTGAAATACTTATTCGCAGATCAGACTCCATCCGGAGGTGTCTGCCTTCCGTAATTTGTCGAAGAGTGGCTTGCACTTGTCGAAAGATTTTGAGATGAATCGGTTGAGAGCAGCTAATCTTTTGGTGAGGCGTTGAACTTCCTTCCGATTGGTAGGTGAGGGCATATCGAGGATTGCTCGAATTTGGTCGGGGTTGGTCTCGATACCCCTCCTGGTCACAAGGTGACCTAGGAATTTGCCTAAATGAACTCCGAAGGCACACTTAGCTGGGTTGAGCTTCATGTGGTACTTTCGGAGGATTAGAAACGTCTCTGTTAGATCGGAGAGATGGCTCTCCCGATTGCAGCTTTTGGTAAGAAGGTCGTCGACATAGACTTCGACATTGTGACCGATTTATTCCTTGAACATCTTTGTGACTAGCCTTTGATAGGTTGATCCCGCGTTCTTGAGCCTGAAGGGCATTACGTTGTAGCAGTAGAGGCCTCTGTTTGTGACGAAGCATGTCTTCTCCCGATCGTTTGGATGTAGGGGGATTTGGTTATACCCGAAGTATCCGTTCATTAAAGATAGGAGCTCGTGGCCAGCAATTGCGTCAATGAGTTTGTCTATCCTTGGCATGGGGAATGGGTCTTTGGGGCATGCCTTGTTGAGGTTGGTGAAGTCAATGCAAACCCTGATCTTCCCATTCTTCTTAGGGACAGCTACAATGTTGGAGATCCAAGTAGGGTACTCTACTTCACGAATGAAGTCTCCTGCGAGTAACTTACTTATCTCCTCTTGAACCGGGGCTTGACGTTCTGGTCGGATTGCCCAAGGTTTCTGCTTGACGGGTTTCGCTCCTTCTTTGATGGCGTGCCGATGACACGCTTCATCCAAATTGATCCCGGGCATATCTTCGAAATACCAAGCGAAGACGTCAATATTGGATCGAAGGAAGGATACCATGTCTAGCGCTTTTGCGTCGTTGAGACTGGAACCAACAAACGTCTCTCGAGGAAGATCGCCACTGTCGATATTTACTCGAGAGATTTTTTCAATCGAAGGTGAAGCTTCCCACTCGATCGATGGAGGTTCGAACAATAGGATCTTCTTTGGTTGCTATCTTGATGAAGTGCCAACTTTGTTTCTCGGACGCTTTGGTGGTGCTAGCTCTACTCGGCGATCTGTCTTTACTGCAGCTGCTTTACAAGATCGCCCAGCCTGTTGATCTCCTCGAATGCAGACAATACCCTCTCCTGTTACAAACTTGAGGAGTTGATGGTAAGAGGAGGAGATGACGTTGATCTAGTGGAGGAAAGGTCGTCCGAGGATGATGTTGTAGTTGGACGTTCCTTCGACGATGGTGAACCTTACGGAGACTCGAGTCTCTCGGCTTAGGTCCAAGGTGAATCTTGATTCACCCATGGTCATACTCTGTTCCCCGTTGAAGCCCGTGATCACAGTCAGGACGACTTCAAGGCTTGAGTACTTATGTCCCAAACGCTTGAAGCAGTCTGAGGATATAATATCGATGGAGCTTCTAGTGTCAATAAGAATGCGGTTAACAGTGCTCCCGTCAATGATAAGCCGTAGGACCAGGGGATCTCAGTGTGGAGTATGGGCTCCTTGAAGGTCGGAGTCGTTGAAGATGATCGATGGCCACGCGAGGCCTTTGATTGGTTTCTCGACCCAGGTATCCTCTTTGTTCGCTGTGGAACGAACATTGAAGATGCGCCGCACTTGCCGATCGACCTCTTTCCCTGTCAACATTTGGTTATGTAATGCTTCGTGGATGCCGAAGACATTAGCTCACACAGCGATAAGTGATTGACCGGTGGAGATTTGGTGGATCCAGCAGGCTTCCTTCCCTTTCGTAGAAGAAGGTCAGTGTTGGTCTTGCCCGTCTTTGACAAACTCCTGGAGATGGCCTTCACGCAGCAGGTCTTCTAGATGATACCTTAGTCGGTGGCATCGATCAGTAGAATGGTCATGGCTACGATGGAAATCGTAGTAGACCGTTTTATCCGCGGTAACCTTGGTATCTGGTTGCAGCGGATTCGGCCTTCAAAGAAACTCCTCGTGTTGAATCTGATTGAGAATCTGCTCGACCGGGAGGATCCAATCTGTGAATGTTGTCTTCTTTGGAGGCGATTTACGACCATCGTTCCTTGGTCGCTTTGATGGAGAAGGTGCCACAGCTTCTGCATTGTGAGCTTTGACGGTATGTTTCGGTGCTTCTCTCTCGATAGGTCATCGTCTGGTCTCGTATCCTTTGTGAGTGATTTGATCATCCTCGACTTCAATCACCCTCTGGATTCAGTCAAACATCGAACCCAGGGAAGACAAGGGGTTGCGAATAAAATCGTTGTAGATATGCAGATCGAATCCGAGAGCTTTTTGGAAGGCCAACATGATGGCCTTGTCGTCCAAATGCCGTCCGGAGAGAGCGACGTGCTCGTTGTGGAATCTTCGCATGAAGCTACGAAGACTCTCATCAGCTCCCATCCTCAGCCGGTAGAGGGAATCGAGTTTTTTCTCCAGTTCAAGTTGAGTTGATAGTGTTGCACGAAGTGGTTCGCGAGCACTCTGAATTGGGTGGTAGACCCAGCTCAAAGGTTGTGGTACCAGTCGAGAGATGGTTGGTCGAGGCTTCCGGTGAAGGTTCGGCAGAGCACGTTGTTCTCTTCTTCGTGCGGCGTCAGACCTTTCTTGAACGCAAGGATGTGGAGGGTAGGATCCCCTTTGAGGCAGTTGAACTTCGGGAGAGTAGAAGTCCTCCATCCTCTCGGGAAGGATGATTGAAATAAACTTCGATGTAGGGGTCCAGTGGAAGAGTATCCCTCTCTGCGTCCATGTTCCTGAACTGGATGTAGATCGAGTGGCAAGATCGAGAGGTCTTGTCCACACCCTTGAGTAGTTGCCAAATGAATCTGGTGACGTAGATCGATTCCAGATTCATGTTGGAGTGGGAGAGACGGAGAAGCTCTGCTCTTTGATGGTGCTTCCTTCGTCCGATGTCTTACCCGTAGATTGGGTTTTGACTGTGCTTGCCTAACACAGTTGCGATCTGAGGATGATTGAGATGATTGGTCGTCGATGCGATCCTAAACACTCTGCTTCCACAGGGCTGCAGAGGGGGTGGGGTTGCGTCGAACTTTCTCGGGGGCTGCGGTGCCCATAAACCTTCGTAGCTCGGAGTGAATTGATTGTCAAGACGGATCGACTCTCTCATTGAATGAAGAGACGGGGAGGACAACCTCGGCATCAGAAGCTACCTTCTTGAGGGCGTCTCTTTCGGCTGTGAGCGTGACGTTCGGCTTAGCCAGCTGTAGCAGCTGAAAGTCGAGCACCGAGATCTAGTAGATGGATGGAGGGTCCTCTGTAGGAGTGGGGGTAGTTTGCCCGATCAACTGTCGAAGAGGCGGGGGGATCGGTCGATTGACCGATCTACCGCTTCCTAAACGAGCTGCCATCTCGGGGACAACGAAGGGTTACCCAAAGTTGAGTTGCTAACTCATTGAGCGAGTTTCAGGTCGAGCTTGACGTGTGTTACTTCCCTCTGGATGATCCTGATGCCTCGTCTTCGCCATTTAGAGAAAAGCGAAGGATTCACCTAGATCGCCGGTGTCCCAATGGTTGTCTGCTCAACCGAGGGGGCTCGGAAGTTTGGCTATCTAGACCGGTTGTCTGCTCAAATCTGATATTTGTTGTAGAGCTGAACTGGTTTTTCGAATGTATCCCACAGACGGTGCCAAACTGTGGGGGATGATCTTCGTGCCGATACGAAGACTCCGCCCAAATAGTCAATCAAGGTGAGTCGAAGGTCTTTGATCGATCTGTTGACTGGAAGGTAGGTTCGAAGGTCGATGCCTTGGTGACTTTGAGTTAAGACTTTCGATATGCAAACAGAAAGAAGGTTGACACAAGGTGTGATCTCGGAGTTCAGCCGAAGCCTACGTCTCCGTGCTATAGGGAGCAACCCGAATTCACTAACACTCCGCTCGAAGTGACCTCGACAGGCCGAGTGTCATTGATCTCTTCGAAAAGAAGATTGAAGGGGATGGAATATCGAAAGGTTAGAATGTCTGAGCTCTGGTTTCTTGAGGTTTTCTCTCTGGTTTTAGGATCTCTGGAATCAGATTTCAGAATTCGATCCTTTTACATTTGAAAAGTCTGCTATTTATAGAAATCTTTGAGAGGAAATCCGGGGCAAATGGCAGTTTCTGCCATCGTATCTGGGGATTCCCCAGGCAAGGCTGGTGGGTCCCGCTGTCATCTCTGGGGAGTCCCCAGGCAGGGCTAGTCCGTCCCGCGGTCGCCTCCATAGACCCCCCAGGCAGGGCTAGTGGGTCCCGATATTGTTTCTGTAGGCCCTCCAGGCAGGGCTGGTGGGTCCCGCGGTTGCCTATGTGGGCCCCCCAGGTAGGGCTGGCGGGTCCCGATGTTGTCTTTTTGGACCCCCCAGGCTGGGTTGGTGGGTCCCGCTGTCGTATTTGGGGACCCCCAGGTAGGGCTGGTGGGTCCCGCTGTTTGTGAGACTTCTGGTCAAAATTTGCACCCACACCAGCCTGGCCCCTCCTTCCCCTGCTGCTCTACCCGAGCCCCTCCCTCTCTCCTCTACCGCATCCAAGCCCCCGACTCGGACTCCACTCCCCCTCCCTCTACTCCAACCCCGATTCCCCTCCCTGTGGTTCAACCCGACCCCTCCCTCTTTCCTTTGTCACTCCCAGCCCCCAACCTTGTTTCCCCCGTGGCTCAGCCCTGAACCCCTCTGCCCCTTTCCCGTAACCCACCCCCAGGCCTGACCCAACCCGACCCTTTTTTCTTCCTTCCCCCCTTCTTTCCTGCAGCCCAACCCCACGTTAGGTTACGTGGAGCGCATTACCTATACTGTCGTTTGTGACGCTAAGGCCCACCTCGGCATTAGCGTGTGGCATCGTCGCTGGCACCCAGATGCAGTAGTGCATCGGAACATCGTCTGCCTCCACCTACTCGCCAACCCAACTCCGGTGACGAACGAGGCCCCTGCACCAGCCTCACCACCCTCGGAGGTCCCGGCACCGCCACCACCTCCCCCGAAGGTTCTCAAGGCTCCAACAAGCATTCCCACACCGCCATCACCTCCTCAGTAGGTACGCTCTTACCCGGCAAGGTATTGCTAGGTTCTATCAGTTGAATCTCTAGTGTGTTATCCATTGCTCACCGTTGTCCCCTTTCGAGAGATTGTGTGTCCACTCATGCCCGTTAAGTTATTAGTATTTGATATTGCAGGAAGGACTGGTGCCCTATAATTAAGCATTAAATTTTTTAATTCTGAATACTGGAAGAGAACTGTCGGATGCTAGTAGAGCTTGTTAAATCCATCATTCCCTATGATTGTATGAACAAAGACTCCTGCCTGAAACCCTTAATTTACAGTAAAACCTTGCTAGCCAACAGAACTGCTGATTTCATGTTTTCCCTGCATCATAATGCATCATTTTTTGTATCATAGCATGGTTGTGGCCTTTAGGTAGAACACCCTGCATTTATGCCCTTATTTCATTTGCATCGATTACCGTTGTGCGTGCATGCCAACCCGTAGGGGTAGCCATACCTATTAGGAGAATCTAGTGAGTCTGACAGCTGTAACATGGATCCCGACACCTTAGTTAGGACACTTGTTGAGTTAGCTCAGGGGACTGCCACCATGGACCAAAATTTCGTGGCTTACCAACGCGACACCAATGCCCGATTTGACCGCCTGGACCAAGCTCCACCTCAGGCCCCACCACCCCTGGACTCTCAAGATTTCAGGCCACCTTGGCAAAACAATCAAGACCCAGATGAGCAATACCTCTGGAGCATCCGGTTAGAGGTGTCCTCTTTTGATGGTAGGCACGACCCCCAATTCTTTTTGAATTGGCTCCAGTCCATGGACAGATACTTCGCCTGGTACCCTTTAACCGAACCGCGAAAAGTTTGATTCGCTGCCATGAAGCTTAGTGGACCTGCCAACCAGTACTGGACCAATGTCGAAGTCTTAAGAGTCGCTCAAACCCAAGATCCCATCAACACTTGGGTCGCAATGAAGAATGAATTGAAGGGCAAATATGTGCCTCCATCCTATCAGGCACGCCTCTTGGATCAATGGCATCAATTCACTCAAGCAACAAATCAGCTAGGGACTATGTCGCCAAATTCGACGAGTTCCTGACTCGCTCCAATGTCCTGGGGACTGAAACCCCTATTCAGGTTCTATCCCTTTTTCGGCCAGATCTGAGAGAAGACCTGAGGAATGAGCTCCTTGCTCGAGATATTACAGAACTAGAAAGGGCCTATGCTTTTTTTCAAGATCTCAAAAGCATTAGATCCAACCCCTCCCATCGGGGCCAAGATTCCTGAAGCAATGCCCCTCGATCTTCCTCGAGCAACTACCCAAGTCGGCCCTACCCCAACCAATCCCAACAATGAGTTGACTCCACAAGTCGGAGCAATGAGAAGGACAACCATGAAAAGGGCCCTGAGAGGGATTTCTCCAAAGTCAGTCCCCTCATCAAGTGCTATAAGTGCTAGGGCTATGGATATGTGGCTGCGAACTGCCCTAGCCCCATCAAAATTAACATCATTGATGGCGCACCTGTTGAAGCACTAGAGTCTGAGGTTGACGGTTTCGTGTACCAAGCCGATGAGGATGAAGGAAACTTCGATGATGATGAAGGTGACCCTATGCTAGGTTGCCTTAGGTATGTGACGTCCAGTAAAGTGGCAGTTGTGAGGTACGCCTTGTCTCAGTCCAAAGTGCAAGTTGACTGGAGGCGTACCAATATTTTCCACACCTTCACCAGGGTTGGGGACAAGGACTGTAAAGTGATTATCGACAGTGGAAGTTGTGTCAATGCAGCATCCTCTGCAGTGATCTCCAAGACTGGGTTGAAAGCAGTTCCCCATCCTCGACCATACCAAATCTCCTGGATCAACTCCACGGCAATGGAGGTCAAGCAAAGATATTAGGTCCCCATAAACTTCAATGCCTACCAGGAGAAGATCTGGTGCTACGTCTTGACTATGGATGAGGGTCAAGTTATACTGGGACAACCTTGGCTTTTCGATAATGATGTTCTCATCTATGGCCGATCTAACATGTGCCTGTTTGAACATGAGGGTAAAAAAATCAAACTGTTGCCCTCTCAACTCAAGAATAGTTAGCCTGCGCAGCAGTCCACCCCCACCAATAAAACCAGTAGCGTCAATTACATCGGTGCCAAGGAATTGGGCATCGAGATGGAAAAAGGAGCCCCAGTCATCATCCTTACAGCCTGGAAAGTTTCTAAAAAGTCCACCCAAGTTATTCCCCCAGAGATTGCTCATGTGCTGAAAGAGTTCTTTGATGTCTTCCCTGAGGACCTTCCAGACCAATTGCCTCCAATGCGTGACATATAACACGCCATTGATTTGGTCCCTGGGGCGAGCCTTCCCAACCTGCCCCACTACAGGATGAACCCTACGGAGCATGCCGAGCTGAAACGACAGGTTGATGAGTTGTTAAGGAAGGGTTTTATCAAAGAGAGTATGAGCCCTTACGCGGTCCTCGCTTTGCTTACGCCCAAAAATATTAGCCAATCGTCTCCAAGTATTTATACAGGAAATAATCTCTCCATACCAGTCGGCTTTTATACCGGGTCGAAGCATCACAGATAATATCCTTCTTGATCATGAGTTGGTCAGAGGTTTTGATGTGAAGAGAAGTCCGAAACGTGCTTGTGTGAAGATAGATATAGCTAAAGCTTATGATAAAGTGAGCCAACCTTTTATTTTGCATGCTCTTCACTGCCTCGGCTTTCCTAGATTGTGGCTTGAATGGATCAGAGAATGCATTTATTCGGATACCTTTTCGGTGCTAGTGAATGGGACTCCAACCGGCTTTATAAAATCCAATAGAGGCTTGAGACAAGGTGACCCCCTCTCACCGTACCTGTTTGCTATTGTGATGGAGGGACTTTCTTTAGCCTTGGAAGATGGGTTAGCAAATCAGGTGTGGAGCAGCTTTCGTGTGGGATCAGCTCCTTGTGTTTCCCATCTGTTATTTGCAGATGATATTATGATATTCTCTAAAGCTTCTAAGCAATCATTTTCTGGAATTGCCTCTCTGTTGAAGGAGTTTGGTAATGAGTCTGGGCTTCAAATTAGTACAGCTAAGAGTACTATATATCTATCCAGGGCAGTGACTAATGGTGGGGATGTGGTTGAGGATCTGGGATTAGCTATTGGTTCCTTACCAGTTCGCTATTTGGGGCTACCGTTGTTTCCGGCGCGGAAGACTCTTCGGCTTTTCTATCCATTGGTTGAAAAATTCCGGACGAAACTAGCTTCTTGGGAATCTTCCAAACTTTCTTTTGGAGGTCGATTGCAGCTCATTAAGACAGTTTTGTATGCATATCTCTATTATTGGGCAGCGGTTTTTGTCATTCCAAATTACATCCGTAATTTACTTGAGCGATGGATGCGGAAATTTCTGTGGGGCTCGGCTACGGTTCATGTGAAATAGTCTGAAGTTTGCAAACCATTCTTTGAAGGTGGGCTGGGGATTAGGAGAATCGATGATATTAGCAAAGCCTGTTATATGAAGCTTGGATGGAAGCTTCTACAGGACCCGGAGAATATCTGGTCTAGATGGATGTTGGACAGGTATCTTGGAAGTCAGTCATTTTGGGAGGTAGACTCCTCTCATTCTTCTTCCAGTATATGGCATGGTATACTTCAAAGACGGCTAGATTTGGCTCCAAATGTAACCTTTTGTGTGGTTAATGGTAAAGGCATCGACCGGTGGAGGGATCCTTGGATTGATGGTAGGAGCCCAATCCAAATTGTTGGACTCCATTACATCCCGGATGTGCATTTGGGGTGGCCGAAACTTAGTGATTGGATTGTAGAGCGCACTTGGCAGCTTCCTAATCCCACAAATTCGGCGCTCTTGCATCTGTACAATTTGGTCCGGGATATCCATATTGATCCAGAGGCTAATGAGGATAGTATTTTTTGGAATAAATCTGGCAATGGGGTGTTCTCTCTCAGATCTGCCTGGGACTCTATTAGGAATTCAGGATCTTTAAAAGATTGGGCGAAGGTCATATGGAACCCGCTTTCACCTCCAAATCACAGTTTCTGTACCTGGCGAGCAGTCCGAGATAGATTGCCAACTATTCCTTGGATCCAAAAGAGAGGTATTTCTCTGGGCAATAGGTGCTTTCTTTGTGAGAAGGCAGCGGAGGATATTAAACACTTATACTTTAAATGTCCATTTTCTGAATCGATTTGGGGAAAATGTTGTCACATTATGAAGTGGCCTATAGAGGCAGTGGGTTCCTCTATAAAGAAAGGTTGTTTGTTCATTAAGACCATTCCTGGAGGCTCTAGCAAATTGGTGGCGAAGTCCCTTCTCACTACCACTGTATTCTCGATATGGGTAGAACGGAATAGTCGGGTTTATGATGATAGAGCTTGTACCAAAGCGACTATCTTGTCCAATATTGCAGCTCGGTTTATTGAGATAGTGCAGAGTAGTAGCAATCAAGATGTACTGCAGTCTGCTGAAGCAATCATTGGGGAGTGGATCCCTTTCATCCATTCAGGTGGTTCAACTTCTATTCAGGAGATGAGGGAGACTATAAGGGACTCTGTTGGTGAAGGTTAGAGTTCAGAGTTCATTTTTTGGGGAAACTTACCTGGGGAAATTTACCTTTGGGGAAATTTACCTTGGGGAAACTTACCATGGGGAAACTTACCTAGGCTACTATCTGACTTATGGTTATACTTCACGATGGGCTTCCAAAGCTGGAGTGTGGCGAGGGTGGTTCTGAAGCAGCGGTCCATTGTAGAGAGCTGAGTGAGGGCCCAAGCCCTTCTAGATCCTCGAGTTGGCTTTCGAGGGGAAGCAAATTGTTGATTGTTAGTGGATCGTGGCCGAGGATTCCAAAGAAGCCGATCGATTGGAGGAAGCGAGGACGATGGTGTGGAGATTTCTTCGGATATTGTTGGAGGGCCAAGCCTTCAAGTCTCTCGCAGATGTGGAGTGGAGGAGATAGCTTTTGTGCTAGATTTGCTGATTTGTTGATTCAGCTTGGTGGTACTAGTTTTGGTTTTGGGTCCAGATCCCAATGGTAGTTAACCATGTTGGTCTAACTGCTATTAGGATAGGACACCTATGGACTCTAACTGCTTTTTTTTTTTTTTTTTGTACCTTGTTCATATTTATATATTCTTTTTTTATCCGTCAAAAAAAAAAAAAAAAAAAGAAGGATGGAACCTGGCGTATGTGCGTGGATAGCCGCACCATCAATAACATAATGGTTAAATACCGTTTCGCCATTCCTTGCCTAGATGATCTGTTAGACATGATGTCTGGAGCCATATTCTTCTCTAAGGTCGACCTGAAGAGTGGCTACCACCAAATTCACATCCGCCTTGGAAACAAGTGGAAGATGACGTTTAACACCAAGGACAGACTGTATGAATGGATGGTTATGCCATTTGGACTGACCAACGCACCAATCATCTTCATGAGATTCATGACACAGGTACTCCGCCCTTTCATGGGATAGTTTCTCATTGTGTACTTCGATGACATACTTATCTATAGCTAGTCTCGGGCGCAACATCTAGACCACCTTCGGCAAGTCTATGCCATGCTGAGGAAGAAAGAGTTGTACGCTAACCCAAAGAAGTGCACCTTTCTCGTCACAGAAGTCCACTTCCTCGGCTTTGTTGTCTCTGTCAACAAGGTCTCCACTGACCCCAAGAAGGTCCGCGCAATTGAAGAATGGCATGAACCTAAGAACATCCGTGATGTCCGAAGCTTCCACGGTCTCTCCACCTTTTATAAGAGGTTCATCAGGGGATTTAGTACCATTACGGCCCCAATCACAGACTGCCTAAAGAAAAGCGAGTTTGAGTGGACGAGTGCTGCCACTAAGGCTTTCCTGAAAATTAAGAAGCGAATGGTTGAGGCCCCTGTGATGTGTCTCCCAGATTTTTCTAAAGTCTTTGAAATAGCTTGTGATGCCTCTGAATCGGCATAGGAGGCGTCCTCGCCCAAGAAGGTCATCCATTCGCATACTTCAGCAAAAAACTGAATGAAACTCGCCAGCGCTACTCCACTTATGACAAGGAATTTTATGCGACAATTCAGTGCTTCGCCACTGGCGGCACTATCTGCTCCCGTAAGAATTTGTCATCTATTCTAACCATAAGGCCCTGTGGTATATCTATTCATAGAAAAAGCTTAATGCACGACATGGTCGCTGGGTCGAGTTCCTCAAGGACTACACTTTCAACCTGCGCCATAAGGCAAGAGTAGAGAACAAGGCAGCCGACGCACTTAGACGTCGTATGCTTGTCTTATCTAAATTGACCACTGCGATCGAGGGTTTTAAAAAGCTAAAGACTGAGTACAAATCTTGCCTCGACTTCAGTGAAATCTATGCTTCGTTGGTAGGCAGTACTGTTCTAGAGATGGACTGGTACCTCAAGCAAAACGGGTACCTCTTCTGTGGCCATCGGCTGTACATTCCCCGAACATCCCTTCGTGTTCCTTGTTTGGGAGCTTCACGCGGGTGGTCTTGCTGGCCATTTCGGCATTGATAAAACCATTGAGGCCGTCGAGTACTAGTTCTATTGGCCGAGCCTTAAGCGTGATGTCGCCAGACATGTGGGTAAGTGTCATACTTGTCAGTTGGCCAAGTAGAGGAAACAAAACACTGGCATGTATACCCATTTCTAGTTCCTAACTGCCC
This sequence comes from Chamaelirium japonicum, assembly GCA_947650365.1. Lineage (NCBI taxonomy): Eukaryota > Viridiplantae > Streptophyta > Magnoliopsida > Liliales > Melanthiaceae > Chamaelirium > Chamaelirium japonicum. The sequence goes on from OX393552.1 coordinate 7,682,198, forward strand.
CTGGCAAGATATTAGTATGGATTTCGTGCTCGGCCTCTCGAAAACACTGCGAAAATATGATTTGGTCTTGGTGGTGGTAGACCGATTCTCTAAGATGGCTCACTTCCCCCAGTGCTCCAAAACTTCTGATGCCTCCCGCGTCGCAAAAATCTTCTTCAATAGCGTCGTGAGGTTACATGGGTTACCCAAAACCATTGTGTCAGATCGAGATGTCAAGTTTACCAGTTTCTTCTGGAAAACCCTCTAGCACAAACTAGGGACCAAGCTTTAATTTTTCACGGCATTCCACCCCCAAACCGACGGTCAAGCTGAGGTAGTCAATCAGAGTCTGGGGAACCTCTTGTGAACATTAGTGGGTGAACACGTCGGGAGTTGGGACCTGAAACTATCAATAGTCGAGTTTGCATATAATACATCTGTCAATAGGACCACCGGTATAAGTCCTCATGAAGTCGTGCATGGTTTCAGACCTAGGCAACCAGTCGCCTTATTCCTATGTCTTAGCATCATAGAATTTCTGAGTCGGCATCTGCTTTTGCATCACATGTATATCATTTACATAAGGAAATCAGTAGTAAAATTGAATAGAGCAATGCAAGCTATAAATTTAGGGCCGATGCCCGAAAACGTATTCAAACCTTCAGTATGGGAGATTATGTGATGGTCCAGATCCGTTCGAAATGGTTTCCTTCGGGAGCCGTTAAAAAACTACATGCACGCAGTGCAGGTCCTTTTCGAGTTTTGAGAAAAATAAATGATAATGCTTATGTTATTGAATTACCCGAGGGTTTTGGCATCAGTCCCACCTTCAATATCAAGGACCTGGTGGCTTATAAAGGCACAGATTTTAACCCTAGAAACCCACTGATAGAAGAGCCTACCCTGGACCTAGCCCCTGAGAGCCCATCCCTACCTCCACTTCCAGAAATGTCCCCACCACATACAACTAAGAGCATGGATAAGATTCTAGATGATGAGATTGTCTCTGGTAGAGACGGTCGGCGGTACTTGGTTCGCTGGAGAGGGAGCCCTCCTTCTGAGGATACTTGGATAGAACATCAGGAGCTTTAGCAGCTGGACCCGGACCTGCTGGAGTTGTACGAGAGCCGCACCGAGCCTTACTCGACAGAGTCGACTTCTCTCCCGCCCTGGGAGAATGATGCGGACATCGATACCGAACCACGCCCGTGACACATGTGCCAGCACAGGAGGCTCCAGCTCAGCTTGTGGATGTGATCAGTGCCTCCGAGCTGATCCCATGTTGCTTTTGTTTTTTGTATCCTTATTTTCTGGACTCGCGTTTAGTCCCACCGCGCCTGTTGGCCGTGTGGACCAGTCGTTGTAAGCCTTTATAAAGGCCCTTGTCATGTCTTTTGAAGGCACTGAATAATGAAATAAATTTTTGTTTCCCTCTATAATTGTTGAGAGAATCAGGGTGAGGCGTGTGAAACCCCAATCCCAAATCCTAGGTGTGTGAAACCCTAGGTGTGTACTAGGCATGTGAAACCCTAGCCCAACCCCTAACCTGTGCAACCCCCCCCCCCCCTCTCTCCTCTCTCTCCCTATCCCATGATCTCTCTCCCGTTCACCTCTCTCTCTCGCGATCAACCCCACCCGACCCCAACACCCTTCTCCCCCTTCCCCTTTCCTCCGGCCTTGCCAACCACCCCACCCCAGCCCACGCCCTTCCCTTCCCTGCGTCCAGCCCCCTGCCTCCCTCCTGACCCGGCCCGCACCGCAATCCCTACAGCCCCTTCCTCCTCCCTGCGACCCCGCGCCACCGCCCAGCCCGGCCCCTCCTTCCCCTGTGGCTCTGCCCGACCCCCTCCCTCTCTCCTCTGCCGCGTCCCAGCCCCCGACTCCAACTCCCCTCCCCCTCCCTCTGCCCCCACCTCGATTCCCCTCCATGTGGCTCAACCCAACCCCTCCCTTTTTCCTCTGTCACGCCCAGCCCCCGACCCTGTTCCCCCCGTGGCTCAGCCCCGAACCCCTCTGCCCCTTTGCTGTAACCCACCCCCAGGCCTGACCCAACCCGACCCTTTTGTCTCCCTCCCCCCCCCCCCCCCCCGTTCTTTCCTGCAGCCCAACCCTACGTTAGGTTACGTGGAGCGCATTACCTACACTGTCGTTTGTGACACCGAGGCCCACCTCGGTATCAGCATGTGGCATCGTCGCTAGCACTTGGACGCACCAGTGCATCGGAACATTGTCTGCCTCCACCTACTCGCCAACCCAACTCCGGTGACGAACGAGGCCCCTGCACCAGCCTCACCACCCTCGAAGTTCCCGACACTGCCACCACCTCCCCGGGAGGTTCTCGAGGCTCCAGCAAGCATTCCCGCACCGTCATCACCTCCTCAGTAGGTACGCCTTTACCCGGCAAGGTATTGCAAGGTTCCATCAGTTGAATCTCTAGTGTGTTATCCATTGCTCACCGCTGTCCCCTTTCGAGAGATTGTGTGTCCACATCTGCCCGTTAAGTTACTAGTATTTTATATTGCGGGAAGGATTGGTGGCTGGTGCCCTATAATTTAAGCATTAATTATTTTAATTCTGAATACTGAAAGAGAACTGTCGGATGCTAGTAGTAGCTTGTTAAATGTATCATTCCCTATGATTGTATGAACAAAGACTCCTGCCTGAAACCCTTAATTTACAGTAAAACCATACTATCCAACGGAACTGCTGATTTACTGTTTTCCCTGCATCGTAATGCATCACTAACTCTCGCAACCGCAACATATTGTCTCATATATTTTGTTAGTATATCCACCTTTTAAGAACATGGACAAATTTAATTTGAGTCACTTCCTGATTCCTCTTCCACAAGGACAAAAGCCAAACAATGAAATGATGATGCCAATGTTACCAGGTTTTTGATGTTTTTCTTCCTTTGTTTCTTTTACCTCAAAGGGATGTAAAAGGCATGTTGACATATTTGTACAAAGCAAAGCACATTTAGATTAGTTTTTCCAATAGGAAAGAGTTTCTTAGAACCAATTTATTGGTGGCCTTTGTTGGAGGATATTACATGGAAGAAGTAGGTGATCAATGTACCATCCATACCAATAGATTTCTTCATTAACTAATGAGGTAGTTGAGTAAACTTAAGAGCCATCCATACTTTGTATAACACTTGATATTCATAGCAAAAACTACTAGTATTCATCATTATGAAATACATAGTCTATTCTTACTTAGTAGGCATACACCTATGAGACAGAGGAAGGTAATTCTGATCACGAATGCACCTCGGTAGGGGATTCCATGTCCATTAGTCTAGCTTGAATCAGAGCAATCTCTTCCTTGAGCCTCCTGATCTGCAAATCGAGTTCTGATTCTTTACCTGTAAGTCTAGTGCACCCTTCTGACTCTTCCAATTTGACTTGTGACTGTGGATGTGAAAGTGTTCCTTTAGTTCCATCTAAAACTGCTGGTTCATATGCACAATATCCACTACCCATCCTCTCTGCATCTTTCATAATTCCCTTGTCCGCGATATCCAATGGATCAGACGCAAAAGCTTCTACCGATTGCGTTATTTCTTCTGATTTGCCTTGTTCCGAGGCATCTGAGCTTGATCTAACTCTTTCCGCACGTTTAAGACGGATCTTCAGCTTTTTATGTTGCTTCATTGCACAAGTACGCCGCATCTGAATTTCTGCTCCATTTGATGAAGCCTTCTGAGATTTAACATGCTTGTTATCAGTACTAATAAGACAGCTTTGAAGAGCAATCCATTCTGCGAGCGTCATATTGTAAACAACCTCGGTTTTTCGCTTCTTCATCTTAGGTAGAGAACACACTTCCTTTCTCTTCTTTTCTTCCATCATCATCCGCCTCGATTTTTTGATGCTCATCAAGGTGATACGTCGCCCTGCATCTGTTCTAGCCACTATGTATTGCTTCCACCAAACGGCATACTCGAGGGTGACACCTGACTCAAAGAGCCGCGAAGGGACATAGAGCTTGACATTGTTTGGAGAGTTGGAGTAAGTTTCCCACGCAACTTCCCATGTTGAATTGGCACGCGAGACACAACCGGGAATGTCCTGATCAAATCCAAACTGCATTCCTACCCGATGCGGAAGATATTGTTCGATGCAATCTAGGCCAACAAGCTCGCAAGCCCTCAAGCACCGGGTGAATGACCCAAGCTCGTCATTTCTATCTGCATCCACACGAACACAGCCGCCATTGTGCTTATAGAAGGCCGGCCTGCACCAGTTGTCCAGATTCGTAGCATAAGGGTGCCACCGGAACTCAGCAGGCGACTCAAGAACCGAACAGACGAACGAGAGCTCCGTTTTCTGACCCAAACCACACCACCTTGCTGCTCTTGGCTCACCGGAGTCCACAAAATTTGGCCTCTCCGGCCTCAGGGCCACGAACCGCTCCCACGCCCAGAGCTGTAGCAATTTGAAAGGAGCCCAGATAGAGAGAGGGGACGATGCCTGATGTCCTCCATCGCGGCCGCAGACGAGATGATCCTTCATAGCCCGCAAATCCCGATAGAGAGCAGCGAGTACCGCAGGGGCTAGAGCCACCATCGCCCCTCGTCCTAACCGGATAGCAATCGGAAACACGTAGTGCCCGATGGTGCCCCCCGGGTAACCAGGTAAGACATGTCTTGACAGCCATAGAGACAAGAAAGCAATGTGCTCCAACTCATCGCCCTCACCTTCCATGAAGTGCTTTATCCACGAAGAGTGCGTCGCTTTCTTGGCGGCGGTCTGATTGAACCTCCGACACTCTGCCACCATCTTCGATTCGATCACCGCGAGCTCACCTGCCAGTGATTCCCTCGCCCTAATGGGTTCCCCGAGCGCCGGGAATCCCCCGAGGATCATGACGTCTTCGAGGGTGAGTGTGGCCTCCGACCACGGGAAGTGAAAGGTGTTGGTTTCTCCACACCAGAAGCTCACCAGGCCCCAAACCAAAGATGGGTCTTTCCTGATATTGTGGGTAGAGGCTTGGATTGCACCAAAGATGCCAGCTTTCTTCCACAGGTCCTCGTAGACGGGTCGAAGCTTTCCGACCCACTGCCCCCACTCCCTATGCGGGCTGCGCCACCCCTTGAAGGGATCCTCTGGAACTGGAACCCCTTGTGCCCTGCGGGAGCTGGAATTTGGTCGCGAAGGAGAGAATGTAGCTCCGATTCCAAGGGGATCATGGGTGGAGGTTGCAGTGGGCTTGAGGAACCAGGCCTTTCTCTTGATGATGGGTTCTGTGGGGCCGGTCGGAGACACCATCTCCGCCTCTCGTTCTTCAACCAGAGGGTCCTCTTCCTCTCCATCCATTGGAGGAGCTTGCATGCCTCTCTATTTGCTCCGATGGGTTGGAAAGAGGAGAAGAGAAGGGGTGAGGACTGAAAAGAAAGTGAGGACTGAGGAGGTTAGCAATGTGTACAAGGGAAGAAAGAAATGGGTGAATCACTACAAACTAATGGGTTGCGTCATCCAATGAGGTTTGGGAAAAATCCCGTGATACCCCCTCACATCTGAGCTATTGCCACTTTAACAAAAAAAAAGTAAATTGAGCTATTGCCCAGCTTGCACTTACCTTATCAAAATGATTCAATCTTGTGTAAATCGATACGGTCGATAAACACTAACTGCTACTGTAAATCTTAATATGAGAGTTTGGATTTCATTGATAGATGCCTAGTCACTCCCTTCACTCCATCTACCTAGCTCTTCTATCTTTGTTGTGTTTGATATGGTCTACAACTTGTAAAACTACGATTTACTTATACTTGGTTGATAGTTTAATTAAGATTACATTTTGGTACATATGTAAATAAGTGTTAGATTTATAGAACAATTAGTCATGGCAACATAATAATCCATCTCAGTAGAAGACTCAGTTGATTGGTCCTATGTAAGCCTAAATAACTTCGCAGATCTGATTAGGTTGGTCGTCTTATCAAGATAAGCTGTTGGGATGACAAAGCGTGGGTGTCTCCACCATGGTTATTACTAGTCACAGTACCTGTGGCCGAACGAAACTAACATGGTGCATAAATCTGTGAGCAAACACTGGTGCATGCATTAAGCCGTGTTACTACTTATGGTAATCGGTCCTTAACCCTGAAGAATCATGACTGATAACCTAACAAGTTGCGCGGTACTTTGGTGTGGCAACATGTGAAGGATCCACTCGCGACCCAATACCACGGTGCGCTGGATTACCCAACTGGCGTTACATCGACATGACACTCTTGCAGGTTATCCATATCCCTATCGGGAGGTGTGTTCATTGGCTTGACTTACGTCGTATTAAACCTAGGCCTAGTGGTAAATAGTTAAGCTATTGACTGGAGTTATGGCATCAATATTGGAGGGACCAATGGTTACCATGTTAAAGTGGAGAATAGGGATTACCATGGAATAATAGAAGTTTAGGAATACTAAAGTACAGCCTGCGTTGCACTTTGGGTGGCTACGCCGGTTAATCAGGTTCAGACTGATTAATGGTACGCTCGGTGCGACACCAGGTGAGTTAATCAAAAATATGGTTGGAGATAGAAATTCTAAGCCCTGAATGTTCCACCTTGTTTTTGCATATAGGAATTGTACACCCGATCTAGTTGGTCGTGTTAGATGCGAAGTAGTACGATGGAGTGTATGCCCAAGCCTTAAAAGCCCATTAACATATGTAGACGGTTCATATGGGTATTTTGCTAAATATCAAATTAGTGTTGTGTCCATATGGAATATTGATCTCATTTGAACCAAAATAATTTCTCAAATTCATAGGTGAGATCAAACCCTAATTTCGATAAGTCTCTCTCTCTCTCTCATATTTAATGGCCACCCTCTTATAGGGGTATTTTTGTCCTAGAGCTATAGGGGGCACATTGCTTGGAGCAAGGGATAGGCTAGTCCCCCCCTTTTTTTTCTCGTCTGTATATACATGATCAACCCCCTCTTTAGGGATTTGAGCAAGTCAAACCCTAAAGGGGACCGACCATATATATGGGGAAAGAGAGGGGGAACGTCCCATATTCACCGATATCTCAAACCCTAGTCATCCCCTCTAGTCTCCCTCTCCTTCTCTTTGTGTTTTCGACCAAGGGAAGAAGAAGGGGTAGGAGAAAGAAAGAGAAGAAGGAAAAGGAAAGAAGAGAGAAGAGAAGGCTTAGGGCTACTCCGTCATCTTCGCGACGCGACTAATGGAAGTGGGTTCGTAGGTCTTGCACTCATAGATAGTCCTACAAGAATTCCTTCTTGCACAAAGGACTCGGTGCCATACGACAGTTTCCTTTGTTCTTATACATGGAGACCATCTTCATCATCATAGCTCATTGAGAAGCGACCTCGGAATTTATTCCCCTTGGATAAAAGATCCGGATCAAGATATAAATAATCTAACTCCTAATTATAGCTTGGCATGCTAGTTAGTCTTTGTAGATCCTCTTTGAATCTTAGATCATAGATAGACTTTAGGGTTTTGAGTATCTATGCGCGTGTTTCGTTTTGTTTGCCTTAGATCTAAACGGGAAACATACTCTTTAACTTGAGCAACCTTTATCGCTAGCTTCCGCTGCGGTGCTCCATAAATTCCAACATTTTTAACGAGTGAGAATCTTGACTCCCTTCTTGCTTCACCTTTATTGCTTGCAAGATGACGCCTCTACCATTTTTCGCTTTTCTGAAGGAGTATCTCCTTTTCATACTAAGGTGGTCTTCCCCTTTCCTTGGGTATTTTACTTCTCCTTTATTTTGATGAGGGCTGAGTGGTCTGATCCCTCCGACCGTTTGCTCCTACCTTTTGGCATGTGCTTTAGTGTTGACTCCGACCACTTGGTTTGTTTTTCTCGAATATCGCTTATCAGCTTTGATCACTATTTTTTTTCCATCAAGTGTTGCCTATTGGCTCTGAACACTTGACTTTCCCTTCAAACCGCCTATTGGCTTTCGACCTATTTTTGTTGTCCCAAGTGTTGCCTACTGGTTTTATACATTTTTCTTAAGTGTTTCCTATTAGCTTTCACTTTTTCCTCCAAATGCCGCCTGTAGGTTTTGTATACTTTTCTTTAAGTGTTGTCTATTGACTTTCACTTGTTATTCCAAGTGTCTTTTTTTTAAAAGAAATCCCTCTTAGTGATTGAGAGGGGTTTGGCCTAGACCCTTACTAGTCTATTAAAATTAAATATAAGTATTTACAAGGACAGAGAGTGGGAGAGGGGGTGAGAGTACAAAGATCAGCTACACAAGTTGAAGAGGAATGCTTAAACGTGTGGGATCAGGTGTGTTGCCCAAAGGTGGATCAATGATTTGATCCTCTCTACCACGCCCTCTAGAGAGAGGTTCTTGCTCCAAAAAATTTTGTTGTTGTGCACCAGCCAGATGCACTAACAAATAGCTACCAATAAGATATCGCAACCTTTCTTCATATCGAATTTGATTATTCATTTACTCCAAGGTCCCCAAAAATGCTATAGGCTCCGTTAGTTAGGATCTTATATTGATTTGGACCTGAAGATTGCCTAAATTCTTCTCACGCAGTCGTATGGGAGAAGAAGGCAATTTAAGGATTACTCTGTTGATCCATGTGGGTATCTCGAGGTTGAACGAGGTGGGGCCCTTGCGAATCCTGCCAGAGATATCATAGTGCGACTCGTGGCACAGGCAAAACTAGCCCCCAACGTCTCCGGTGTTCGGCAGAGGGATGCAGCCCAGATGGGTGCTGACGCCACCGCCGACGAGCCACTCTGGGTCCATCATCTTACCCAAGTCCTCCTCGGGATCGTGAAGGGACCCCAATTCCATGTTGTTCGTCAACTTGATATCATCTACGGTCCGGAACTTTATGAACACCAGCTTCTGTGGGGGAGAATTTCAACCGTCGTACGTAACCCCCCTCTAATAATCGGTTGAAGTTTTAACCCTTCGGGATGTGGCATGATGTGAAGCACTAAGGGGTCAAGTGCTGAGCTGTCACACAGTCACTATTGAGATAGAGAAAGAGTAAGATAGAGAATTGACACAAGATGTGGTAACGAAGTTCGGCCGAAGCCTACGTCTCCGTGCGGTAAGACGCAACCTTTGAATCCACTATCACTGAAGATGTAAAGCTACTCTCGACAAGCCGAGAAGTGCTTGTTACAAATAGATAGAGGATGGAGGGGGATTGAGAGTCTGAATACCAGAAGCTTCAGAGAGCTCTGGAAAACAGAAAGTGGAATGTGGAATAATGAATTCTAGTATGGATTATTTACAGGATCGACTATATATAAGGGTTTGGAAAAATTCTAGAAATATTTCCTGAAACATCAGGAGTTTAGGCAATTATCTAGGTTATTTACCAGTCACCGGATGGCATGTGCTGGCCCCAGGCAGGGCTATGGGTCGTATCGTCGTCTTCGTAGGCCCCAGGCAGGGCTGCGGGTCCCACTTCATCTTCGTGGGCCCCAGGCAGGGCTGTGGGTCCCACTATCATCTTCATGGGCCCCAAACAGGGCTACGGGTCCCACTATCAGGGGTTAGCCAGATTTTGCACCCACAGCTTCTCGTGCCACTTCACTATCACCTTTGTCCCGGGCTCGATGCTGGAGAGATCGACCTCCAGGGATGCCATGGTGAGGATGTCCTTGCTGGCGGACATGATTAGCACGAGTTTGAGGACCAATGGAAGGAGGAAAGAGACATAGATGAATCTCCTGCCATTTAAGACAAAGTAGGCGAACACTCGCTTGTTGGGGTCTCGGGGGGGGGGGGGGGGGGGGGGGGGAAGGGCTCATGGTTATGCTCATCGTAAACGATCTTTGAGGTGGGGTTCTTCACGGCTGCCACCATCATGGGAATGCTGGCTAGTCCCACGTCATGATGTCCAGGGATGAGAGATTCAGTAACAAATTCTCTGGTCGATCCAAGAAGGCCCGAATCGAGGGCGAATCGTGTGGGAGAGATAGCGAACGATCTGGGATCGTCGCAGGTGGGATCACCATGACTTGGATTATGAGATGTGATGACGGTGGTGGTGGGTCTCGACGCTTGTGAGAGAGACGTCAACCACCTCGTTGCATCCCTAATCATCTTTATTCTTGGCCTTCGATCTCGAGGGTAGAAACCAAGCGAAGGAGGAGAGGAGGCAGTCGATTCGGCTGCGGGCTCATGCTGCGTGCTCATGCATAGGAGGAGAAGAGGGTGGATATGTGCTCACGCTGCGTCGAGAAACAAAAAAGGGTGGTCGATGGCTGTGTGCTCGCGCTGCGAGGGTCAGGACGAGGCGAGGTTGTTGATCGAGACATGGAAAAGGGTGGCCGACTCGGCTTCATGCTCTTGCAGGGGAGGAGAAGAGAATGAATCAGCTGCGGGGTTGTGCACAGGTGAGGGCTAGAAGCGGACGGTGCTTGGCAGGGATGTCGATCGAGATGTGGCTGCGTGTGGCCCGCAGGTATGGACATCGATCGAGACATGGAAATGGGCGGCCGACTCGATTGCATGCTTACACAGGGGAGGAAAAGAGGATGGCTTGGCTGTGGGGTCATGCATAGGCAAGGAATAAGCAGTCGACTTGGCTGCAAGATCTTGCATAAAGGGGGGTACGGTTCAGTGCAGGTCGCTAAGATATCACGTAGAGGGTTCGTCTGACCCCCCCTGGATAGTGCTAATGTTTGGGTGGAGGTCGCACGGGGGGTTCATCCGACATCCTCGAATAGTGCTCATGGTTGTAAGGCAAACACAGGGGGGTTTTGGTTCATCTGACCCGCTATCGCCTTTCTGATCCGCTATCGCAAGGAGCACGCACACATAGGGAGAGGCGTGAGTCCTTCCCGCATGCGCGTTATTCGCCCTGCTGTGAGTTGGGCCCGTAGCGAACCAGGTTTAGGACATGAGTGTGACCGTCATCACTGTGTTACTTCTCCGATACTGGTCTTCGGAGAGAAATGTCTCGAAAGCTTCTGACAGGCGTAACTTTTTCATATGTGTGTTGGATTGATGCGCATAAGGTGTCATTGCATCATAAGAAGGTGACTTTAAAGAGCCGGTTGACCAGGTTTTCAGCTTGCGTCTTTAAAATGCATCGACTTACGATAATTCACCAGTCATTGTTCGACACCCAATTGCACCTAGTTACTATGTTCACTAGGGACTGCAATCGGGCCCCAGTAATGATGTGGCGGTTACCGCGAGACCACCCCCAAATGAGAGGGGGGTTTTCTTACTTGTGAAGTTTGTACAACCAACTTAATAGGTTTGGATGAGATGTTGTTCAACCAACCTAATGGAAGTTAGCTCTTTGTATTTGAATGATCCTTGTGTGCGGATGCCACTTGAATCGGATTGACTGATAAGTAGTAGTATCTCGATCTCTATATAGTTGAAGAGGCTTCATGTATTGAAATTGTATAGCCATGTCCCTTGTTTGCGATTCTCTAATAGGGCTTGAATGTGATTTAATAGATCTGCATAGTCACCTTTAACTGATGAATATCGAAGTTTAGGCATCGAGTGCGTGGGTGGACATGTGCGACCCCTGGCCAATGATCGATCGATCAGTCGCTACTAGTCAATGATGGTCCAGGAGATTGACTATTCTTGTGGCATCTCTCACAAAATATTGAACTTTGGTTGATCAGTCATTGCTGGAGGTTTGGTTATTGCCAATCTATCGATTGCTTACCAATTATCCATTGTTTCGAATGCCATGGCACGATGGGTAGCGCGTGATGATAGAGTTAGATTGACTACCCCCTGACCAGTTTGGAACCGTCAACCGTCGATAGAGGGTGATGATCGGTGACAATATGATGTTTGGACCCAAGTGACTAGACTAAGCTTGGAATTTTGATCGAATGTCGATACTTCAATCTCAGACTTTGTCGTTACGTGCCAAGACAGTAAGCTTGGACTTTTGCTCGAGTGTCAAGGCATCGGTGGTGGTGTATCGAATTTTATCTTTAAATGCCAAGGATGGATCCTTGGACTTGCTGTATGCTGAGGCGACGATGGCTGCCTCAAACTTTGTCTTTAAGTACCAAGACTGTCTCTTTTGACTTGGTGCATGCCGAAGCGGTGATTCCTGCCTTTAACTTTATCTTTGAGTGCTATAGTTGTCTCCTTAGACTTGGTGTATGGCAAGGAGATGATGCCTTCGTCGGACTTTGTCTTCGAGTGCCAAGGCTATCTCCTTGGACTCGGTGTATACCGAGGCGACAATGCCTTCCTTGGATTTTGTCTTCGAATGCCAAGGCTATCTCCTTGGACTTGGTGCATGCTGAGGCGACGATGCCTTTCTCAGACTTTGTCTTCAAGTACCAATGCTATCTCCTTAGACTTGGTGCATGTAGAGGCAGTGATGCCTTCCTCGTACTCTGTCTTCCATTGCCAAGGCTATGTCCTTGGACTTGGTGCATGCCAAGGTGGCGACGCCTGCCTCAGACTTTATCTTCAAGTGCCAAGGGCTATCTCCTTGGACTTGGTGCATGCTGAGGCGGTGACGCCTTCCTCAAACTTTGTCTTCGAGTGCCAAGGGTAAGGCCTTGGTCTTGTAGAGTACTGAGGTGTTGGTCGCCTCGGACTTTGTCATCGAGTGTCAAGGGCAGGACCTTGGGCTTATAGAGTGCTGAGGCGTTGGACGCCTCGGACTTTGTCTTCGAGTGCCAAAGGCAGGGCCTTAGGCTTGTAGAGTACCGAGGCGTTGGTCGCCTCGAACTGTGTCTTCAAGTGCCAAGGGTAGGGCCTTGGGCTTATAGAGTGCCAAGGCGTTGGTCGCCTTGGACTTTGCCTTTGAGTGCTAAAGGCAGGGCCTTGGGCTTATTCTCAATGCCTCGGAGGAGTATAGTTGACAGCTTAGATTGACCTGGGTTGCAAGGAGTCTTTTTAATGGACTTTATCCTTGAAAGGGTGTAGCCGATGTTGCTTCGAGCTTCCGACTTGAACTGGCAGAATCGAAAGCTTAGTTTGACTTGGGTTGCCAGGAGCCTTTTTATTAGACGTTAGCCTTGAAACGGCGTAGCCGATGTTGCTTTGAGCTTCCGACTTGAACTAGCACAATCGAAGTCTTAGTTTGACCTGGGTTGCCATAAGCCTTTTTATTGGACTTTAGCCTTGAAAAGGCATACCAATATTGCGTCAAGCTTCTGACTTGAACTAGCAGAATCAAAGGCTTAGTGTGACCTGGGTTACTAGGAGCCTTTCTATTGGACTTTAGTATTGAAAGGGTGTAGCCGATATTTCCTCGAGCTTCCAACTTGAACATGTGGAATAGAAGGTTTAGTTTGACCTGGGTTGCCAGGAGCCTTTTTATCGGACTTTAATCTTGAAAGGGCGTAGCCAGTATTGCTTCGAGATTTCGACTTGAACTGGAAAAATTGAAGGCTTAGTTTGACCTGGGTTACCAATAGCCTTTTTATCGGACTTTAGCCTTGAAAGGGTGTAGTCGATATTGCTTCGAGGTTCTGACTTGAACTGGTGGAATCGAAGGCGTAGTTTGACCTAGGTTGCCAAGAGCCTTTTCATCAAACTTTAGCCTTGAGAAGACGTAGATGATTTTACTTCGAGCTTCCGACTTGAATAAGAGGAATCGAAGTCTTTAGTTGTCCTGGGTTGCCCGGATCTTTTTAATCAGACTTTAGCTTCGAGAGGGCGTAGCTGATTTTGCTTCAAGCTTCTAACTTGAATGGACATAATCAAAGTCTTTGGTTGACGTGGGTTGCTAAGAGCCTTTTTATACCTCAAACTGGTGGAATCGAACTTTGAGAGATTTAAACTTTGAGAAAATAAGGCATTTTATTGATAAAGCAAATTTATGATCAGAAATTGGTCGATAGACATTATAAACTCACCTTTGCAGGCGTTCAACCTCTTTGTCGAAGGGTGCTTGCTGTAATGACCAAGATCCAATAACCAAGAGCCAAGATTTCTAAGACTGTGATGACAAAATGGATGAGGTGAGGTAAAATGTACAAGGCCACGAGTTAGCCCACACTTGGAGCGAAGGAGATCATGAGTTACTTATATAATTTTCCCTCCCGAATAGAGAAGATGCGTTTTAAAATCGTGCACCGCTATGGATTTCAAAAGAACTCCATAGTTAAGCGTGCTTGGCGCGAGAGTAGTACTAGGATGGGTGACCTCTTGGGAAGTTCTCGTGCGGGCATAGGCAAAGCAAACAATATCTTGTGATTTGGAGTGGATGTTACAAAATGGTATTAGAGCCGGTTCTCTTCACTATAGGGGTTCTAAACATATACGTGGACGTGTAGCCCTTAAGGGGGGTGGATTGTGATGACCAAGTTCCAATAACCAAGAGCAAGACTCCTGAGGTTCTGATGACAAGATGGATGAGGTGAGGTAATATGAGGTGAGGTATACAAGGCTATGAGTTAGCCCCACATTACCTGGAGAGAAGGAGATCATATACTACTTATATAATTTTCACCTCCTGGGAAGTTCTCATGAGGACACAGGCAAAGCGGATATATCTTGTGTGTTTGGGGCGGATGTTACACTTGCTGATGTAAGTATATATGAACACAGTTTGTCTAGAGGATTCTATATCTACGTATCATGTTGACTCTCATTCTTTGCTGATGTTGTCTTTCCTTCTCTAAGCCTGGTTCCTTGTTGGTGAGGTAGCCATTGAGTCACCCCTCTTGGATCAGGTCTTCGAAATGATGCATTAGCTTTCAGTAGGTAGAGATTGGGTGTCTATGACTATGATGAAATTCACAGTAGACAGTCATGTCCTTCATCTGCTTCGAGTTCGAAGGGAGAGGCTGCGGCCATTTGCATAAGGGTTTATTCTGCAAGTAGGCGAAGATGTCTTTAATCGAGGTGTTCAGCTGAGTAAATACTCTTTGCTCTCTCAGAGTTTACTTCTTCCTTGTTGGAGGGGCCCTCGGATCTTTATTGTGCCTTTTGGCCGATACCTTCTAGTCGGACGAGGCATTGACAGACTTCGTGTAGTGAGGTTCATTTTGGGCTTCATCAGCCTTCTTGTGTCAGGAGTCATGAGACTCGCATGGATCGCATAGTCATCTAGCCCGCTGATTATTTTTCACCTCCAGCTCCCGCTTTACGCATCTAAACATTGCTTCCAAGGAGCCAGGAGGATGTCGGATAAAGTCAGTATAGATGTGGAGTTCTAGTCGGATAGCATTCTGGAATGCTAGCATGATGGCCTTCTCATTATGGGACCGACCGGTGAGCTCGGAATGCTCGTTGCAGAAACTCATTGTGAATCTTTTTTGGGATTCATCAGAGCCTATATTCAGCCAATAGAGAGTGTCCAGCTTCTTTTTCAGCTTCAGGTTCAACCGGTAGTGATCCATGAAGAGCTCAGTCAACTATTCGAATGTGGCCACCGTACCGGTAGACAGTGTATGGTACCAGTCAAGGGCAGGTCTCTCGAGGCTTCCTATGAATATACGCAAGAGGATATGGTTTTCATACTCATATTGTGTCAGGGCCTACTTGAAGGCAAGAATATGGAGAGTAGGGTCTCCCTTAATGCCATTGAACTTTGGTAGGCTTGGTGTTCGCCAACCTGTAAGAAATGGGATTGCAAGCTATAACATCCCAAAATTTTGAAAGAATTAAAAATTTATAAAAATTTAATTGTACAATTTTTGAAATAAAAATCAGACTATGCCACTGCATCCGGATCATCAAAACGGTCAAAAATCGTATATAAACTTTTATGTTTTGACCACATATAAGGTATAATATATATATATATATATAAAATAATAATAATAAAATGAGACCTATGGGAAGATTTGAACCCTGAACTCCTAAGGTTATTCTCTATTATTTTCCCTTTAACCATTAAGCCATTTTAGATTTAAATGTAAAAGTTAGGAGATAAAATATATGAAGTAAGGGAAGTTTAAAAGTCAGGAATTCTGACCTGACACTTGACTTTTGAGTTTCTTACTTGACTTAATCTAATGAATAAATAACAGGCCGTTTTGCAGTAAATGTGGGTACAAATTTTGGCAAGAAGCCTCACAAACAGCGAGACCTGCCAGCCTCGCCTGGGAGGTCCCTAGAGACGACAGCGGGATCCATTGGCCCTGCCTGGGGGGTCCACCGAGACGACAGCGGGACCCACCAGCCCTGCCTGGGGGGTCCATAGAGACGACAGCAGGACCCACCAGCTCTGTCTGTGGGGTCCCCAGAGACGACAGCGGGACCCACCAGCCCTGCCTATGAGGTCCCCAGAGACGACAGCGGGACCCACCAGCTCTGCCTGGAGGATCCCCAGATACGACAGCAGAAACCGTCATTTGCCCCGGTTTTCCTCCCAGGAAATCCTATAAATAGCAGAGACTTCAAATGTAAAAAGATTTGAAATCTGATTCCTAAAACCAGAGACCAGAATCCAGAAACCCAGAGCTATGGAATCCCAGCTTTCGATATTCGAGTTTCCTCGATGTTCTTCTTGTCTCTGAAGAGTTCAGTGACACTTCAGTGACACTCGGCCTGTCGAGGTCACTTCGAGCAAAGAGTTAGTGAATTCGGGTTGCTCCCTATAGCACGAAGACGTAGGCTTCGGCTGAACTCCGAGATCACACCTCGTGTCTACTATCTTTCAATATTCTCTATATTCTTTAGATACTACTCAAAGGCTTCAACCTCTGAACCAATCTATCAGATAGAGCCCATCAAATCACAACTCAACACTTCGAAGCGCACCACATCTCGAAGGGTTAAACCTTCAATTGACTATTGGAGGAGGGTTACGTACGGCGGCCGAAATTCTCCCCCATAGTTTGGCGCCGTCTGTGGGATCCATTCGAAAAGCCAAGTCTGCTCCACAACAAGTATCAGATCGGTTAAGCAGACAACCGATCTAGATAACCAAACTTCCCGGCTCCCTCGGTTGAGCGGACAACCGATTGGACACGAGCGATCTTGTTGCTTCCTCCACTTTCACTAAATGGCGAAGACTCTATCAGGATCATCCAAAGGGAAGTTACTCACAACGACATCAGTTTCGACCCGACACTCGCTCAATGAATCGGCGGCTCAACTTCAATCACACAACCCACTCTTTCTAGACAATCTATCGTCGACAACTCCCGTCGATATCCTAAGCCTTTCAATTTTGACTCTCCTCCAATCCCTATATTGGGGGTTATGTTCGAAATGAAAGGGCTCATCTAAAGACTACAACGAGGTGATAGGCAAAGGTATGTGTTACATATCCACAAAGTCCGAGGCGCACTTGCTGCCTCGGTATTTGGCGAAGCCCAAGGAGACAGTCTTGGCACTCGAATGTAAAGCCCGAGGTGCACTCACTGCGTCGGCATTTGGTGAAGCCCAAGGACTTAGCCTTGGCACTCGAGTACAAAGTCCGAGGCACACTCGCTGCCTCGATATTCGTCGAAGCCTAAGGAGACAGCCTTGGCACTCGAATGCAAAGTCCGAGGCGCACTTGCTGCCTCGCCATTTGGCGAAGCCCAAGGAGACAGCCTTGGCACTCGAATGCAAAGTCTGAGGCGCACTTGCTGCCTCGGCATTCAGCGAAGCCCAAGGAGAAAGCCTTGGTACTCGAATGCAAAGTCCGAGGCACACTCGCTACCTCGGCATTCGGCGAAGCCCAAGAAGACAGCCTTGGCACTCGAATGCAAAGTCCGAGGCACATTCGCTGCCTCGGTATTCGGCGAAGCCCAAGGAGACAGCCTTGGCACTCGAATGCAAAGTCCGAGGCACACTCGCTGCCTCGGTATTCGGCGAAGCCCAAGGAGACAGCCTTGGCACTCGAATGCAAAGTCCGAGGCACACTCGCTGCCTCGGCATTCGATAGAGTCTAAGGAGAAAGCCTTGGCACTCGAATGCAAAGTCCGAAGCACACTCACCGCCTCGATACGCGACAAAGTCCAAGAAGATAGTCTTGGCACTCAAAGACATAGTTCGGAGCAGTCGTCGCCTCTTCCAATTTCATTTCAAATTCTATCCAACCAATGCTCCAAAGCCGATCAAGTGCAATAGTACAACGCTACGTGCCTGAGACATAGGTTCAACTAAAATGGCACTTCGCCTAAGTCGACCGATACAAAGGCACTACGCTGAGTACTCCGAATAATTGGTGTTGCACACGCTCCCATTGTCACGTAAGGACACATGCGCCCGTGCCTCACCACAGTTAGATTGGTTCGCATTGCGACACGACCGACTAACATGCAACAATACAAAGCTACGTGTCTAAGACATAGGTTCGACTGAAATGGCGCTTCGCCTAAGTCGACCGATACAATGGCACTATGCTGAGTACTCCGAATCATTGGTGTTGCATATGCTCTCGTTGTCACATAAGGACACATGCGCCCATGCCTCACCACAGTTAGATCGGTTCGCGTTGCGACACGACCGACTAACCTGCAACAGTATAATGCTGCGTGCCTGAGATGTAGGTTCGACTGAAACGGAGCTTCGCCTAAGTCGACCGATACAAAGGCACTACGCTGAGTGCTCTGAATCAATTGTGTTGCACACGCTCCCGTTGTCACGTAAGGACACATGCCCCCGTGCCTCACCACAGTTCGATTGGTTCGCGTTGTGACACGACCAACTAACCTGCAACAATACAAAGCTACGTGCTTAAGACGTAGGTTGGGCTAAAACGGCGCTTCGCCTAAGTCCAACCGATACAAAGGCGCTATGCTAAATACTCCGAATTCTAACCTTAATCATTCAAACAAGCCCGAGAAGATAGCCATGGCATTCGAAGACGTCGACATCAACTTGGCCCAAGGAGATAGACTTTGCCTTCGAAGACATAGTCTGCGGCAGGCTTCCCCACCTCGGCAGGCAACAAATCCGAGTTATTGCCCTGACACTCAATGACATGCAACACCGAGGCCCTCCAAGTAGTTGCAGGTCGTGAATCCAGTAGCAGCCTCATCTACGCCACCCTTGACTCCAATCAGTATAGCTTCAGTGTCTCCTATCTTCACCGACAACGTCAACTCTACCACCGATCGGGTGCTGGCGACCGATCGGTCACCGACAACCGGTCAAGATTTCATCGATCGGTTTCCAGGAGGGTTATTTCATCCGATGCAGTGCAAAATCACCCGATCGGCAATCTCCTCTTCCTTGACACCGGCAGGCAGTGCCCGATTATGACCGACAGCTATAACTCAGCGACCGATCGGTCAAACTTGTCCGATCAGGCAATTTTGACTGATCACCTTACAAGACTTCACCCATTTGATAGACAGGCGATCGGGCGAATTTCCATAGGATCGGGCAGAAAATGTGTTTTTCTGACCGATCGCCTTAACCTCCACCGGTTGAATTTGACCGATCGGTCAAAACTGTCCGATCGGACAATTTTGACCGATCGAACAAATTCGATCAATCGGTCGATTTCCCATAGGATCGAGCAGAAAACATGCTTTTCTGCCCGATCGCCTCAACTTTCACCGGTTGAATTTGACCGATCAGTCAAAACTATCCGATCAGACAATTTTGATCGATCGATCAATTTCCTATAGGATTGAGCAGAAAAGGTACTTTTCTGCCCGATCGCCTCAACCTCTACCGGTTGAATTTGACCGATCGGTCAAAACTGTCCGATCGGACAATTTTGATCGATCGAACAAATTCGACCGATCGGTTGATTTCCCATAGGATCGAGCAGAAAACGTGCTTTTCTGCCCAATCACCTCAACCTCCACCGATTGAATTTGACTGATCGATCAAAACTGTCCGATCGGACAATTTTGAGTGATCGAACAAATTCGACCGATCGATCGATTTCCCATAGGATCGAGCAGAAAACGTGCTTTTCTGCCCGATCGCCTCAACCTCCACCGGTTGAATTTGATCGATCGATCAAAACTGTCCGATCAGACAATTTTGACCGATCGAACAAATTCGACCAATCGGTCGATTTCCCACAGGTCGGGCAGAAAATATGCTTTTTTGTCCGATCGCCTCAACTCCCACCGGTTGAATTTGACCGATCGGTCAAAACTATCCGATCGAACAATTTTGACTGATCGGGCAAATTCGACCGATCGGTCGATATTCTATTGGATTTGGCAAACCCCCCTGCTTTTTGCCCGATCGCCTCTACCTCTACTAGTCGAATTCGACCAATCGGTCAGATATGACAAACCGGGTGAATTTTGTTTATCTATTGCAATCTATCTATCAATAGTTCTTTCCTCTTTACAGGTGCCAGAATCCTGCAAAGCCCTACAAAAAATCAACATCATCGATCCTTAACAAAGATTGGATTTTGCACCATGAGTCCAAGTCAGTAAGCAGCCCTTATCTAACTTGGAGGGGGTAACTGTGGGTGCAAATTTTGACAAGAAGCCTCACAAACAGCGAGACCCGCCGACCTCGCTTGGGAGGTCCCCAGAGACGATAGCGGAACCCACCGGCCCTGCCTGGGGTATCCACCGAGATGACAATGGGACCCACCGGCCCTGCCTGAGGGGTCCATAGAGACGATAGCGGGACCCACCAGCTCTGCCTGTGGGGTCCCTAGAGACGACAGTAGGACCCACCAACCCTGCCTGTGGGGTCCCCAGAGATGACAGCGAGACCCACCAGCCCTGCCTGGAGGATCCCCAGATACGATAGCAGAAACCGTCATTTGCCCCAGTTTTCCTCCTAGGAAATCCTATAAATAGCAGAGACTTCAAATGTTAAAAAGATCTGAAATCTGATTCCTGAAACCAGAGATCATAATCTAAAAACTCAGAGCTCTGGAATCCCAGCTTTCGATATTCCAGTTTCCTTGATCTTCTTCTTGTCTCTGAAACAATGACACTTCAGTGAAACTCGACCTGTCGAGGTCACTTCGAGCAAAGAGTTAGTGAATTCGGGTTGCTCCCTATAGCACGGAGACGTAGGCTTCGGCTGAACTCTGAGATCACACCTCGTGTCCACTGTCTTTCAATATTCTCTATATTCTTTAGATACTACTCAAAGGCTTCAACCTCTGAACCTATCTATTAGATAGAGCGCAGCAAGTCACAACTCAACACTTCGAAGTGCGCCACATCTCGAAGGGTTAAACCTTCAATCGACTGTTGGAGGAGGGTTACGTACGACGGCCAAAATCCTCCCCCACAGTAAGACCCTTCGACTTTTCGTATTCTCGAAAAAAATGTATAAATATCCCCCCTAATATCCCATCTCTCACATAAATCCCAATACCTTCTCGAGATCTGTGCCCAGGCTCCACCCCACCTTCACCCAACCACCGCCCGACCGTCACCAACCACCATCGGCCGCCACTCGCCGGCCACCGCCTTCGTTCGTTACCTCCGGCCATCGCCACCGATCACCGCCAACCACTGTTGGCCGCCACCTCCCACCACCCCGGGTTAGTCGAGTAGGGTATGAAATTTAATCCTATTTAATTCAGGTTCGGGTTTTAATCCGTTATATATTGTAAGTTCATCTTCAAAACCTTGAGTAAAAAGAAGACTAAAGTCTGATTAGAAACCATAACCTTCTCAAAACTCAATATAAAGCCTTTTACTCTAACCAATTGATCATTTTAGGTTTTATGGTTATAGTCTCATATTAATAAACATATAGATTATAAAGGTATTCTATATTGATTATATTTTATTCGTACAAACTTCGAATTGAGCCCCGTCAGTGGCCTTGGACTCGTAATGACAAAATACACCTACTGAGATCATAATATGTCAGAACTGACAATTAAAAAGTAAATTTATCATTTTACATTTAAGATAAAATGGTCATAACTTTTTTTATTGGAACTCGGAATCGAGTTCCGTCTACGACCACATGTTCGTGTCTATGATTCAAAACCATCGATATTATAAAACCCTAAACTAGGGACCTAGAAAAAGACCAGTTTACCCTTATGTCATATGTAGACTATAAATTCACTAATTTGACTCGAAACTTGATTCCGGTTGCGGCCACATAATTGTGGCATCGAGGCCATATTTTGGTTAGAAAATTATAGGATATTACAATAAATATGAATGAATATATTTGATATTTTAGGATAATCAAATTGATGAATCATCTTCGAGGAAAGTCAACAGTCTCTTGAAACCAGGTAGGAGAGCAGAACTGGGATGTTCCTACAATAAATTTTTCTTAGAATTTCAATTATGTTAGTAATAATGAGTAATTATTGTTATATTGATATGAAAAATTATTAATCAATTGAGGGTGTAGAGCTTGCCTAGCTATGTACCCAAAATGTCTCTAGGTGTGGGACTTGCCTGGTGTGACCTTAAAGACCCTAGGTGTGGGGCATACTTGGTAAATGTACCTGGGTATGGAGCTTTCCCGGAAATACTCTGGGTCTGACACTTTGTCTCGGGTCGAGGCCCAAAAGAGTGTCCAATTGATTAATGTTTGCACATATGATAATAATTCTCTTTATTTCATATAATTGTATTTTCTAGCACTTATTTGTAGTGAGAATATCTCTAGAATCCTATCCTTTACTGGGCCTATGCTGTGTTAAGGCTCACACCCCTACAAATGATTTGGTTACAGACCCTAACACTGCAGGGGAGGAATTTAAAATTGAAGAAGAAAATTTATAGGATATTAGAGATCCAATGTATGAACCATACATGGAATCTAAGCCGGAAGAAGAGCAGTAGTCATCAGCAAGCTGGAAAGAATAATCTTAGATAAAGTTATCTTTTTCTGAAGCACGTATTGTAATGAATTAATGATATTAATAATATTGGCTCTCTTTTCCTTACTTCTCTTAGTGGGATTAGTCAAACTATGTTATTCTTCTAACACCTTATCTATTTTTGCGGTTAGAATAAAACCGAGAAAATATTAGGGTGTTACACGAGCACTTGGGGATGCAGAGAACCCACCGAAGCAATTAACAGCCTGCGGTCTTGATGGTGGCATCCCACATCGGTGGTCCACCTTCATTGGTTGAGTAACTCATGAGCATCTGTTGCTTTTCACATATGAGTGAATGGGGCTTTCTGTGGACCCCGTTGACTCAGGCAACCTTTCTCGGTGGTATCTCGGTGCGTCGTCGATATCGAAGCGATCCTACACTGTGGTGGTGTCTTAGTGCATCGTCGATGTCGAAGTGATCCCACACCGTTTGCCTTGGTTCTTGTATGGATACCTGACGTCTCTCGGTACATGGCCCATACTGTTCTTCTAGACGATGACTAGTAGCTAGACAAGTCCTTGGTAGTTCTTTATTAGCGGTGGGAGCATTGTAGACCACAACCCTCGCTCTCTCAGCTATTTTCTTCAGAGAATCCTTCTCTTGCTCGAGGGCTGTGTTCTTTTTAAGGAGGTCTAGTATCTGAAAGTCAGCAGCCAAAACTTGGTACGTAGTCGGAGCCTCATCCCCTTGTACAACATGCTCTTTGCCAGATCGACTCCTTGGGAATGGCAGGTCCTGCCGATTGCTACAGGCTTCTGGATGGCTATCTTCCAGACCCTGTAGCTCATAAGCATGTTTTTGATTGGTCACCACAGAGACTTCATGCTCTTCTTCGATGAATACGTCATTCGTCAAATCAGCACCCGCCTTCGGAGGGTTGGTACTGGTCTTCACCATCGAGCACGTTGATGTCGACATGATGAAAGAAGTTGAAGTAGACTTGAATGAGGACTTGTGGCTCGTTACCAAAAGTTGAGCAGGAGTCGGTAGAGGTGTGGGTAAGACCTCTAACGATATCCTACAGATGACGCCAAAGATTATGGGGAAAATTTTCATGCCGTCTTGATTAGAGACTTTTCCCCATAATTCTTGATTGAATTAGATGGTTTAGAGAGATAGAAATTAGAATATATATATAGAGAGATGACACAGAGAGTTGTCGAAATTCGATCTTGCGACCTACGTCTCCGGACAAGAGGTGCCACTTGATCTCCATTATAATATGAGTAAATAAGGGGTGTGTGTTCTATCGACAGACCAAGAGAAACTTCGTACAGTAGGGTTGCACGGAGCAACTAGAAGAGGACTCAAAGGAAGAAGAGAGAGCTCTGACTCTAGGATCCTCTCTTCCTCTTATTGAATCACCCACCACTTTTCTATAAGCCATAGGGGTCCTTTTATAGCTGAGGCATGTGCTCGATATGACAGTGATGACATGGCTGTATTAAGGTGGCACTGATCCTGGGCTTGCCTACTTGGGCTAGTTGCGCAGGCCCAATTAGTGTCATTATGAATCTAGAACTAGTGGGGGTGCATAGTGTTGGATATAGGAGAGTGCACATGAGGGATTGTGTGATTGTGTGCTCCCTTGAAAGGATGAATTTAAGGTCCTGCTACCACAATGTAGTGATAGGTTCTAGGATGTGTTTCACCCCCAATAGTCCTAGATAATAACCCCCCCCCCCCCCCCCCCCCCCCCCCCCGAGGCCCAGGTACTAGTGCATAGAGGAAGGTGCAATAGGGTTTGCGCATGTGGAAATGGGACTTGTGAAGAAAGGACTCAAGTACAAATAAATTAACTTGAACCTTTTTGTAAATAATTTTGGACTGAAATATAAATAAAGAGACCCCCAATAGTCCTAGATAATAAACCCCCCCCCCCCCCCCCGAGGCCCAGGTACTAGTGCATAGAGGAAGGTGCAATAGGGTTTGCACATGTGGAAATGGGACTTGTGAAGAAAGGACTCAAGTACAAATAAATTAACTTGAATCTTTTTGTAAATAATTTTGGACTGAAATATAAATAAAGAGACCCCCAATAGTCCTAGATAATAACACCCCCCCCCCCCCCCCCCCCCCGAGGCCCAGGTACTAGTGCATAGAGGAAGGTGCAATAGGGTTTGCACATGTGGAAATGGGACTTGTGAAGAAAGGACTCAAGTACAAATAAATTAACTTGAACCTTTTTGTAAATAATTTTGGACTGAAATATAAATAAAGAGTAAATCTATTAGATCAATTTGTAATTTGAAAAATACTTTAAATAAATAATATTTTAGTAGGAAGCTATTTGTTTAATGGCCTAATGCCATTGATGAGGGTTAATTAGCTAACTAGTTAGTCCTAAACATAAACCTAACATAATCAAGGGCTTAACCTAATGGTCTTAGGTGTCCCAAAGCCAAAGGACACCTAAACCACGGTGTCCCTAAGACAAATGGGGAGGGACACGAAGTGTGGTCTGGGTCTTGGTATAGTAGAGGTGAGATAACGACTCCATAGATGCTAGCGGAGAGTATATCTCGGGGAAACACAATGTCTAGGGCAGGTAGAGAGTCGATGACTAAGAATAATCACCGTGCCGATGGTAGGTGGATCATATGTATTATTTCATAGGGAATCTAGAGGTAGTTCATTACAGTGGCATATACTAGTGGTAGGAGGTACATGAATGGTGTAATCCAAGTGATAAATAAGAATATAGTTGATATTTCAATATCCTTTAGAGATAAGGACTAGCATATCTATCGTACCACATATCGTGGGGTAGGAGGCATGTTTCTTGTCCTCGTTCTGTTGGAGATGGTGTGTCACTTGCTCACTTAGAGTGATGCACTATCACATGAATAATTTAGTTGTATTCAGATCATTTATGTAGCATAGGAAACGTCTTACGTGGCTATTATACCATTATCGTAGGGTTAAGAGGCATGTCTCATATCCTTGTTTGGTTAGGAGGACACATCATCTGCCCACCGAGAGTGTTACAAGGCCACGTGGGTGGTTTAGGAATAGTTTTCATTATCGTAGGGTTAAGAGGCCGACGTGTCTTCTGTTCTTGTTTGGGGGGATGCATCACCTGCCCACCAAGGGTGATTCACAATCATTTGAGTAATCTTGTTTAATCATGAAATGATGTGATGATTTAATTTGTCTTGTGTGTCTATGCCGTGGTGGATGACCAGGCCTTTGGGCTCGGTGATGAATTTGAATCCATAATTCATGTTAGTCAATGTTAGTCAGGTGCTAGATTGGTGTTTGAAACTAGTGAGTTAGCGGATCTCAAACGCATTAAACAAGAATGTCTAGTAACATAGAAAATTCCATGTGTTGACAGAACCTACCACGTTACTTACGGATCTATGAAACCCTTCAAATTCTAAGGACTGACATGACTTGTCACATCCGATTTACAAGCCTTTGGGCCTGGAACCTTAACCCGTACACTAGAAACTGGGCTGAAGCTAACTTCTTTCCCCCACATTTTGGAAGTGTTGGGTCTTCGTCCCACAGAAGTTGGAATTGAGTTTGGGTCATTCCATAGTCTCCACTTGGCCTCCTCAGACACTTAGATGTCCATGCAATCCCCGAGGCCTAATTGGTTGGGGTGGAGTTACTAACTGGCATGTGACACAAGACTGGCGCAGTTGGTGGGTTATTAACTTGGAATATCCAGTGTAGACCTGCGAGGCCGGGGTAGAGTCAATGGGAGTACGATTTTGTTCCAACCTCCTTAAAGAGGTTGGATGTTCCAGGTCTCACTCATTGGTCCATATCGAGGGTATGTTTGTCATTTTGTTTATCATTGTGAAATGACCAAAAGCCCTTGATATGGACCAATGAGAGAGACCGGAAACATCCAACCAGGAGGTTGGAACAAAATCGTACTCAGTCAATGGTGGGTGCTTGTCCTTTGTATTACCCTAGACTAGTTATATGAAGTACATTAGTGGCTTATGTTATATGTAAGATGTGAATGCTAATTACACACCCTATAGTGCGTTAACAGACTTCTAGTTAGGGGTGGCAATGGGTCATGTCGGGTTGGGTTCTTGTTGTGTCTAGTTTCGGGCCGTGTCTAAAACCCCTAGATCCGAACCCGACCCGTTTAGCTAATCGTGTCTAGATCCTAAGCCCGGACCCGACCCGCTTATGAAACGGATAGACCCGATACGACCCGTTAGACCTGTTTACCACTCGGATCTATTCAGTTGACCCGATCTGACCCAATTCGACAAGACCCGACCTGACCCATTGCCCGCTGGTACTACATATTACAGTATCAGATTGCGGGTAGACTAGACCTGACCCGACCCGTTGAATTTTAAACGGGTCTTCCCGGGTCTACCGTGTCCATACCCTAAACCTGGACCTGACCTGTTTATTAAATGGGTCTATCGTGTCGACCCGTTTAACCCTGACCCAGACCCGCTAACTTCGTGCCGGGTCGTGTACTCGGGTCCAAAATTTCCAGCCCTATTTCTAATAGATTGTTAGAGTGACTCTTATTGAGTCCATTGGTCTTTCTAAGTTTTTCTAGGTGAATGGAGTTAGGGTCATTCTCTAGTCTCTATGTTGGTATCCTCGAACACTTAGAAGTGTGATCGAGGTATCAACCATAGTATATGTGAGGAAGCAACACCACAGATCGTCGATGAAAGTCTAAATCGTAAATCTTTTGTGGCTTGTGTGGCTAGGTGCAGTTATGATCGGCAATGACACCGTACTGACGGTGAGGGGAAATCTTACCAATGACACCATGGAACCATTTTCGCTATTTTACTTGCACAAACCCCGAAGCCTATGGTTAGGGGCAGAGTTAAGGAATTGCGGTTATTCGTTACAATAGGCTACGCTTGCGTTTATGAGTATGACAATGGGTTACAATAATAGCTTATGCCACGTATCAGATTTGAATGACAATTTGTATTTTGGAGTGCATTAACCATTCGAGGTACGATATTACTGAGGTATGATACTATTGAGGTAAAATATTACTTGAGATACAATACTATTTAAGGAACGATATTGACTTATGTAATATATCGAATGTGAATGTTAATTAAGAACCATTTTATATGTTATAAGACTTCTAATTGATTGTTAGAGTGACTCTTACAGAGTCACTTAATTATTGTACACAAACCCAGGTACAAGCAAAGCAGGAGTTGAGTTCGTGGTCCAGGTGGATATACGTGGCTGATGAAAGTGGTTCTTCGGGGCCGAACTTTCATTCGAATAAGGTCTCATGATCTTATCGACGTCAACTCTTGATGAAACTTGGCTTGGATTGAAGAAGTAGGTTGTTGATCAGACTGGAATCACACTCTATTAGAAAATGGAAAGCAATGGAAGGATAGGAAAAGACAGGCATTTGCGGGGAGATTTAGGAAAAGATAGGCTCTAGGATCTTTGTAGTTGCTGAAGATGTATTGTAGATTGTACCAGAGGAACGACAAATTTTGAGGAGCTAATCTTTTAGATTGGTTGACTTGTTGAATCATTGCAATATTTATCCCAAGAATTATTTGTAAGGATGTTAAATCGAATAGTGAAAGTTTACTTCTGTGGATTTTTGCTTATTATACCAACTATTGTTGTAAATCATAATCATAACAAAAATAAGTGTGAGGATCATCTAAGCCTAATTCAGAGTGGCTATGAGGAATGTCTTGCTCTCCAGGCTAGAGCATCATGCTCCTATGAGAACATCACTCTTAGAAGGGTTAGGGAGATGTCTCCCTTGTTCTACGAGTGATGCCCTCAATAGTTGAGTGGTTCTCTCTCTCTCTCTCTCTCTCTCTCTCTCTCTCTCTCTCTCTCTCTCTCTCTTAGAATGGATTTCATATCTTCTTTGGGAGAAAATGACTGTACACCTGGTATCTTGAGTGTTCTAGTGTCATCAGACCATAGGTTGGTCCTTTTTAGGGACTGGACTCACTACCGGGTACCTTGTGGTTCAAGCTTGCACCTTAGGCTTTGAGTTGGTCTGAGCAAGGGAGAATAAATTAAACATAAAAGATTTGTTATCTCTTTCAAACAAAAAAAATCACACGCGGGGTTTTTGGGTTCCGATAAAAATTCGGGGCGTAACATACTAGCTTTGCACACTTTCTTCCAAGTGTTGTATGTTTCGAACTTACCATATATCAAGATGGTACATTAACCAACTTGGGCCAAGGTGAGTTAAACCTATGATGACTTGACCATGGATAAGCTTTCTTCCCATAGAAGTTTCATCCTAAGGTTAGACTGTTAGAGACCATAGTGGATTTTTTTCCACAAACATGGGCCAATTGGGGTCAAACCTATGGGGGCTTTATCCCGACGGAGCTTTTTTCCCATAGAAGTTTTATCCTATACTCGGATTGTCAGAGACCATGGTGGGTTTTTTCCCCCAATCATGGGTCAAGGCAGATTAAACCTATGGAGGATTAATCCCAAATGAGCTTTATTCCTATAGGAGTTTTATCTCATACTTGGACTATCAGAGCCATGGTAAATTTGTCCCCTCATTGGCCAAGGCAGATTACACGTTTGGGGGCTTTATCTCGAATGAGTTTTCTTCCCATAGTAGTTTTATCCCACAATTGGACTGTCAAAGACCATGGTGGATTCGTCCACTCATGGACCAAGACGAGTTTCACGTATGAAAACTTTATCCTGTAGGAGCTTTCTTCTCATAGGAGTTTTATCCCACACTCGGACATTCTGAGACCCAGGTGGGATTTTTCCCACTTTTTGGCCAAGGAGAGACTTCTCCGCCCAACCAATCAATCGAGTCAAGTCGAATGTCTGATCGAACATTAGTACAGTCTGTAGATTCGGAGGTTGATGTCTTTGAGTTGAATCTTCTAAATATCGAAGGACAGTTAACACGAGATGTGATCTTGGAGTTCAGCCGAAGCCTACATCTCCGTGCTACAGGGAGCAACCCGAATTCACTAACACTTAGATTGAAGTGACCTCGACAGGCCGAGTGTCACTGGTCTTTCTTCTAAAAAGAAGATCGAAGAGTAAGAAGGCCAGAGCTCTGGGTTTTTGAAAGTGATTCTGGAATCAGGAATTCGATTTCAGATTTCGATCCTTTACATTTGAAGAGTCTGTTATTTATAGAAATCTTTGGGAGGAAAACTGGGGTAAATGACGGTTTCTGCTGTCGTATCTGGGGATTCCCCAGACAGGACTGATGGGTCCCTCTGTCGTCTCTGTGGACCCTCCAGGCAGGGCCCATGGGTCCCGCAGTCATCTTTATGGACCCCCCCAGGCAGGGCCGGTGGGTCCCGCTGTTGTCTCTGTGGACCCCCCAGGCAGGGTCGGTGGGTCCCGCAGTCAAATATGTGGACCCCTCAGGCAGGGAAGGTGGGTCCCGCTGTTTGTGAAGCCTCTGTTCAAAATTTGCACCCACAGTAAGGAGAACCAAGACAATCTAACTCCTTCACCTTTGATAGAAGTGTTGATGAGGAGGCCCAATGCGGTCCAAATCTTCTACCTCTAATGCAAGTATGGGCAAGGAGGGTCAAAGCGGTCTAACTACTTTGCCTCTAATGTGTGTATGAAGAGCCAAAGAGGTCTGATTACTTTGCCTCTATCGATTATTTATGGATAACAAGCTGGGTTCTTCCCGAACTTAGGTTTCCTAAGGCCAAAGTGGAAAATTCATCCCACTTATTGGGCCAGTGGGAGGCTTTGCACTTGGAGTGTCAGAGGCCAAGGTGGGAAATGAACCACACTGAGGTCGGGGTGGGTTGGTCCCATATATAGGAGATTTTGTACTCAAAGTGTCAGAGGCCAAGGTGGGAAATGCACCACACTTGAGTCAAGGCGGGTTGGTCTCGTAGGAGGTTCCGCACCCAAACTTAGTACTTGCTTCGGTATCACCATTCTCCTTTGACAACCTAAAGGGAATGGATTGATATGAAACTGAACTTTCCCTACTGATAAAACTTGTAAAGTTACTTACGTGCCGTTAGCCAAACACACCTTGTTGTTTGTGGAGAATAATGTTGTTGATTGCCGGGCGAGAGCTGAGGCGGCTGAAGATGTTGTCTTGTTGATGCATCGGTATTGCCATGTATCGTCTGCCTTGTCCTCGTTCGAGTTTAGGATAGCATAGGGGTTCACCGTTCACTATTGGTTGAGGTGCCCAACTCTTTGGACGGGTTACTCCATATCTAGTTTGTCTGCCTGGTGATATGTAGGCATGGCAGCTTGCTTCATTGCTTGGCGAGCCCACGTGATCATGTGGTTTTGGGTCACAAGACTCGTCACCAGGTCTTGGGTGAGGAGGGTGTCTCCTCTCGAGGAATAGCTCTTGGATTTATGACGACATCCTCCGTTGAACTCCAAGGAGCCCAAGTAGGAGTACTTTGTCTTGGAGGCTGGATCTAGGAAAGGTTCCATTTCATGCCTTGACTGTTTCATGGAGCCAGGGTGCCCGAGAGGTTGCTTTACTGCATAAAGACTCATCCATCCGCTCCATGGTGGTTTTGAGGGATTGAGCTCGTTGGTGAGAAGTAGCTTGCCTTCGCGTCAACACCATTTTGTCGATGAGCCTGGGCCACTTTATGATTCTAAGCCTGAGATCTAATAGATTTTGATGTGGAAAGCTTCTTCTTGAGAGGCCTCATGGTGGGTGCCAGATTGTGTGTATAGTTTTTTGGGAGTAAACCTTTTACTCAAGAACATAGTAGATCTTCTTCGAAGCTGAAGATCCTGGACTTCTCTTCTCATTCTTCTCTCTTCTGGTATTAATCGAGGTAAGGATAAAGCGATGGAGATCTGGGTTCCATAGAGCTTGGGCACCCTCTAAACTACCTGGATCTTGAGTGGGGATGAAGGAAGGTTTGAGGCTCTTAGAACGGATGTCCTCAGATCCTTCTTCTTACTCAAAGTGAAGGATTATAGGAGATAAGAAGAGAGTATGAGATAATTGATTGTTGTGAATGTGGTGATCTTTATTCACTTCTAAGATGTTGTATTTCTGTAGGGTTTTATGATATTAACTAACATCTTTCTTTCCTTTTATAGTTAATTTGGAAGGATGGGAGTATATGTTTCATACAAGGCACATGCTCCCCCACATGAAGCGGTGTGAACTTGACCAATCCTGTAAGGGCATCTGTCTTTCAACATGAGGCGGTGCATGCTCGGCCTATCCTACGTAGGCAGATGTCTCCTCTATGTTTGTTCAAGAGTTGTTCCCCTCATATGCTTCTAGGCGTGTTCTCTCTTTTGAAGGGGTGACTTGATGTGTTCCCCCTTTCGAAGGGGTGGTTTGCTATGCTCTCCCTTCTAAAAGGGTGACTTGTTTTTGTTTTAGGCTTGGTTTCTTGGTTCTGTTTAAACGGGAGAAGAGTTCGGTTCTGTTACTACTTTGTTTGGCTCTTTCGATTCTTCTCTTCGAAGGATTTTATTTGTAATGCCGAGTGAGGACGTGAATATTTTATGTACCCACAAGTTCTTTTCTACAATTCAAAAATGAAGAAGAGTCAAAACTTTACTCGGTCTTACCCGAAAACCCGAGATTATACCTTCAGGACAGACCCAGAATTGGACCCTTGACTTATGACAAGGCTGGACTTGACTCGACAAGCCCCACGAACCTGCCCAGGCTCCACTCTCCTTGATCTGGTACTACTTTGGCCCAGCCCATCTCTACTCAGCCCAATTAATGTCGCTAGGACCAAATGGAGTGAGGGTTTTTTTCTTGTTGTAATCCAATATATATAAGGAGGCTACAAGAAACAAAAATCCAGTGCCAAAAACACCTTAGACCAGACAACCACTGACCAAGGTCGTGTCCAGGTCTTGGATAGCACCAAAAGCCCCTTTCCCGTCCTATTGCTTCCAAGACTGCGCTAGGGAAATTAGACCAGAAAAGACTTGGCTGAGCGGACATCCTTCCCAGGTTGGCGAGAATGTCGGCTAGTCCATTAGCTTCCCGATATATGTGAGACCATCGCACTGAGGGAAAAGTCAAGCCATTCGTTGGCAATCTTCAATAATAGAGTCAAAAGGTCGAGTGACTTTGAATTGTTGTATGATGTGTAGAGAATCCTCTTCAAATCCATAATGGGACCTATGGAGGAAAAAGTAGAAACAAACCGTATGCCTCAATAAAGAGCCATTTTTTTGGCATAATCAACTATAGGGCATAAAACACGATACGCAGCACCAAAAATCACACAACCACGCCAATCTCGAATGAGGAAGCCACTCCTCACTGACCCACAAACAGGGTCTACCGATCCATCAAAATTTAATTTGAGTTCCCCCAGATAGGGAGGAACCCAATGCACTGAGTAGTTGTAGTTGGCCGTAGTGGTGGGAAAGACCACCGACCAAATATAGTTCCCTATACAAGGAAAGGATGCGGATAGCCACTAATAGAGGGCTTTCATATATCCCCTGAAAGATAGTGAAGTTACGTGATTTCCAAATTTGCTAAAAGGCCTATAGCAGCAAAGTAGGTTGGAATTTACAGAGCCTAGGCGGCCAGTTGTCCCCTCCTTGAAAAACTAGCAAGAAATCACCAACAGTAGAGACATGCAATACCAGGCCAGGTTATGTTTGCTCATGTGCAAACCTCACCCCAAAAAGCTGTGGAATGAGGGCAATCACACAGGGCATGATTTATGTCCTCCATAGGCACAAAGCACCTGTTACAGCCTAAAGGTAGACTCAAACCCCTGTGCACCAAAAGTTGGTTTTAAGTCAAAATACCATGCAAATTCTTCCAGCCAAAACTCTAAGCCCAGGGCGAAAAAGATTATTTCCATAGAAGCATCCAAGGGTTGTAGGATCCTACCATCCCAGGTTGCTTAGGATAGATGGCCTTGTAGGCAATCGAAGGGGTCATCGTCGTCCAGCCGGAAAACCCCCACATGAAAGGATGATCTGAAGGTTGGGATAGGATAGGAATCAAAACAATATTGTTGCACCAAAATAGAGGAAAATTATGGATTAGCAATTCAAGATTCCAGTCCACACCTGCCTAAGTGATGTGGAACAAATGGTACATCGAGGTGATGTGCTTGCACACCCTCGAGTCAAAACATAAAGGAAGCCAATTGAAAGGAGTAATTGGTAGAAGCCCACGAGACCTCCCAAGGATTTTATAGTCGGCTAACTTCCAAATAGTAGATACACAGTTAGCTCGGAGGATGGGAATCCCCAATTTAATAGCGTGCCAATCCCAAGATATAGTAGTCGGTGAGGGCCAGTGCTAAGAATCTACCCATATTTAGCAAGACAAAGAGACCTCCAGGTCGAATGAGTGGAGGTGAGAAGATCGAAACCCCTCTTAACCATGAATGCTACACGAATTTGTCATAGCAACCGAATGCCCAAACCACCCTTCCGTATTGGGCTACAAACATTAATTCAATAAATGTATACCTGCCAAGGAATGTGAAGAAGCCCAAAGAAACCTTCTTAGATCCTTGTCGATTTGATCCAAAATACCGTTAGGAACCCACCTATGAGAATGAGTAAAAACCGACAATAAAGACAGGACAGATTTAAGCAATAGTAAACAACCATAGAAGGATAAATACGAGGCCTTCCAACCTGCCAATTTAGAAAAGACCTTCGAAGTGAGGCTCCCATGTCTCTAGTTAAAAAACGTTTCCCCCAAATAAGTGAAAGGTTCTAGCTACTCCGAGAAGCCGAGATAAGTCGTGAAGTAGTACTTGGCAGCTGGAGTGACCCTAGGGTCAAAAATGATCGAATATATATATTTGGATAGATTGAGGTGTTGCCCGGATCATTCTCCGTATTTGTTTAG
This sequence comes from Chamaelirium japonicum, assembly GCA_947650365.1. Taxonomy (NCBI): domain Eukaryota; kingdom Viridiplantae; phylum Streptophyta; class Magnoliopsida; order Liliales; family Melanthiaceae; genus Chamaelirium; species Chamaelirium japonicum. The sequence goes on from OX393552.1 coordinate 7,716,603, forward strand.
AAGATTTATCACGAGAGAGACCTAAAAATAAGAGTTTTGGAAAAACATCACAGTATCATTTGCCTAAGCAATCGAGGTCGTGGAAGGTCCCTGAGGTGAGGGGCGCACGCCCCTCAGGCTTCCTTGATTTCTTAACGCCACCAAATTATGATTAAGAACCTCGGAACCTAGAATAAGCAAATAGGGAGATAGGGGGTCTCCCTGCTTTAAACCACGAGAAACTGAAAACCAAGAAGTGGGGGATCCATTAAGTAGGATAGAGAATGAGGAGCGTTCGTTGCAGGCACAAATCCAATGAGTCCAGAGCGGGGAGAAACCAAATCGAACCGATACCTTAAAAAGGAAATCCCATTCCATACGGTCATACACCTGAGCCATGTCCAATTTGAGAGCAATAGTATCCGCATTCCACGACTGAGATCTCATAGAGTGAAGGGCCTCCTGAGCCAACAGGATGGAATCCGCAATATTGCATCCTCGAAGAAACACCACCTGCTCAAGGGAAATAATTTTGGGCAGGATGACTTTGAAATGATTGACGAGAATACAAGTGATGAGTTTATAAATCATTGAACAAAGATTAATAGGTCGGAAATAGGTCGGATGGGTTGGGTCTTGGCACTTAGGAATCAACACCACAAAAAAGGCTTTCCAATGCAGTGGCATATAGGCTGTATGAAAGAAATACAGGATGTCGTTGGTGACCTCGACCCCAATCCTCTGTCAATTATTCTTGAAGAATTCAACCGTAAAACCATCAGGACCAGGTGCCTTGTTAAGGGGCAGAGAGAAAAGGGTTTTCTGTGACAGTAACTGACCGAGTAAGTCAGGCATTGTCATTTGGAGTGACCAGAAGTGGTACATGTTCAAGTATAGAGGCATGGTTGATAACGAGGGACGCTGACCATTTATCAATGAAATAAAATTTGAGAAGGCGTCCAATGTCAGGACGTTCAATGACAATATTGTCGTCATCATCAACTAAAGAGTGAATGCAATTAGATTTGCGGCGGATGAGCTTGGATCTATGGAAAAACCTGGTATTACGGTCACCTTCGTTCAACCATTGAATGTGAGATTTTTGCTTCCACTTAGTCTCAATCGAAGCAGAGACGTTAAGAAAATCTGCGGATAACTCACAGAGCTCTAAATGTTGATCAAGCGAGAAGGCGAATCTAGACTCTAGACACTGGAAGGAAGTAATTTGGTGCTCGAGCTAAGTAGCCTTGGCTTTTAGCCGCCCAACCACCTCTCGATTCCAAGTAAGAATATGATGATCGAAAGTTAGATAAATTAGTATCCAAGACATAGAAAGGGTTGAGAATGGAGGAAGTCCTTCAAAGTTAGGTAGGATAGCCGAAAATATTCGAAGAAAAAAGGACGATGACCCACAGAGATATGGGGGTAAAAATTGATTAAACAAGGGCAGTGATCCGAGCCTAAGCGAGCAAGATGTTCAACCTTGGCTTCAGGGTACTGGTCAAACCAACTCAGGTTATTGAAACCAAGGTCGATACGCTCAAAACATTTGCGGGATCCTTGTTGGAGATTCGTCCAGGTAAATAAAGCCCTCAAAAAGTCAAGATCCAAAAGGCCTGCAGATAAAATACTTTGCCGAAAATCACAGACACTAGTATCCATATGGAATCCCAAGCCTCGTCTGTCATCTGGGTGTAAGAGGACATTGAAATCCCCAACCAGAAGGAGAGGTGAATTAATCGAGATAGGGACAAACCTGATCGGCACAGGTCCCGTTTTTCAGAAACATTAGTCAAAGCATAAATTGTGGCCAAAATCCAGGTGGGGAATTGGGAAGAGAAATGGTCCTGACTGCTAGTTGTCGGTGAGGGGAGTAAAAGGTCATCTGCCCCACCAAAATCTACCAAAGGATGAGCATACCTCCCAATATTCTCTGAGCCGGAACCACAAAACAGTTCCAACCAGGACTGATGCAATGAGCATGCCATTGGGCATTACAAGCTGAAAATATAGTTTCCAACAAGCAAAAAAAGACAATCTGGGTATGGGACAGGATGAAACGACAGTGATTCCATTGGGCCCGCTTTTTGTCCCCCCGATAATTCCATGAAATGAGATTTGTGGGTGCAAATTTTGACTAGAAGCCTCATAGACTGACCCACCAGCCCTGCCAGGGGGGTCCACACAAACGACAGCGGAACCCACCAGCCCTGCCTGGGGGGCCCACAGAGATAACCGCGGGACCCACCAGCCCTGCCTAGAGGGCCCACGAAGACTACTGTGAGACCCACCAGCCCTGCCTGGAGGGCCCACGAAGATTACCGCGGGACCCACCAGCCCCGCCTGGGAGGCCCATAGAGACAACAGCGGGACCCACCAGCCCTGCCTGAGGGGTCCACGGAGACTACTGCGGGACCCACCAGCCCTGCCTGGAGGGCCCACGAAGACTACCGTGGGACACACCAGCCCTGCCTGGGAGGCCCACAGAGACAACAGCGGGACCCACCAGCCCTGCCTGAGGGGTCCACGAAGACTACTGCGGGACCCACTAGCCCTGCCTGGAGGGCCCACGAAGACTATCGTGGGACCCACTAATCCTGCCTGGGGGGCCCACAAAGACTACCACAGGACCCACCAGCCCTGTCTGGCAGGTCCACACATACGACAGCGGGACCCACCAGCCCTGCCCGGGGAATCCCCGGATACAAAGGCAAAAACTGCCATTTGCCCCGGATTTTCTCCCAAAGCTTTTCTATAAATAGCAGACCCTTCAAATATAAAAGGATCTGAAATCTGATTCTTGAAACCAGATACCAGAATCCATAAACCCAGAGCTCTGACTTCGATATTCCATTCCTTCGATCTTTCTTTTCGAAGAGATCAGTGACACTCGGCCTGTCGAGGTCACTTCGAGTGAAGTATTAGTGAATTCGGGTTGCTCCCTATAGCACGAAGACGTAGGCTTCGACTGAACTCCGAGATCACACTTTGGGTCAACCTTCTTACTGTTTGCATATCGAAAGTCTTAACTCAAAGTCACTAAAACAATGACCTTCGAACCTACCTCCCATTCAACAGATCGATCACCATTCAACAGATCGATCAAAGACCTTCGACTCAACTTCAATTGACTAGTTGGGCGGAGTTTTCGGATCAGCACGAAAATTATCCCCCACAGTTTGGCGCCATCTGTGGGATCGAACGAGAAGCTAAGCTCACTTTACAACAAACATTAGATCGGTTGAGCAGACAACCGGTCTAGATAGTGAAACTTTCCAGCCCCTTCGGTTGAGTAGACAACCGTTAGGACACCGGCAATCTTGTTGCATCCTTCGCTTTCTCTAAATGGTGAGGACGAAGTATCAGGATCATCCAGAGGGAAGTAACACACGTCAAGCCCATCTAGAGACTCGTTTGATGAGTCAGCGACTCAACTTTGGGCAGCCCCTCACTGTCCTCGAAATGGGAGCTTATTCAGGAAGCGAAAGATCAGTCGATCAATCGATCGCCCCACATCTTCGACAGTCGATCGGGCAAACTACCCCTGCTCCTGTTGAGGACCCTCCACCCACCTACCAAATCTCAGCAGTCGACTTTCAACTATTGCAATTGGCTAAGCAGAACGCCACCCTCACAGCTGAAAGGGATGCCCTCAAGAAGGCTGCCTCCGAAGTCAGGATTGCTCCTCGTCCCTTTATTTGATGAGAGAGTCGATCCACCTCGGCAATCGATTCACTCCGAGCCACGAAGGTCAATGGGCACCGCTGCCCACGAGAGGATTCATCGCAACCCAACCCCCTCTGCAGCTCCAAGGAAGCAGAGTGTCTGGGATCGTATTGACGATGAGTCCTCTCAATCTTTCTCAGGTCGCAACTGTGTCAGACAGGCACAGTCAATGTCCAACCTACGAGTGAGGCATCGGATGAAGGAAGAACCCGCCAAGAGCAGAGCCTCTCCATCTCTCCCACTCCAATATGAAGCCGCAGTCGATCTTCGTCACCAGATCCATCCGGCCACTACTCAAGGGCTTGTACAAGGCCTCTTGATCTTGCCCCTCGATCTGCATCCAGGTCAAGGACACGGTCGTAGAGAAGGATACTCTTCTGCTGGACCCCTCCACCGAAGTTTATTTACCTCACCCTTCCCGAGAGGTTGGAGGACTCCGACCCTCCCGAAGTTCAACTGCCTCAAAGGAGATCCTACCCTCCACATCCTAGCCTTCAAGCAAGCTTTAACGCCGCACGAAGAAGAGAACAATCTGCTCTGCCGCACCTTTGCTGGGAGCCTCGATGAGCCTTCTCTCGATTGGTACCACAATCTCCGCGCTGGGTCTATCACCCAGTTCGGAGTATTGGCAAACCACTTCGTGCAGCACTATCAACTCAACTTGAAGCCTGAAAAGAAGCTCGATTCTCTCTACCGGCTAAGGATGGGAGCTGATGAGAGTCTTTGTAGTTTCATACGAAGATTCTGCAACGAGCACGCCGCTCTCTTCGGACGGCATTTGGCCGATGAGGCAATCATGTTGGCTTTCCAAAATGCTCTCCGGTTCGATTTGCATATCTACAACGACTTCATCAACAATCCTCCCCCTTCCCTGGGTTTAATGTTTGATCGAATTCAGAGAGAAATCGAAGTCGAAGATGATCAAGTCGCCCGAAAGGGACGAGAAACAAAAAGATGACCTACCGATAGGGAAGCCCCAAAGTACACCACCAAAGCTCACAATGCGGAGGCATTGGCCCCCCCATCATCGAAGCGACCAAGGAACGATGGACGTAGATCACCTCCAAAGAAGACTACATTCATAGATTGGACCCTCCTAATCGGGCAGATCCTCGATCAAATTCAACATGAAGAGTTCCTCCGAAGACCAAATCCTCTACAACGGATACCAAAGTCACCGCTGATAAAATGGTCTACTGTGATTTTCATCGCAGTCACGACCATTCCATCGATTGATGCTATTGACTGAGGTATCATCTAGAGGACTTGCTACGAGAAGGCCATATCCGGGAATTTGTCAAAGGTGGGCAAGATCAACACCGACCTTCTGCGAAGGGGAAGGAAGCTTGCTGGATCCACCAAGTCTCTACTAATCTATCAACCGTCTCCGTGCGAGCCAACATTTTTGGCATCCATGGAGCGCTCCACAATCAAATGCTGACCGGTAAAGAGGTTGACCGGCAAGTGCGACGCATCTTCAATATTCGCTCCACAGCGAACAAAGAGGATACATGGATCGAGAAACCCATAAAAGGCCTAGCATGGCCATCTATCATCTTCAATGACTCTGACCTTCAAGGAGTCCATACTCCACATTGGGATCCCCTGGTCCTCCGGCTCATCATCGATGGGAGCACTGTCAACCACATTCTCATCAACACCGGAAGCTCCATCGACATCATATTCTTAGATTGCTTCAAACGCCTGGGACATAAATACTCAAGCCTTGAAGTCATCCCGACTGTGATCACAGGCTTCAATGGTGAGCAAAGCATGACAATAGGGGAGTCAAGGCTCACCTTCAACCTCAGCCGGGAGACTCGAGTCTCCGTAAGGTTCGCCATCGTCTAAGGGACTTCCAACTACAACATTATTCTTGGGCGACCATTCCTCCATCAGATCAATGCTATCCCCTCCTCCTACCATCAACTCCTCAAATTTGCAATGGGAGAGGGTATTGTCTACATCCGAGGAGATCAACAAGCTGGGCGATCCTGCGAAGCGACTGCCGCAAAAATAGACCGTCGAGTAGACTTGGCACCACCAAAGCGCCCGAGAAATGAAACAGGCCCTTCTTCAAGATAGCAACCAAAGGAGATCCCACTGGCTGAACCTCCACCAATCGAGTGGGAGACCTCACCTTCAATTGAAGAAATTATTCCAATAAACATTGGCAGTGGTGATCTCCCTCGAGAGACTTTCATGGGTACCGGTCTCAGCGACGCAGAAGCGCGAGACATGGTATCCTTCCTTCAATCCAACATTGACATCTTCGCTTGGTGCTTCGAAGATATGCCCGGGATTAACCCCGATGACGCATGTCGCCGACTTGCTATCAAAGAAGGAGTGAAGCCCGTCAAGCAAAAACCACGAGCAATTCGACCAGAATGTCAGACTGCCGTTCAAAAGGAGATCAGTAAGCTACTCGCAGCAAGCTTCATCTGTGAAGTAGATTACCCTACTTGGATCTCCAACATTGTCGCGATCCCAAAGAAGAATGGAAAAGTCAGAGTCTGCATCGACTTCACCAACCTCAACAAGGCGTGCCCCAAAGACCTATTCCCCATGCCAAGGATAGATAGACTCGTCGACGCCACTACTGGCCACGAGCTACTATCATTCATGGATGGATACTTCAAGTATAACCAGATCCCCCTGCATCCGGATAATAGGCAGAAAACTTGCTTCTTGACAGACCGAGGCCTCTACTGCTACAATGTAATGCCCTTCAGCCTTAAGAACGCTAGATCAACCTATCAAAGGCTAGTCACGAAGATGTTCGAAGAATAGATCGGCTGTAATGTCGAAGTCTACGTCGATGATCTTCTCACTAAAAGCTTATACCGGGAGAACCACCTCTCCGATCTGACAGAGACATTTCAGATCCTTCGAAACTATCGCATAAAGCTCAACCCAGCTAAGTGTGCCTTCGGAGTTCAATCGGGCAAATTCCTGGGTCATCTCGTGACCAGGAGAGGCATCGAAGTCAATCCTGACCAGATTCGAGCAATCCTCAATATGCCTTCGCCTACAAATCGGAAGGAGGTTCAGCACCTCACTGGAAGACTAGCTGCTCTCATTCAGTTCATCTCAAAATCTTCCGACAAATGCAAGCCTCTGTTCGATAAATTATGGAAGGTAGACACCTCCGGATGGAGTCCGATCTGCGAACAAGCCTTCCAAGACGTCAAGAACTATCTCACAAGAGCTCCTATCCTTGCAGCTCCACTTGCAAAGAAAGATCTTTGGCTCTACCTTGCCGTGATCAATCAAGCCATCAGTGTGGTCTTAGTAAGCAGAAGGGAAGGTGTAGAGCGTCCAGTCTATTATATCTGCCACACCCTTCTTCCGACAGAGACTCGCTATTCAAAAATCGAGAAGGTCATACTGGCCTTACTTACGGCCTCACGACGCCTACGACCCTATTTCGTCTCTCACCCGATAACAGTTGTCTCGGAACACCCACTCAAAGACATTCTTGATAAAGCAGGTCGAGCGGGTCGAATGACAAAATGGGTGATCAAGATGAGCACTCTTGGGATTCAATTCGAACCTCGTACTTCACTCAAAGGGCAGGTGGTTGTTGACTTCCTTGCTGATTTTCCTATAGAAGACCCCATTACATGGGAGGAAGATGTTGATATGCGCCTCGAAGACGAAGATGAACCTCTATTCAATCTAGTTCCAAAGGCCCTCAATCCGAGCCTTGAGGCTCCTACTACCTCTCCAGCCCGATGGAAACTCTACACTGATAGAGCTTCAAGTGCGATCGGTTCGAAAATTGGGATAGTCTTGATATCCCCCGAACTCGATCATCTTCAAAAGGCCATTTTCCTCGGGTTCAACGCTACTAACAATGAAGCCGAGTATGAGGCACTCATCTTCGGATTAGAAATTGTTGAATCCCTGGGGGTAGATCGACTTACCATCTACAGCGACTCACAACTAATAATAAGGCAGATCAACGGGGAGTACACAGCGCGAGAAGAAAGGATGTAGCATTACCTAGCTCTGGTGCGGCATCACCAACAATGTTTTGCTATCATCGAATTCATCCAAGTCCCGAGAGCAGAAAATCGAGAAGCAGATGCCCTAGCTAATGCCGCTTCGATTCTTGGAGACTCGCTCGGAGAAAGGCGAATATAGATCGACTATCAAGAGTCGCCCAAGACTATCATCGAGCAACAGATCGTAGCCACTACTGAAAGATCTGGGGTTTAGAAACAGCCAACCTCCAGTCTTGCTATGGTAAACGAACTCGAAGATTGGAGACAGCCAATCTTCGACTTCTTCAAACAAAGCAAAATGCCAGAAGACCCAATTCAAGCCAGAAGACTTCAAAGGAAACTTCCATGCTACAGCCTCCAAGAAGCGGATCTCTACTTTAGATCGCATAGTGGGATGTTGCACAAATGTGTTGGTCCCCTACAAGCAAAGGCGATCCTGATCGACATCCATTCTAAAGCCTGCGGGAATCATTCGGGTGGAAGATCTCTCGAGGCCATGACAAAAATTCAAGGTTACTACTGGCCAACAATGGTAAGGGATGCTCACCAAGTGGTTCAAAGGTGCGAGCCTTATCAATGACACGCTCGGGCTATCCATCTCTTGGGTCCTTTCCTACCAACACCCAGTAAGAATAAGTATCTACTGTTAGCCACAGAGTACTTTACCAAATGGGTGGAAGCGGTGCCACTCTTCCGAGAGACTGATGATGAAGTCATCAAGTTCATCAGACATAACATCTTCTTAAGGTTTGGCACGCAATAAATCCTGATTGCTGACAATGGAGCTCAATTTGATTTCGATAAATTCCATTAATTCTGTCTAAACCACGGGATCAAGCTCTTCTACTCAACTCCAAGGTACCCTCAGTGCATCGGTCAAGTTGAAGCCTCTAACAGAGCTATCCTTGGCTTACTCAAGAAGAAACTCGATGAAAAGAAAGGATTGTGGGAGAAGGTCCTACCTGAAGTCTTGTAGGGATATCAAACTACTCCTAGGCGATCGACAGGATTCTCGCCCTTTCGTCTGACCTATGGATCAGAAGGAATTCTCCCAACAGAAGTCATCTCTAATACTCTGAAGACTAGAGCAGTCGAAGAAGGGATAAATGACGAACTTCGTACTGATGACCTCGACTTTTCAAAAGAGGTGCGTGATCAAGCAATCATCCGCATTGCCATTTACCAGCAGAAGATCAAACGAGCCTACGATCTGAAGGTCATCAAAAGACACTTTCCTGTCGGAAGCTTGGTCTTTAGAGCGGTCTTCTACAACACCAGAGAGCACAGCTGCGGAAAATTAGCTCCCAATCAGGAAGGACCCTACATAGTTGAATCGATGGGAGGCAAAGGATCCTATCGCTTGATCTCATCAGAAGGAGATCGACTACCACGAGCCTGGAATGCTAGACATCTCAAAATGTTCTATCCTTGATGTAACCTCCTTACTGAATGAAGTATACTTTCGAACATCCATCTCGTCTATTCAAACCCTCAAACAATTTTGAGTTGTGAGACAGCACAACCTTCGATTACCAGGTCATTTAACAAGTTTGGGAGCTAGTATTGCGATACGACCCCTTATAGGCAGATATTAAACGATTTCGAGTTATAAGACAGCACAACCTTCAATTATCCAGTTGTTTTAACAAGTTTAGGAGCTCGTGTTGCGACACGATCCTTTACAGGCAGATGTTAAACAACCTTCAATTACCAGGTCGTTTAATAAGTTTGGGAGCTAGTGTTGCGACATGAACCCTTATAGGTAGATGTTAAACGATTTTGAGTTGTGAGACAGCACAACCTTCAATTATCCAGTTGTTTTAACAAGTTTGGGAGCTCGTGTTGCGACAGAATCCTTTACAGGCAGATGTTAAAAACCTTCAATTACTAGATCGTTTGATAAGTTTGGAAATTCGTGTTGTGACACGACCCTTTACAAGCAGATGTCAAACGGTTTCGGGTTGTAAAACAATAACTCTCAATTATCAAATTGGTTAACAAGTTTGGACGTTTGTGTTGCAACACAACCCCAGACAGGCAGGTTGTTAAACATTCGATTGTTCGATTCAAAACATTAACATTCAAAGAATTCAAACACAAGACAATTCTATTCAAATATCAAAAAGAAGTTTTTATTTCTCAAAGCTTTTGGATACAAGTCTTGCAGGCACAAATATACGAGGATACAGGTTATAAGTACAAAAGTAAGAAAAAGAGTACATCAAGGCTTCACAACACTCTGAGCGTGCGACCTGTCACCCTCGGATCCACCGCGAGACTTGCTCGCTGCAGACGCCTTGGAAGAACGGGCGCCACTAGCATGTGCCTGCCTGAGGGCCTCCATCGCTTTCTCCGTAGTTGACCGGAAACTCTCACTATCAAGGCGTGCCTGCTCGAGCTCCTTTGTGCATGCCTCCTCTTTATTCACGAAAGATGCCTCCTTCGCAGCAAGCTCCGCCTTCAGCTCCTTGATCTCCGATAGTCGATTGAAGGCCATTGTCTCCAACTTGAAGAACCTGTTCTTCAAGTCGAAAAACTCCTTGTCCAAATCAATATAGGAGGCGTTCAGGTTCTTCTTCTCTAGTTGTTCTTGACGAACAGCCATCTTACTGGCAGATAGAGCTGCCTTCAGCTTCTCCTTCTCCTCATTCGTAGCGTCCAGTTGGGCATTCAAGCGAGAGACTTCTGCCGAAGCCCCCCGCTCACCGGCCCTCTTGAAGAGCTTGCTGGCGAACTTCAAAACAGCTGAGTTCTGCCAACACAAAGAGCAAGTCAGAAGCATATCAAAGAATTACAATTCAAAGTCCAAGTCACAGCTGATGCATTTACCACTACTTCAAGCCTATCGTAAGCTTCTTCCAGGGATGCATCAGGAAGATTGCAGAGCTTCCTTATTGTCCCTGTCGGGTGGTTGATATCAAACTCACCCAAATCTCGCATCACCGGAGGGGGACCAGTAGGAGTATCTGCAGACAGAGCAAGAGTCAAGGCACTTTAAACATCAAAAGCAATGAACAGAGATGAGAGTTAGCAAAGATATTACCTGCAGCGGCCCCCCGAGATGTTTCACCCTGTCCCTTCCCCCGATCGGAGCTCTTAGTTGTAATGACCGGCATTCCAGAGTGATCTCGCCAGAGCAACCCAGTTTTTTTAAATAGTATTTTAATATATTTAATGAGATGCTATTGGTTGTGCTTGGGCGGGACCAGGCAGTGGATCCCGGGTACAAGTCACAGGGCTGCAACTGAGGTGTGGTTACTTGAGCACGAGAGCACGTGCATCGAGGCGAGGCACGAACGATATTTTTTTTTTTTATTTATTTTATTTTATTATAGAATATTGTGTCGGGTCTATCGGACCCGGTGATGTTCGCGTGCCGGCGCGCCTCGGTGTGACTCGAGTCGAGTGCGAGTCAGCTCGACAAAAATAAAAAACAAAACCCAAAACCCAAAACTCAAAACCCAAACCTACTACCCTACCCAACCCGACCCCAAACCCGACCCTTATCTCTCTCTCTCTCCTCTCTTCTCCCCCATCTCTCTGATCTCTCTCTCTCTCTCATCAGCCCTCTCATCCCCCCCACTCTCTCTTTCAGATCTCCCTCACCCTCTCACCTGACCCACTCTCTCTCTCTCCCCCAAACCAGATTCAACCCAGCCCTTCCCCCGAAACCGTCGCCCTTACCTCATCCTGAGCTGCCCCTTGACCCCCGAATCTCGTCGGCCGCCGCCCCGAATCTCGCCGACCGTCGCCCCCTACCCGTTGCCCCTACCCTGCCGGCCGCCACCCCTCCCCCCCTTTAAAACCCTGCCCCACTCCCCCTCTCCCCCCTTTCCTCAGCCCGACCCCTTACCCCCTTCGATCTTCCCCTCTCTTCCTCTCCGATTTCTCTCTCTCTTCTCCTTCGATCTCTCTCTTCTCTCCCTCTTGTTGTGTGTGTGGCTCGCAACAGTCGGATCGCAGCCGGCGCCGGAGGAGAGCCGTGCCGGAGCTTGGAGGGAGGAGCCCAGCCGGAGCTAAGGACATGTCAGTCTCGTTCTCCTCCCCCCTTCTGTTTTCCTTTTTGTGTGTGCGTATTGCGGGTTGACCGACCACAGCCACCCCCACCCCTTTCGTCTCATGCCACGGCCATAGCCGCCGGCCCGGTGGCTGGCGATTGTGCAACCGCCGAGACCCCCCCCCATGGTGATCTGTGCGACCATGGCCATCGGCCATGTGGCCGGTCGCTGTGCAACCGGCGAAGTCGACCCGGTGCCGGCGACATTTTTTTTTGTGGACCCTATCGACCCCACACTCCCGTGGCCTTTGCTATGGTTGCAGTCATGACTGCCGGCCAAGTGGCCGGCGGCAGTACGGTCGGCAAGGCCAACCAAGCCAAGCCAAACCCCCACCCGACCAGTATCCGATGATGCTACCTTTGGCGCATCGGACTGCGTGCCAATAGACTGACGTCCGATGATACTACCTTTGGCATATTGGTTTGCGTACCAATAGACCAATATCCGATGATGCTACCTTTGGCACATCGGTTTGCGCACCGGTAAACCGGTATCCGATGATGCTATCTTTGGTACATCAGTTTGTGTAACAGTAGACCGGCATCGATGACGCTATCTTTGGCATATCAGTTTGCGTGCCAGTAGACCGATGTACGATAACGCTACTTTTGGCACATCGGTTTGCGTGCCAATAGACCGGCGTCTGATGACGCATAAATTCTCGACTCGGTCAATCAGGGCCTAAGCCAGTGATATTTTAGTAACAATTAATGACCATAGGCCCGTTGGTATGGTTGGCAGTTAGTGAGCACGTGGACCAAGTCGGAAACGGAGCGGAGGGCGCCCAGCAACACCAACCGAGCACACTTTCAGGTGATACTGCACGCTGTTTAGATAATTAGTTGTGTTGTTATAGAACTTAAGGGTAGGTGTCCATAACGCTGCATGCGGGTCCAGCCGGACATCGTCGCATGTGGTCGAGTGGATCCCGCCTTGCACGCGGAGTCGCGAGTCCAGCGACACATGCTTAATAATATAATTAAATAATAAATTTTCTGATTGCTTGGACACCGTAAGTAGGAATTCCCTTAAGGTTAGAAATTAATAATTAAATTATAATTATCGGGCTCATTCTCCTGGATGGAGTGTGAAGACCTGGGCACACGGTAATTCGGGCTAGAGTAAATTTTTATAGTTATTGTGATGCATGAGTTGTGAGCGCGGTACGAATCCCGGGGTAAAACATCGAAATTGCTTTATTATTATATTGGTGTGATATTCTATCATGTGGAAAGATTCAGACCCCATGCGTGCAAGGGCCGTGAACCACCCTGCACGCACAGCCGAAGATTAGTAGGTCAGGGGGTCACTGGCAGGGGTTGTGGTAAAGCCAATAGGAGGTGCCCTCGAAGAAGGATTGGCCTAGTAATCCTGTTCCGGGGTAGTTGAAGCCCCCAAGGAAAGCAAGTTAGGCGGTAGAGGTCTACCGTGAAAGACGAAAAACCCCTTATGATCATATCGGTGACTTTGCGCATGGTGTCGGAGTATGCGCGGCGAGAGAGTTGGCCCTCTATATCGAAATAAAAGGCCCTATAGTAATGCCCGACCGGGGGCAGGATGAACAAAATATCCGGGGTTCACATTGAGTGTGTTTAATTTTATTAATTGTAAAATGGTACTATCGATAACCTAGTGACAGTAGGAATTGGATGAGAATGTGGACATTGCATGGACACTTAGGACGTGATTGAAAACGTAGTTGGACAATTAGGATAATCAGTAAATCGTTTATAAAATACGGGTGTTATTAATTACCTAGGCAGTTAGCTTGTCACTAGCCATTTATTTGGCTAATCTCCCAATTCATTTTGGGGGCTACTCATTCCCACGAGTAGGCTCTTCTGCAGGTTCGGAGACTCAGGGGTAGCCGTAGCACGAGGCCAGCGGCGGAGTTAGGACGGTGGTGGAGTCTTAGATTACAGTATGTCATGTAGTGATCATTTTTCTTCTGGCAGTGTAATCGTACTTTATTTGGCTTAGTGTATGCTATTAGTGGCAATGATACAGCTGTATTTTTTTAGGGCCTCTTCTCAAGGCCCCAAGCCTAGGGTAGCTCACTAAGAAAATATAAGTTGCAAAGTGAACAAATCGACTAGCCCACTAGATAGAATATGTGAACAAGTGACTGAGTGCTAGAGAGCGGGCAAGGCTACTCAGCTCGCCGGGAGAGGCTTGAGCCTCGTGCTCCCCAAAAAGGAACTTCTGTCAGCATGTGGGTCACCGGTAGGCCGCACATGCTGATCGGATAGCCCGGTTGAGGGTCGAGCATGATCATCTCTCTGTCGATAATACTGTATCTCTATACCTTCTTTTAAAATAAAAATATTTTTGAAAAAAAAGAAGTAAGTTTTAAAATATTCCTTGAGAGAGGAGAAGCCCTGTGAGAAATTCTAATTGGAGTAGACAGTTGACCAAACCCTAAAACCCCTGGTTTTTCTCATTCACACCCCAGGGATCGGTTCTGGATTTCTGGGGCATGACAGCTGGTATCAAAGCCTAGGGATGTGTTCCTAGGGGTAGTCTCTAGTTGGGTCTAGAGTTTTAATAGGAGGTTAGCATTAGACTCATCCGTTCTCTTTTCAGATAGCAGGTACTAGGAGTGGTGATGGTGCTAACAACGGAGCAAGATCGTCCGCTGGGCCAGACAGCACGGCGATGATGATGGAGATGCTCCAGGGGATGGCCGCCATGGTCCAGCAGTAGGAGGCTGCTATTGCCCAGCAGCAGACGGCTGCTCAGTAGCAGGCTGAGCTAGCTCAGGCTACCCTTGCCCAGGCCCAGGCTCGTCAGCAGGCCAAGGGTCAGCGATAGGGGAAATTGCTGAAGGACTTTAAGGCGATGGGACCACCGAGCTTCAGGAGTGTGTTGGGTGTGTGTTTTAAAACAACACAAACAATCAATGGGTTTAGTCCCATATCGGTAAGGGGAGAAATCCCCTACCAACTTAAATAGGATTGCCCACTTCCCCCCACTAGTCATCACACTAGAGGAGGGGCTCCACTAGCTCACACACGCGCGCGCGTGCGTGCCGTGCCGGGCCGGGCCGGGCTTGGGCTTGGGCATGGGCTGGGCGGCGCGTGTGTGTGCGCCCGCGAACCCGGACACGATAGCACCTCCGAAATGGACTGGTCCGCACCTGCCCTATTTTTGTTTTTTGCTTTAAAGTCCTCCACTATTTATTATTTTCTATTTGGGACACTAGCCGTTACGCGAGAAGCGCTGCATGCTAGCCGTTACGGGCAGGCTCTCTGCGAGCTGTAACGTGCGAGGTTAATGAGCTTAATCGCAGCCCATTAACCGCTCCCCTCTTTCAGCCCTCTATTAACTGCCCGAGGCCTATATAAGGCCAAGTGCAGCCATAGAGAAAGTATAATTCGACAATCAAAATTACTCTCTGCCTCTCCCTCTTCTATTTTCTCAAGCTCGTGCTGTAGTGCTGCCCCTTTGCTCCGAAGAGACTCCCTCTCTCGGACCAAAGCTCTGCTGCGGTGCTGCCTCCCTACTTCGAGAAGATCGTCATCGAGTCACTGGATTCCTGAAAGTTCACGAGGTTCACAAAACCTTCTTGAAGTCGTGCCGACGAAAAGGAGGTCGCCTGACCGGGGTCGTCGTATCTCCGAGAACCATTGCCACGAGACCCGCACGAGGGGGGCAATAAGTTTCTTGGGACAGTGCCTAGCACGCTTCGACCACAGGCCGGAGTTTCTAACTCTACTCTTGTCCTATCATTCTAAATTAATCAATTTGCATCTAATAGAGAAACCAAAATAATTAGAGATAGATTATTTCTCTCTTTTAGAAAAGTTCGGCAAGGTGAATGACGGTTCCATAGAACCCGCTCTGCCTTGGCAAACAATTTCTAAAAGAAATTTGTGATATGCCTTTGCTTGCAAATATTATAATTGCTAAAATTATTTAATATTAAGATTTGATTCCTAAGTTTGCTAGTTTAGAACGATTAGATTTCCAACAATCCAAGAAACTTATTGAATATTTAATCGTTCATCATATTCAAAAGGATTATTTATCATTCTCTATTGTGCATAGTTTGATTATTAGTCGTTTAAAGTTGCGCTATAGTTATTAGTCAAAATTATTTTTCTACAAAAGTTAATTAGAGGCATACATTTTAGAAAAGTCTAAGAGTCATTATTTGGAATATTCCACTGCCTACGGTGTCTAGAAAGGCTTGACAAACCGGCACTAAATTGCCCAAGGTAGCTTGGTATTTGAGCGAGCCTAGTGCTCCACCTCCTACCTGGAGCCCATCTGGCCGTTAGGATTTGGAAGTTTTATTTGGACTTCTGAAAGTCAGATCTATATAGTGTGCTTTAAAATTGACAAAACTTATTTTTTAATCCTCAGATTTTAACTCCTTACTTTGGTCCGAAATGGCCTCACCAAACCGTGAAACCCTTAGTGCCAAACCCGAGAAGTTTGACGGGTCTAACTTCAAGAGGTGGCAAAACCAGATGCGCTTCTGGCTAACCACACTTGGGTTACTGTCAGCCATAGGTGAAACTGCACCAGGAGTCTCTAATGGGTCTAGTCAAACACGTTGTACCCGAGCCTCCACTTCTCAACCTGAATCTGAACCAACTTCTGGCATTCCCATTAGGACCCCAGAAGAAATCAACTACCATGGCCTTCATAGGATCCTAGGGGCCTTATCTGATAGACTATATGATATCTATTATACTATTCAAAACTCTAAGGACCTATGGATACCCTAGAGCGTAAGTATGGCTTAGATGATGCTGGAGTAAAACGCTTCAAAGCATCTGACTTCAACAGCTTCAAAATGGTAGACTCCAAACCCATGAATGATCAGATTCATGAGTTTGAGAACCTAGTCCAACATCTGAAGACTAATGGTTCCACCCTTGATGAAACCTTCCAAATAGCCTGTCTTATAGATAAACTACCTGCTTCTTGGTCCGAGTTCTCTAAACACCTAAGTCATACCCAAGGTGACCTAACCCTAACTCAAGTTCTAAACTCTATTAGAATTGAGGAGCAACATAGGCTTAGGGAAAAGGGTTCTTCTGAATCCAAACCCAAAATCAACAACATAGAGGGTCAACCATCCAAGCCATTCCAAAAACCTAGACATAAGTTCCAGAAGAAACCCTTCCATCCTAAGCCTAAACCCTATACCAAGAAGCCATACCATAGCAACCATAACCCAAACCATCCCAAGGACCAAAAGAAAGAAGGAGTGCGTTACTGCTACATCTGCTGTCGGACCAATCACATGGCCAACCAATGCTTCTACAAGAAGACAGCACCATCTCCAAATCCAAGAAGGAATGGTCAAATGCCACCCGGCTTCTAAGTCAACATGGTGACCTCTGGAGCTGGCTCTTCTGGGACCGCTTTCAGGTCTGTTCTTTTCACCCCTGAAGTTAACATGACCTTTCAAGCATTTGATTAGTGGATTGACACAGGAGCTAACATTCATGTTTGCTCTGATCAATCTTTGTTTTCCACCTATCAGGTCTCAGGTGGAGGAGCTGTAACCATAGGGAATAATGCTGAGGCTCGTGTGCTAGGGATAGGACGGATTGACCTGAAGCTGACGTCGGAGAAGACCCTAACCCTGCGCGGAGTCCACCACATTCCGGAGATTAGGAGGAATCTAATTAGTGGGTCTTTATTAGACCAACAGGGCTATAAGCTTGTATTTGAGTCCAATAAGGTTGTAATCACCAAGGGAATGAATTTTATTGGAAAAGGATTTCTTTGTGATGGTTTGTTTAAATTGAATGTATTCAGTCCTATTTCTACTATTTTAAATATTGAGTCTTCGGTCACTTGGCACCAAAGACTAGGTCATGTAAATTATAATTCTATTAAGAAACTCATGACCCTAAACATCATTCCCAAATCCGATACTAGGAATCTCGACAAGTGCGAGATATGCGTAGAAGCAAAACAACCTAAGAAATCCTTTAAAACCATCGATCGAGACTCCCAAATACTTGAATTAATTCACAGCGATGTCTGTGATTCTGGGAGAACCTCGAGAGGTGGCAATAGATATTTTGTAACGTTCATAGATGATGCTTCAAAATATTGCCACCTATACCTTATTAAAACCAAGGATGAAGTACTCAGTAAATTTAAAATTTATAGAGCTCTGGTTGAAAACCAATCAGATGAAACCATTAAGATCCTTAGGTCAGACCGAGGAGGGGAGTACACCTCAAATGAGTTAAGTGAATACTGTGATGACTATGAAATGCTCGATGAAGTCACAGCTCCTTACACTCCCCAATCCAACAGTGTAGCGGAGAGGAAAAATAGGACCCTAATGAACATGGTCAATTCCATGTTACTAAGCTTTGGAGCACCAGAGAACTTGTGAGGGGAAGCCCTAATGACGGCCTGTTTTATCCTTAACCGCATTCCTTTCAAACACAATGACTTGACACCATACGAAGTATGGAAACATAGAAAACCTAACTTAGAATATTTAAAAGTGTGGGGGTGCCTAGCTAAGGTAAAAATCCCCGATAACAAAAGGAAGAAGATAGGACCTAAGATAGTAGATGCTATCTTTATTGGCTACGCTTCAGACAGTAATGCTAATCGATTTTTAGTGTTTAACTCTGAAATAAGCGAAATAGGCAATAACACCATAATCGAAGCTAGAGATGCCTCATACTTCAAAAATATCTTCCCTTATAAAATTAGGATCAACACTAGGATTAATACCAATAATCAGGCCTCCAGTTCTAATCAGGTCAAACCCGAAGTCCAATTAGAACCTGAAGACCAGATTGAACCTGCAACCCAAACCGAACCTAGAAGAAGTAAGCGTGCCCGTGTAGAAAAAGTCTTTGATGACTTCTATGCACTTTTGGTGGAGAACTCTCCCTCCACCTATACAGATGCAATGAAGTCCATAGACTCACCCTTTTGGAAGGAAGCCATACATAACGAGATCCAATCCATGCTTCAAAACCATACCTGGGAACTCACCAATTTACCTACTGGTTGCAAAACCATAGGATGTAAATGGGTGTTTAAAAAGAAACTTAGATCCGACGGTACCATAGATAAATTTAAGGCACGACTTGTAGCTAAGAGCTTTACCCAAAAACCAGGGGTAGACTCTTTTGATGTCTACTCACCTGTCACTAGGATAACCATGATTAGGATCCTCATCGCCTTAGCTTCAATCTATAAGCTAGTTATACATCAAATGGATGTCAAGACTGCTTTCTTGAATGGCGACCTTAATGAGGAAATATATATGGACCAACCCGAGGGATTTACTGCACCTGGATAAGAGGGAAAGGTGTGTAAGTTAATTCGATCCCTCACCGGACTTAAACAAGCCCCAAAACAATGGCATATGAAATTCGATGAAGTTATCTTATCATATGGATTTGATATCAATTCAACGGATGAATGTGTATACCATAAAGTAAATGGTAGTAATGTTGTCATCTTATGTTTGTATGTTGACGATATCCTAATATTCGGTTCAAACATAGAAATCATAAATGATATCAAACACTTTTTGTCCCAAAACTTTGACATGAAAGATCTAGGACAAGCCGATATTATTTTGAACACGAAGATCATTAGGAAGGATAATGGTTTTGTGCTATCCCAATCCCACTATGTTGAGAAAATTCTTAGGAAATTTTACGACCCCGATTGTCAACCGGTATCCACACCATATGATCCAAATACCCATCTGACAAATAACACTGGACTACCTAGACTACAGAGCGAGTATGCTCAAATCATAGGATCGCTAGGTTTTCTAGCAAACTATACTCGACCCGATATCGCTTACGCGGTAAATAGACTTAGTCGTTATACGTCTAACCCGAATGAGTCTCATTGGAATGCGTTAGAAAGAGTTTTTAGATACCTTAAGGGAACCATATCATATGGTCTCCACTATAATGGATATCCAGCTGTATTAGAGGGATACTCTGATACTAACTGGATTAGTGACTCAATAGATATTAAGTCAACAACTGGTTATGTATTCCTACTAGGAGGTGGAGCCATATCTTGGAAATCCACCAAACAAACCGTTATAGCTAGGAGTACCATGGAATCAAAAATGATAGCGCTAGATACCACTAGCACAGAAGCAGAATGGCTTCGAGATCTTCTATATGAGATCCCATTGATAGAAAAGCCTTTACCGGCTATATCTATCCATTGTGATTGTCGATCAGCTATTGATAAATGTAATCAAGAAAACGCTGATGTGAAAATAAATCGACATCTGAAAGTGAAACATATATCTCTCAGATATAAGATGAAAAATCAAATAATTGCCCTAGACTTTGTTAGGTCCGAAAAGAATTTGGCGGATCATCTAAATAAGGGTCTTTATAGGACAGTGGTCTTAGAATCGTCGAGGGGGATGGGATTAAGCCCATAAGAAAAATCACCGCAGTGGGAACCCAACCTCACAGAGGTTCAATGGGTAGAAACAAACTGTAGTAGGGATTGAAAATGAGGAGCACTGAATAATGCTCCCGTCCCTATGACGTCAGTGCTTATTAATAGCAAGGGGTAGGATGAGTGTAAAACTCTTAATAAGTCCAAGACCCATGAGGCGGGGTGTCGCCTTGCTCACACCCCTATTAGGACTTACCTATATGTATGTCGTTGTGAGGCCGCAACTCTTGGACCAGGGCTGCTCCCTAGAAACATACAAGAAAAGATATCTGCGCAAGGCCATTAATAGCACAACCCGCTTAGAACCATCGAAAACTGTACTACGTGTACAACTTGTAGAAACCCGATAAATAAGGCTGGTTCAAGGCGTAGTCCACCAAGTCCTCACGGATGTATACAACTGTACTAAGTGGAGGTTCAAACCGGAAGATACCTACACCTACTGCATAGTATAAGGAATCCAGCAAAGTCTTTTTACTTTATATTTTGAATTTTTAAATTATTTAATATTTAGTGGTTTTAAACAAATGTGGGGGATTGTTGGGTGTGTGTTATAAAACCACACAAACAATCAATGGGTTTAGTCCCATATCGGTAAGGGGAGAAATCCCCTACCAACTTAAATAGGATTGCCCACTTCCCCCCACTAGTCATCACACTAGAGGAGGGGCTCCACTAGCTCATACACGCGCGCGCGTGCGTGCTGTGCCGGGCCGGGCCGGGCTTGGGCTTGGGCATGGGCTGGGCGGCGCGTGTGTGTGCGCCCGCGGACCCGGACACGATAGCACCTCCGAAATGGGCTGGTCTGCACCTGCCCTATTTTTGTTTTTTGCTTTTAAGTCCTCCACTATTTATTATTTTCTATTTAGGACACTAGCCATTACGCGAGAAGCGCTGCATGCTAGCCATTACGGACAGGCTCTCTGCAAGCTGTAACGTGCGAGGTTAATGGGCTTAATCGCAGCCCATTAATCGCTCCCCTCTTTCAGCCCTTTATTAACTGCCCGAGGCCTATATAAGGCCCAGTGCATCCATAGAGAAAGTATAATCCGACAATCGGAATTACTCTCTGCCTCTCCCTCTTCCATTCTCTCAAGCTCGTGGCGTAGTGCTGCCCCTTTGCTCCGAAGAGACTCCCTCTCTCGGACCAAAGCTCTGCTGCGGTGCTGCCTCCCTACTTCGAGAAGATCGTCATCGAGTCGCTGGATTCCTGAAAGTTCACGAGGTTCGCAAAACCTTCTTGAAGTCGTGCCGATGAGAAGGAGGTCACCTGACCGGGGTCGTCGTATCTCCGAGAACCATTGCCACGAGACCCGCACGAGGGAGGCAATAAGTTTCTTGGGATAGTGCCTAGCACGCTTCGACCACAGGCCAGAGTTTCTAACTCTACTCTTGTCCTATCATTCTAAATTAATCAATTTGAATGTAATAGAGAAACCTAAATAATTAGAGATAGATTATTTCTCTCTTTTAGAAAAGTTCGGCAAGGTGAATGACGGTTCCATAGAACCCGCTCTGCCTTGGCAAACAATTTCTAAAAGAAATTAATGATATGCCTTTGCTTGCAAATATTATAATTGCTAAAATTATTTAATATTAAGAATTTGATTCCTAAGTTTGCTAGTTTAGAACTATTAGATTTCCAACAGGGTGAACCAGACCCCTTGGAGGCCGATCGATGGCTCCAGTAGATGAAGATACTGAATGCATTGGGTATCACCGGGGACAAGAGAGTCACCTTCGCCTCATACCAGTTTGAGGCTGAGGCTGACTTCTGGTGGCAAACAGTTCTGCGCACCCGAGCAGCAGATCGAGGAGCGATCACTTGGCCAGAGTTCGAGGAACTCTTTCGGAAGAAGTTCTTTCCGGTTACCGTGCAGAAACGGATGGAGATAGAGTTTCTAACGCTCTACTAGAGGTCTCATACTGTGACGCAGTATGAGGCCAAATTCTCGGAGCTTGCGAGGTATACTCCTCACCAGGTGGTGACCGATGGCAGGAGGGCTATGCGCTTTTAGCATGGCTTGAACCCGGTGATCAGGGGTAGGGTTGCTGCCTTCTTGGAGCAATCATATGAGGAGTTAGTCAACCAGTCCCTGGCAGTGGAGCAGGAGTTGAAGGAGTCCTGTGCTATCTTGGAGAGTAGCAGCAGTCGCAATGGCCCACCGGCTTAAAAGAGGTTCAGACCCACGGAGGTTCGACCCCCACCTTGCCAGCCTCAGTATTTCCATGGTCCTCCAGTTCCTGGACCCCAAAGGCGTGGCTGTTTCCAGTGTGGCTAGCTAGAGCATCTGAAGTGGACCTACCCACAGCTTCGTCGGTAGCCGCTTCTACCAGCTCCACCTCTCAGGCCTGCTCTGTCGGCACTACCTGTGCAGCTGCAGAGGCCCCCACAGAGAGGTCAGCAGCAGTGTCCTCCCCAGCCACAGCAGCATAGGACTTTCCCCCGTCAGGGTGGAGAAGGCAATCAGGCCCAGGGCAGGGCATACTTGTTGGTCGGTCAAGACCTAGAGGCTTCTGAGGGAGCGATCGAAGGTAACTCTGAAATTAGTAGTTCAATTCTTAGTCGTAGCTGCTTTACTGCTTTTGATTACTGGAGCTTGTTAGGATTAGTTTTGGTCATAGCTAGCTTAGCCTCTTACTTTCTTCCGCTATTGTTAGGCACCCTCCCCATCTTCTCGACCCTGGCCCATGTTCTTTTTGACAGTGGGTCCACGCACTACTATATTGTCCTTAGTTTTGTCAAAACTTTGGGACTGGAGTAGGTCCATTGGGTCACACTCTATCGGTGTTTTCACCGCTCGGGGTGAGTATCGATGTGAACCGGATCTGCCAGAACTGCATCATTCTTGTTGGAGATAGGGAGCTCTCGGCTGACCTGATTATTTTAGACTTGGAAGGAGTAGACGTGTTGCTCGGGATGGAGTGGATGTCGGCTTACCAAGTCATCCTCGACTGCTTCTCGAGGAAGGTCACCTTCTTACCTACGGGGAGCAAGGTCTTCTACTTTATGGGAGACAAGCAGAAGGTTATGTATTCGGTACCGCTACAGTAGATCACCCTTAGCCTACTAGCGTAGCTACCGAGCAGGGATCGAGATGGGAATCCAGTGGTGCTCCCGTCGATGGTTCTTGAGTTCCCAGATGTCTTTCCAGATGAGCTCTCAGGCTTACCTCCACCATGGGAGGTCGAGTTTGCTATAGATCTGGTACCGGGATCAACCGATCTCGATTGCCCCGTACCGGATGGCTCCTGCTAAGCTGAAGGAGCTGAAGACTCAGTTGGAGGAGTTGCTCGATAGAGGTTTCATTCGTCCCAGCACATCTCCTTGGGGAGCCCCGGTCGTCTTTGCTCAAAAGAAAGATGGGATAAAGAGGTTTTGCATTGATTATCGTAGGGGTTGTGGTAAAGCCAATAGGAGGTGCCCTCAAAGAAGGATTGGCCTAGCAATCCTGTCCCGGGGTAGTTGAAGCCCCCAAGGAAAGCAAGTTGGGCGGTAGAGCTCCACCGTGAAAGACGGGAAACCCCTTATGATCATATGGTGACTTTGCGCATGGTGTCGGAGTATGCGCGACGAGAGAGTTGGCCCTCTACATCGAAATAAAAGGCCCTATAGTAATGCCCGACTGGGGGCAAGATGAACAAAATATCCGGGGTTCACATTGAGTGTGTTTAATTTTATTAATTGTAAAATGGTACTCTCGATAACCTAGTGACAGTAGGAATTGCATGAGAATATAGACATTGCATGGACACTTAGGACGTGATTGAAAACGTAGTTGGGCAATTAGGATAATCAGTAAACCGTTTATAAAATGCGGGCGTCATTAATTACCTAGGCAGTTAGCTTGTCACTAGCCATTTATTTGGCTTATCTCCCAATTCATTTTGGGGGCTACTCATTCCCACGAGTAGGCTCTTCTGAAGGTTCAGAGGCTCAAGGGTAGCCGTAGCACGAGGCCAGCGGCGGAGTTAGGACGGCGGTGGAGTCTTAGATTAGAGTACGTCATGTAGTGGCTATTTTCCTTCTGGCAGTGTAATTGTACTTTATTTGGCTTAGTGTATGCTATTAGTGGCAATGATACAGCTATATTCTTTTTGGGTAGGCCTCTCCTCAAGGCCCCAAGCCTAAGGTAGCTCACTAAGAAAATATAAGTTGCAAAGTGAACAAATTGATTAGCCCACTAGATATGATATGTGAACCAGTGCCTGAGTGCTAGAGAGCGGGCGAGGCTACTCAGCTCGCCATGAGAGGCTTGAGCCTCGTGCTCCCTTAAAAGAGACTTCTGTCAGCATGTGGGGTACCGATAGACCGCACATACTGAGAGAATAGCCCGGTTGAGGGTCGAGCGTGATCATCTCTCTGCCGATAAAACTGTATCTCTATACCTTCTTTTAAAATAAAAATATTTTCAAAAAAAAAAAGTAAGTTTTAAAATATTCCTTGAGAGAGGAGAAGCCCTATGAGAAATCCTAATTGGAGTAGACAGTTGACCAAACCCTAAAACCCTTGATTTTTCTCATTCACACCCCAGGGATCGGTTCCGGATTTCTAGGGTGTGACATTAGCCCCGGGGGTTGACTTCTCCCCCACAGGGGATGGGACAGGGATCGATCGAGTAGTCTCAACCTCCCCATGACTTCCTCCCTCCCTTCGTAAAGGGGAAGGAACATAGCGAGGAGGAGAGATCTCCCCTTCCTCACGCTCTTTGCCAACTCCCGAAAGAGTGGCCATGAGCGCGGCGGCTTCTTCAGCCATCTGCGCCGCGGTTAGTCAGAGCGCTAGCCCCGACTGTTCGACCTTGACCCCACCACTAGTCGAGGCCCCTTCTTGACGCAGGCCCCCCAGAGTATCTGCTCGAGGGGTGTGGGGTTGCTACCAACCCCATCACTCCCCGAGTATCTGATCTTGATGCGCTTGGGGCCCACCAGTGTCTCAAAATGGTAGGCGAGCGCTGCCTTCTTGTCGTCACCCGCCTCATCCATGACATCCTTCATTTGACGGGCCTTAGCCTTATAGATGGGGATCGTTCCAACACCAGGAGGAGTAGGGGGAACATCATCTCCACCTCCATCGCATCTCTCCTCCTCTTCTTCCCCTCCTTTCCCTCCTCCATCATCGTCGTCGTCCTCTTCACTTCCACCATCTTCTTCTTCCTCTTCTTCCTCTCTATCTTCTTCTTCTTCTTCTTCTTCTTCTTCTTCTTCATCTCCCCCTTCCTCTTCCACTTCTTTTTCTTCTTAATTCACCTTCTCCTTCTCCACCTCCTTCAACACCCTCCACTTCTTGACCTGGCCCAGCCTGGTCATCACCAGCTTCTCCTCCTTCGGGCCCGAGAGTCGCCTCGCCCCGTACAACTTTTTCTCGGCTCTGATATATCGGACCAACTTGCTTGTCTCCGGATCCTCTTCATAATCCGAGTACAAGGCGTCGTTGTCTTCGTATCGAACAATCAGTCGATGCATCAAGTTGGCGTTGTCGTTCCGGACCGGGCAGTTCGAAAACTGCTTCCACGATCTGGTGCCACAGGTGAGCTCCAAGAAAAAGGTTGTCGATCGCCCCGACTAATCAGACGTCCAGCCCAACTCCCCTCCAGGGGCGTATTTCTCAACCTCCTTGTGCACTTGAGAACAAGGGGTCTCAGACACAGAGAAGGGAGTCCATGCTCCCCAAACAGCAATTGGCCAGTCCGTGTAGAGCTTGTCGGACGGCACAATATCGGTGATCGGACTAGGGGCGGAGATACCATGCAAGTTGTAGAACGGGCTATCCTTCCTCGAAACCCACTTGTAGTGGTAGAAGAAATAGCCCAATTCTATTCGGGTCGGTTCGTCTTCCGGGATGCTGGAGTAGCAGGCTCTCAGCTCCTTTTGGTGGTTAGACTCTACCCTACAGAATGCGTAGATGATCCTCCATGCATTCCCAGTCAGTTGCCCGGGGCAAAGGCCCGAAGTGTTCAACACCCGAGCAGTAAACATCGGCAGCGGCAGACGAAGTCGACAGTTCAGTTGGCTGATCGTGACGATCCTCCCCATGATATGTTCTTTGCTGGCAATGTCGGTGTAGACAACCCGCTTGTTGATCCCGAAAGCGGATTGAACTCCAGCGAGGGCAGGGCGGTAGGCACCTTCAGTGAAGCAGTTAAGCAGCTTCTCCCACTTGGCCCTCTTGGATTCAGTTGTCTTCTTGCCAGTGCCTTATTCAATCACTAGCTCATCCTCCAATGGCCTCAGCGGCCCCAGCACAAACTCCGCCTTGGCGATGTACTCTGGCCGGGAAGGAGCAGAGGCAAACCTCACTCCCAAGTGCCTCTTGCCAAGCACGTCTAAGGCACTTTTGGCCTTGCCTCTGCCAATGACCTTGGGCGAAGTCTCAACCCTCTCTTTTCCCTTCTGTGAAGCCCTCATCTTGGACGGGATGACATTCTTCACTCTGCCTGAGGAGGGAACAACATTCTTCACACTGCCAGAAGATGCCATATCAACCAATCGGGGGAACGCAAATCAAAAAGCAGGAAATTAGGAAGAAAAAGCTATGGACACGTGGTACCCATCCGAGCGTGGGAGACGCAAATGAACTCCGGAGCGAACTTATAAACTCAAAAGAATTGGCAGGAAAAACAAAGTGCCACGTGGCATCATCAGATCAAAAGCCGTGTTTTTGAAGAGGACACATGGTACCCATCCGAGCGAAGCGATCTTCCAGGTGAAACGTCGGACTAGACGAAACATCGGACCAGTCAAACCGCCAGTCCAGGCGAACTGCCAGTCCAAGCGAACCGCCGGTCCAAGCGAACCATCGACCCAAGCAGAACATCGAACCTGGAGAATCACCAACTCCATCACCCCTTCGGCAGGCAGACGATCGGGGTGATGTACCAAAGGATCAGGAAAAATACACGCTCTTTTGCCCGATCACTTCAACCTCCTTCATCCCTTTGACAGGCAGACGATCGGGGTGATATACCGGAGGATAGGACGATTTTCAACTGGATCCGGCAAAAAACCTTATTTTTTGCCCGATCGCCTCAACTCCTACCGGTTGAATTTAACCGATCGATCAATTTTGACCGATCGGGCAAATTCAACTGATCAGTCGATTTTCTACTGGATCGGGCAAGAAATCATGTTTTTTGCTCGATCGCCTCAACTCCTACCGGTTGAATTTAACCGATCGATCAATTTTGATCGATCGGGCAAATTAAACCGATCGATCGATTTTCTACTGGATCCGACATAAAACCTTATTTTTTTCCTGATCACCTCAACTCCTACCGGTTGAATTTAACCGATCAGTCAATTTTGATCGATCGGGCAAATTCAACCGATCGATCGATTTTCTACTAAAGATCGCCTCAACTCCTACCGGTTGAATTTAACCGATCGGTCAATTTTGATTGATTGGGCAAATTCAACCGATCGGTCGATTTTCTACTGTATCCGGCAAAAAAACTTTGTTTGTTGTTTTTTTGCCCGATCACCTCAACTCCTACCGGTTGAATTTTACCGATCGGTCAATTTTGACCGATCGGGCAAATTCAACCGATCGGTCGATTTTCTACTGAATCGGGCAAAAAACCGTGTTTTTTACCCAGTCGTCTAAACTCCTACCGGTTGAATTTAACCGATCGATCAATTTTGATCGATCGGGCAAATTCAACCGATCGGTCGATTTTCTTCTGAATCGGGCAAAAAATCGTGTTTTTTGCCCGATCACCTTAACTCCTACCGGTTGAATTTAACCGATCGGTCGATTTTCTACTGGATCGGGCAAGAAACCTTGTTTTTTGCCCGATCCTCTTGCCCGATCGCCTCAACTCCTACCGGTTAAATTTAACCGATTGGTCATTTTGATCGATTAGGTAAATTCAACCGATCGGTCAATTTTCTACTGAATCGAGTAAAAAACCATGTTTTTTGCCCGATCGTATCAACTCCAACCGGTTAAATTTAACCGATCAGTCAATTTTGACCGAACGGACAAATTCAACCGATCGGTCAATTTTCTACTGAATTGGGTAAAATACCG
This sequence comes from Chamaelirium japonicum, assembly GCA_947650365.1. Classification (NCBI taxonomy): domain Eukaryota; kingdom Viridiplantae; phylum Streptophyta; class Magnoliopsida; order Liliales; family Melanthiaceae; genus Chamaelirium; species Chamaelirium japonicum. The sequence continues at coordinate 7,744,835 of OX393552.1, forward strand.
TGTTTTTCGCTCGATCGCTTCAACTCTAACTGGCTGAATTTGATCGATCGGTCAATTTTGACCGATCGGACAAATTCAACCGATGGTATGTTTTCTACTGAATCGGGCAAAAAATCATGTTTTTTGCCCGATTGCCTCAACTCCAACCGGTTGAATTTAACCGATTGATCAATTTTATTGATCGAGCAAATTCAACCGATCAGTCGATTTTTTACTAAATCGAGCAAAATACCGTGTTTTTTGCCCTGTCGCCTCAACTCCAATTGGTTGAATTTAACCGATCGGTCAATTTTGATCGATCAGGTAAACTCAATCGATCGGTCGATTTTCTACTGAATCGGACAAAAAATCGTGTTTTTTGCCCGATCGCCTCAACTCCTACCGGTTGAATTTAACCGATTGGTCAATTTTTACCGATCGGGCAAATTCAACTGATCGGTCGATTTTCTACTGAATCGGGCAAAAAACCGTGTTTTTTGCCAGATCGCCTCAACTCCTATCGGTTGAATTCAACCGATTGGTCACTTTTGATCGATCAGTTAAAATCAACCGATCGGCCAAATTTAACCGATCGGACACTTTTGACCGATCGGACAATTTCGACCGATCGATCGATTGTCTACGGGACCTGACAAAAAACTCTGCTTTTTTACCCGATCGACCCAGGCTCCACCGGGTGAATTTGACCGATCAGTCAAATTTGACCAATCGGACAAATTTAACCGATCGGTCAAAATTGATCGATTGGTCGAAATTGACCGATCGGTCAAATTTGACCGATCGGACAAATTCGATCGGTCGGTCAAGTTCGATCGATCGGTCCTATTTGACTGATCGATCGGATCTGATAGATCGGACAGGATTAGCCTGCCTATTGCCCTCTATCTATCAACAGTTCTCGATCTCTTCTTCACAGGAACCTGGATCCCACAAAGTTCTATAAAACCTTAACATCACCGGCCCTTGACAAAAAGATTGGATTTTGCACCATAAAGTCCAAGTTAGCAAGCAGTCCTTAGCTAACTTGGAGGGGGTAACCGTGGGTGCAAATTTTGACCAGAAGCCTCACAGACTGCGGGACCCACCAACCCTGCCAGGGGGGTCCACACAAACGACAGCGGGACCCACCAACCCTGCTTGGGGGGCCCACAAGAACAACCGCGGGACGCACCAACACTACCTGGAGGGCCCACGAAGACTACCGTGGGACCCACCAGCCCTGTCTGGAGGGCCCACGAAGATTATCGCGGGACCCACCAGTCCAGCCTGAGGGGTCCACGAAGACTACTGCGGGACCCACCAGCCCTGCCTGAAGGGCCCACGAAGACTACTGCAGGACCCACCAGCCCTGCCTGGAAGGCCCACAGAGACAACAGCGGGACCCACCAACCCTGCCTGAGGGGTCCACGGAGACTACTGCGGGACCCACTAGCCCTGCCTGGAGGGGCCACGAAGACTACCACAGGACCCACCAGCCCTGCCTAGGGGGCCCACTAAGACTACCGCAGGACCCACCAGCCCTACTTGGCAGGTCCACACAGACGACAGCAGGACCCACCAGCCCTGCCCAGGGAATCCCCGGATACGAAGGCAAAAACTGCCATTTGTCCCGGATTTCCTCCCAGAGCTTTTCTATAAATAGCAGACCCTTCAAATGCAAAAGGATCTGAAATCTGATTCCTGAAACCAGAGACCAGAATCCAAAAACCCAGAGCTCTGACTTCGATATTCCATTCCTTCGATCTTTCTTTTCGAAGAGATCAGTGACACTCGGCCTGTCGAGGTCACTTCGAGTGAAGCATTAGTGAATTTGGGTTGATCCCTATAGCACGGAGACGTAGGCTTCGGCTGAGCTCCGAGGTCACACTTTGGGTCTACCTTCTTACTGTTTGCATATCGAAAGTCTTAACTCAAAGTCACTAAAACAAAGACCTTCGAACCTACCTTCCATTCAACAGATCGATCACCATTCAACAGATCGATCAAAGACCTTCGACTCAACTTCAATTGACTAGTTGGGCGGAGTTTTCGGATCGGCACGAAAATCATCCCCCACATGTTTCATGGGAAACAAAAAAAAAACAAAAAAAAAGGAAAAGAAACAAAAGACCCAAGTTATGAAGTCATGGGAGTTGTCTCCCCTAGTTGGAGGTCATCCGTCTATTTGCGATGCTTCATGCCACTCTCATCCGGAATGATAGGGTTATCAAAGCTTAGAACAGGTAAAACATCCGGGGGAAAACTAGATGGTTGGTCTAAAGCAATGCGGATCTACGTCACCATGGTCTAATGCGAAGCAGGAGCCATTTTGTTGAGACTTACCTTTCCCAGGGGATGATGCGTTAAGTCCCGACCAAGAGGCGACGCCGACGGAGTGCTTCCGGTGCTTAGAGGCCACCGTCTGCTGTTCTGGGGGCCAAGAAAACCATCGACTGACGGTGGTTAGCACCAAGAGCAAGAGCAAGAGCAAGAGCATCAGAGACACCAAGCGATTTGACCGGATTGAGGTTGTTCGACCCCTAAGGGGAAAATCGGTTAGGTAGCCCCTTGTTTTGAAAAACCGGTCTCGAGTTATCCCGCTCAACACGAGAACCCGGTTTTGTGGTAGTCGAACCCGAGGAAACGGACCGCCCCTTAGCGGCTGCAGAATTTGCCCCTAGTGGCATGCCCGACCTACCGATGCCGCCAAACATCCCTGGATCACCGTAGTCTGCAGGAATAGGAGGCCGACGCCATTAGGTGGAACAATCCGTAATCACCCATGATAGGAACGGGGGCACATGACTCCGAGGAAACCGTAGTATATGGAGGATCCGGAGGAGGAGCAGAGACAAATGTTGGTGGGAGAGGAGGTCGGGATGAGGCCGGTGACACACACGATGGCTCTAGGTGGCCAAACCTCGTACATTTGGAGCAGAACAAAGGGAGGTTTTCATAGACTAAAGATTGCCAAAACGAGAAACCCCCACCCCCCCCCCCCCCCCCCCCCTTCGATTTGTAGACCGGCTGCCAACGGCTTGGACATGTCGATTTCCACATAAACACGGGCAAATTTGCCATGTAAAACCGTCAACAAACTACTTAAGATGCCCATAGCGAAAGCATCGACGTCGATTGGCCGATCCGCTGCCTTAGCGAAGGACTAGAGCAGATCTCTGTTCCAAAGAGGAACAATGAGTTTAGGCATATGGATCCACACCACAGCATGGTTAATCATCATGGTGGAAGGGCGAAAACCCAGACTCCACCTCTCAAGAGCCATAGCCTGCCCGGCCACCACCCAAGGCCCCCCCCATAAAACTCGAAATAAAGCATCCTTGGAATCAAACCGAAATAAGATGAAATTCGACGAAAGTTGCATAAAGCTAACCTGAGCTATTGACTCCCACAGATGGCCAAGAACCCTAGAAGCAAAATCAAAGGAAACCCCCTTACCTAAGAAACTTCCGACCAAGGAGAACTTCCAAGGACCTGAGATCTGGTCCATAAAAGCTGGAGGAATGAAAAATCTCCCCTTGGAGGGAGATGGGAGTGAAGCTAGGTACTCATCGGATTCTCACTGTCGAGCCGGTGCTGAGAATAACGAGGACCAAGAACCATATTGCGCTGTATTCCCCCAAATAAGAGGAGGACCAACCTCCTTCACAGGAGAATCCGAGGGCAAACCCTCGGCCTCCTCCATGGAAACCCAAACGAAGCAGAAGGGATCGGAGATAGAGGAGAGAGAGAAGATCAGAAGAAACCCAGAGCAGTTGCCCGACCAAAAATGATATTCAGCCATCCTGGTGTCCATCCGAATCGGACCAACCTGATGTGGAAAGATCGCAGTCGTCTGTTGCACCAGCCGGGAAAGGTAATCAGGTAAAGCAAAGGTTCTGATCAGTACCACGTCAGGATGGCAGCATCCGGATGGAAAGCCCGCGGCTGAATAGCATTGCTTTCGTTAACATATGCCGAGTCACTCCCTTCACTCCATCTCCCTGGCTCCCCAACCTTTACCTTCCCAAAACCCTCTCCACCTCCAAACATTGTTGGAAACTTGGAATCTCTCTCTCTCTCTCTCTCTCTCTCTCTCTCTATCTCTCTCTCTCTCTCTCTCTCTCTCATGTCCGGAGGTGTCGGCAGATGTTGCAAACTCATGGTAACCCTAGGAGTCACTGCCGTCGTCCTCTGGCTTGTCAACCGTCCCATCAAGCCCCATTACTACCTCATCGCCTTCTCCCTCACCCCCAACTCAACCACCTTACGCCCACCTCCGGCTGACCCCACCAACACCACCACCCTCGCCACCTTCCTCCTCGAGATCGAGAACAAGAACAAGCAGATGGGGATCTGCCACGACGCCATCTCCGTCTCCCTCTCCTTCGGCCCCGGCCGCACCCCTGTCGGCGGTGTCGCCGTCGTCCCCCCCTTCTACCAGGGCCACGGCAAGACAGCCGACAAGCCCGGATCCGTCGCCGGCGTCAAGACGCCGGAGGCCCCCTGGGCGGCGGCGGTGTCGAACGGGTCGGCGGTGTTCCGGGTGGGGGTGGAGACGGAGTTCAGGTACAAGGTGCTGGCGTGGAAGAGCCGGCACCATGCTGTGAGCGTGGCCGGGGACGTGGCTGTCGATGCCCAGGGGAAAAAGACCGCGGAGAAAGGGATCCGACTCGGCTCAGCTGATCGGGCGATTTCCGGTTATTTTACCGCCCTCTCAATGATTGCTCTCGTCTTTATTGTATTCCGCTCAAACTATACTCAAAGCTTGGATTGCTGATATTTAACTCAAATGATTTCCTAGATTTTTTTTTTTTGGTACGAAGAGAACACTAAGGTACTAGGGAAACAGTCCTCCCAAAGCTATCATCCTGAACCAACACCTAAATATCCCGTGGGAGCACGCCAATATAGAAAACGTCTCGATCAGAGCATCGTTAGCCAACCAATATGCAACCCAATTCCCCTCTTGGAACACATGTCCAATACTTGTAGGAGGTAGCACTCCGAGAAGAGATGACAATCCTCCGAAAGAGGATCCACCAACTCATAGGAGAGGAGACGGTGGATACACACTTGCAAGTCGCCCTCAATAAACACTTGGGTATACGGCGACAGAGAACGCAAGAGGCGAAGGCCAAACCATAATTAGAGTATCTCAGCCTGGAGAGCAGATGAGCAAGGGAAAGCAGAAGATCTAGCCATCAGCACCATGCCAAGATGATTCCGTAGGACAAAACCAGCCCCACCTCGTAAGTAGGATCCCGTGTCGAAGAGCCATCAAAGTTTAATTTCAATCCGCCCATATCTGGTGGTATCCACCTCACCATCATAGGAGGCCGACGAGTAGTAGCCCCATGCCAGTCCTTGGGTCAACGAGTTGTAACTCGAAGATAGGTCTCCAGATCATCCCATAGGCGCTGCCAAGTGATCGAAGAGAATTCAACCACCAACTCAAAGACTACACGATTATGAGCTTTCCAAATGTACCACGCCACCATAATCAAGAGAGATCTGACTGGAAGATTAATGTTGCCCAAAGAAGATAAATTGTCGGAGGCGATATCCAAGAGGTGGCATAAAAGAGCTGAAATCCATAATAGAGGAGGGTTGGATAGTGAACGGATAATGATACAAAAAGGACTGTCAAAGCCTAACCGCCAGAGGACATGTAAAAAGTGCAAGATCGATGGTTTCCGAGCCAACTCCACACCGGGGGCAAACATCATCGACCGGCAGACCTATACGACGCAGGTGAGTCCAAACCGAGAGGCGCAAATGGAGAAACTTCCACACAAAAAAACTTAGAACGAATTCTAGTAGAGGATGACCAAGGGGCTTTCCAAGGCATCCCTTCAACAGCTAGATCGAAGAAGGAACTGAGAAAATGATAAGCATCCTTAACCGAAAAGGTTGGCGAATCCCCTAATCCCCAAAAGTAAGGTTGAGCTGGGAGAAGTCAAAAATCGGAATCGCAAGAATACGGGCAATACACGGAGGTGGAAAAACCGCAGAGAGAGAGTTCATATTCCATCCTGTGGAAGAAAAGAGATAAAAAACCCGAGAGAGAGCCTCCGAAGCCGTCATATTAATTGGAATAACCTCCCAGACAATTGGGATAGACCCCACCCAGGGGGTATCCCACGCATTAAAATCCGAGACACGGCAAACAAAAGAGACAACGTTGTTATAAGCCACGGGGACGCCCTCACAAACCGCTCGCCAAGCCGAGAAGCAACGATAGTCGTTGCCCGGGTTGGTAAATGATGATTTCCTAGTTGCCAACCCCTCACAAATGATTTCCTAGTTGCTAGTTGGTTAATGATGGTCGTTGCCCGGGTAGTTTATCTAAACCCCCCATTTTAGAGTGAGCACCCACAATAATCCGCGCACTGAACCTACTTATTTATTTATTTTTTGAGATCAAAAGGGTGTCCCGAATCCTTTAGGACAATGGATCCACTTTGGGATCGGACTAATTCATTCGAGAATGTGCACCTATCCACTCGGAAATTTCTCTACGCACTCTTTGGTAATTCGATGGGTGAACGAGTTGAATCCACAACCTCCACACCAAAGCATCAATTGCTTACCAACTCTCTTATCCCCTGATGGGTTTAATGACCCCAATTATGTGCGGCTCTATGGGCTACCCCCTTTTCAGCCATAAAAGGCCGTGAAGGTCTAGATCGACCCACGATAGCTAGTGACTTAACTTTGAAAAACTCTAGATCGTCTTGGTGGAAGGTATTATTATATTGTATGTTGAACATTATGTTTTATTGGTGAAATTTGTGAGCACAAACCGACTCAATGAGGTTTGTATAACCTCTGAGTTAATCACGTGCTTGTTCATAATCTGTTGTAGACTTCACAATTGCTACATAACATCAGCATGAGATCAACTACCTAGCTCACATACCCATGCTGTATAATGATCTAATACACATGGCAGTAAAGGGTTTACTTTTTATGTTTTGGTGGCAAAATCATTTTTATAGACATGCGTGCAATTTTTATCGATTCGTCACTTTCATGTTTTCGAGGTATGTACCTATTCTTTTTTTCTTTATCGAAACCATGGGGATCTATTCATGGCGCCCCGTACCCAAACACATAATCAGAAATACAATTCAGCGACACTTGGTTTCTATTGGAAGACTCTTCCACTGGAGAACCAGTGCCCTCTTTACTAAAAAGAGAAACAAGACAATCTCGAATAGTAGTAGACCATGAGTCACACTCCATCAACAACATATATAGCCAGTTCATGGGCGCAACCATTACAGTTACTGGGACTCTAAGTAGGGATAACACCTGTCACCCGGTATTGAATATTTCGACAGTATGATATAATGCTCCTTAGACGCCAAGGAGGTCCAAATCTTCTTGTAATAAAAGTTGTGCAATTAGTCCTGTTATCACCCTCAACCACCACCTCCGAAAGCTTTAGCATCTCAATGATAACAAAGGCTTCCTTAAATGCCAAAGCCTCATCGTCCATAGCCGAACAAGGAGGGAGGATTCTCCCCCACTAAGAATGTGCCTTCCCAAATTACCACGGAACACAATACCCAACACTATCTTATCCACTCTAACTGCAGCATCAACTTTGGCTTTAAGAATTCCTAGTGGGGGAGATGTCCTTTTCTTCAAGAGGGGGGTTGACATCACTTTTTGTATCTGTCGATTAGGCTCCCACGATGCCATAGTTGGACTGTGATGAATCCTCTTCATCAGTTTCAAGAGATTTGGAGTTTTATGCTCAAAGATTATAGAATTTTGTTCCTTCCAGATGTTCCATAAAACATAAGCTGCTTGATAACAAAGTGAGAAGTCTAGATGATGCAATACGATGCAGGTAGGCAGGAAATAAGTAGTTCAATTGTACCAACAATGTTTCACTATAATTTAAGAATCCCACGCAGGAATCATTGTTCATACAATCGCAGGAATGATGGGTTTAACAAGTTACTACTAGCACCCTACAGTTCTCTTCCCATATTCTGAATTAAAATAATTAATGCTTAAATTATTGGCACGAGTCCGCCCCGCAATATCAAATACTAGTAACTTATCAGGCAGGAGTGAACGCTCAATCTCTCGACAGTGAACAACATTGAGCAACTGATAATACTCTAGAGACTCAATTGATGGAACCAGCAAGTACCTTGCCAGGTAGGGATGTCCCTACTGAGAAGATAACGGCGGTGCGGGAATGCCAACATCACAAACAACGATGCAGGTGATGTGCTCCAAGTGTTCCTCCACGCTCTTCCTTCATCGACCTAGAAATCGAGGAAGGGGGGGTTGATGTCGAGGTATCCGTCTGTGTCCGGGATCATACTGTGATCCGCGTCTAGACCCGCCATGTGAGCATGCCGGGGTTGTGAGGGGAGAACGGGTAGGGTGTGGGTTTGGGGTCGGTCTACAGAAGAGGGTAACAAGACAAGGGAGGGTTTGGGTTGGGTCGGGTCGAATCGAGCCTGGGGTCGGGTCGGATCGGGCCTGGGGTCAGGTCACGGGATGGGCTCAGGTTGGGTCACGAGGAAGAAGAAGGGGAATGGGGTGGGGGGCTGAGCCACAGCAGAGGCAGAAGAGGAAGGGGGGGTGAGGCACTGGGGCTAGCGGTGGCGTGGGAGCAAGGAGGAGGCGGGGCTGGGCGTGGATTGGCACGGCGGGAGGGCGGCAGGGCCACGGGGAGGAGGGCACGGGGTGGTCGGACCGGTTGCGCGCGGGCCGCCACAGGGCAGGGGAGGGTGGGGTGGTGGCGTGGCATGGCGTTCGCAGGGGCCGGATCGGGGTGGGGCTGGGGTCATCGGCCGAGAGGAAGGGAAGGGAGGGGACGAGAGGGGCACGGCCGGCGGGGCAGGGTAGGGGGTCGGGTTTGGTCGCACGGGAGAGGAACGAAGGGAAGGGGGGTTTCGGCAGGGGCTTGGAAAAGAAGAGGGGGAAGAGGGGAATGGAGGGGTAGGGTCCCACTAGGGTTTCACACACCTAGGTTAGGCCTAGGGTTTCACACGCCTAGGTTTAGGTTTGGGTTTCACACACCTCACCTTGGCTCTCTCAACACAAATGTGGAGGGAACAAAATTATTATTCATTATTCAATACCTCAAATGAAGAGACAAGGGCCTTTATAAAGGCGTACAACGACAGGTTCACACGGCCAACAGGCGAGGTGGGACTAAACACAAGTGCAAAAGATAAAGACACAAAAACAACAAAGAATCGAGACGAAACAAATGATCACATCCACAAGCTAAGCTAGCGCCTCCTGCGCTGGTACACACGCCACGGACGCGGCTCAGTGCTGATGTCCGCATCACTAGACTATGATCATTGAGGAGCCACTCAATTCAGACCCTTTCGCATTGCACTAATGATTTGAATGGGCGATCTGAGCCAAACCATGCCAACAATCTCACAGTCAAAGAAAAGGTAGGTGAGAGTTTCTAGTGACATTTACAAAAGGGATAGCTACCCTCTATTGTTGGTATCCGTTTATGTAATTCCACATGAATAGGTAAGGCACCTGTGGCCGCTTTCTAGATAAATCAAGTGATCCTTGGAAGGATTTGATTAGCTTTTCATAGCTTGCTCCACCAACTAACCGTGTTTTGAATGGATGAAGAAGCTTCAGTTCTTTCTCTATAAAGGGAATTGTATGCCGACTTCACCGAGAATAAGCCTTTCGGGTGATGCACCCAACCTAATCGATCCTCTGAATTTTTCAAATTCCCGGGTTTGATAATTTTTCAGATTTCCCAGGTTGCGAAAATCACTTTAGACAAATTTATAATTTTGCCGTTGAAGTCCCAAGTTTTTTTGAGTGTTGGGAGTGCCCTCCCCACTGTGTGGTCTGGACTGCTTTGGGGCGGTCTAGACTGCCTATGGGATGGGTGTTTTTGTTGAGTCGATCTGCGGTCCCTGCAGGGGTTCGAACCGCCAACTCATCAAGGGGTTCGGACCATGCCATTAATAGTCTCTTCATGTTGATTCCACCTGGTGAATCTCTTGGATTTCAGAGTCTAGGGCAAGAGAAAAACCACACAGGGACCTACCCACAAAAAAATGTATTTTTGATATAAATAATAATAATGTAAATAACTATGGTGTTGAGTTTTTGTGTGGCCTTTAAAAACCAACACAAGGGTGGAGTGCAGGCTAAATTCACCCGGGTGAGTGCGCGAATCGCTCGAGTGAATCTAAGCCATTCTTGGCGAATAGAGCACAAGACAAACTCGCCCAGGCAACTGGGGGAGTTGTCTGGGCAACCTGGAATCAGGAAACACAATCAGGTCGAGCATTGACGTCATTTTTTGAGGCGTTTTGGGAATTCTAATGCACCCTTTTGCTCCCATATAAAAAGGGAAGCATGAGAGCTCTAGGGTTAGGTTGTGGTGGCTACCAAAGATGTTCTAGATCGTCTATGAAGAAGAGGGACCACGAGAGAGAGGTAAGATCTGAGGGGTGCCATCACGGTGCTCCACTCGGGCTCTAGAATGCTCAAGGGAGCATGGCGGCCTGTGACCACAATGAAGTGGTTTTTCTAAGGTTAAGGGTTAAGAGAGTGAATCAAAGGACAGAGAAAGAACGGGAAGCCTAATCAAGGGTTTTTCTACAAGGAGGGAAAATAGAGGAAGGAAAGAAGAGAAAGAGAAGAGAAGAAGGAAGAAGAGAGAAGAAGGGAGAAGGGGGTTGCCTTTCAAAAAAAAAAAGGGAGAAGGGAAAAGAGAGTGAAGGTTTGTCTCCGGGCTCTCCTCCAAGTTCATCCAGGCAATCCTAGTTCTTTGGCGCATCTACCTTGCTTCTACTTCTGGTCCTTTTATCTCTTGGTATTGGTATATATATATATATATATATATATATATATATATATATATATATATATATATATATATATATATATATATATATCACTTATTGCGCAGCAGACGAGATGGAGTCCGGTATAGAAAAGCCGAAGATGCGGATACGCAGCTCATTGCCACATATCCATAAAACATCAATTCTCATCGATGCATCTCATACTACCATGATCCATTACGACACAAGCCCATAGTAAATCACAGATAGAAAGACATAGGATTTTACAAAGGTTCACCCCAAACTACGCTACGTCCTCTCTCTGGCAACCAACTCCTCCAGGAATCCACTATGAATTGATAAACATAATTACACCCGACGACACTCCATGTCCTTTACCAAATTTTCACAATGTCTCTACCATAAAAGATAACAATGCACATCAACGGAGACCAAACTATCTCCAATATGCGTCTAGAGAAGAATAAACAAAACATGATACATGATAGATAGAGAAGAAATATCTACCTCTTTGTGCACTCTCTCTCCCACATATCTGAATAAATGGATGACACATGGAATCTTCATAGAGATAACCCTCACGGGTTCCATAAAAGCCATGATCTAGATAGTCAGCAGTCACAATATATCAGATCAAACATCATTATAGCACCACAGATCTTCCAACGGTTTTGCGCTCCTCTTCTCGAACTCATCACATCATGGTATCGATCTCTGCGCATAGCCTCACCCTCCATGGCTCGACCACCATGCCCAAAGGCATCCTCCCCAAAAGTGGGCCTTCTCTAGGATTTCACTTCTAGTAGAATTCCTCCAAGATCAGTCACCAAGTACTCGCAATACAATGCTCTAACACAGCATCCTGGACACCACTCACTTGCCCTTCAAGTGCCTGGGGGAGAGGAGCAAGGTACACTCCTTTCCATGCTCCTTCCCCCCTCTAGGTTCATCTTCTCCACGAGAAGCTTCACCAAGAACCACCAAGCCTCCCTCAAATTTCTCTCTCTGATTTCCAAAACCCTAGACCCCCTTATATATTGAGGGAATAAGTATACACAAGCTCTACCCCAAAATTCAAATCCAACAACCCCAAATGGAAAGTCCAAATCGTGTAGATTGGTCTCTCCCGCGCTGCCAAACAAAGTCATGCACACGACCAGGAAAAGTCATGCATACGATTTTCCTGCACTCAACCTCGTCGATCGAGGAATGACGTGTCGATAATTATGGGCAGTCGTGTGCACAACCTTTATAGGTCATGCGCACGACACCTGGACATGTCGTGCACACAACCTGGGAAGTTGGTGCACATGACCTAATCAAGGAGGAGGGTTTGACTCGAGTCATCTTCAATAATCTCCACCTTGGTGATATGTCACAAACCAGACATCTATTCATCACCATCAATGTGCTCTGACAGTGCCAAACGGTACCCTACCGGTATCACAAACTGGCTTTTTCATGGCACTCCTAATAGTACCCTGACAATGCCAAATGACCCCTTCTTAGTGTCCCAATGTGCAAACATGTGTCTTGAAGACGCAACAAAAGAACCATGCCAGTGCTTGCAGCCAAACGTGTGTCGTACACCTCTGACCTGTGTATACACCCAACTAAATGCCGATGGTCGATAATCTAACCTGATGATCGCCTCCTTTATCCATCCTCTAGTGGTCATGACGCTCGAGCTCCACCTCAACTAATACCGTGTTCCACCACCAATAGATAAACGTATGTAGTCTCCTCCGATGTCCCAACAAGCTCTGCCTCACTGATAGACTTGTGCTAGTGGGTAATCCCACAGGATCAAGATCGTGAACATATGGCTCTCCTCCAAATAGGATTTCGAGTCAACCGATTCTTCTCCAAATAAAATTCTAAGCCACCCTATAATACTCAACAATCTATACCTTGGTGAGAGATCCTTAGCATCAATCGCCCTTCCAACTCTATCAGGAAAGCAAAATTAGTCGCACCTCCATACACTCCATCACAAGTGTGCGATCATCATAGCTGATGACAGACGCATATGTCCCATGCCTAAGGACATGCATCAAGTACCCAATGCCACCACTGGACATGTTCTTAGATATCTACATCGCTGAAAAAATGCTCCACATATAGCAATACTTCGCGACAAAACCCGTTTCGCCTGAATCCAACACCCAAAAATACCAAAAAAAAAAAGCTCATTAGGCCTCCAATAATGAACTCCAAAGAAGTTCTCCTAACAGTTTGTTGTGAAAACTAAAACGCTCTAATACAAGTTTGTTGCGCAGCGTATGAGAGAGAATCTGGTATAGAGAATACGAAGATGTTGATAAGCGGCCCAACGTTGCAGATCCCGAAAATATCATATCTCACCGATGCATTCCATACTGGACCAATCCATTACGGCATAAGCCCACAACAGATCACAGATAGAGAGGGATAATATTTTAGAAAGATTCACCCCAAATGAGGTTACGTCCTCTTTCTGGAAACCACCTCCTTTAAGAATCTACTACGAAGAGATAAATAGGATTATACCCGATGACACTCCATGCCCTCTAACATATTCCCATAATATCTCTCTACCATAAAAGATAACCATGCACAACAACGAAGACCAAACTGTCTCCCACATGCATGCACCAACGGTCGTCCGAATAACTATCAATATATAAGAATAAACAAAACATGTAACATGATAGATGGAGAAGAAACCTCTACCTCTTTGTGCGTACTCTCTCCCATATATTTGATTGAACGAATTGCACAAGGCAATCTCCATAGAGATAACCTTTACTTGTTCCATAAAAGTTATGATCTAGATACTCACCAGTCACGATCTGTCAGATCAAACATCATCGTAGCATCATGGATCTCCTAACGGCCTTGTGCTCCTCCTCTCGCACTCGCCCCATCATGGCCTCGGTCTTCGCAATATAGCCTCACCCTCCATGGTTCGGCCACCATGATCAAAGGTATCTTCCTTAAAAGGGGGGCCTTCTCTAGGTTTTCCCTTCTAGTAGAATTCCTCCAAGATCGGTAGCGATGGTGATAACAGTGGCGATGGTGATAACTGTGACGACAGTGAAGGCGAAGGTCTATGTAGTGTTGGGTTTTGAAAGGCAAAAGTGAATATTGTTGAGTTTCTGTGGCTTATCAAAACTGAAATAATGGTAGAGTGTAGGGCAAATTCGCTCAGGCATTTGGGAGAGTTGATCGGGCATATCTGAGCCATGTGGACAGAACACAAAGCTAACTCGCCCAGACGATTGGGCGAGTTGCCCGAGCAACCTAGAGCTAGGCAACACGATTAGGCCACGTGTTGAAGTCATTTTTATGGTGTTTCAGCAATTCTAAAAGCACGTGTTTTCTCCCTTATAAAAGGGGGAGCATGGGGGGCTCTAGGGTTAGTGTGTGGTCACTACCAAAGTTTTTCTAGATCGTCTACGGAATAGAGGGATCACGGGAGTAAGGTGGCGGGGGGAGGGGGCATCAACACGACACTCCCCTTGGGCTCTTGAATGCTCGAGGAAGCATGGTGGCTGATGACCACGGTGAGGTGGTTCTTCTAAGGTAGAGGTTTGAGAAAGTGAATCAAAGGACGGGGAGAGCATGGGAAGTTCGGTCTAGGGTTTTGACACAAGGAGAGAATAAAGAGGAAGAAAGAGAGAGAGAGAGAGAAAGAGAGAGAGAGAGGAGAAGAGAAAGAAGAAAAGAGAAGAAGGGAAAAGAAGGGAATAGAGAAAGTGGAGGTTCGTCTCCGGGTTCTCCTTCAAGTTCATCAAGATCTTCATCCAGATTCTTCGCCACGTCTACCTCGGCTTTTACTTTGGGTTCTTTCATCACTCAGTGTATCCTCTGATATATCTTCATATCTCTTAGATGGGTTGTTCTCTACTTTGTGGGTGCGTTTTATGTGAGAGGAGCAGGAAGAAGGTTTACAAGGTTCGACGTCAAACGGTGACCACCACATGGCGTATTCTCTTGCTAGTGGTAATCAAACCCTTAAGTGCCCAATGAATCTGTGTTGTTTGTTACTATTATATTGGCGTATCGAATTCTCTGTATTGTTTGCGATCTTTATAGGGCTCCAATCATCGAACCTTTGAGCACCATCCTGGGGACTGAGCACCATCTTTGTGTGCCGGGCTATACAAGAATTTTTTTAATGGTGGTAGCCTCCCTATTGTAGCATCTTCGTCTCTACTCGCCCTTATTACGAAAGTGGAGAAGCCGCAAGAATTAGCCGAATTTAGACCTATTAGCCTATGCAATTTTTTCTATAAAATCATAGCGAAAATCATTACCACGAGGTTAGCCATTATTCTTCCATAGGTGGTGAGTGACTCCAACAAAGTGCTTTCATTCAAGAACAAGCCATCACATATAACATTGCCTTGGCCAATGAGTTATATCAAGACTTGGATAATTAAGAAGCATAAAGGAGGCTAGGAAACACCGTCATCAAGATAGACATGGAAAAGGCTTTTGATAGGTTAGAGTTGGAGTTTTTGAGGAAGGTATTACTGAAATTTGGCTTCTCTGAATCATGGTGGAACTTGGTCATGCATATCCTTGAGCGGGACTAATCATGGATTTTTTAAGGTTTAAAATAATCTGGCACTTAGGCTCCCAACCAAGATCAGAAAAAGTGTGGAGTGCGTCTTGCCTCACGTTGTTTCTGCCGGAAGAAGCCATGCCACTGAAATAATAGGTAGTTCTAAATGTGGATGGACCTTCGAGGGGAAACCCAGGGCCTAATGCAGGCGGAGGCATGGATATTCAAGAACAAGGATCTAAGGCAACTTCATCTTCGCCTTTTTCCATTTTTATGAGGTCTTGTAGCACCTACATGCCAGCTGATTAATGTACCGCTTGTCTAGATAGCATACGTTATGTACACTGAGGACTTGGGATTTCATTGTGTTAATGTATATATAGATGGGTCAGGTCTTATGTACAGTTGGGTTAGGTTCTATATTATACATATATATATTGGGCTAATTAGTCCCTCAATGAAGAGTACTCCATTCTCTCCAAACCCTAGACATAATCTCCTAACATGGTATCAGAGCTTTAGGTTTCTCCTACTGTAATAGCAAAGATGACAGTTGATCCTCCAGCACCGGCACATCTGGCCTTCTCCTTCGAACCCCGACCCTAACCCTCCTCCAGCTTACTCCACCCCGGTCGCCACCCCTGACCCCATCTCCACCAAGCCCTCTCCTTTACCTTGACCCCCCTCCAACCTCCACCCCTGGTCCTTGACTCCACCCCAACCCCACCTCTACCCAGCCCCCTCTCCTCCGATACCTGACCCACCTTGACCCCCCTCGATCCCAGCCTTCTCCACCTCAACCTCACCTTTACTCAGACCCCCCTCCTGGACCCACCTCGATCTCACCCAAACCCAAACAAAGGAGAAGGTCTAGTAGGGGAAGACAAGAAAAATAATAGAAGGGAGAGGAGTAGTGGTGGTGAAGATGCAGAGGCATGTGGTGATAAGAGAATCTATGATTTAGTGAAGAAGAAAAGGACATTATCAACAAAGGAAACATGATAAGTGACACGAATCTAGTGAGCCAAGGGATCATAATATCGATAACTCTTGTGCTCCCAACTGAGACCCAAGTGAACACACTTGACAGACCTGACAAAGAGTTTGTTATGTTCATGAGGAGGAAGGAGAACAAGGCATGTACACCCAAAAGTATAAAAAAGAGAGTAATCAAGGAAACAGGAGTGGAGACGCTCATAGGGAGTATCACCAGAAAGAGCAGAGGACAAAGTAATATTGATAAGATAAACAGTTGTTATAACTGCTTCAGTCCAGTAGGAGTGAGGAACAGACGCAAAGAGAAACAAAGCTCGTGTTGTCTCGAGAACATGACATACTATCATTCTGTGACTCTGTTCTGCTCATGGGGGTGAAGACAGAACTGTTGGTGAAGAGTGTCATGAGATTGAATGATCTCACACATCTTAGAGAAGAGATACTTCTTGACATAATTAGACTGAAAGGTCTTGATATATCGACCAAATTGGGTATGAAGCATAGTGGTGAATATTCGATAAATATGTAGGATCTCAGACCAATGATGCATAAGATAAACCTATGTGCATCTTGAGTAGTCATCTATAAAGCTAACATAGTACATAAAATATGAGAGAGAGGCAACAGGATCAGGACCCTAAATATCAGAATACACTAACTCAAAAAGGATGGCAGATCGAGAAGCACTAACAGAAAATGGAAGTGTCAGATGCTTTGCCAATATGCAACTCGTACAGGCAGAGAGCAGGGAGAAGGACACACCACCCAAAGTACCTAAACATAATACACTTTTGAGTCGATCACTAGACAAATGACCTAACCTTTTGTGCTATAGGTCGCATCAGAGGTAACTAACATGGCGGATACAATAGAAAAAGGGGAAACATAAAGATGGTCCAGTTGGTAAAGTCCTCCGCTCTACGACCCAGCCCAATTCTCTGATTTGTCTATGAATCCTGTACAACACAAGAAGAAGAGATGAAAGTAACAGTCAGTCCGGAGTAATAAAAAGAACTAACAAAAATCAGGTTAATGTTTAGGAGAGGGGCATGATGGACACAGGATAGGTTCAGTCGACCAGTAGGATCTAAGGTAGTGATGATGAACCCACATTGTGGTATAGGTATAAAAGTTACATCCATAGTGTGAACCTCCAGGTGGGTAGGAGTAGGAGTGCAATCCATGAGAACAGTGGAGTCACATTTGAGATGACAGAAAGCACCCGAATCGAAGATCCATGGGACAGTAGTATCAAAGATAGATTTACACCCAGAGTGGTGGTAGGATATGATAGTGGAGCTTGAGGCTTTTCAGTAGACCCAAACTTGGGATCTGGTTCCTTGTCCCTCAGTCATGGTGCTTGTCAACTGCAAATGGATTTTCAAGGTCAAGATTCGACCTAATGGCTCCATTGAGCAGCACAAAGCTTGCCTTGTTGCTTATGGCTTCTTCCAGGATTATGGGATTGACTACGAGGAGATGTTTGCACCAGTTGCTCAGATAACTACTATGCATACCCTCTTAGCTATGGTAGGTGCTCGAGGGTGGCCTCTCCATCAGATGGACGTGACAAATATATTCCTTTACGATAACCTTCCAGAGGAGATATACATGGCCCCTACACTAGGCGTTTCTGTTCCTATGGGGCACGTCTATCATCTACGTCGGGCTATCTACGGGCTCAAGCAGGCTCCTCATGCCTAGTTTGAACACTTTAGTAGTGCAATTTTTGCCACTGGGTTTGTAAAGCGATACTCTAACTATGCCATATTCATTTGCTCCTCTAGTCAGGGCCTTACCATTCTGCTCTTGTATGTGGATGATATAATTATTACCGAGGACGACAATGCCACCATGGCCTCCCTTCAGGGTCATCTACAAAGTTAGTTTGAGATAAAAGATATGGGCCCTCTTCGATACTTCCTTATCTTAAGATTACTCATTTGACTCGTGGTTTGTTGATCTCCCAGGATAAATATATTTCTGACATCCTTATCGATGTTGATCTCACTGACTTCGCACTACTAACATACCCATGGAGCTTAATTTGAAGCTCCTCCCTACAGATGGTGAGCCTCTCCGGGACGTTTCCAGATATCAAAGGTTGGTTGGTATACTAGTCTATCTCACAATGATTAGACCTGACATTGCTCATGCTATAGGCATTGTCAGTCAGTTTGTTCATGCTCCCCATTCTGCTCACTATACAGCAATGCTCAGGATCATCCTCTATCTCCGGGGCACCTTCAGCCCCCGCTCTTTGCTTCTACCTTCCACCATTACTCTAGTGTTGTGCGCCTACTCTGATGCCAACTAGGTAGAGGACATTGCTACTTGTTATTCTACCACCAGCTACTGTGTGTTTCTTGGTGGCTCCCTCATCTCTTAGCATAGTAAAAAATCGGAGTCTGTTGCTTGCTCCAGCACCGAAGCCAAATATAGGGCTATGACTTCTACCACCGCAGAGATTGTCTGGCGTCTTCTACTCGACCTGGGCGTCGTGATATCTGAGCCGACACATTTCTTCTATGACAACCGGAGTGCTATTCAGATCACTAGCAACCTGATTTTTCACGAGCGGACAAAACGTATAAAGGTTGACTCGCTATGTTCGTCAGGAGTTTCTCACCAACACCATCTCCTTATCATTCATTCACTCAACAGATCAGACTGCTGACTTCCTCACGAAGTGTCTTACCGTTGCTCGTTTCCAGCATTTCATCAGCAAACTCTAAGTACATGATCCATCGTAAGTTTGAGGTGGTGTGTTAATGTATATAAAGATGGGTCGAGTCTCATGTAGAGTCGGGTCGGGTACTATGTTGTACATATATATATTGGGCTTACTCCATCAATGAAGATTATTCCATTCTCTCCAAACCCTAGCCTTCATCTCCTAACATATTGCTTGGAAGTTGAGAGTGATTCCAAGGTCCTCGTGGAAGCCATTTCAAAAGGGAATCGACTACCTTGGCAATCATCCTTTTGGTGAAAGGAAATTGTATCAGGAAGCAGAATATTCAATTTCAGTTTTACTCACATCCTTCGGGAAGGAAATGAGTCCAGGTGGCCAACAAATTGGCAAACCATGCTTGTGATCGAGAACCGTTGCAACTCTACCTGCGCCACCCCTCAAGACATGTCGAGAGAAGCTTAGAGGAGCTGCCTGGTTGGACAAATAAGGCTTTTACAACCTGAGAATGAAGAGAAGAATGGAATTTATTATGGGGCATACCATCTTAAGTATCTAATGGAGTTGATGATACTTGGAGATGTTGAACAGTACTTTTGGCGGCAAGCTTGTTCAGCGGAATCAAAGGAATCTAATTTGCTAAAACTGAAGAGTAGGAATCTTCTGGAAGAGGATTAAGGGGAACAACTGTTCCACATGCCAAACACCCCCGTAGTTTACAGAGTTTTTGGACTCCTTCGGCATTTTATATGCCTCAGGTTACGAAGGAGAAGCGCCTCTGAGTGGCGGTCAGAGCTTGGGCTCCTTGTATCCCTCCGGTGGTGGAGGTGATTGCTTTTGGGAGTGGTTTTGACCTTATTATCGGTCGCCAGAGTGGCGTTGGATGTTAGCCTGGCTGTCGGGCTCGTGGTTCGCCGGGGTGGCGTTGTCCGCAGGTATGCGGTGTCTGTAATGCTTGCGCCAAGATGTGGCGCCTCCTTGGACGTCTGTTGTGACCTCCACCTTTGATAATACCAAAAAAAAAGAAAAAATGTTACGAAGGAGAATCAACAAGAAGGAGGAGGCAACAATCCGTTGGACTCATCTTAATAAAGAGTAAAGATCAATTACATGCTCTTTGCTACAATTATAATTTGTAATGTAATGTGGATTTTGTAATAGTGAAAAGTGATCAACAGCTAGCGGTGTACCTATTTTGGTTGTTGATTTGTAATTAGATAGCATATTGCAACTTGTTTTTTTTATATGACCCTAAACCTAGCTCACCCTTGTAAGTAACAATATACCTTAACCCAATTTATGGGCGTGAAATCGTGATCCCTGAGATGCGAGTGATCCACTGGAAAAGACAAAGGTACAAGTGTCCTGAGCAAGGGCGTAGCCAGGAATTTATTTTGGGCTGGGCTGAACCTAAACTATTTTTTTTACAATAAATTTTTTATTATAGACAGTAAAGAAAAACTAAGTATGATTTGTTAAACGAATATCGACAGTACGAGAAAGCTTTATTAATATAAAAAAGATACATAAACATACCATAAATTAGGAAAAAAACAGGAACACAATAAATAAACATATAATGCAAATATAAATACATTACTGAAGTTGTGCCATACGATACTTCAGAGAGTAAAATTCATCAATTATCGAATCTGAATCAATATTTTCAACAAGTTCTTTTTCAATGCAGACAATCATGCAATCCGCAAGAAACTCATCCTCCATCTTGTTGTGAAATATTGTTTTAACAAGTTTCATAGCTGAAAAAGCTCATTCTGTCATTGCCGTAGATACAGGTAAAGTCAACACAAGACGAACCAATCTATCAATCAAGAAGTAAATTTCTGATTTTCTTGTTTCAACCAATCTTCGACATAATTCATAAAGAGAAGATATATTCTGAACTTTGGATGGCAAAGTACATCAAACTCGTAATGCTCCAATTGATTTCTCAAAGTATGTATCTCAACTTGATTGAAATCTTGAGGATAGAATTTCTTGGCAAGACTGCAAATACTTTTAATATTAAATAATTTGAATCCATCACTAGGATCCAAAGCCGAGCTAAGAATAAAAAGTTCCATTGATCGATTCATGAATCTATTATCTAACTCCGTCAAATGAAAATCAATCGCAGCGTTAAATATATCAATGCAGAAATGATGCTCAACTATAATATAGTCATGTTGCTGACAAGAACGACGTGTACCCTCCATATAACGAGCACTCATATCAGACATATCAATAACATTCATTTCATAAAATGATGTCACGTTTCCAATGAATGCATCACAATCATCTTGTCTTAATTTCTGAAGAAGTTTTTTTATAGTTGAGACTAAATTCAAAGCATTTAAGATGTCTTGGGATTTGTATTGCAATCATTGGCAAAGCACATCAGTAATTCACATAACTTTATTCAACAAATGCAATATAAATACAAACTCAAATGATCTCATCGCTTTATAAGCACCCATAGCTTCTCCACGTATATTATTGTTGAGTCCATTCTTAGTATATTTTTAAGAACTGTACAAGTTGTACTAAACATATTAATCAACCTGCTAACAGAACCAAAATGTGAGCTCCAACGAGTAGCTCCGGCTTGTTGCAAAGTACGAATTTGATTAGCCCATGTACCGGTCTCACATTCTCCAGAAGATATCATATCTGCAATTTCAGATTCACGAGCAGATTTTAACTCAGAATGACACTTGGGAGAAGCACTGACAAGATTAACAATAGAACCCAGTTTTAAAAAAAAATAGTCAAATATCATGCACATCTTTGGATGCCGCAACTAATGCTAATTGTAGTCGATGAGCAAAACAATGTACATAATATGCATATGGACAATCTTTAAGAAATAATGCCTGTAATCCATTCCATGCACCGCGCATGTTGCTAGCACCATCATACCCTTGACCTCATATATTTTAAACTTGGAGATTATAACAAGTAAGAACATTGCATATCTCTATTTTAAGAGTCAATGAAGTAGTGTTATCAATACCTGTAACTACAAAAAAACGCTCTCGAACAAAACCATCGTAATCAATAAATCTTAGAACAATAGCCATTTATTCCCTATTAGATTGGTCAAGTGCTTCATCGACAAGAATACAAAATTTCGCATCACCAACTTCCTCACGAACCTTATTTCTCACTTTATTTACAAGAATATTCAAGATCTCCTTTTGAATCGTTGGTGAAGTATACTTGGCATTTCTCAAAGTATTTTCTAAAATAATTTTTGCAATTTCTTTATTCAATATTGCCGAATATTTTATCAATTTAATAAAATTGTCACGGTTAGAGGACTCTAAAGATTCATCATGACCTCTAAAAGCACATGCTTGTATTGCAAGCCACTTAATGCTCCCTATTGTAGTCTTGATCCGCAACTGATTGTGCAAAATTTGTTGTGAAGATTGTGTATTCATCACTTTATCAATATGCTGAGATGGGTTTCTTAAATTATCCCAATTGCGCATAGATGTATTATGTGGTTAACAAGGAACCCCTACATAATGCATAAAAGCACATTTATCTCCATTATTAACCATCTTCCAACTTTTAAATCCTTCAACAGTAAATACCGAAAACTTTGGCGGATCACTATCAAAAAGAAAGCATGGAAAGCAAAATGCTCTGTCTTTTGCTTCAGAATACTCAAGCCAAGGAAACTGTATGAACCAAGAATATTGAAATCGACGATATTGCTTGCCATTTTATGAGCGTGGATACTCTGCTAATTTTGGTTCACATGGTTCCATATTGATATATGCTCTTCAAACATCATCACGTTGATTAATAGAATATGTTGATATTGGACGACGTAATCCTGGATCACGTTCAAAAGAATTACCTTCTTTAACTTCGACTCTGAGAGACTTAGAAGGGCGCTCATCGAGATTATCAATAGTAGAAGGAGAAGGTGTCTCACTTGTTGACTGATTATCTCTTTTCTTAAAAAATGAAAGAATTTTTTTTTTTTTTGCTTAAGCATTTGAGGATCTGACATTATAACCTACAATAACAAAATTTTAAGATTATAAGTTATCATGAGTAAGTACAAAAAATATCTGACAACAATTAGTTACATGGGTCGGGTAAAATCGAGAACCGACAAAACTCTTATGGGGGTCAAAATCAGTTACAAGTCTTATTTATGCCTAATAATTTGACAACAATTATTATTTTTTAAAGTTAAAACTAGGTTCTAATAAAAGGGGAAATAAGCCAACATGCATATCGGTCAAAGGCCAAACTGACCATCCAATCCAATCCAAACCGACTTTAATTGGATTGGATTGGATTCCAATCTCAGTTTGGTTTGGATTGGATTGGAAATCCTCAAAATCGACCAAAGTTTGATTGGTTTGGGTTTTGCCAAAATAGATTGGTTTCGAACCGATGCACACCCCTAAATGGTTCGGGTATTTTGACTAAACAGGTTGGTTTGGTTCTATGTTTTGTGGACTCGACTAAATACGGGTCCATTCCGGAATAGAGCTCGAGTAGACCCGACCCAACCCGAGAACTGAACTTATATATATTAGTCCACATAAATATATGTCACGGGTTTGGACTTTTGGGCTGCATCACACATTCACATTAGAACCCGCATAAACGTTATGTGTTTGCTAATGTTGAACCAACTACAAAGAGAACCCGACCCAACCCGCGAATAAACGGGTAGACCCAATAAGACCCGTTTACCACCCGGATCTATACAGTTGACCCAATCTGACCCAATTCGACTCGACCCGACCTGACTCGAGAGACCCGCTGGTATTATATATTATAGTATCAGATTGCGGGTAGACCCGACCCGACCCGACAAGACACGTTCAATACTAAACGGGTCTTCTCGGGTCTACCGTGTCCAGACCCTACACCTGGACCCGACCCGTTGTCTATCGTGTCGACCCGTTTAAGACCCGAACCCGTTTAGCCTTGACCCAGACCCGCTAACTTCGTGTCGGGTCTGCCATGTCGGGTCCGAAATTGCCAGCCCTAAATACCGGCACGATTTAGGGCTAAGATTAAGAAAAAAAATAGAAATTCTCGGGCTGTTTCGGGTTTTGATTCAAAAAGAAGAAGAATAAGAGGCTATTTTGAGTTTTGATCCATGCAAGTTGGAACGGAAATTCTGATTCCGTCCGAAACATATTCTGATTCTGGCACCGTATAATTAAATCCGAATTTCGAAAGTTTCGAAAAAAATCGGATCGAAATTAGAAGGGTCAAGTATTCCAAAAATTCCGAATTTTGATCCAAAAAGTTCGAAAGCATCGGATGATTCCGATCCGAAAAAATCAGAAAAGTTTTGATGTTCTTTTCCCATCCGAATCATCCGAGGAGGAGGAAGAGGAGAAGAAGAAGAAGATGAAGGAAAAACTCACCTGCTGGTTGAAGACTTGAAGCCTTGCTGTCACCACACCCGAGCGGCCACGGTCCCCGACTCGGCGACTCCCCACGCACGCCTGACCGGCGCTCGAAGTAGAAATTGAAGCCTCGACTCTCGAGCTCTCGGCGTTGCTGCCATGCTGCCGGTGCTGGTCCGGAGTCCGAACTCCAGGAGAATCGGGGAGATGAGAGCGCCGCTCCCCAAAGAACAAAACTAGTTTAGCTTTAGAGGAGATCGGGTGGGTTTTAAGGCGGGTTGGGCTAGTGGGCCGGGCTATCTGTGGGGCAGGGCTAGGCTGGGCCTAAAAAACAAGGTTTTTAGCTAAATCTCGGCCAGGCTGTAGCCCGGCCGAGCCAACTCTTAGATCCAACCCTAGTCCTGAGAGTTACTGTTGAAGATGTGGCTCCAAACAAGCCGCATACAACTCCAAGGCTCGTGCGCAAAGAAACGACAGAAGACGGAGGTTTATTTGAAATGCTTAGAAATGGATCTTCATAAAAGCTGTGCAGCTATTATCTGCAGGATCATCGATCCAGTATGTTATAACAGGGCTCACCTTTTATTATTTCAGCTGATCTAAATTTCTATGCTACACATAGCATTCTCATAACTATATTATTAAACGGGACGGGACGGAATGGGCCGGAAAAACACTAAGTTTGGGCTCGGCCCGGTGACAAATAAAACACAGGTTGGGCCGGGCTGGGCTTTAACGGGCCAGGCTTTCGATGGGCTTTTCTGGGTCGGGTCGGATCGGGGACCCTTATGTAGGGCCTAATTGATAGGTCTAGTGGGAACCCTATAACGCCTTCTCATTTCCTCCACATGAGTGACCCATATCTAATGAAATTTTGAGATTGGTTCGGAAAAATAAGATACAAAGGGAAAAGGGTTTGAAACCACAAGAATTTCCATCACAAGAGGGATGGGGAACGAATATAGTCCAAATAGAAAACTAAATAGATCGAATCGAAGGTTTCACGAGCATGAATAAATATCCTCAAAGGATTGGGGATCGATTCCAACTCACATGAGATGAACCCCTTGATTCAAGAGGAGGGGAGAAAAAGAAAGGGCTTTCTCTTGGAGGCACAATTTAACTCCCAATACAACTCCTAAACCTTGAGCTAATATGACAGGTAAGTCTTATATAGGTGTCTCACTCAGCCAACGACAACCCTCGGATCTGGCCATCCAACAATCGAATATTTGAGAAAATAGCCTGATTTTCAGCTTCTGCACAAGACGCCCAGACTGGTTAATGGCACGATCCAAACCGCTTAGGGCACGTTTGTATCCGGTCGAAGCTTTTCCTAATAGAGTAAAAATGAGGAAAGATTTACTTGAACCTATTTATATCAAAAAAAAAGACAAGTAAAGTAAATCAAAATGATTTAATTTTACTTGACTAGATGACCTTTTCATTTACTTCAAAAAAGCCAAGTAAATGATATGAGTTACTTGTAAACCTGCTGTTAGACTTTGACCACATCATCATTCCACTACCTATGGTTTACTTCTCTCAATCACCCGGCCCATTTTTCCCACTTATTTTGCAATAAAGTAAATCAAAATAATTGAAAACTTAATCTTTTCTTTTATTGTAGTAATAATATTTTTTTTTTATGTTGTTAGCTATGTAAGCTCCATTGGATTGTGTTGGTGCTAAAACAATCTAGTGTTGGAAAAACAATTTGTTTTGAGTAGTGATATATTTGGCTTTTTGTTTCTTCTTTCTTCATATGTGCAATCGAGGTAAAATGAACAAGGCAATGTAAAATGCCACAATATTGTTACTTCACTATTCAAACCGAACAAGATTCATAATAGTGAAGCAAATTATTAAGTTTACTTGATAGAGATCACCTCGAGTATAGTAAAATATCCAGTTACTTTACTTCAAGATACAAACAAAGGCTCAAAAATAGGATTTACTAGCCTTTACTGGTTAGTTTACTTGATTGAATGGATTGCTTCTATTTACTAGGTGGGTCAGAGATACAAACGTGCCCTTATGGGATGGCAGTCAGGAGCCCTACGGCGATCATAGACCCATCGAAACACCTTTGGGTACCATCCTTCACAAACTATCCAGACTGCCCAATGAAGGTAGGTGACCCAACACTTTGATAAATTTCTAAGTGTTGAGTCACTTAATGGAAAAATCGTAAATCCGTCTAATTTGATTCTCGAAACTCGAAAAATGCATGAATCCATAAATTTAGAGTTTTGAATATAAAAACATTTTGAAAAGGCACTGACCTGGAAAAGAGTGAAAACGAGGAATTGATAAACTGCACGTAAATCGATAAAAATGTTTTCGCAACCAAAGGTCCAAAGCACAAAACTAAACCCTTTATACCCCAATAGATTTCAATCATGGTAATGCGTGAGTGGGTGTACGAGCTTTCTAGTCCGATCTCATCCTGATAATGTACAATACTTCTGAAGTCCAAAGCAGGATTGTGAATGCACACACTGTCCTAACTCACAGGTTACACAAATCTCACCAAATTAGTTTACGCTCATAAATTTTGCCAACAAAAAAAATGTTCAACATACGTTGTAAGAATCTCCCCCTTTGGTGTAATTTTAAACCAGAACTTTACTTCAAACAGCCCAAGAAAGAAAGCTAAACTTACATAACACCCTTTTCAAAGTAGTTACATATCTTTCTCTTGACGGTGTAACTTACCAAAGTGGTAAATGAAAAAAAAAACTAAACATTACCTGATCTGAAGCTATGTCTGGTTGTATATTGTACATGCGCACTCAACAAATTCCGTCGGTAACAAGCTGAACACTTAAAAAAAATCTAGCCCCAACCCGCCATAATTCTTTGAGAGAGAGAGAGAGAGAGAGAGAGAGAGAGAGAGAGAGGAGATCAGAGCTCCCAGCCGCCTTCTCTCGTGCCTTCGGCCTCTCCCCTGTGCCTCCAGCCTCCCCCCCCCCCCCCCCCCCCCCCCCCCCCAGCCTATCTCTGGTGAGCCGACCGCCCCTATCGTCTCCTCCCACGTCTCTGGTCTACTTCAACTGCCACCCTGGCCTCTCCTCTGCGCCGACTACCACTCCAGACTTGCCCCTCTCAGATTAGCCCCTCCCCTCTCCCCAGCTGTCGGTCTTCCTCTCCTTTCCTCTTCCTCCTCTTCTTATCGCCCCTACCCACCCTTGTTCCCTTTTCGCTAGCTGCGGTATCCATGTTCAGCTGTTGCACAGTAGCAGCAATCAGGGCACAAGGGGGGGTTAGGCAATTCGGATTCAGCACTAATTTTGTCATGCCCCGAATCCAGCTACACTGGGAACCAACCAGATCTGAGGTGTGAGAGGATAAGTCATGAAAATAAAAGGGGTTTCAAGATGTATTTTATCATTTAATTTGTTACTAAGTTATCATTGACTAATTACTAATTAAGTTATAATGGGTGGCTTTGAGGGGAAGCCTACCAAGCTTTGAGGGAAAGCCTACAAGAAAAAAAAAATTGATGCCATTTATTCAGGGCATCTGATACAATCTAACAAAAGTCTAACCAATTATTACATGCTCAACTAGAGGAAAAGACGACTACTAACACTAGACTATTCCCCTCAAAGCCATCCCTTATAACTTAGTAATTAGTCAATGATATTGTAGTAACAAATTAAATGATAAAATCCATCTTGAATTTCCTTTTACCTTCAAGACTTACCCCCATACCTCAGATCAGGCTGGTTCCCAATGTAGCCGAATCCAGGGCATGACAATTAAATTCATAGACGATGCATATCCATATTCATTATATAATATCTATATTCGTATTCATTATATAATATATGAACATTGTGGCTATATTCATTATATAATATATGTACATATTTTACTACAATAGACCAGTAACGGGGCTATAGAATCGAGGGGTTTTTTCACCAACCACAAATAGGTATCTGGGGGGCCAGTAGCTATTTCAAGAAATCCTAGGATATTATATTCCAATTTTCCTTGTTATGACACAAAGCTTGTCGTGGTGTGGCTTACATCATATGTTGGAGCGAGTTGTGCCCGATATTTTGGGTCACATCGAGTAGTGGGATTCACCGCCAAAGTTGCCACCAATGTTTTCGCTTTGGTATTTACTATTTAGTGCAACTGTGCACTGTAGAGAAACATTGAGATCCATTCTTCGATCACAATACAAGCACAAATATCATATTATATCTTACGGATAAGGATATATGGATATCCATTTATATGGATAGTCCGTATCTTATATGGAATACCCGTGTTGTATACCTTATATCTGTATCCATAACCATTTTTGTTAGATATTAAAAAATGTTATCCGTATCCGCATCCATTTTTTCGGATATTAAAAAATGTTATTCAAATCCGCAAAATTCGGATTTGAATATGGATCGGATTTGGAATGTTGAATATCCATTTACACCACTATGTTTAATGATGGAATATATAGTCACATCAGTAAAATTCTATCAATTAAGAAAAAAAAACCCGAGCCCTACCCTAATTCCTATTTGATTAAGAGAGAAGAGAGAGTGAAGTTAGCGTTTAGGGTTAGAGTTAGGGTTAGGTTTAGATATAAGAGCGGTTATTGTAATTTTCATGCCTAACCACCTCACCCTAACTCCTAACCCTAAACCTAATTAATCATAACCGTAAACCCTAAAAGCTAGAGCAACATCGAGGAATGACATGAAGGAAACAACATTCGGAATTCACATACGATGCACCCACCTCAAAAAAAAGTGAACCATATATATATTCAAAGTGTATTGGACAGCTGTGAAATCTAGATTTTCGAGGGAGAGAATGGGAGAATAAGAGAGAGAGAGAGAGAGAGAGAGAGAGAGAGAGAGAGAGAGAGAGAGAATGAGAGTGAATAAGTGAGAAAGAGAGATAGATTAAGAGAGAGATACAAAATATGTGTGTGTGTGTGTGTGTGAGAAAGAGAGAGAGAGAGAGAGAGAGAGAGAGAGAGAGAGAGAGAGAGAGAGAGAGAGAGAGAGAGAGAGAGAGAGAGAGTGAGATCTTTGAATCTTCAAGTGTATGAATACTTCAAATTTTTATGTCATATTATTTTATACTGCTTCCAAATATTATTGCTTTCAAATGGTAGCTCTTAGTGTGCCAAAGTTGGACACTACAGTACATTCCACAGCTAAGACTGTGTATCAAGCTATGACCCTACTTTTATGGGTTCGTATGGTTTCTCACCACCTTCGCAACTTGGGTGTTCCTCTGATTGATTTGAATCCCCTCTTTTATGACAACTGGTGGTAGCTTGATCGCTAGCAATCATGTATTTCATGACTAGACCAAGCATACATAGATCAACTGTCTCTTGGTTCCATGAACTTCTCACTCTGACACTTTGTCTTCTGCATGTCACTTTTAAGCATAAGCTAGCCAATTTCTTCATGATGTCTCACACTCTCTAGTGTGTCACCTTCTTGTTGTGCAAATTCTAGGGGTACCCACCTTGCATTTGAGGGGGGTGTTGATTATCTATTCCTTTCTTTTCCCCCTTTTATATGTGTGGTATTATATGAAGACCAGTGCTTTGTATAGGTATATATATTTGCCTATATGATAATCGACGCTTTGTATAGCTCTTAAGCAATTTGCGAGTATATCCCCTTTTATATGTGTAGTATTCTCTTATATGATGACTAGCTCTTTGTATAGCTCTATATATCTGATCCACTCGGTTATATATCCATCTCAATGGCTTCCCCCAAACCAGGGATTTGTTAGGATCCATGTGGATAGGATGTTGAGTAGATCTCGAGCAGCAGTCGGAATCATCATTAGAGATGGTTTTGGCTCCCATATTCTCTCGGAGGGAGATATTTTTGATGGTTGTGAATTTATCGAGATTGAAGCAATGGCGATCCATCAAGGGATGAAAGCTCTCCAAATGATCGATGCTTTTGTTGTTGTCATTAAGGGTGACAAACAGATTTTGTTCCATATCCTATCGAATGGGGATCTATCCCCACCATGGCAGATACATAACATAGTATCCGACTATAGGCTACTCGCTCATTACCTCCTTTAGGTTTTCACATTTTAATCGGGACAATAATGATTGTGTTGATGCTTTAGCCAAGCCCACTCTTCAGGAGCATTCTTTTTTATCTTCCAACTCTACCCCTAATCGTATCTTCCCTCTTGTAGCTAAAGAGCAGGAGAATTTGAATAATAGTAGTAGTAATCCTTTCCTGGGCATAATCCTTCCCTAATCGTATCTTCCTTCCTTGACCATCAAGCTTCTGATTTTTGGTCTGCCACACTAAGCATGGGACTCCTCTACCCTATCCTCTTGGGCGGGGCAGTTTGGCACGGTGTTGGAGGTGGAATGCGACATCCAGAAAGCAAGACATGTCTACCATTGCACCGCCCTCATCCAGACAAGCTTTCCTCAACGTATTCCGTCTAATTGGGTCATCTCCATCGATCACCAGCTATACCATCTCTACATCAATGTGGTCCTCCTCTCCCACCAGCTAACATCCCTGTCCATTTCACCAGACCTTGGAGGGGGGTGGAGTGATCGTCGGTGATGGGATCCTACGGCCCAGGCCGGCCCCACCAATGAGGACCCTCTCAAAACCGTCTGCCGGGGCGATCCCGGTGGAGCCATCGACGTCATCCCTCAGAGCTCCCCCTACACTAGGCCCCCCGGTCACCTCCTTCGCCATGCCAGTCTCCTCCGGCGCATCCAGAGTTGATCCTGGTTTCCTCAGGATCTAACTCGGAACCCCCTCAATAGCAGCGGATTTACTGGCGGGAAGGAATTGATCGTCTCTCTAACAATCTTGCCTTTTTGGTGGAGCCTAGCTCCCATAAATAGAGATCTAGGAATCACTTTTTAAAATTTTAATTTGGATTCCTTGGTGGTAGCTGATTTTGGCCGATTTTGCTCCTGTCAATATTGTCCATCCCTTTTTTCTTCTAGACTTCTGGAGACCGATATGTCGCAGGAGACTCCTACAGATGATGATCAGCCTGCGATCAATAGCCCATGCAAGTATGCTTCCCTTGGCCTCCCTGTGATTGATGACCATTTGATTGTGGCTATCAAGTACGCGCCTCAGGAGGATGCGCACAGCTTCCAGCTCCATGATGACCACTGAATCGAAAGGTGGCATTCTTCAAGCGGTCAAATGGAGTGTGCGACAATTTTTGAAGAACATGGACAAGGAAATGCTTTCTACTATTGACTTTTTGCAGGGAGATTCGACGACATGTGACAAGGTCGAGATCTGTATCCCGGTCAACTTCTTGGAAGATGACATCATTTTGCATCTGGTAGTGGACTGCGGCTTCATCCCTCCAGGAGTGTCGGAGATGGGCTCTAATGTGGGAGAAGCACGTAGATTATTGCAACGCTGAAGAATATGTTGAAACATGCATGACTTTTTGTGTTGTAATATTTGGTGTTTTGGTTTACCCTTGTTTCTATGAAAATCATTTCTTGGAATACTCTTGGTTTTGGCGGTCAGGAAAAATGCCAAGCTGCGAGGATGTTTGCAACCTCACACAATGTAGATGTCATCTGTCTGTAAGAGACTAAGATAGCGGATCCCTCTAAACGCTTCTTACGCTCTCTTAGCAACCATAGGGTTGACTCATGGGAGTCTCAAGCTTCCATAAGCGCTTCTAGAGGCATTCTCATTGGATGGGACAACTTCCTCTTTACTCTTACTAAAAAATTATATGGGGACTTCTCTATATCAGTAGGCCTTATGAATTGGACAGATAATTAAACATGGACAATAACTTCCATCTATGGCCCCATCGATCATGGGTAGTTGTTTCAATCCTGGCAGGAGCTTCGAGTCGTTCGCTCAGCCTTTACTGGAACGTGGATCTTAAATGGCGACTTCAACGTCACTTAGTTTATTGGAGAGCTGAGTGGTAATCCTAGGAGCTCTAGGGACATGGAGGCCTTTGCTTCATTTGTTAGGGATCACAACCTGGTGGACTTGCCGATGGGAGGGAGATAATTCACTTGTCTAACCAAAGGGATTGGCCTATTTTCGCCTGCCTGGACAGATTCCTCATCTCCGAAGATTAGGATAGTCTCTATTAGGGCTGGCAATTTGAACCCGACACGGCAGACCCGACACAACCCGACATGAAGTTAGCGGGTCTGGGTCAGGGCTAAACGGTTTCGGGTCGTAAACGGGTCGACACGATAGACCCGTTTAATAAACGGGTCGGGTCCGGGTTTAGGGTCTGGACACGGTAGACCAGGAAGACCTGTTTAATATTCAACGGGGCGTGTCAGGTCGGGTCTACCTGCAATTCGATATTGTTATAATATAGTACCAGCGTGTCTATCGGGTCAGGTCGGGTCAAGTCGGATTAGGTCGGATCGGGTTAACTGAATAGACCCGTGTGGTAAACGGGTCATATCGGGTCTACCTGTTTACTAGCGGGTCGGGTACGGGTTTAGGATCTAGACACAATTAGTTAAACGGGTCGGGTTCAGGTCTAGAGGGTTTGGACACGACCCGAAACTAGACACGACAAGACCCGTTGACACCCCTAGTCTCTATCCCCTGACCTCCACGTCAACCCGTACCTTCTTCATCTCGGATCATGTCCTTGTGCTTTTAGATACCGAGAAGGATAGCAGGACGAAACCCCTATTTCGTTTCGAGAGAATGTGGGACTCAGGAGGAGAGGTTTGATGGATTGATTGCGACCTGGTGGAGTTCAGCACCTTCTATTCCTAACTATGTCTTGAATATTACCTCGAAACTTCAATTCATTCATCAGAACCTAGTCAATTCAATCACTTTGGTAGACATCAGGAAGAAGAAAGTGTTCTTACTCGAACAGATCAACGTGCTGGAGGTTAGAGATGAATCCGCCCCTCTTTAGCCATCAGATCTATTGCTTCGATCAACTCTGACTGACTAATTAGTCAATATTCTTACCAAAGAGGAAGCCATATGGAAGCAGCGTTCAATAGACAAATGGGTGGAGTTGGGTGACCAAAATATGTCCTACTTCCACGGCATTGTGAACGGCAGACGCTGGAGGAATTTCCTCTCCTCTCTGACAATCGATCGGACTCCTAATCGTAACCTAGAGGGACATTATCAGCGGGGCTACTAACTTCTTCAAGAGGGAATACGCTCGCGACCAATCATACTCCTTGAAGCCTGACTTGTCTTCTTTGTAGTTTTTGAGGCTATTAGATGAAGGGACCCATCCGCAACCTTTCCCTGAGGGAGAGGTCAAGCGGGCGTTTTTCCAACCAATCTCCTGATGGTGCCCCGGACCAAACAGCTTTCCTTTTCTCTTCTTCCTGAGGTACATAGAAATCATTAAACATGATATTTGTCGATCCATGTTTGATTTCTTTGCAGATACTTTGAACTCAAGAATATAAATTATTCTTGGATCGTTCTCATTCCAAAGAAAGATGCGGAGTCTATCATAGATTATAGATCGATTAGCCTGTCTAATTACCTCTATAAGACAGGTCTCGAATGTACTCTCGAACTGACTAGATATTGTGATCTTTGGGCTGGTTGGGCCTTCCCAATCATCCTTCATCAAAGGGAGGAATATCCTTGATAGTGTCGCGATGGCTCAGGAGGTCTTGCTTCACCTCATAGGAACAACGAGCAGAGGCGGTCCTTTGGACATTAGACTTCGAGAGGGCTTTCGACAAGTTGGACTAGAGATTTCTGATAGTTTCTCTGTGATACAAAGGACTTCTAGAGTGCTGGCTTAACTGAATCTGGTCTTGTCTTTCCTCCTCCAAGATGGCCTGCCCGATTAATAATAATAGGGGTAACTCTTTCTTGATGAAGAGAGGGGTTAATTATCTCCATTCTTGATGAAGAGAGGGGTTAAACAAGGTCGCATCTCCTAGATAGCTAAGGAATCATGGGCGATATCTAACCTCTATTTTGTGAACGATACCCTGCTATTCTGTGCAGTAAATCCCGCGAAGATTGTTTTCCTGAAGGTAATACTCCTTTGCTTCCAGTTGTCCTCGGGACTCATGATTATCTCCAAATCTTCTTTTTTCTATGTCGGCAACCGAGCTGACATAGGCAACGAACTTGTGAACTTACTTGGGTGTAAGTTGGGAACCCTGTCATTCAAGTAGCCCAGTCTCCCGATATCCGATAGGAAGCTGCCAAAGGAGACCTGAGTAGGGCTCATCAAGAAATTGGAGCAGCGACTTGCAGGCTGGAAAGGGAACCAATTATCCATCAAGGGTAGGCTCACCCTTCTGAATTCGGTCCTCTCCTCCATCCCTAACTTCCTCTCATTCTACTCTCTTCCAGTCTAGGTAATCAACAAGATTGACAAGCTCAGAAGGTCATTTCTCTAGCAAGGTGCGGACGGAAGGTCTGGCTCTTATCACCTACTTAATTGGGGACCACATGCAAATCCAAAGATCAAGGCAGACTGGGTATCATTGATCTTCAGGAGTTTAACAAGCCTATGCTTGGGAAATGGTGATAGAGATTGCAAAATTCTTTGGGCAGCTCTTGGAGGGAAGTGGTTTTCAGTCATTACTTTAGGAAATTTTCATCCCTTCATACCCGATCATGCTCTTCGGGAATTGTCTAACCCTTCTGGCATGGGGTGATCTATGTTTCATCTATATTCTGATGCGGGAACTGACTCATCATTGGGAACGGCTCCGAAGTATGATTCTGGGAGGATATTTGGTTAAGGGAACTTCCCTTACGGACTTTGTTCTACAACCTCTATGAGTTGGCACCGAATAAAAGAGCCACGGTGCGATCTCAAGCTTCTGTCAGGCTAGGGAATCTCAAACGACTTGGAGTTTGTGATTCGCCGAACCTTTCCCCACAAAACTTCTCTCAGAGCTGAGTAACCTTCTAGAAATCCTGACGCAAGTGACTCTGACGGTAGAACCAGACTGCTTGGGCTGGAGATGGACTTCCTTGGCTAAGTTCACAGTTAGGAGTCTCTATAGGTTTCTAAACTTCGGGGCCGTGTCCTGCCTGTTCGGTAAGCCTATTTGACGCACCAATGTGCCCCCGAGACTAAAATCTTCATGCGTCTTGCCTCCCAAGATAATATTCTAATGCAAGTTAATCTCATTAGACAGAACCACCCAGGGGTCACGGACCCAACCTGCACTTTCTGCGACCAATCTAATGAGACATCATATCATCTTCTTCTACGGTGCGACTTCTCTAGATTGGTACAAGCTGAAGCTAAGGTCTCCCCCGACCTCTATGTCTTCTCTTTGAGGGGGGGGGAGGGGGGGGTTTGGCAAAGACGGAAGATTAATCCTTCCGACAGGAAAAGATGGGGCTCTCTTGCGATTGTCATTTGCTGGTCCCTATGGCTAGAGTGGAATAATCGAATCTTCAATAATAAGGCCAACCGGATGGATCTAGCTTTTAACAAGGTAAAGGCACCCATCCAACTTTGGGCGTGCAACCTCTCCTAAGGCGGGAATTCTTTTCTTCTAAAACTTTGTAACTGAGTCCTCCCCTCCCTCTCCCCCTCCCCTCTGTTTGTACATTTTCTTAATTATTATTAATTTATTTTT
This sequence comes from Chamaelirium japonicum, assembly GCA_947650365.1. NCBI lineage: Eukaryota > Viridiplantae > Streptophyta > Magnoliopsida > Liliales > Melanthiaceae > Chamaelirium > Chamaelirium japonicum. The sequence continues at coordinate 7,780,848 of OX393552.1, forward strand.
TGGGGTCTAGACTAAACCCCCCCCTCATTCACTGAGAGGGATTTCTCAACAAAAAAAAAAAAATCCTTTCTTTATGGCAGGGGTACCAATAATAGAACCCCCATATTTTCTAGAAAAAAAAATGCAAGCTTCCATTGCTCCAATCAAAGCTCTATCAAAATGGACGAGATCGATATAGATCATGAGATCGGAAATTGCTTAAGATTCAATCTGTTGAGAATAGTCCCACATTAATTGGTAAAGGGATGGGAGTTCCATGTTTTCATATATTGTTGCCCTCTCCCTCTCATCACCTGTTTTGAGAGGGCATGAGAATCGTAACATGGTCATGGTATTAGAGCTAAGCCCCCCCCCCCCCCCCCCCCCCCCCCCCCGTCTCCCCTCTATGTGGTCCCGTTGCACACTCTTTCTCCCTCAAATCGAGATCGTCTCCCTCCCTCAGATCGAGAGGTGCTCTTCGTGCGGGTGGGTGTTAAGAATAGTCCCACATTAATTGGTAAAGGGTTGGGAGTTCCACGTCTTCATATATCGTTGCTATCTCCCTCTCATCACCGGTTTTGACGGGGCACGGGTATCGTAACATGGTATCAGAGCTAGGCCCCACCCCATCTCTCCTCTATGTTGTCCCGTTACACCCTCTTTCTTCCTCTGATCGAGATCTTCTTCCTCCCTCCGATCGAGAGGCGCTCTGTGTGGTGGCGGGTGTTGAGAATAGTCTCACATCAGTAAAGGGGTGGTAGTTTCACGTCTTTATATATTGTTGCCCCCTCTCTCTTATCATCGGTTTTGAGGGGGCACGGGTATCATAACACAATCCAAGCAAAGGCTCTGAGCTCCGGCGCTCTCTACACTCCCTAGCGTTAGGGTTTCCTAATTTCAGGCGTTTTGCTCGGCCGCCGACGGCAGATCCAGAGAGACCGGGACTTGGATTTCGAGATTCCTTGGGGGCACGAGCTGGCCATTCCTTGCCCCTGTGTATAGGGCCTTCTCCAGCCAGTCGGTTCTTTTGTTTTCGTAGCTCAGAAGGCGCGGCTTCTTCATCCTTGCTTGGTTGTTGTTCTTCTCTTGGCGTCAGGGTCCGATCTCCCACTGAGGGCTGCGGGATGGTCGGATCTGACCCCGACGTTGAGTTTTCGTCGGTGGGTTTTCAGAACGCCTCCTCGGCACGGCGGGCGGACTCCGGACGGTTTCTGGCGAAGGCAGCGGTCGACATCGGAGCATGGAGGTAGATTCTCTAATCGATTCTTCCGGGCTGCTGGGGCTCGGATGTCAGATCTGTTTTTTTGGTTGTGTTTTGTGATGCTTTATGTGTTTTCTGTCTTCCCATGTTGGGATTTTTTTTGTGTGGCTGATGCCGCCTTTTCCCCCGCCTAGTTGGCGGTTGGTTCTGGTAGCGTCGACATGCGGCTGCTCCCTCCTCCACCTGGTGGTGGTCCGTGTTGCAGCTGATGGCTGCCTCTCCTGCAAGGCCGGCATGTGGTGCCTCCCGGGGTCATGTTGTGACCTCCCCTTTGGAATACCAAAAAAAAAACACAATCCAAGAATGAAGATCAGCAGGAATGCAGTGATCAGAGTAGGCAATCATTCAGAGCACACATGAACTAAGCAGCCCGTCGGTGTGCCGATTTCCGAACTCGCATCCCATTAACTATACAGAAAAGCCAGGGAAGGGGCATGCTTTGATATGTCATAGCAGCAGAGGGCTCTGCCCGACCAGACACACCCATCAGGGGTTAGTTACATTTATTGAAGCAACTTGACATCCCAACTAACTGCTGGTTTTGATTGCTGAGTTGCCACAGCTAGCACAACCACCACACCCCCCCTTTTTTTTTCCTTTTAGCAATCCTAATCCAACATGGATTAGGAACATCGATCGGGGACATCCTGATGTGGCATCTTAATGCAGCCGTCTGATGCTTTCCAGACAGGGTGAGTGCGATTCACTGGTCGGGTTGGGTGGCTGGATGTGGTGCCACATCAGGATCGATGTTCCTACTCCATGTTGGAGTAGCATTTTCCTTACTTTTTTTTTGGGATTCTGATATCTTCACTGTCTATTGGACCATACATTGGGATTAAACTAGGTTAGCCAATTCCTCTCTCTTCTACTCCTACCAAGATTCCAGTCACAGCTTGTCTGATAGATAGGGCTCTCCTATCATTCTCAATACCAATTATTATTGGCACAAGTTCCCTCCCATACTTGCCATCACAAGCCACTCCTTTTCTTGTCCATTATCATCTTAATGGTATGAATTCAACGTTTTCCTTGGAACCATGTTGAAATCATCAAATAATCTCGGTGGGCGCAAACTGATTATGTATCTTCGCAGTTGACTGCGTTATCTCTACGATGATGCATGTAAGTTTTGAGCCATTTATGCTGAAATTTTGGTATTTCATTCTTTCCTTTGAATGAGTTTAACCGGAGAAGTAATCGGTTGTTGTTCTATTCGCGTGATATCGGACACAATATTAGTTTTTGCATGAATGGTTTATCATTATGTCAGACCTAAACATAAGAGAACCGCTAGTAACACATGAATTGCTCATTGTTTGACAAATAACTTAAGCTCAGCAAGATGATGATTTACTCGAAGTAAATAGGAGTCTCCGAGCTAATGAAAGATGAGCTGATGACCTAATCAAATTATTAAATTATGGTGCTATTAAGATAATTTTACACAGCTAGCGGCTCCACTCGACAGACAAATTCATTATGAACTTATTCTACAAATAATTGATCATGAAAGGACATCCTTGCCCAGCGGCAAAGAGTATTTGGATATCTAAAGTGCCAGTGAAGGAGAAGGTCGTCATGGCTCTTTCTTTTTTTCTCTTTTTTTTTCTTTTTTGAGGACCCCTACAAAAGGAGAGAGGGTTAGGCGGCCCCCAACCAGTTATATTAAACTAATCAAGAAATAATACGATTATAGAAAACTTTTGCCTCCACATAAAGGGAATCTGACCAAGGGACAATCCAAATCTTGAAAATTGAGACCACAGATCGTCTAAGCTCCTCGGCGCTCGTGGACTTACCATTGAAAATCCGCTTGTTCCGTTCAAGCCAAAGGACCCAGAGGATACTCATGACCAATAAATCCCATGGAATTCGATGCTCCTTCTTAACCTCCCGCCGCCTCCACGACTGCCATAGTGCTCGAAGGTTCCACGAATGCGAGGAGATGTCGCAAACTCCTTCGAAGTGGTCCCATAGTCTCCTCGCCATTGGACAACCGAGCAACAAGTGAAAAGGGGTCTCATCCGCCATTTGGCAAAAAGTACAAGAAGGGTCTGTCACGCTCGGATTGTGCCTTTTCATTAGGTTCACCTTAATAAGGATCTTGTTCCTCGAGAGAGAAGATCTTCACCTTAGCCAGAACCTTAGACCTCCAAATTGGTTTCGAAGGCAGGAACTTCTCCACCGGCGGTGTTAGGTTCTTGTAGAACGATTTAACAAAGAAAACTCCAGATAAATGCCACTTCCATTTTACCCCATCCACTGAATGAGAGAACAATGCCGCCGACAGAATCTGCTTCAGGTCCGATTGCTGGGTTAACAGGTCCGTCGAAAGTGGGGTGAGGAATTTAATCCTCCACATGTATCTAGAAGAATCGATCCGCACAAGGGATCTAACTGAAGCTCTTGTATGACAAGCTAGGGCTAAGAGATCTGGAAAAAGGTTCTGAAGGGTGCAGGTACCGATCCACACGTCATTCTAGAAGCGCACATTCTTCCATCTTCGAGAGAGATACTGTAACCCGGCCTATAAAGATCTTTCACCTTAAGGACCCCTCTTCAGGAATGAGAAATTCTACCAAAGGTCCTACCCCTCGAGTGGATTGGAGAGAATCTCCTAAAGTATCTGGCTAGGATAATTTGTCTCCAAGATTCCCCACCCTCGCTCTGAAGATGCCATTACCATTTTCTGAGTATGGAGATATTGAATTACTGGAGATCAAGCACCCCCAACCCACCGAACTCCTTAGGTAGACATACTTGATCCCAGTGCAAGAGATTATACGAACCTCCTGAGTTCCCTACACCCCTCCATAGGAAATTCCATCGAATCTGGTCGATCCTCTCAATGACCCATGAAGGGAAGTTAAAAAAAAACCAGGTAGTAGGAGGGGATGGACGACAGAACCGCATTGACAAGTGCCAATCACCCCCCCAAAGAAAGGAACTTCTCATGCCAACCTTCCAGCCTTCTCTCTATCTTCTGAATGAGTTTTTTCCAATCCGCTCGTCTAAGGGCTTTGTCACTGACAAGGATGTCGAGATACTTCATCAGGAGATTGGCTTCTCTGCAATTCAACAGGCGGGCGAAGTTTTCTCCCAACACTTCTGCCCCCCCCCCCCCCCCCCCCCCCACAATGCATGCAGTACAAATTGCTCTTCCGAAAGTTGATCTTAAGACCCCGAAACTAACTTCAGGCCATAAAGAAAAACCTTTAGCGACACCATCTAGAATGGGCAAGCTTCCGAAAATAGCAGGGAATTATCAGCGTAATGAAGGTTGGAAGTCCTCCAATGCCTCTAACGATCCCCAAGGAATTAGCTCTTCTAATCATAGCATCGAAAGCATCCACCACCAAGATGAACAGATAGGGTGAATGAACAGCCTTGTTTAAGGTCTTGAAGGAAAACAAGATCCTTACGAAGAAAAACTTGGTCAAGAGGAACAATCTTGGGATCCCTGACACTCGATGTCCTTTTTTTTTTAGAGTTTCTCTCATCTATTCCTCTCTAACTCATTTGTCAGATCAATCTGGGATCACTTTAAAACCAAACTGCGGCTGAGAGGCCACCAAGCCTCCCTTCTTTTCCTTTGGTCTCTTTGGAGGAAGAGGAGAATTCGGACAGACTGGAGAAAACTTTGGGATATTGTAGTAATGCTGTAATGGCAACCAAGAATTTTAATTTCTTTTTTTCCAATGAGGGGGGAGAATCCTATTATTGTGACAGATATGTAGGTTAGCATCTCACATATCCTACATTTCCATCAATAATTTGAATGCAGCAATGATTGAATTGAATCCAATCCTTGTGTCTCCTTCCAACCCTTCCATCTTTGCTATTTATTTCATTGCTCCCCTCACCATCCTCTTCCTTTTTAAATACTCTCTCTCTATATATACCTCCACTGTTACATCACCATCCACTTCATCAATCATTTTGAAGAACCTTCACCTTATTTTATCCAATTCAATCATTTCCCCTACTAGAGCTATCTTTCCTCTGCCCTTTTTATTTTTTAATTTGAATGTGGTTGCAGGCAGGTCTATCTAATTCCGAAATAGAAACAATGGCTCAAGATTTCATGTGTTGGTTGTCTCCACTTTGTTTATCCTAATGTGGTGTTTGGTAGCATATGAACATATTCAAGAGGTGCACAAGATTACTAGATACCCTCGCACCCCAAAACCCGCGTCATAAGGGGAGGTCCCTCAGAGGTTATATAAAGCCACCATCGCTCAGTCCCTAGCCAATGAGGTCCCCCCTCACACGAGGCTAGGGCTAAACACGTACCAACCCCTATCAGGCTCGTGCACGGGCGCAAGGAAAGAGGCACAGCAGGGACTGACTAGTATCCGGTTGGGCAAAATCTCGCTCTGATAACACTTGTTAGATACCCTCACATCTTACAACCCGGGTGATAAGAGGAGATCCACCGGAGGGTATATATATATATAAATCCACCATCACCCAATCCCTAGCTGATGTGGGACTAAACCCAACAAAGATGACCCTACAATGATCAATACAATCCAAAATTAATCCCCACACAAATTTCAGAGGAGAAAGAGGGGAGATGGTACGGGCAAAGGCACCCCACGTGCGGACTCTCTGAGAGCTCTAATTCTGTGTCTTGGCATTAAAAGGTCTCAACGTCCGCATGCACATGCCCGGCCAGAAAGAGCTGCCCCATGATCATGACTAGTCGCGAGAATCCGAAAACGTTGCAATGCTGGAAATCCAAAGGATCGCCAAGAATTCAATAAAGAGTTGGCATCAACGGTAAAGTCATGTTTACATCTTCTTTCTTCTTTCTTCTTTCTTCTTTCTTATTCTTTTATAGATAGGGGGGGGGGGGGGGGGGGGTTTCACCACCAGATCCTCAAAAGCCGCCACAACCCGGCGGAGGCATAACCCCAAACAACACCATTCCGGCGGAAAACAACACCCACACCGCCACCTGGCGAACCAACACAAACAACAACTTAAGGCAGAATGTGACGAGTTGCGTAGAATCTACACTAGAAGATTTAAGTGAGCAAGCCAGGTATAAAGCCGGTGGCGCCATGTGGTGTGCCTTGCTTTGTACATGCCAATGGGATCCAAGGTTCCCTTGATGGTTGTCATAACTTTCATTGTGAATGTTGGACCACAGTAAGAGTGGCCCAACATTCGTATCGTGTTTTATCTATATTGAGACATGTTTAGTCCCATATCGATCGAGAAGGGGGTGCTATTAGGCCGCACAATATACATGATGTCCTTTCCTTTTTCCAAGAGAGGTAGACTTCAGATAGTCTAGCTGGTTATGTTTGATATTCTATATATGCCATTAATTATCTAATATATCATATGACAAGTGTTGAATCTGTTGATGAAATGCATTGCTGGAAATATATATATAGAACTAATGGAAACCACATTGATGAGGATGGATAGAAGGAAGGAAAATAAATCTTGGAATTGTGTTTCTGGGATTTATTATGGTTGACAATACCAGGGAATCCTGTGGAATGTCTTTAAAGTCCAAGTCTGCAAAGTCTTTTGTACTCACTTGCCTTGATCATGACCTTGCACATGGAGGGGTCTTCCATTCTGGCCACCAAATAATATACAGTTACTATAATTTAATGCAAGGCCTGCAAGAGGGCACCTTATTCATATGGAATCATAATTTTCTATATAAAATACAAAAAACTGATATGAATTCAGTTATGGGCAATGGGGGTTTTATTTGTCTGATGTTGCAACAGAGTCCGCAGGCTTAAAATTCTCAACCCCAGTTGGGTATGTATGCCAAAGAATTGATCGTTAATTTCACAGGAATCTCAACAAATCAACCTTGGGATCAGTTAAAAGAATTGGTTTCATCAAAGTTCTTCAACATGGGTTGATTGGATTGTGTGTAAGATGTAGTCATTGTTTAGTCCGACATGGTAAGTGGCATTACAATGGTGTGTTCTCGCCTTATATGAGGTAGTGTTATCTAATATGATAATAATCACTAAAAGGGAGTATTCTCTCCAAAACCCTTCTCTCTCTCTCTCTCTCTCTCTCTCTCTCTCTCTCTCTCTCTCTCTCTCTCTCTCTCTCTCTCTCTCTCTCTCTCTCTCGGAACCAATTCGTTTACTCGGCCTAAGGTTTCAAAGTTTTCATCTCTGTCCTCAGCCTCCTCGGTAGCCAGCGACCCCGAGGAGACCGGTCAGGCATAGTCAAATATTTTTCCTCCGATCCTCTCCTCCCTCTGGTCTCTCTACTGCAACATTGCCCTTGATGGCTCCCTCTGATCGCTCGAGCTAGACGCCAGCTCCGATTGGTTGGGCTTCATCAAGAACGTGTTTTTTCTATGGGCTTTATCAGTGCGGGTTCATTATGCACATCACGTGATTTCACTTGATCAGACTATGTTTATCCGTCTTCTTCTCCCGATTGTACTATGTCGATCTACCTACACTTCTCCTCTCGATCAGACTATATCGATCTACCTTCTCCTCTCGATCGTACTATGTCGATCTACCCTCCTACTCTCCTCTCGATCGGACTATTCCGATCCACACTTCTTTTTTATTGATCAAATTATATCAATTTGCCCTCCTCTTCTCACGATCAGACTATGTTGATCCTCCCTCCTATTCTCTTGACCGAACTATGCTGATCTGTCCTCCTCTTCTCCTGACCTGACTATGCCGACGTCATGCCCTCCTCTTCTCCTATCGATCGGTCTATGCCGATACACCCTCCACTTCTCTCGATCAAACTATGTTGATCCGCCCTCCTCTTCTCCCGATCGGACTATGCCGATCAGCCCTTCTCTTCTCTCGATCGACTATGTTGATCCCTCCTCTTCTTCTCATGATCGGACTAAGCTGATCCACGTTTCTCTCTCCCCCCCCCCCCCCCCCCCCCCCCCCCCCCCCCCCAATTCTTATCTTTTCTTCAATTGGGATGATCGAGATCTCCTAGGGAGTGTTGATCACTTGCTTTGGCCGACTGCTTGCTTCCTATGGGATCTCACATGTCCACATCTCTTTTCCTTGCGCCTCTTTTTCCAGCTCTTTTCTTGCTCCTTGCATGAGAAAGTTGCATTTGATCTCTTCTCTATCCTTCCCTCGTTTCGTCATCCGAATTTATCCCAGTCTCCTCTGCATCGAATTCTACCATTGTCGGCTGCCTTCATCATCGCTCCACCTATTTGGCATTGGGCCTCAGCACCCCTTTCATGTTCCCCGGTTGGACTATTTGCAGGTTGATCGGGTCTCCTAATCGTCTTGCGTATAGGTCAATCAGATTTCCAAAATGACTTGCTTTTAGGTCGGCCAGGCTATATCTTGACTTTACAAAAATAAAAAGGGAGGGATGTTAGATTTTTTTTTTTTCTTTTGTTAGGCTTCTATTGTTGGTTTATACCCAACATTAGTTTGAGGGGGGGTGTTAAATGTAGTCATAGTTTAGTCCCACATGGTTTATGTTATTGTAATGATATGTGTTCTCTCCCTATATAAGGAGAGGTAGTTAGTGTTATGCAGTATGATAATCAATACAAGAAACTATTCTCTCCAAAAGCCTAGTTGCTCTCTCTCCCTCTCTCTCACAACAGTATTAAATCCTATATTTTGGTATGGATGTTAGATTTTTTTTAATAATACATTCCATGTTTCCTTAAAGAACTATAAATAGTAGTTTGGCTCAAGAATAGTGCAACTTGTAGGGATTCATTCATCTGTAAGGCCATAGTGAACCTTTGTGAATTCAGAAAAGAGATTTTTCAAAGTGATGTTGCGCACTACAAGGAAGAAGGAGCTCCAATACCGATAGGTCGAATTGCATGCATAGAATAATCACATATTCATGAATAACATTATTAGATGTAGTCATACGTATTTTAGCCGCAACATTCTCTCCCTATATAAGGAGCGGCAGTGCTAGTGTAATCAAATCATCAACACAATTAGTAATCTTTTGAAACATGTTGGATATTTAATTTAAGAATAAAAATAACTCAATCTTTTAACAATTGGTTCAGTGAACTTGGTGGTTGGAGGCTTGACTTTAAGGATCCTCCAAGAAGGTCATGAGTTTAAAACCCATGACAAACCTTTTTTTGATAAATGATTCTAGATGAAATTCTTTTGTTTCCCTTACTTTCCTCTTTGTTTTTTCCCACCAAGTTTAGTCCCACACTTCAACATTGGATAGGGGGAAAACAGAAATTGTGTATATAAGAGAACACCTCCCTCTTAGCCTTGTAGCAACACAAGGGCTAAGGAATGCACCACACCATACCACCCACATGCGCACGTACTCCGGACCTCGCCGGGCCAGGATTGGGCTTGAGCCACGCGTACACGGGCACCCACACTTGCAGACACGAATGTAGCTCCGACATGTGGGTTTGGCTAGGGCAGCTTGTTTTTATTTTTTCTGTTACCTTTTTATTTTAACACGTTTTATCTCATAGAGACATTACACGGAGATCGTGCGATACATTACGTAAGTAGCCATTGCTCTGCCAGTCGTCAATAACGCACTAGCCGTTACCCTACGAATGCACTCCAGGTGATCAAAGTAGAGTGATTTTTCCACTATGCTCATAACTCGGCTATGAGTGTCTAGACCAATACTCCACTGGAAATTAAGTCTGGCATCGCGCCCATACAAAGATTTTGTCGAACACTGGAGAATATAAATTTATCGAGACTTTTTATTTTTATTTTTTTAATTCGGGAAGAGAGAGAGAGAGAGAGAGAGAGAGAGAGAGAGAGAGATGTCAGTACGTGCAAAGATCAAGCCAATTCATTCACAAGACATTCGGTTTGCCTCAGAAGTTTTCTGTAACAACTACATGTCATGCACCCCTTTCTGTTCTCCTCAAGTTGGTTGTTGCAGGTTTGCAACTTGTAAAGTAGATTTATTTGATCATAGTTGTTCTATGTGATGAAATATGACGCATTACATACCACACACGCACACACACACACACACACACACACACACACACACACAGAGAGAGAGAGAGAGAGAGAGAGAGAGAGAGAGAGAGAGAGAGAGAGAGAGAGAGAGAGAGAGCTATTCACATGTCTAATAAAAAGATTTATCCAATATAATCTAGTAACATGGACAACGGTACCAAGCAGAGCCCCCTTTTCTTCAGCTCTGTACACTCATTTGTCCCCTCAATGAAACCTAATTCATCTTTCTCGGCCCTCCTCGGCTCTTCCCAATTTTCACAACCAACATCTTTTTGCTGCAAAACCCACAATCAAAAACAACCTATTATACAAAAGTAAACTATCTAAATCCCAACCCATAATTAATGGATTTAGAGAGAGAGCGAGAGGGGGGGGGGGGGGGGGGGGGACATCTGATCAACATACTTTAGTCACATGAGAAGTGTCGCTATTGTCTTCCTCCTTCCTTGGGTTCATACGCATTTGATTCAAATCACTAACCTATTCAAAAGAACAGAAACAAATATCTAAATCCCATAAGAAACCCAATTAAGAAAATATCTATACAGAAGAGAATTCAGATAGAATATGGCGGGTTTGATCGTCTAACCTTAGGGCTATTGAGAGGAGAACTGGCCGTATCATCTAAAGAGTCATCATCCAGGCACCGCCTCGCCTTCCTCCTGTTGAAGCACAGCTTCTTGCAGCCCTCCGACGTCTCGATGTGGCCCGATGAGTTCCAAGCAGCACACGAAGCAGCGTCGGAGACGATGGAAGAGCCACACGGCAAAACAAAGGAGCACCCGCTTGCCGGCCCGCTCTGTTCTGTTGCCATGAAGTCCTCCAAGTACACGGTCCAACCACTCTCCTCCCCGGAAGCCTCTCCTTCCTCGGAGCACAGAGCGTTGCTCATGGAGGATTGGATTGAGTCCTCCATCTGGTGAAGATGGAGATGGGTGGGCTTGCACATCAGAGAAGAGAGACCCAAGGAGTTATTTATACAGAGAGAGAGAGAGAGAGAGAGGTCATAGGTGTGTATTATATTGGTGTGGGGTAGAGAGAGAGAGAGAGAAAGAGAGTTAAAATCAACAGTTGCAAACAAGAGTGGAAGGGAACGTCAGAACGTGCCAGGAAGAAAATGCAAGGGGGGAGGGGTTTGACCTCTAAGGCCCTTGGAAACTTTCACACCAAACCCTCCTCCCTCCCTCCCTCTCTCTTCTCTATGTACTCCTTTACCTTTACTTTCTCTATCTTTTTTATTAGGGTTTTGAAGGAAGACTTCTCACCCTTGGACCGTGGTCTGTCTAACGGCAGTTGTAGCACTGTTAGTACAGTTAGTTAAAGTTGCTGAGTTGTAGGAGACCAAGAGCAAACCTGATTTAGAACTAACCCAAACCTCATTTCTAGACCTAGCTCAACTTTGACTTCGATCACTTGTAAGTGGTTCAATCTGATTTGGCATGAACTTGTTGAATAAATTGGCTGGGATTGAAATCGAATCACGGACCATAACACAGTTTAGAATCTGGTTTCGATGCAGCGTACTGGACACCGATACAACACTACAAGAAAGAGGTTAATTTTTTGTCGACGGACATTTACCCCCCACCCCCTCCCTCCACAATTTAGTTAATGAACTACATTTTGCCCCCGTTCAATTCAATTTTGATCAGATAGAAATAATCAAAAAAGGATTTTTTTTTTTTTTTTGTGCTAACATTTAAAACTAGGACAAATTGATCTACAGTCCTTCAAACAAATTGTGTTTAATGATATAAGGATAGGTAAAGCAATGTTTTAGCGTTAGATCCTACCATTTGGAAAATATCCATTTTATCCATGCATGTAACTATATAGGAAAATCACATGAAAAGTAACAATTCGGTAAGACTAAGATTTCTTTGAAATCACACTCTACTGTAGCTGCTACAACGATTTAACTATAACCGCTACAATAAGATCATTATAGGCTACTACAATGATTTCAAAAAGGGTACTTTGGTACCTTTAATTTAGATTTCACATCCCTAATATTGTAGCCCTTGATGTCAGGAATCCGTCTCCACAAACGAGACTCGATTCTGAGTCTGTTTGCTCACTTTAATAAAAGCATTGGTGGGTTGCCTTCAATAAAAATGATGAGTTGCCCCAAGAGTATCGTTGGTTTTATAGGCTTCGGTTTGGTTTTATCGATGTCTACAGTGGCATAGCTCACCTAGTAATGGGCTTTGGTCTTCTATGGAAATTTGTTAATGGACTTTGGACCATTGCCTTGGAGTGGATTCATAAGCTTTGGCCCGCTAATAAACAAAATGGGCTTTGCCCATTATAGAGGAAATGGGCTTAGGCCTAATTACTGCAAGGGAGGGGTCCTATCGTAATTCGGTGGCCGGGGTGTCAGCACTAGGCGGTGCCAGTGGTGGCCCGATGGGCAAGGGCGACTGGCAGTCAGGCTGTGGTCTGACCGTGGTCCGGTGATCCTATGGTAGGCTATCTGGCAAGTGTGACCACTACAAGAAATAGGTTATTTACCGACGGACATTTTTATGCCCGTCGGTAATAATATACTTTTTACCGACGGTAACCATAATTTTCGTCGGTATTATAACTTCGATTTTTTTAATTTTTTTTACACATTTATTACCGACGGTCATATATATTCCGTCGGTATAAACATTGTACTGACGGAATATATATTTCCGTCGGTATAATGAGTTTATACCGACGGACATATTTCCGTCAGTATAAAGTATCTCGTGTTACCGACGGATATGTAATTTCCGTCGGCATAATGGCTTTATACCGACGAACAAATAACGTCCGTCGGTAATATATCACGACGAAACTCAGGGTAAAAATCGAGTCTCTGGAAAAAATGGAACCCTGAGTTTCGTCGTTGGTTTTTACCGACGGACAATATGTATCCGTCGGTATAAAGTGCTTATGCCGACGAACATTAAATGTCCGTCGGTAAAAACTACCGACGGACGTTATTGTTTCGTCGGTATAAAGTTATTATACCGACGGAAATTAAATGTCCGTCGGTACAAATATCACGACGAAACTCAGGGTAAAAATCGAGTCTCTGGAAAAAATGGAACCCTGAGTTTCGTCGTTGGTTTTTACCGACGGACAATATGGATCCGTCGGTATAAAGTGATTATGCCGACGAACATTAAATGTCCGTCGATAAAAACTACCGACGAGTCGTTGGTTTTTACCGACGGACGTTAAATGTCCGTCGGTAATAAGCCTGCTATAACTTAATTCAGCGATCCTCCCTTCTGTTTTATTTGATCTGATCTCTCCCCGCCCCCCCTCTCTCTCTCTCTCTCTAAATCTCCCCAGCCTCCCTCCCCCCCCTCCCCGGCCTCCCTCCCCCCCTCCTCGGTGTCCCTCCGGCCGACCGATCGACCGGCGGCGAGCTCCTCCTCCTCCTCGTGGGCTCCGGCCGGTGAGATCCTCCTCCTCCTCCTCCCCCCGGTGAGATCCTCCTCCTCCTCCTCGTGGGCTCCGGCCATATCTTTTCACTCTCTCATTGAGGAAGACTTTGGAAGATGAGGGTTAAAAAACTAGTAGAATTAAAATTAAAGATGTTGAGTGCAATTTAAATAAAATAATAATTAAAATAAAATCTATTTCACAATGGATGGCAAAGAAATACAACAATGTGATTGTTCTTGTAATCTTGGGTATATCATACAGAAGAACGGATAGAGTAAAACGAGATGTTTTTTGGTGAACTTTAAGAAAGAAAAGGATACCTCAATATTGTATTAAAATTATTGGAGACATGTATGAGAAAACAATTACTAGCGTTTGTAGAAACTATGGTGAAAAATGAATTTTTAGTCATTGTGGGACTTTACCAAGGGATCACATTAAGCCCTTATCTTTTCACTTATCTCTTTAATATAGTCACTGCTAATATGTAGGGAGAAATACCATGGAGGATGGGCTTAAATACGAAATGGGATTAATTTGTGGAGAAAGACTTTGGAAGATGAGGGTTCAAAAACCAGTATAATTAAAAGTGAAGATTTGGAGTGCAATTTTAATAAACTAATAATGCGAATGAAGCCCATTTCGTGATGGATGGCTAAGAAATAAAATGCACATTATTTCATTTCTTTATTTTGTCATTTTTGTTAAACACAAAGAGAATATGAAGCATTGGAATTGAATTTTGGAAAAAATTTAAAGATCATTATTAAATTTTTGATTAACTAAATATAATCCAACTTTTGAAAATATCAAAAAAGCACTACAAGAAATAGGTTATTTACCGACGGATATTTTTATGCCCGTCGGTAATAATATACTTTTTACCGACGGTAACCATAATTTCACTATATGATATACGGATACCTTTACAAGTTTGATGTATTCTTTTCAGACACTTGGGTTTGATAGAAGCTATAAGCTTCACTAATTTTAGGAGCATTTAATATATAATCTGCTCACATTTTGACCACATGTATAAGACACCTAGATATGTATAATTTGAAGTATTTTTCGTGTGCCTGATCATAGTACAATGTGTATTCCAAAGCATAGATTACATCATAGTTGTCAAGGCGTCAAGGCAAGGCTAGGCTCCCGGAGGGAGCTTAGGAGCCTAGGCGTGTCTAGACGTGGCCTTATGTGCATAGGCGTGGCCTCTAGGCACGGGTATATATAAGCATAGTTAAGCAGCTCGACAGTCAGGTCATGGTCACAGGGAATGCCTAGCTAGATGTTAGATAACTATCTTACCCAAAAGCTTAAGATGGTCGGTTACGTGATATCAGAGTTTTGGTTTCTGCGAGATCCTAGGTTCAAATTATGTTGCCTCCATTTGTTAATTTCAGTATTACCCCATCTATTTAATACTCTATCTACCCGGGAACCGAAACCGAATTTGTGCGGAGTCTTATAACATTGTTTGAAATTACTTCAGGTGTTGTATAGCCAGATAGACGAAGATGTCTTCGATCAATAAGAGTTGGATGTGTAATTCGAATCGCATGAGCCAAGAGTACAGAGAAGGAGTCAGGAAATTTCTGGATTTTGTATTTGAGTGTCTTGCACCGCTTGATGGAAAAATTGTGTGTCCCTGTATAGACTGCGGAAGGGTGACTAGGAAGGTTCGAGAGGAATATGAGGTTGATCTGGTAATGCGTGGCATTGACATTAGCTATACCCGTTGGTTCTCGCACGGTGAGGAGCTAGATGCAGAGCTTTTTAGATTGTTTCAAACCCATGAAGTAGATTGTTGTGGCCTTCTTGAAACTAAACTCAAGAGTAACAAATTCAAAACTCTGAAACATCTTATTCCCTCTGGATGGGATTGGTATGGCAATGGTGATGAGGAGGGGTGGCATCGTATTATAGTTTTGTGTAATAAAAAGAGATGGAAGTTTTCTAACTTTACCATGCACAACCAGCATATCTCGTGCAAAGGATCTCACCATAGTCTCAAGCAGGTGGTTGTAATATCATTCGTATATGGAGCTAACCTCGAAGCTGAGAGACAGATGTTGTGGAAGGAAATTTTACGCATTAGTGGTGATTTTGCTAATGAACCGTGGATCCTGCTGGGAGACTCTAACACAGTTCGCAGAATGGATGAAAAAATTGGTGGTCGTAATATCCCAACGCCCTTCTTACTCCGTTTTAATGAAGCTATTGAGCAAGCAACACTTACAGATCTTAGGTCTACAGGATTTAAATACTCTTGGTCTAACCGGCAAGAAGGCGGGAGGAGAATTCTGGGACGTTTAGACAGAGGCTTAGTTAATGGCAAATGGTTAGCGCAGTTCCCGAGCTCTTATGTGTCTGTTTTACCTTCAGGTACAAGTGATCATTCGCCGTTAGTTTGTTTTTGGGACAACACTTGTAATTGGGGTCCGAAACCATTTAGATTCTTTAATAGCTGGAGCCTTCACAAAGAATATCAAGATCTGATTCACAAGATCTGGGGCTTCAATCCTCATGGGGTTCCCCAATTTCGCCTTGTCTCCAAGCTTAAATCTCTGAAACATGGGTTGCGGGAATGGGATAGAGAGGTCTTGAAAGGGGATATTAATGCTGGAGGGAGGGTTTGTTCAATTAAAAAAGAGCTGGATAGGCTGCAGTCTCAAATTCAAGAGGATCCATTCTCACAGGATTTGGCTCAGTTGGAAAAGAAGTTGGTGGTAGAGATGTCTTATCTCCAAGCTGAAGAAGAAGCCAACGCTAGACAAAAATCTACAGCTTATTGGGTTAAACTGGGGGATAAAAATACTAGATTCCTCCATACTCGTGTAAAAGCTAATTGCAATACTAATGGTATTTCTTCATTGCAGAATTCCCAGGGGACTGTTCTTATTGATCAGAATGATATTCGTCATGAAGTTAGTCACTATTTTTCTGAACTCTTCAATCACTAGGTTGAGATGTACATGTTCAAGAATATACCTTTCAAACGGGTGGTTACTGCAGCAGCGGCGGATTGGGTTACTAGCCCGATTACTCGTGAAGAGCTCGATTATGTGGTACTTACGATGGATGGTGAGAAGGCCCCAGGGCCTGATGGATATAATGCTCATTTCTTTCAAAGTAGCTGGGGTATTGTGAAAGAGGAAGTTTGGGCTGCATTTCCAATTTCTTTACTTCGGGCAGGCTGCTAAAGGAAATCAATCATACCTTTTTAGCTCTTATCCCTAAAGCTGTCAACTCGAGTCAGCTTAAAGATTTCAGACTGATTTCGCTATGCAATACCATTTATAAGTTCATTTCCAAGATTATGGCTAATAGACTCCAGGTGTTCATGCGGGAAATCATCTCTCCGAATCAGTCGGTGTTTATTCCTGGGCGTAGTATTGTGGATAATATTCTTCTTGCGCATGAATTGGTCAGGGGTTTTGATGTTAAAAGGAGCCCGAAGCGAGCATGTGTTAAGATAGACATTGCAAAGGCTTATGACAAGGTGAGTCGATCTTTCATTTTGCATGCTTTTCACTGCCTCGGATTCCCTCGCCGATGGATCGAATGGGTTCAAGAGTGTATCTACTCTCCTACCTTCTCTGTTATCCTGAATGGAGTTCCCACAGGGTTTATTAAATCTAATCATGGAATTAGACAATGGGACCCTCTTTCCCCTTATCTTTTTTCCATTGTTATGGAAGCCCTTACTTTATCTCTTGAGAAGGGGTTGGTGAACAAGCAGTGGAAGAGTTATAGTGTAGCGTCATCCCCCCAGGTTTCGCACCTTATGTTTGCTGATAACTTAATGCTCTTCTCCACAGCAACGAATCAGTCTTTTCAAGGTTTAGCTCAGATTCTAAAAGAGTTTGCAACTGAAACGGGCCTTCATGCTAATTCAGAGAAGAGCACTGTGTACTTCTCAAAATCGGCTGCAAATAGTACAGGAATATTTGAAGGGTTGGGGATTTCTATTGGTACTCTCCCAGTTAGATATTTGAGCTTACCGTTGTTTCCGGCAAAAAAGAAGCTGAGTCATTTTTATCCCTTGATAGAGAAAGTACGACTGAAAATTGCCTCGTGGGAAACCAACAAACTTTCTTTTGGTGGCCGTCTGATGTTAGTTAAATCGGTTCTATCAGCTTACCTATACTACTGGACAGCAGTGTTTGTTATTCCGACTAGTGTTTGCAATACCCTTGAACGTTGGATGCGCAAATTTCTGTGGGAACCATCTTCTGTGCATGTCAAGTGGTCGAAAGTTTGTAAACCGGTGCGAGAAGGGGGGCTAGGAATCAGGCGTATATCAGATATTAGTAAAGCCAGTTATATGAAACTTGGCTGGACTCTACTAACAGATAAAAATAATATCTGGTCCTGTTGGATGAAAGGGAGATATTTAGGCTCTCAGTCATTTTGGGAGGTGAATCCGACTCAGTCTTCGTCGGGAGTTTGGCGTGGAATTCTACATCGAAGGGACGACATTGCTTCTAATTTGATTTATGATATTGCAGATGGGTCCAGCATTGATAAATGGCGAGATCCATGGGTGGCCGGTCGCAGTCCGTTACAAATTGTAGGGATCCATTCGGTACCTGACCTACAGCATGGTTGGCCTAAGCTTAATGAGTGGATTATTAATCGTGCTTGGCATCTTCCTAATCCATCGAACGGTGCGATTTCAGGTTTGTTCCACTTAATTCGGGAGATTCCGATTAACCCGAGTCTTCCTACAGACTGCATTTGTTGGAGTAGGACCAGCAAGAAGGACTTCACGCTCAATTCGGCTTGGGAATCTATCCGGAACTCGGGGGTTACTAAAAGATGGGCAAAGATTCTGTGGAATCCGGGATCTCCCATGAATCATAGCTTTTGTTCCTGGAGAGCGATTCATTATCGACTACCTACCTTTGACTGGATCCAAAGACGAGGGATTTCGTTGGCCAATAGATGTCCTTTGTGTGAACAAGCCTGTGAAGAGGTGAAGCATCTATTTTTCAGATGCCCGTGGGCTAATGAGATTTGGGAGCATATTTGTGTTATTTTGGGTTGGAATCCGGTGGCTACAGGGCTATCAATTAAGAAAGTTTGCAATTTTATCATGGCGATCCCGGATAAAAATCAACGTCTGTCGGCCAAAATTGTCCTTACTACGGTGGTGTTTTCGATTTGGATCGAACGTAACAGCAGGGTTTATGATGGTAAGAGTTGTTCGATTTCTGAAATTTTATCCAAAATGGTTGTTCGGGTTGTAGAAATAATTCAGAATAGCACTAATAAAGGTGTAGTGCCTAGTGTAGCCGGTTGGATTGATCTTTGGTCTACTCTTATCCAACCGGGTTATGCCAACTCGTCGGATTTGGTCAGTGAGGGCAGCAGCAATCTGGGATCAGATATCGTTGGTTAGGGTCTTTGTTTGCTCAGAGTTTGCTGGTTCTGGGTCGTGTAGAACTGTGATCCTTAGTTCAATTTGGTTTGGCTGTGTTAGTTTTGGGACTGGAGCTATTGCCTATTCCGTTGCTCTGGATTTCTTGCTGGTTAGAATCCTGCTACAAGTTGTCTAGGTGGAGCTTTTCATTCAGTCGGAGTTTATTTGTTTTGGGAGTGGATTCAGAATCAGATTATTAGTATGTGTTGATGTTGTGATCTGTTGCTGCTGCTGATTCTGATGCTGCAGGGTGGAATCCTTGTGCAGAATTTGGATTCTGCTGTAGAATTTTTTATTGTCGCATTTTTTGGTGATAGGACTGCAGTAATGGGTTCTGCAGTATTGGCTTCAGGGGTATGCAGGGGCTGCTCTGAGAGGTTGTGCATGGCTGCTGTAGGGGGTGTGTGTGCTGGGGTGCCTGAGGTTGCTGTTCTTGATTTTGGTGCAAGTAAGAGGTTCAGTCAGGCATGGTGAGGAGATTTCAGTGCTTTATGCTGGCTGTTTTGGAGTGCAGTAAATTGGCTAAGCTTCAGCCTTATTCCTGCTGGTGCTGTTGGGTCTGCTATGAGCACTTGTTCCTTGGAAATGGTGGGTACAAGGTCTTCTTGAACCTCTTTCTGCTATAGCTAGGAGGAACCGGACCTGAGTTGCTGCAGGGGATGTGCCTTGGGAATGGTGGTGTAGAGTCTTTGACGAATGTGGAGGGCTCATGGCCTTCTTGATTCTTGTTATGCTGTAGTTGGAGCCGGACCTGGTTTGTTCTGTTTACCAGGAACTTGTTTATCGGGCAATGGAGCGATTGGGATCCTTTTTTGGGGTTTTGAGTGCTTTGGATTTTTGGGGTGTTGCAGTGATATAGGAAGGTGGACCAGATGCCTTCTAGTTTGGGGTAATTTACCATGGGGAAACTTACCATTAGGGAAATTTACCATTGGGGAAACCTTACCATGGAAAAACTCTCCTTGGGCCTGTTGTGGGTGCAGATAGTGACTAGTCTACAATTGAAGAGTTTTGTGGGACCCCTTCTGTCTTTGATCCATTGTGGCAGGGCAAACACTTAGCTGGATGAGTTCTAGATACTCGATTTCAAGGTATCTGAGGGAGATATTTTGACGGTGTAGATCGATTGATGAAGATCTTGGCGGTTTGGAGGGCCCAAGCCCTTCTAGTTCCTCGTTGATAGCAGGGGAGATACTTCAATGGTTGAAGGGGCGATTCTTCACCTATTGAAGGGGAGACAGATCGATTGATGAAGACATTGACCTCGAGGATTGCATGGGAGATACTTTTCCCCCTCTGCTTGGTTTGTGGTTTAGTGGTGTTGTTTTGAGTGTTTTTTAGTCCTTTTGTTAGGATCCAGAACCCTTAGGTAGCTACCATGTTGGTCTGCTTACTAAAGGGATCTGAATCCTTGTGTCTCTGCTTGCTCATTCTGAGTAAGTCGGGTGCTGTACTGTTTGACCCATTTAATTTATTAGTTTTTTACCTCTCAAAAAAAAAAAAAGAGGCTTCCATTTTAGTATAGATACTAGTAAGAAACCCGGGCAATGCCCAAATGTGCTTGATGCATGTTATTTGGCAAAGACGACATCGCAACTGATCGAAGAAGTGTGAAATCTTAAGTGAGTGTAATTCACTTGTTAGAGAGAAAGAGAGTGAGAGAGAATAACATCAAATGACTATTAATGCCCTTAAATAAAAATTTATTATCTTTATTATAGGTTTTTAAATGGATTTAAAAGAAAGCCACGTTCACACATGGAAGAAGAATTCTAACTCTTTAATAAACGTCCACATGTCACAACACGGAAGAGAGGCTTCCATTTTAGTATATATATATATATATATATATATATATATATATATATATATATATATATATATATATATATATATATATATATATATATATATATATATATATATATATATATATATATATATATATATATATATTCGATCGACGTTGTGGGTGTCATATTAAACAAAGAATTCCCAATGGAATCGTCAGGTGGAGCATTAGGATCGACTCTAAACGTAGAGACCAAAATTCTGAAAGAAGTTATGATCGTGATAAATAAGGGTTCAGAAGAGACAAATCAAAACTTGAAAAAGCCAAGGCTACATGCTAAAATTGCATCAAAGGGGCCATCTCCAAAATGATTGTATAGTGCCAAAGAAGAAACAATAAATGTTCCATATATAAACAATAAATTTACATACAACAGAAAGAATATCAAGAACTGATGAATTGGAACATAAGGGATACTATTTGTATGCAACTACTTTTTTTGGTAAAGGTAATTGGATCATATCCATCCATCCGTCCGTAGTGTCCTCGAATAAAGGTTTTATGATAGTACACATAAGACAAATGCTATTCAGCCCGAAGGTTTTTTTGATTTTGCCGGTCCGATTGATGTGGCAGCATGCAACTGGTGCTGTTAAAGATTTTAAAATCGCCAGTGGGTTTCAGCCACCAATTGCATGCGGCCATGTCAATCGGGCTGGCGAAATCAGGACAAACCATCGGGCTGAATAGCATCTATCTACACATAGGGCATGCATGCCGCTCATCCAAAGTAGATAGAGCACCTCTCATCCTTATACTCGGGCAGGAGGGACCCATCGGCCCCCACAGCCACGTCGCAGCTCACGTGCATCGCGTGATGGCGCGAGTCCCATGGCGACAGCTCGAACCGGATAACGGTGTCTAGGTCGAGCCGGAACCCGACCCGTCCGGTCCCGACATCCGCTGCGAAGCCGGCCCCCAGCTCGTCCCCAGCCGGTAGGGACGCCCCCGCCAGCTCCCCGTGAATCACCGTCTTGTTCTTGGGCTCCTGATAGAACGGCGAGTGAACCGGCGCCGCCCCGATCTGGCGGTCATGGTAGAAGACCGAGGCGTTCATGGCGTCGTAGTAAACCCTGATCTTCCGGTTCGGGTTCAGGTCCGTGACGTCGAAGGTGACGATCGGGTTCTGGATGCCGGCGGCTTGGTTGAGCCCCTGGACGGCGAAGGCATTGACGTAGAAGTGGGGGCGGTGGGGGCGGAGGCTCAGCCAGAGGACGAAGACGATGACGCCGGCGATGAGGAGGAGCGTGAGGAGGGTAGAGCAGAGGCATATCGCAAGCCGGCCCATCACGCTCTCACGGACCCGGGCGGTGGAGAACCGGGCCCGGCGGGGGCCAGGCCGCGGTTGGGTCTGGTGCGGTGACTGGAACATGGGCCGCGGTTGGGTCTGATGCGGTGGCTGGAACATGGCCGGACCCGGCCGCGGATGGGGGGCTTGGGTCTGGTGCGGTGGCTGGAACATGGTCGGAACTGTTGGGCATTAGGGGGGGTGAGGACTGACGAGATTTTATAGGAGTGAAAGAAGGTGGAGGTGGCTGCAGATGGAAGCTTGGGATTTCTTATGCTAACAAGAATGAGAAAGAAAGGAATATATTCGAAACTTGTTTTTTTTTTCCCTTTCAATTTTTTGGATGTGCTGAAGCCAACCAGAATTCAGTACGTTCTACCGAATGGAGCTGGACGTGGACTCCACCTACATTTGGATTTGCTTGGGTTTGTTAAGGAATGCGGTCGAGGTTCGAATGAGGCTGGAATGCAAATGCCTCCTAGACTAAACCTATGGCTCATTGCATCTTGGGGTCGGGTTGATCGATGAACTCGCACGCAGGGTGACAGATCATGGATTTAGGGAAACCACATCCAGCTTCGAATTGAGACTAAAAACAACTCTGTATTAAGGATAGCGTGTAAAATCCATGTAACAAATCTGTTTAAACCGGGAGTCCCCCCGTAATGTTTCACGTTCAAACCGACTTCAAAAAATCCATGTGCAATTCGCCTAATTTACTACTCATTTGTTATTGAAATCGTTGCTCGAAACCATCTCAAAATAAATCAAAACTTTGCATCAGATCCCTCTAAAAAAACACCAAAACTTTCTAAATCTTGCTGAAACAACTCTCTACTACTCCGAATGAAGCCCAAATACAAGAAAAAGAAGGTCAAACTAACGATCTCACAATCCTCCTTAATCTCATCTCAGTCGATCAAAGGTAAATTAAGGTTTAGGGTTTCCTATGAGGAATTTTCCTCTTTTTTTTATACTTTCTGCTGCATTTGAATATGTTTTCCTTGTGGGTGTAAAATTTGGCTGACACTCACGGAGCCGCAGCATGCATCCTAAAGTGGGGCCCACGAGGAGAGCGTAAGGTCCAACAGACGATTGACCTCCAGAACACCCCCATGGAATCCGACAGCTCCCAAGGGACCCACGGGAATAGCTCAAAGCTCAGTAAACTATAGCAGGACCCACCAGCTAGGGCTGGTAATGGGCCGGGTTCGGTTCGGATATATGTTAACTCGGTCCCGAACCGTTAGGCTATCCTGTTGACCCAGACCCCCAGCTCCAATAAGTTTCCTACATCTATACCCAGATCCATTAAGCATTTTGAAGTTCCGGACCCGAACCGTTTTATTAAAATGTTATCTTTTACGAGTCCAAACACCTTATGTGCAGCAACATCCTCCCTCTTTTACGAGTTCAGATGACTTATGTGCAATTATCCACATGAAGGCAACATTTTGTCATGACCAAAAAGATAAAAATTTAGATGCAAGCAACAAAATATAGTATATATATCTCAGCAAAAAGAACACATCATTAGGGATTTAGGATTTCTAAAAATATAGTATATACCTCACATATCGGTTCAGGTATCGGTAGTTCCAATACTGACCCGATAACAAAACGGGACTTAAATTTAAATCCGGAACTGACCCAATATGAGAAAAAAAATGGTCCCGGAATTGGTTTTATCGATTTGGGTCATGTCAGATACCAGGTTAAAATCAGTCCATTATTAGCCCTACCGCCAGCCATGCCTGGGCCCAATGATAATGCCTTGGGGGCCAGTCAGCCCTGTCTAGGGCCCACGGCGACGCGTTGAGGTCCCATCAGCTCTACATGGCCCTACGAGGATAGAACAAAGGCCCACCAGCCCTGCATGGGGCCCATGACCACTACTCAGTGGCTTTCCAGACCACCCATGACCCTCGGGATAGCTCGGGGGCCTGTCAGACCCCCGAACCATTTAAATAGCAGACCCAATATCGACTCCTGATTAGACTTTTGACCCGGACTTAGATCCGACTTTTATTCAAAATCCCACTCCAAAGCTTATTCTCATGTTTCCAGAGTTTCAAAGCTTAAATGAAGAACATATAGGTTTCTAGAAGCAACTCTCTGAGAAGAGATAGGGTTATAGAATCTACTTTCTCTCCTCCCCCACATTGCCCTCTGTCTACTAGTATAAGCACTCCTTGGCCTATCAAGAGGTGCTCTACTTTTCACAGAGTTTAAATTCAAGGTCACATCTTACCATCACAGAGATGTAGGCTTTGGCCGAACTTCATCACCACGTCACTGTGTCTACCCTTTACTCTATAAGCTCTACAGTGTCTACGCTATAGGGCACTACACTCAGATTCTATTGATTGTTGGTGTGAAACTTTACACGGCGAAAGAATCCCCCACACCCCTACATATAAAATTATTTTTTGGCATTTTTTTTTTCAATAAGGAGAAACAATTGGCAATTGACTCTCTTTTAAATTATAATAGTTTATATTATAGTTTTTTGATGATTTTGAGTAACAACTAGTAATTTGCTGTCATTCAAACCTTATGATTTCCCCTTGTTGATGGTTTCTCTTTAAAATTATAAATTGGAACAATTGTGAATTGGTCCTCTTCCAATCCCTAATTATTACTCTTTTAGTTTACAGATTATTTAGAGAAATAATTAATAATTTGCTCACTTTCAAACCATATCCTTTATATATATTTTTAATTATATTTTTAAATTGCAAGAAGAATTATTGGGAATCTGTTATCTTTCAAACCCTAATGTTTTTTTTTAAAAATTATTTCTCTTTAAAATTACAAGGGAAATAATTGTGAAAAGGGCTCTCTTTCAAAATCTAATGGTTCCTCTTGTCGTTTAGGGATAATTTATAACAATAACAATAAGTAGTCTCTCTTTGAAATTATATTCTTTCCTTTTCTTCAATTGTTGTGTTAATGTATATAGAGATGGGTCGGGTTTTATGTACAGACGGGTCGGATTCATTGTGTAATATTATGCATATATATTGGGCTTAGTCCCATAATGAAGAGATATTTCATTCTCTCCAAACCCTAGCTGTCATCTCCTAACATGGTATCAGAGCTCTAGGGTTCATTCTCCTGTGACAGCGATGACGACACCGACGACCCGCAGCCGCCTCTTCCCTCACCGGCGCCACCCCGACCCGCTCCTCCCTCACCGGTGACATGCAGCCCCCTCTACCTGATTCCCCCCTCCCCTATGCCCGACCCCCCTTCAATCCCCACTCCTCGACCCCCCTCTGATCCCCCTCCCCAATCCTCTCCCCTACCGGATCTCCCCTTCCGATCCCCCCCTACCTGATCATTTATAGACTATGATGTCGTTTGTGCAATTGGTGTGCATTCAATCCAGAATTGCCAGGGTTTCTTACTAGTTAAACTAATGATGAAGATACCAGATGTACTGTAATCTCGAAATAACATCATATATAGTCGCGCGCGTGTGTGCGGGAGAGAGAAAGTAACACTCTTTGACACTGATCGATCGAAGTGGATACCTTATATAGAATTTCCCAAGGTACATATCACTTCTATTAATTAGGGTGGATAATATAATTTTACCAACTAAGAGAAACATGTAGTAAGTGGCACTAGTTCAGTAATTCTTCTAGGACATAGCTTCTTGAAAAAGAAATATACATGTCATTTATAGACTCATGCATCAAGTGTGTTAATTGCTTTTGGAATAAGGTAATTAAATTGACAACTGATCTCTTCTGTTTGGAAGAACCTTCTTCTTTTAAGTAGACTATTGCTAGTAAAGAGTAGTGCATCACTCAATATTACTATATATATTGCATGGTCGGTAATTTTTCTAAGCAAACTATTGGTACGGAAAATTAAATCTAGCTAGCTTGGTTGATACAACATGGAGAACATTATTTCCAAATTTAGCCAAGATCAGTGATGGTGGAGTTCTATATAATACAATGTGCTCTCATTCGATCTTCATTGCTCCCTAGCTGTATCGAATATGTATCAGCCAACCATATTCTTTCTCTTCATATTCACCATACTTCTACTCCTCCCTATCTTTGACTCATAGGCAATGGCGTTGAAATGGATGAACGATGCTGGAAGGCTGCTGGCGGGTGGGAACGACTCCACCACAAACCTCATGGTGGTGAAGGATGCTAGCGGTAATTTCTCGACGATATAGGAAGTAGTACGTGGCACCGAATGACTCTATCGACGAGTTGTTCGTGATCCACATATGAGTCGGTCCTTACAACGAAAATGTTGTGGTAGGACCTGAGAAGCCGAATTTTTTGTTTGTGGGAGACGGGCCCAAAAAAACCATAATCACGAGTAACCGAAGTGTCGCTGATGGATGGAAGACGTATGACTTGGCCACGGTAGGTGAGTTTCTACATATATTGTCTTCATGAATCATGACACTCAGCACTATACTTATTTGGCCAGAGACATGCGCCGAGTTTGAGTGCTATGATATTCCTGTACTTGTTATTTCATATTTTCCATACTTGTTGTATTTAATATTCTTTTAGACATCCGTCTCGACATCTACTGCTCTTTAATTTTCTTCTATATTTTGTGTTTTCTTTCTACTGGTGTATTATTCTATGTTTTGTAATATAAAACCGAAAAGGTGAGAGATAATATAAGTGCTAGAAATAGTAATGATGAGTCAGATAATGTAGATCAATTCGAACTTAAAAGAAAAATTATTAATGGTGTTGAAGACAAAAAAATGAAAAAGAAGAAAAAGATAACTCAATATCTGATTCCAATGGAGAGGGAACATCATTTGTTGAGTTTCAATTATTGCTCTTTTTATACCCAATAATTTATCTTTTTCTTAAAGTACTAGTACTAATCTATACATGAGATGACTATTTATTATAGTCGGTTAGAGTTTACTTTTGTGGTCATGTATATATGAGCCATCACTAAACAATATAGATGATGAGACCTCTTCAAAGTCTACATGAAGAAGCAGTAAAGTTGATATAGATCCGTACTGTCAGAAAAGCGAAGATTCTTAGTCGCCAAAGTTGGAGAAGAAGAAAACTTCAAATCCACCGTACAATCCTTAGAATGATTTCTGACAACTAGCATTGCATCGAGGATTAGGGTTCTGGTATATTGTCTTCTTTTTTGGCCAAGGATGCAGTATGGAGTCCGGTTCATCGAGTCTCTGTCACTTGTGTCTTTATCACGTGTGATGAATAATTTATATCTTATCTAGTATTATAGTGACTCTTAGGGGTCAATGAATATTTTGAGACTTCTTTTGTGGTCATGTATACATCGTTTTAGCATTAATGATATATGTCTCTTATATATTTCTAATAGTATAATACTAAGATGGAACCTTCTTTCCCATGTTGTGACACATGGATCACTTTTGAAGAGCTATAATTCTTCTTCCACTTGTGAATACGGCTCTCTCATATAAGGTATATTAAAAACTTACTATAAAGAAGTTAAATACACATTCAATAACATATAATCATCATTTGATGTTAATTAGAAAATTCATTAGTACTATCTCTCTCTAACAAGTGAATCATACCCTGACGAGTGAATCACACTCACTCCAGATTGCACACTTCTTTCGGACGGCTGTGATGTCATGTATGGCAAGTGGCGTGCATTCGATCATCCGGGCATTGCCCGGGTTTCTCACTAGTTAAACTAATGTTGAAGATGTCAGATGTATCGTAACCTTAAAGTAATATCATATATAATTGTGTGTGTGTGTGTGTGTGTGTGTGTGTGTGTGTGTGAGTGAGAGAGAGAGAGAGAGAGAGGAAGAGAGTAAACTCTATGACACTGATCAATCAAAGTAGGTACCATATATAGAATTTTCTAAGGTATATATCTCCTTTATTAATTAGGGTGGATAATATAGTTCTACCAACTTAAAAAACATGCAGTAAGTGGAATACTAGTTCAGTAGTTCTTCTAGGGACAACTTCTTGAAAAAAAATATACATATCATTTATAGACCTATGCATCGAGTGTGTTAAATGTTTTTGGGATAAGCAAATTAAATCGACAACTGATCTCTTTTGTTTAGAAGAACCTTCTTCTTGTAAGCAGACCACTGCTAGTGGAGAGCAGTGCATCAATGAAGATTATTATATATATTGAATAGTTGGTAATTCTTTTAAGCAGACTATAGCTATTGAAATTAAATCTAGCTAGCTTGGTTAATTCAATGAGGAGAACATTAAATTCAAATTTAGCAAAGATCAATAGTGGTGGAGTTCTATATAATACCATGTGCGCTTATTCGATTTTCATTGATCCTTAGCTACATCGATCATGTATAAGCCAGCCACCTTCCCTCTCTTCATCTTCACCATACTTCTTCTCCTCCCTACCTCTGACTTACGAATGACGACGGTAGTGTGAACTGGATGGATGATGCCGGAAGACTACTGGCGTGCACGATCGGCTCCACCGCAAATCTCATGGTAGTGAAGGAGGCTAACGATAATTTCTCGACGATATGGGATACGGTAGCCGCGGCATTGAACAACTCCATCGACAAGTTGTTCGTGATCCACATACGAGCCAACACTTATGTCAAAAATATGGTGGTGGGACCCGAGAAATAGAATCTTACATTCGTGGGAGACAAGCCGAGAAAAACCGTAATAACGGGTAGTTGAAGTGTCACCGATAGATGAAAGACGTATGACTCGGCCACAATAGGTAAGTTTCTACATATATTGTCTTTATAAATCACAACACTCATCACTACACTTATATGACTGAAGACATACGTCGAGTTTAAGTATTGTGACATTCATGTACTTGTTATCTTCTAATGTTTTCCATGTTTATTGTCTTTAATATTATCTTAGATTTGACATTATATTCAATTCTTTATTCATTCCTTGATATATCATTCAAGTTAGAAAAGTTAGTCTTAATTGACAACTCTTATCGTCTCATACCTATGTTGCATGTGACGATACCCAATCCTTGGTATATTTTGTGACAAAAAAGAGAATAAAATTTTCCATTAGTAAGGGAGAGATATCTTGATATTTCGAGCGTGTTATGAATAGAACTCAATCTCTTTGGAGAGCTTGAGTACCTAGAGAGGTGTAATTATGTACTTGAGACGATCTTGCTCCTTGATAGAGGAGATTTCTTCTGAGGGGGAGATAGAACCATACCATTTCTTTTCTGGGTATATCATCAGTTTATGAAGTGTTAGGTTGGTTGGATGTTTATGCGACTATCATCATCACGAAGGGCGTTGGGGAGAGTGAGATGTTGTCACCTACCTTTCGTTTGAGCTAATTCGTTAGGGTATGTAGGCTATTATTTTTTGCATCATACTTATGTTGTATGTTTTCTTCTGCAAATTCACTTAGTTTATTGACTAATATTGCAGGGAAAGTTTAGTATTTGACTTGTTTGTTAAGTGTGCAAGAAACAACAAAACACAACTAGACAAAGTAACATATTTGAAGACCATGCGTTTTTGACAAGGGGGAGTAAGTTGAATGTGAGGAAATATAATTGTCTCACCTCTTGTAAAGAAAGTAGTACTTCATTTATAGTAAAGATATGAGTTTTGGTCTTCCTTCTTGAGAATAAAGAAATGCACACTTTCACTCAAAATTAAGTCAAATGGAGAGATTACTATTGTTTGCGGGGTCGTATCCTTGTTTGTCTTAATTTGTGAGTCAAACCAATTGTGAAAGATTACATATAAGTTCGTAAGGATACGGGGTATAGGCTAACGGCCTATTTCAAAAAAATGGTAGCCGCCCATTTGATACCCCTAGGAGTCTTAGAATGTGATGATTTTTTGTGAGCATAAGCACCTTACCTTATACAGAACACCTACAAAATATCCGCACATTCTAAAACTTTTAGAGGTATCAAATGCTCTATTTCAGATTAATGATTACAACGAACGTTTAATAAAACTTCTAACATTTGATGCCCCTAGGAGTTTTAGAATGTGTTGATTTGTTCTATCTAAGAAAAGGTGCATATGCTCACAAAAAATCAGCACATTCTAAAACTCCTAAGGGCTTCAAATGGGTGGCTGCCCATTTCACTGAAATAGACTGGCAGCTCATTTCCCATTTCATCTATAAGTTCTTTACTATTGATTCAATAGTTCAATATCATCAACAGATTTGACAGCCCATCACATGATCTTAGATGCTCACCCGAGAGAGTTGTGTAATGAGTGGGTTTACTTGGATAGATAGAATATCTCAATTGTATCATTTTGTATGCCTTTGTATCGTTTATATTATTTATGCTTTTTAAGGATTTTAACATATTTTTAAATGATTTATATTTCTAGAATATCATACTTTAAAATAAAATATTTGTTCATTCTCGAAAAACAGTTTTTGATTTTGTCGGAGTCCAAGTTGAGAGTATCCAACACTTAGAAAAATTCTAAGTGTTGGAAGTTCATAATAGGCGTCCGAAAAATTGTTTGGACACCTCGTATCCTAGGTTTGAACAGTTGTTCGGATTGCTAGTGGGCGATCAGACTCTACACAAGTCGTTCGAATTGTTTGGAACATTTGGAAACAGAAAGTCTAAATAATAATTCAGACTGTCTTCTCCTATCCCAAGGTTGGTTGGGTCTTCCATCCGAACAATTGTTCAGACCGAAACAACAAATTCAGAAAGGCGAAGAAGCAAATGAATGTGAAAAAGATGAAAATATATGAGAAAACCTAGCTCAAAAGAGGGTTGCATAAGAGCAAGAGAGGATTACACAAGAGAAAGAGAGGCTTGCGCATGGGCAAGGGATACTTCGACTAAAACAGGTAGCCGAGGATGGGAGGATAATGCTAATCAATATGAGTGCAATGCCCTTTTTAAAGAGGGAGTACTATCACCGTCGCCAAATGGAAATGCTGCATAGAGGATATCCCGGGTCCTAAACTTATAATCTTTGTATTTGCTTATGCATTTTATTTTTGTAATGTTATCATGACACAAAAATTATTAATAAGAAAATTATTTTATCATATTCTTGAAATTCAAAATCTCATTTCATTGAAATTAAAAATACTTAACATAAAAGATACATTGATGATAAAACTATTACAACTTCCTCCAGTCGTATGCCATATAGCTACCGATGATGTTCAATAAGGTCTTTCTGTAGCTGGAAATGAGTGTTCTTTTCCATGCCGTCGAGCAATTCTTCCGGTTCCAGTGCATGCAATCAATACTGCCCAACATGCTCGAGAAACCACGACACTTATCCACTACTAACAACCTCGCGAAAATCGTCATTGCTTAGTGGCTTCAAGTAATCGTCGCAGAAGACCACACCAATCACCTTCATAAACCTCTATATGCTCTCAATCACAATGCTTTCTCCTATTGTTCCACTACTTTTTGAAGCCGAAGAAAAAACGAACGACTCATCTGAAAACTCCGACAAAATAGATGGGACGAATAAATGGGTTCTTCAACAAAGTAGTCTCGGAATAATCTATCTTGTTCTTGAAGTCGATCGTGCTATATCATTACACGACCTTCGATGGATCCTTACCTTGTTCTTGTGCGTCTCTGGTCAGCGACTCAAGTTCATCGTTGGAGTCATCAAGAAGCATGCTCATCAAGCATTGTCCGATGGCTCCTTCAGGAATAAAACAAGATGATGAGGAGAGGGAGAGAGTTTAGGGATGAGGAGGGGAAGAGAGGAGAGCGATAAATCAGTTTATACAGAATTAATCAAAGCTTTGTTGGAATCCGAGGCCGATTGTTAAAAATTGTGACCGTTGATGAAAAGGTGAGTCGGGCTATCTCAAAATCCAAGCCCAATTGTCATAAATTCGATCGTTGGTGAAAAGTCAAGCCAAGCCACCTTGAAATTAGGGCCCAATGGTTAGAAATGTGACCATCGGTGAAAAGACAAGCCAAGTCCCTAGAAATCCTAGCCTAACAGTCAAAAATTCAAACTCAAAATTTTTGGGACTTTTTAAACTTTTTTATTTATTTCTAGAAAGTGTATACTTAGAGTATGGTTCCGCCTATATCTCTTTATTTTATTTCTAAAAAAATAGCAATTTCTCTCTATTTTAGCTCTTTAGAATAGATAGGCGGCTGAAGATGGTTTTAGAACATCTCCAACGGGTTCCTATCGCTTTCATCCTTAGGAATTATAGAGAAAGAAAGTGATCCCGGGTGGAAAATGCCCCTCCAACGGACTCCCGAATCTTTCTTTTAAAACAAACTATCTTATTCTTTTAATTTCCGAAGCAACTCCCACCAAGTATTGCTTTGTGAATACCTGATTGATTAGATCTTTTCACAAGAAATAGGGAAAGATTTGTGAAACCGGAGTGCTGTTCAATTTCCAATCCATACTTTACTTATGTGGCATCTAGGAGCCCCAAGAGTATGAAAGTAACCTGGGAGTAGGAATTGCAATGGAGCGGGTTTAAACTTTGATTTTTATAATCTTTGAATAGGCTCTCCTCGAACCCGCCCCGTTTACAACAGGAATTTAAAATCCGAACCCGATCCATTGCTAGGGATGGCAACGGTGTGGTTTCGGTGCTGTTTTGGGCTAAACCGAAACCGCATTGCAACACCGAACCGCCACACCGCACCGCGACGGTGTACCGTATGTAAAACCGAAACCGCACCATGCGGTGCGGTACAGTAGTACACCACGGTTTAACATTATAATGGTCTAAATGGTGCGATTTTTTACGATTTTGGATAAAACCGAAACCGCGCCGCAACACCGAAAGCGCATTGCGATGGTTTTATATTTTGGCAAATCAAAACCGCACCGTTGCCATTCCTACTTAGGAGCCCGTTTGAGACGCTCTTAATTCTTTGTGCATTTTGAAATATCTCAGTAGTGACAGTAGAGCAGGGGTAGTTTCGGACTATTATTGTCCCTTAACCTCTTCGTTGCTTGCTAGGGTTTATAGATCCAAGGTCCGCAACGATGGCGGAGAAGGGCAGCAAGGGGAGGGGAAGGAGGAGGTCGTGAAATAGGGTGAGAGCAGCAGCAAGGGGAAGAGATGCCCATTCGAGATCGGTCGCCCAAGCGTACACGCCCGAGATCCCCACTCAGCAACACTTCCCCCGGTTCCCCTTCGCCTCGTAGCAGGCGCTTGAGGCGAGTTCAAGCAGAGCGGGTGGAGGTCGAGAAAGCTGTGCACAGGGACCATGGAAGGGATTCTAGGGAGGAGCGCGAGAGGGGGAGGCACAAGGAGCGGGGGGAGGGGAGGGATGCTCCGAGCGAGAGGAGGCTAGCGCGGGACAGGAGTGATGGCGGCTCTTCAAGATCGTCGAGGCGTGAGCGGCCGGTCTCACCGGAGGAGTGTAGCCCCAGGAGAAGACACAATTCCCGCTCCCCTCCTCCTAGGGCTTCCAGGGCCAGGGATCGCGATGAGGTGCCTGGTGATATCTCTTTCTCTTTCACCCCCAATGTCGTACTTGATTCCACCCTACCTATGTGGAAAGCTATTATTTTTCTTGTTCCATTGAAATTTCATTATATAGAACCAATAGACCATTTCAGAAAAATTAGCCTAGGACCGACATTCAAATGAGATATTATAGGTTGATTTAGGGTTCTGTGAATGTGGATAAATATTTGAATTATTAATGTAAGATGCTGTCATTGATGTTGAAGATTAGTGACAATGCAAACATCGTTTTGCATGGCTGTTTGAGAGTTTGGTATTGGTAGCCGACGTACAATAATGACATCTTATGATTTTGTTTGATACATAGGGTTTTTTTTCTCTCTATTGTTTTGACTTGTTTAGATGCTCCACTTTGCTATACAAGTGAAGCATATTGGAATTATTAATTGGGTAAATTTGAATTACCCACCCCAAATTATATGCTAATTAGTAAGTCACCCCCCCTTTTAATCGTTATTAGACTTGTCCCATAAAAAATTAAGTTACACCCCCATAAATATATATCGTTATTAGACTTATCCCCCTGAAAAATTGACTTACACCCCCATAACTATATGATATTTAGATATACACCCCCATAACTATGTGATATTTAGACATACCCCCTATTCTGGCTAATTATCATATTGTAATTTTTTTTTGGAGGGGGGGGGGGGGGGGTTGGGTGGGTAAGTCTAATTACGATTGAAGGGGGGGTGGCTTACTAATTAGCATATAATTTTGGGGGGTAAGTCAAATTTGCCTTTATTAATTTGTGAGTAGAAATTACCAACACCATCCACACATGGGATCCACGATTGGCTCAAGTATGGCACAAATATTGTGCTTTAAGACATGTAGATTACAATGAACTCTGTGGATTATTGATTTAATAGCCCACCGTTCATTTGCACTCACTAATGGCATAGCCATCTGTATGCGCAGAAAAAGATGCGGGTCGTCTTTATTGCGAACACACGAGATTACAGAGTGGCCGAGACCCGGGGGGCTCGGGGGTGACGAGTCCGGGGTGCGGCGAATATTGATCAGGAGATTGTAGGAGAGATCCTCTGGAGGGTCCCTTTGATCCGCGTCTCCATGTGGTATTCGTGTGAGAGCTCTGAAGGGGTTGCCCAGGACAGAGGTCTTTACAGGGTGAGGGTTTTTGAGAGGCTAAGGAGTATTCGCTGTTTCTTTGGTCCCTTCCGTGCTTCGCGCTTCCTCGGCTAGGGGGTCTTCAGCTTCGTTCCTCGGTCTTCGTGTCTTCCTCGCTTCTTGCTTGACCTCGGCATCCTTGATAGTCGGTTTGCGGCGTCGATCGTGCTTTTGGCGTTGGCTTTGACTTTGGCTTTCGATCTTGGCTTGGCTTTGGCGTGGCTCTGGCTTTTACTTTCCTTTGGGGCTTGCGCTTGGACGTAGACGGGGGAGACTTGCGATGCTTTCGTTCTTCCGGACTTCGCGTCGTATCGGCTAGAACGTGCGGTGCTTTTGCTCGTGACCGGCATAGTCGCTTGGCTTTGGCACTTGCATTGCTTTGGCGCGGGCTTTACCGGGGCTTTTGCTTTGGCTTCTTACGTGGGCTTTTGCTTCAGCGTTGACTCGATCTCCTTCTTGGACGACAATGACAACGTCTTCAATGCTTCAGGCTTCTTCGACGGTTTAAGTGTCGGCTAGACTTCGCTTCTTCTCCGAGCTTCTTTGGCTTGATCGGAGTCGAAAGACACTCTTGAAGATGGCGGGGGTAGCACCGATCTCTGTGCAACGGTTATAGCACCGGCTTTGCTTCGAAGGCGACGGGTGTAACGACGCTTCTGGTGTTCCTCTCCAAGCTTTCTTCTTCGTGGGTGGAGCGGGCGTTTGTCGAAGGCGACGGGGTGATGACGCTTCGGTCTTCTTCTCCGGGCTTTTGGGCTTGATCGGAGTTGAAGGTTTGTTGGAGACGACGAGGTGGTGCCGCTCCGATCTTCTCCTTCGGCCTTTGCGTCTGGCGTCTTCGGAGTCGAAGGGTTCTTCTTCTCCGAGCTTTCTTCTTCGTGCACGGAGTCGAAGGCTTGATCTTCTTGTGCAAGGGTCTTCACGTTGATGAGGGCTTTCAATGGACTAAGCCGGTCCCGGAGGGATAGGCTTGCCCGTGCCTCGTGAAGCTTTGGGTCGATGAAGAAGCTTATCCTCTTTTGCATAGCTTCTTCGCTTCGTCTTCAGCTTGCGATCCCTTCAACCCCTTGAGCCTTACCCCACCCCCTTTATTTATAGGCGAAGGGGGGAGGGGAGAGATATGTGAAGTTTTAATTTTAAATCCCTTTAATATCTCCCCCATAATTACTCAGGATTTATTCATCCATTGATGAGGGGAATAAATCTTTATTTGCTTTCCTTTTCTGGCGGGGTAATTATGGCTCAATCATTTTTGGATTTATCTTGAATCTTGCACATAAAATCGATGGCGACCCGACTCTTCTTCTTGTCCGTCGGATCGAGGGATCGGCGCAGATCCACGTGTGGGTAGACGTCATGTGCAATCTCCCCCCGCGCATAGCGGTATTTCTTTCCTTTTCTTTCTTTCCTTTTCTTCCTTTCTTTTTTTTCCTTTTCTTTCTTTCCTTTTTTTTTTTTTCTTGCAGGGCCGGCCACCCCATGGGGGTTCGGATCCTAGTAGGGGGCGGGTGGGCCCCACTTGAGGATGGCCCCGCCCGCCCCTTTGTTGGGTACGAGTCGGGTGGGGTCCGAGTGCGCGTCGGGTTTGCATCCGCATGGGTGCATGCGAGTCGGGTTCGGGTTAGACACAATTTATGTGTCTACACCATCATATCATCTTGTGGCTGTAGATTACAATGAACTGTGTGGATTATTGATTTAGTAGCCCACCCTGCATTTGCACTCATTGGTGGCATAGCTATCATATCATCTTGTGGTTGCTTGATGGTTTTTTGTTTTTAGGCGTCTTTGGGACATTGTAGACCATGATGATCAATGAAGTCAACTTGTAAATGATAATTGATTTAGTACATTATGATGTTCTTCTGTGGTTGGTATTTAGCTTGATAATTTTTACTGATGCTGGTTGATGTGAATGAATTTCTTGATACATATGCCTCAATTAGTTTCTTATAAACATGTGTATTTTGACCTCTGACAATCAATTGATATTTTGTTTCAGCCAGCAAGGCCTGGATCAGCTGAAAATCTTCGGTGAGTAGTGATGCAGGCAACTTGCTTCTTATTTCACTACTGCGTATACTTTTGTTACTTAGTGTAGATTTATTGAAACCTTTATTTTCCCTTATGAATATTCATAAATTGGGAATTCTCTTACAAGTGCATTGTTACTAGGAACATCGTTCTCTACTGGCAGTATGTAAGGGTTTCCTTGATCTTACTTTCCTGATTTTCATTAGTTTCTCTAATGAAATTTGCAATATTGCTTTGTATGCCTGAGACATAACGACAAAGAGGCCACTCTATTGCTCATAAAGTGGTAATCGGGACGTCTTTAGATGATTTGGTCTACCATATCTGTGGGGCTTTATTGCCATCTGGATGGCTGAATGATGTTAATCGTTGTTAAAAAACCATGTAGACTTCGTCAGGTATATTGTTGAGCATCAAAAGATGTTTATTTATACCATGGAAAAGATCTTTTGCAGCGAAAAATGAAAACATTTATATTTATTTTGTGAAGAGAGTCAGCATGGAACACTATATTGGAGTTGGTCAATGTTCGCGCCAAGAGCACACTACCCTGGTTTTCATAATTTGTCATGCTCGGTCGTATAGAGTTGCATCAGTGTTTTCACAGGCGGGGGCGTAAGGTGGGGCGTTTTGCCTACTGTGGGGCGGGGCGTAAGCCCCAGGGCGTGGGGCGTAAGCCCTACGAATTTTTGATTTTTTAATTTTTAAAAAAATATAAATATTAATAATATTAGTATACAAAATTTACCATGGAGATATTAGGCCTATATACATGGTTGATAAATCACAAATACACAATAAAGATAAGATAAGCCAATACTTCTAACCAAAATCCATGATATTCATACTCGTTTTTGAAATATTCTTTGCACATACATGACATAAAGTAAAACGAAATACTTAAGTTCCAAAAAGGCGCAGGGGGTCGGCGCAGGGGGTGATCGCAGTCGAACTCGGGAGGAGGGGAAGAAAAAAAAAAACTACCTGCGCGAGGAGAAGGAGGAGAAAGAGGAGGAGGAGGAGGAGGAGGAGGATCAGCTGCAGCCTGCAGGGGGTGATTGCAGTCGAACTCGGGTGGAGGGAAAGAAAAAAAAAAAAAACTACCTGCGCGAGGAGGAGGAGGAGAAAGAGGAGGAGGAGGAGGAGGAGGAGGAGGAGGATCAGCCGCAGGGGGTGATCGCAGTCGAGCTCGGGAGGAGGGGAAGAATAAAAAAAAAAATCTACCTGCGCGAGGAGGAGGAGGAGAAAGAGGAGGAGGAGGAGGAGGAGGAGGTGTTGATCGCAGCGCAGGCAGTGATCGCAGTTGGTCTCGGGACGAAGTGGCAGGCGGTGAATCGGTGATTGCAGTCGGGCTCAGAATCGGTTTTAGGGTTTTTTTGTAATCCAAAGGGGCGTACGCCCGACTGAATTGGGCGCTGGATACGCGCCCCCGAGCTCGGGGCGTACGCCCGACTCACCGGGGCGTGCGCCTCCGTGGACTCCCGCCCAAGTTTGCTGCGCCCGGGGCTTTTCCCCCTCGCCTCGCCCTGGGGCGTGCCCGGGGCGCGTTTTTAAAACCACTGAGTTGCATAGGTTCTAGTGTTCTGGTCAGTGTAGCACAATTTAGTCATATCAGTGCAACATAGGTTTTTTCAGATATTAGACACAATTCATAGCAACCCAAGTTGTGATTCCTATTAGTCCTTGGGGTCTAGGATCTATCCCATAGTATCAGATGTCGGCTTATTGGGTTTTACGTTATCAGATTATTGTCGAGTATTTTTTTCTTCTGATTCTCGCTTTTAGGATTCAAGTGTTTATCAATTCGCATTTTTGGTTCGAATTCCTGAGTGTGACCGTTTTAGTATCTGGACTGGCTGAAGAGCAAATGCACACATGTTGATATACTTTTACGCTTGCCATTAATTCACTTGGTAGGCTCGACGTTAGTGCACATGTGGCGTGTCAGGTTTACATGACTTAACACTTAGAAATCTTCTAAGTGTTGGGAGGTTTCTGAAACAGTTCAAACAAGTCTTTGGCCCACAACATTTGACCGCAATTTTGTCAAAATCTAGTTGAAATCGATCGAAATTTCACCGGTTTCGATTGACATTCACCGAAATGTCCCGAAGTCATCTAAAATCTAGACTTTTAGAGTTTCACATGGGTGTTTCGCTTCGGTAGCGACCAAAACTGAAAATTCGGATCGAAATTTTGTCATTTTGGTTGAAATCTCAATCCATGCCCCTCCATCGATTTGAGGATGGCATGGTACTTAGACCTATGTGATCTCTCAGTTTACCTGGCACATATACAACCCTGCATATGCGCCAGGGCCACATACGTGGTCTCATAAATCCTTGAAGCTTATGCAGGGATCACATATATGTCGGGTGAACTAGGCGATCACCTAGTGTATGTTGTGTTGCGCTCAACCAATGTGCAACCACATAGGGTCCAATAGACACATTTTTAGCCATTGGACTATTTTATATTTATTTTCTTTACCAAACTCCTACCCCGTTCTACTCGATATATACCTCCTTTCTCCCCCTTTGATTTCACAACTCTTTTACACACTCTTTCAACTCTACTTAAGCACTTCCTAAGATCTTTTCATGTTTTTCTCAGGTTTTTCTGGCTCTCTTAAAATTGACTGATTTAAGGATCCACGTTCGAACTTGGAAGTACGACCATTGTAGGAGCCAACGAAAAAGAATGTTATGAATGTGGTTGTGCGGCTTTGTCATCACTAGAGGCATTGCACGACATAAACGACACTCAACACGTAATGCAAGAGCATGCCCTAATGTTACTTTGAAATCTGAAAGGAAATAATGGACTACATGGAGACTACATTTGAAAAATTATCGTCGCCGCAAGATCACCACCTACATAGAGGGAGAAGAGCGGTCGGAGTATGACTTTGATGTTGATGATGAGGATACCTCTTGGTCCACGAGATGCTTAAGACCACCACGACCTACGAGGTTATCATCATCTACAAATCTCCACCAAAAAGACCGGAGACTAGTGGGCCTTTCTGTCACTTGTACAAATCATATTGTTCATAGTGCACCTTTTGAGGCCCTTCTTGACTTTTAGCATCTTGGATACCAGTCATTTACTTCTTCACTATGTTGGCATCAGGATTTGGATGACTGAGGTTTCCAATTTTTTTGCTTTGGTCTAGATAAGAGTTGATGTAATATCCAATAGTGTTGTGAGACCCTCAACTCTTGACATTTTGACAATCTCTCGGGGCTTTTGGTTCTTTGGCATCTATTACTCCTATCTAACTTAATGAGAAAGGGTTAATGAGAATAGCAGGTACCCAAGAACTGATAGGTATCCAAGATGTTAAGAGTCAAGTGTCTTACAATTTTACTAGATGTACCAACTCTTAGCCATGCAAAAGCAAAAAAGTTGGAAATCTTGGTTATCTGTTTCCTGATCCAACCTAGTGAAGAAGAAAATGGATGGTAGCCTAGATTTCCGGAGTCATGAAGGGTCTCATAATGTCCACTTATCCAGACAAAGAAATAGCTGGAAAAATCACTATCAAAAGCGTGCTATACTTAAATTAAGTATATATGGACGGACTTGAATCAGATGTTTTTGCAATGTACTTGCATTTGTTTGTCTGAAGAAGATCTCATAATTCAGTAACTCTCTAGTTTATTTATTTTTTAAGTTTTTTTTAATCAATCTCATAAAAGAAAATTAACATAATAAACCAAAACCAAATGGACAATCACATATGTAACTAGGCTACTAAATATCCGTTTGTACTATTAATTATTTGTTCATACTCTTCTTTTATTAATGGTTGCATCACTTGAAAAAACCCACATAATCACATGCGATGTTGCGACTGCACAATTGCATATGCGGCCATATATGAGATTTGGGCCCTCAGTTGCACAAAACACGTGCTTTAAAAACATTGCATGCCCCTGTTTAGTATATGCATTGGAGTAGAAAACTTTTTGTTAAATTTATATACTACTTTTACCTGTTTTTAAGTGTGCTATAGAAGTTTGAACAAAATATGAGTTTGACTCTTCTGTGTGGAATTAAGTCAAATTAAACACACATGCTTTTACTGATAAATACAATCAGGACATGTTATAAAATGAAGAAATCTT
This sequence comes from Chamaelirium japonicum, assembly GCA_947650365.1. Classification (NCBI taxonomy): domain Eukaryota; kingdom Viridiplantae; phylum Streptophyta; class Magnoliopsida; order Liliales; family Melanthiaceae; genus Chamaelirium; species Chamaelirium japonicum. Next base: position 7,821,805 of record OX393552.1, read on the forward strand.
ACCACGAATTATCACAAACATGTATTCTATTAGATTAAACACTCCAAAATCTATTGTAGGAGCTATAATATTACAAGTGAGAACTCACTAATTTTATCAGTTTTCAATCATTGAACTAGAATAATAAAAAATATCATTACTTATTAATGTGGCAAATATTAGGGGTGAAACTCTTGCGGGTTAAGTCTGGTTGGTGTTCAACCCAAGTCTAACTAGTAGTTAGTATACCTTCTAACCATAACCTAACCCAACCTTGGGTTGGAAATTCTCAACCCAACCCTAGTGGGTTTGTCGGGTTGGTCAGCTCAACACTCTTTTTAGAATACTAAGGCTACCATATTAATATATAATAATTCATTAAAGACGGTTAATTATGTGTCGTTAATTTTTTTAAAAACTACTAATTCTAAACAAAAGTAGGAAACTACTTAATTAACAATCAAGCATATCAAATTTCATAATAGAACTACCACTAAATAAGTATAATGTAAATTTTTTATCTGTAATAAATTGCTATTACAAAAGATAGGACTATTGCGAACATATCAAATGCATTTTGATTTGATATAAATTTGACTAAAACTCACAAATAAGAAAAAAGCACAAAATATTTGTAAGAAGAAACATACAATGGTTGGATTGAGTGGCTTCTACTTCATGCATCTCTATCAAGATCTGTGTTCTAAAAAGCGGCCCAGGCGGCCCCCCACCGCCTCGCCTAGGTCCTAGGCGCTCCAGAAAAGCGGCCAAGCTCCCAGACAAGGCAAGGCGGCCGCCTAGGCGGTCTAGGCGGGCAAGGCGGCCACCTAGGCGGGCCAGGCGGGATCAGGCTTGCCAGGCGAACCAGGCAGGCTGAGGCTGGCCAGGCAGGATAGGCGGATTGAGGCGGGCCAGGTGGACTATGTTTGCTTTTGTTCTTGTTAATCACTCAATCTTGTATTATGGTTATATACTTGTTCTTTAAAATAATGGTTTGGGATAATCTTGAACTTATATTAATTTTTAAACATATATATATTGTATAATATCAAAATAATAATTAAAATAATTAAAAAAAAAGGCAAAACTTTTAGGCCCCGCCTAGGCACTAGGCGGCCCCTCACCGCCCGACTAACGCCTAGTGCTTTTTAGAACCTTAATCAAGATTCAAAACGATGTTCTTAATTCAATATTCAGAAGCTGAGAAGAATGATGATGCAAGAAACGAGGAATTTGATATATGTTCTCTTGCCTTCTGAAGTGAATCATGAACAAGGTTACAAAACCAACACTATATCTCTTATTAATGTATGCATATGTTGAATATCGGGTTCGGGGTTGGTCAACCTAGCCCTCAACCCGAGCTTGTCCAAATATTAATTGAGTTGGCCTTTTCTCAACCCAACCCATCATACAACTGCCCAAACCCGACCCAACGTTGGGTTGAACACAGGTCGGTCGGGTTTGACCTGTCCAAGTTTCAGCTCTAACAAGTATAATGTGTTTTCGTAAAAAAAAGTCTGTTTTGGGCTGGTATGTATGAAGATAAGTCTAGTCTACTATGGTACCAACCCATGCTGACCTGTACGATACTATATTTTTGATATGCTACGCTATTGGTTGACACAGATGGAGACCACCTATACTACTTAGCATTGATGCTGTCCTAGGAAGCATGGACACTTCCCCAGGCCTCACGTACCCGAGTCGGACACTTGTCGGACACCGACACTAGTCGGACACTCGCCGGACACGCACCGGACACGCATGTGCCGTGTCCTACGTGCTTCCGGGAGCCGGACACGGTCGGACACTCCTCGGACACTCGTTGGACACTCCTCGGACACTCGGGACACTGCGGGTTGAAGGACTGTTCGATATAGGGTCGGATTACAAGCTGTGGTGATTCAGTTTTGGGCCTTTTGGTTTCAACCTATCTGATCCTCTAAGATTATAACCTCAGAGAATCAGATAGGTTGAAGTCAAAACTGAATCGCAGTCGTTCTTTTGCATGGCATTTGGGCCTGAGTGTGATTCATTTGTCAGGATGGTTATGATGGACGGTTACGATTTAGGTTTGGCTTTAATTTATCTTATCCTCTGAGGTTTCAGATAGGTTGAAGTCAGAACTAAAACACAACCGTTATTTTTGATACCATTTAGAGCTGTCTGCGATTCACCGATCGGGCTGGATGTAACTAACGATAGTGATTTAATATGCATTAAATTTTCATTTTAGTTGTTTTCTATGAGGTTTTTTCGGTTATTGAAATATATATGAATTGCAAACATACATAAAATATAAATTTAAAAATATTAATTTATTTTGCCGTGTCCCCGCCGTACCCGTGTCCTCTTTTTTTAGGATATGCCGTGTCGGCGAACCTGTGTTGTGTCGTACCCGTGTTCCCGTACCAGTGTCAGTGCTTCTTAGATGCTGTCATAACCTTCTAAGCCGGGTGCATATGGAACAGCATGTTAGATCAGGGTGAATTGTTCCTCATATTTTTTGAATTGTCACTTTCAATTTTTTATTTGTAGTAAATTTTTTTCCTGCTCTTTTCATAGTTAACATACTAGTTTTTCGTGAATCCATTTATGTTAATGTAGAGATGTCATTTGTCTTTCAGTTCTAAAATGCTTAGCTCTTGATGTGACTTTTTATGGAGATCTTTGCTTGCATGTGCAGGGATGGGGATCTTGATTCTGTTGCCAAAATGAAGGCTGCGGAAGAGGAGTTGGAAGCAAAGAAGGTAATACCATATTATATTCCTGATTATTGATCTAAAATCATTTTATAGTAGTCAAGAAGATGATATTGAGTCTCCTGGTTACTTTTTAAAACCAAATTTAAGGTCACTTCCTGGTTTATATTTTTGTTCTTAATAAATTCATTTGGCTTTGATTTCTTTTAACTGGAAAGCTTGGTTCCTACAGCCAGATGATCGCCAAGCCTATTTATGTCATGTCTTTGCGTTAGTGAATTGTATTCAATTTTCTCAGTCGTCTTATTTGTGATTCAGCAAAAACCTTCATTTGAACTGTCTGGGAAGCTTGCTGATGAGACCAATCGAGTTCGAGGTGAGACTTCAATAGTTTTAGCTTTAAACTCATATTGATTTTTCTTAAACTTCTCTTAATGATTTGTCCTAAAGTTTCACAATTATTTTACCTTAATGAGCATGACAGTTGTAGATGTTAATCTCTTCTGTATCACTCACTGCTCAGTGCCCATGTTTAAGTTTAGGGAATAACAAATGTTTCTGTTTCCTTTGATATCACCGCAAATTGCAAATACCAACAAATATATATGCTTTCATAAAAGAATGCAAAGATGGATCTGCTATTTCTCAAGCCTGTTACTTTGGAATGAAAATATCGGCTATGCAACAGTGGCATGCAATGAAGACATATTTGCGCTGTTACTGATTTTTTCTTTTTATCATGTCTTTAATTTCAGGTATAACTTTACTGTTTACCGAACCACCAGACGCTTGTAAGCCAAATATAAGATGGCGACTGTATGTTTTCAAGGCCGGTGAAGTACTCAATGGTAATTATCGGGGCACCTCACCTTTTATTTCATCAGCAAGAAGTATATGCATTATCATATGTTGAGATTGGTCGAGCAGCTTATGGAAGCCAGTATCCGAAGAAAGTAATAATCGTCCATTAAAAACTGTAATGGTTGATGTTGTAAATGATCAAACTATCTATATCTACAATCCCATTGTTGATGTACTGTGTATTTTAGATGGTTTCAAAATTTTAGATCATTTTACGGCCACAACATTAAAGTACCATAACTTGCAAACATTCATTTCAGATTTCACAAAATAGGTTTTTGAGATGCTCAATCACACATCATTAGAAGTGTTAGAAAAACTAGGCAGGTTCATCTAGATTATCATGCATTGAAAGTCTTGCAGCAGATATAGGGACTTTTTCTTCTCATAATCTAAGTGTTAAAAGTAGTTTGATGTATCGACAATTTCATTTTCATCTAAGTTTCAAGGTTAGGCTTGCCCAATTATACATATGAAGAAGATTAATGAAATTTTAAGTTTTTTTTAAGGGCAAATTACAAAAACCTGTACGATGCACCTCATTTCATATTGGTCCCTAAACTTATTTTTTGGACAATTAGAATCCTGAACTATGGTCTGTTTTCATTTATCCCCCTTTGCAAACTTTTATTCCGAAAATACACTTATCGATTTCAAATAAGACTCAATTGATTTTTGAAATATTTAACTTATGCTTACTAGGAGTCTAGGACATGGGTATTTTCAGGATAAAAATTGACAGAGGGGGACTAAATGCAGACAGAGCATAGTTTGGTTTAAATTGTTCAATAAAATAGTTGAGGAACTAAATATGAAATGAGGTTTATTGTTCAGGGGAAGTTTTTGTAATTTCCTCTTATTTTGCATAGTGGTCAGCCGTGGGCTTTTATTGGCATGAAGATTCAACCGTCTGATTGTTGGGTCTGATCGATGGTCCTGTTATTTTCTCCTCCGTTCTATTTCTTTTCACCATTCTAATCCAATTTATGTCTATACTATTGCTAGATCTAAATGCTTGGACTTGATCTGGTGTACTCAAGCCCTTTCTGTGCCACTTTGTACATTTCTAATTAAACTAATTATGGTTCACGGGTTCGACAAAACCTGAATCATTTCACCAAACCGTTCGGCGATCCAATCTACATCTAATATGGTTAAATCAACCAGATTTCGATGAATCAAGTCTGAATTGAGCTAGAATCGGTTGAATCATACTCGAATCGGATCCAGGTTTCTTTTTTTTAAAAAGTTTTTGCTGAAACAATTGAAATTCGACCTAGAACTAGTACCTTTTTGGCCTTTTGCGTGATCTGAACCCAAATCCATATTCCCAATACTTGAAACTAATATGAATGTATAAAACTAACTGGTTTATTGCTCACAAGAAACAAAACTGGTCAATATGACTCAAAACTTATTGAACCCAGCTGGTGAAGTGATGCAAGTATATCGTTAACTGGTTTATTGCTCACAGGAAACGAAACTGACTTTGAGATCAATACTTATTTAATTTATGGAGTTCACGCCATTGCATATGGACTTTGATGTACATGAAATGTCGGATTCTCTGTTAGACACAGCCTTCATATTTTTGTTATATGATACATATTTTAAGAGTCCTGCAAGGTGTCCCAAGGGCCTAAGCTGCTTGACTGTTTGGTGGGTGTGCTTGCTGACCGCCTTGTTATTATATTTCCAGTTCTCTATCATCTCAAGTTTTTGGTTCTCCATTGTTATGATCCATCTCATAAATGCATCATCATTTAAATACTGGTCTCGTCTAGTAAAATCTAAATCTGTTGACTTTCTTGTACCGTCTGTTTGGATAATGATTACCACCATATATACTCAGCAAAACTAAAAAATATTTTTTTATTGTGATGCCTTTTCATTTTTTATATATGAAAACTAGGTTGGTTGGAATTTTTCTTTCTAAACTTTCTTATTTTCTCAACATTATTTTAGTAGCATTAAATTTCTAATTGAAACATGATATACAGAGCCCCTCTATGTGCACCGCCAGAGCTGTTATCTTTTTGGCAGAGAAAGGAGGGTCGCAGACATCCCTACGGATCATCCCTCTTGCAGCAAACAACATGCTGTGATTCAGTTCAGGTAGAGTCCTATATATTTAACTTTTTTTTGCATTTATCTTGTAATCTATGTAGTTTTTCTTCCCAGGTTGGCAGAGAAAGAACAATCTGATGGCCTATTGTCAAAGCAAGTAAGGTAATGCGGTCTATAATTCTGTTTCACTTTGACATATTTACTACCTTTTTGTTTTCTTTCTTCAAAGATTTTGGCTCCATTTGGTTATTTGCATAATGTACTTTTTGGTACTAACACTTCTATGATTATGTTAGGCCTTATCTAATGGACCTTGGAAGTACAAATGGAACTTTTGTTAATGTAAGATTTTGTTTTTCTTTTTTCAAGTTTTTAATGCTAGCAATATATCCTGATTTATACTTATTATTTTACCATTATTTTTTTATAATTATGGATTTTGTGTGTGCAGGATAATCGACTCGAGCCTCAACGTTATTATGAACTTTTTGAAAAAGACACTATTAGATTTGGTAATAGTAGGTATGGAATTGGTGGTTTTGCAGACCATGCTTCAAATTAACACATACACATCTATATATCAAACTCACTTTGGATGGTCATCCTTTTATACAATGTCCATAATTGTTGCTTTTCGTCCATAGATCATTTGAATGATCTTTCCATATATCAATATGCAACCTAAACTCCACATTTACCATTTTTAGATAAGTAATTGCGATTTCCAGCATTCGCTTTAGGGCCTTTAACTCTAAAATCCTCCTGTTTCTTCTTGATACATGACATATAGAAGACCATCAATTCCAGCATAGTTCATCCTGTTTGCTGCATCAGAATTGATCTTTTACCATCTCTCCTTAGGTTTCCTCCAAATTAAACAAGTGGAATATAGAAATTAGGCATTCCTCTAGTGATTATAGGGTTTGCCTTTGGCATCTTTTTTTGTAGAACTATAAGACATTTCACAAACCGGTTATACTACACAATTGCTTCTTCGATGTTGACTGTTTAAAGCGCTTCCTTTGCCTTTTTACAAATGTTGTGTCTTGGAGGCATTGAAAACCCCCTCAATCTGATCAGATGTTGTCTCTTGTTTCCAAAGTGACTGTTAGATGCCCTCACACCCCAAAACCCGGGTCGTAAGGAGAGGTCAACAGAGGGTATATAAAGCAGGCGTTAGGTACCCCCTTTATCGATGTGGGACTAACCGGTGGACTTCCTCAACACCCCCCTCAAGCGGAGCGAGACACAATCGGAAGGGGCCGCACCAAGAGGGAGACACTGAACCCAGCTTTGATACCATGTTAGATACCCTCACACCCAAAAACCCAGGTCGTAAGAGGAGGTCCACAAATGGTATATAAAGCAGGCATTAGGTTCCCCCTTTATCTATGTGGGACTAACTGGTGGACTTCCTTAACACCCCCCCTCAAACTTGCACCTCTGTGGACCTCCCATTATGACCCGGGTTTTGGGGTGTGAGGGTATCTACATTGGCATCAGATCCAAGTTCACTCCAGGAGCACCTCCCGATTGTGCCCTTGCTATGCATGTCTCGCGTGAGGGGGCTGTTGAGGTGATCATGCCTCACACGGGTTAGTCCCACATCGATAATGGGAGCGGTTGATGGGGCATTTATATATCAGTCTTGGACCTCCCCTTACAAGTCGATTTTGTGAGGAGGTGAGTATCCAAGGATGGGTTCTTCACAGTGACTTAGTAGTACACTTTGCATCCGTTGTCATCTTCCAAGCCATCCTATCCTCAAACATGCTCTTGAGGTGGTATCTATTCCTTTGCTACTATCCTTGCTTAATTACTAACAATATAATTTCCTTGCTTAGTAAAAAGTAATCAATAGTAGCTTTGATTTTTTAAAGAAGAGTATTAAGTCATAAATTTGTTGAATTTGTAGGCTTGAAAGCTGTTTGATTTTATATATAATTGATATATATTCACGAACTATTCTCGACTATGTCATTATATGTGTTTTTTTACTTGAACCTAGAGCCTATATATGTGCCCAGGTGTTTGCATAGGTATTATAACCATGTGATCATTTTATGTTCGATCATAGGGAGGCTGATTATTCCTACACTTGAAATATTCAAGTTACAACTGAGTTATGGTTGGGCACCACAGATATATGCCTACCAATATGGATGTGTCGGAGTCAGTGACTACTAGCTATCAATGCAGTTCCGTTAACACATTGGTGTGATTCACACTTAGTATAAACTATATTTTCAAAAAGGAAATAGAATTTTAATTGCATAGAAGTTTTGGTAGTCCTTAATCTTTGGGCTCGGGTGGATTATTATGACATTGGCAAACTATTGTTGGAAAGGTGCATTAGTGGAGCATATTACTGTGTTTGGCATCATTCTGGAATAGTTCGTTCTATTCCCAGTTCCATATTTAAAAAGTAATAGATAGTATTTGTTCCAGTGGAATGAATTACACTCTCGCATAGTCACAAAGTTCTGCTTCGATAATAAGTCGACGAGGTTAAAACTCCAGAATGTTTGGCGAAAATCGAAAAGTTCACGAACAAATGGAGAAAATTGAGGAGAAAAATCGGGTTCGGGATTTAATCGGCGAGGGTGAACATTACCGTAGTGTTTGGAAGAGAATCATTTCAAAATTGTTTATCCTATAATTTTAAAGAGAATTAAAAAAGTCAAAGGATAGGGTTTGGAAGAGAACAGATTCTCAATTTACAAGGTACTTAGTAGGTTCTCTAATGGTTTTAATCATTGGCACTAAGTGGGTATCAAAAATACAGTTCCGCTACCGGCTTTGTTGAATTCCGACTTCGGAAGGTGAAACGACGATCGAACAAAAATCGACTTGTTCAGCGGTATGGTTCAAGTGAACCTGACCAGTTCATTGTGCATAACACAGTTAGGTCGGGTTTGATATGCTAGTCAAGTCGGGTCTAGCCACTTAAATTAAATATTAAAGACAGCCAGAGGAGAATCATATAGATATATTTAAGAGCACCCCCTGTATCATAAGACATTATAATGTTTTAACACAAAGGACTGAAATGATCTCAGGGGGTATCCTATTTATGAATGGATGCCCTCGTCTTCCTCTTCATAGTGAATGCCACGGGGGTTGGTTTTTAGAACCCTGGCAAATAGGAGGGGGGGGGGGGGGGGGGGGGGGGGGGGGCATTGGCCTCGGGCCTCGGCCAGCGACCAAACTTGTCTGCCAGCCAACCTGCACCATCGGAGAGCGGTGACACAGGAGGCAACCTTGGGGTGAGCTTTGCACATGCTCGGTGGGGCTTCGGCCATCAGTTGACTGCAAGAAGGGGGACGACGGGTTGGGCCAAGATTCGAGCGCATCGGCACTGGTCGAAGAGGTCTGCGTAGCTGGCGGGGCGATGCGGGGGTCGTTGCAACCCGGTGTGGCCGTTGGTGAGGATAGAGGTGGGGGTCATGGCGATGCTCTGGTTTTGGACGGGGTGATGCATGTAGTCGATGATGGGGGTTGGGACAATTTACTTTGAAATAGTTTTGAGCAACTGTTCGATTTATAAGAGAATGACATGAATTATAAATTAGACGAAGGTCATATGAATTTTTGTATTTTGGAGTCGGTTATACAGTGTAACAGTCCGAAGGATTCACAGTTTAAGCCAAGTTTGTTAGACTTACATGGACTTTTCCCTAATAGATATGTTTCGGTGTCTAACACTAACGTGATCTTATGTCAGAGACTCAAACCCAGACAACCCTCAGTTGGATTGTTCCTAATGTTACGACTTCATTGAGAGATAAAAGCCTTATTTGAATTACAATTTGAAACTTTGCTCACATCAAACTTTTAATAGAAGCTTGCAAACATGAAATTGGCATCTGCATGTCTGCATGCATTAGTTTTTGAGTTGATGGATAAACATTACGAGACTTGCTACTCAACCTGTAGTGATGCTATTTTGCCAAAAGGTTCACAACCAACCGACGCCGGTCCCGATCTTGGTATGAAAAATGGTTCGAGTGTTGATGTTAGGTTTGAAAACCAAAAGCCTATAGTAAAAAACCAACTAAAATTATAAAATGAATCATAGATCCATAATTATTAATGCTAGGGTTGGCGACAGTGATGGCACTTATATTGGAAATGATTGGTGAAGAATGATTCATGGAGCCGACCCCCAAAAGATGGGACAAGGCTTAATGGTTATGGTTGTTATTAAGCAATGCTATTATCTGTTTATCATGTGAGCAAGAAAAAACAAAAAAAGATTGGCATAGACCATGTTAGAAACATGGACTTAATTTGGCCATGTTTGGACTTCGTAAAACTCTTTTGGGCCGTGTTTGGGTCAGGCCCGAAATATTTAATTCGGGCACGGGATGGGTTTGGGCGAGTACAAGTTTGAACCGACCTTGGGCGTGGGATGGCCGACCCAAACCCTGCCCATTTAGAGCCCTAGCTATTATGCCACCACATTTTTGATATCCCTATTTTGTTTTCATTTAAATCTTCACTTACCCTTATAAAGGGCATTCTTATCTCCGTGCGTGTGCTGTATGTGAACTGGAAAGAATTCGATCACTGTGAACCCTATCATCTAGTAGTCAGCTGCACACATATCTGAAACTTGTTGGGACATTTGTTTTGCAGCCGAGAATATGTAATTCTGCACGAGAACTCAGCCCAGTGAACGGTCATGGATCTAAGAACACCCATGCTGCGTCGTTGCCTTGTCGACGTTTAACTCGCAGGATATATGGGCCGCGGTATTTATCCACCACCAGCTTGATGATGCTAGTTGCCAACGACGGTGTCCCAGGTGGTACGGCGCCCATTTTTTCACTCTCGCTAACTGCTGATATGCTGCTGTTGTTCGAAAACCCTAGGGCGGAACAACTCTGTGTGTATGCTTCTAATGGCACAAATAAATTGGTAATTTTGCTTCCTGATTTCATGTTGCTACTGTTTTGTGAAGCGCATTGTTCTGTGACTAGACATGTTACTGTTGGTCGATTTGCTACCGCCCTTTTGTTTTAATCATATTTGCAGGCTCGGGAGACCAGTGGTCTAGCAAATTTTCTGGTCCACTGGATAGGTGATCAGCCTACAAGTTTCATATTTTCTTGGGACTTGGTGGGTGTGTTGACTAGGGTGAGGTGACCATCCTCACAAAAAAATTAAGAAATTCCAAAACTTCTACGGTCATCAAATGTTAGATGCTATATCGATCGTTCGTTGTGATTGTTAATTTTGCGTGGTACATTTGATGACTCTAGAAGTTTTAGAAATTGCTGATTTTTTGTAAGAATGATCATCTTATCGTAGACATCACACCCACCAAGTTTCTAACAAATTCTGAAGCTTGTAAGGTAGTCATCTAGGCAAGTGGTTCAGTAAAAAAATATGCTAGACCAGTCCCCTACGTTTTGCGACATTGGTTTGGATAGCATTTCATACTTTAGAAAATGATTTTTTAGCTCACCAGATCCTTAATGACACACTTACTCTGGCCAGCAGATGGGTCTGCAGTTTGGGCTGGCCAACCTGGGTCCATCCTGAATTTTGGCGGGCTTGGGTTTACATGTTTGGGTTGAAAAATCCAAACCCGATTTCAATTTGGGTTTGGGCTTGGGCACAGGCTTCCGGCGATGTGACCCAACCCGAAACCGACCATTTAATATCAATCTTTTTATATAATATAATATTAAGTAGAGGCCGTCGGAACAGATTCATGAGCATTAATCTCGCTGCTAATGGCAACCACTGGATGGATATCGGTGGACCCGCACCCATATGAGAATGCCAAAGGGCTGCTGCTTGCTTCACCTGGTACACGAAGGGATTGTTAAATATTGTTTTTATACTTTTTCTACCATGTTGGAACATGCCAATCTGCCCGTACAACCCGACCAAACTGGGCTAGGGGATGTGTTGGGCTAGTGAAGTTTAGCCTGACCTTGGAGTGGGATGCGCTTGACAGAGTTCTCAACCACTTGGGTTGGGCCGGGCAAGTCGGTTGAGGTGCAGCCGTACGTGAGGATGGGAGTGACAAGGGACGTTAGTTTTGTGCTGACTAGACAAAACGGAACATAAAAGCTGATTAGGACAAAAAGTAACCGAATAGATCTAACCATTCGTTCAAAAATCAATTCACGATTTCTTCTAAAATCCCGGACATTGAAACTGCACTAAACCTGATCGTTCATCTCGTGATCATTGTTCATATCAACGACTATAAACCTGCCTGCTGAAATTTCAGCCGCTCCAAACCATCAGGTCGATCTCGAGGAATCCATTTGAACAGAGACAACTATAATTGATTGATTATAGGAGGAGGGGGAGTTGGTCAGATCGAAGGCGTTTGCTTCGTGCCAATCGGCACGGGCAAGGAAATGGGTGTCGCTATGAATGCCGGTGTTATCGTCGAAGTGTTTTATTGCCGAAGGCGTTCAGGTGTGTTACCGTATAAGACGGCCAGCTGCAGTGCCGACAGATATGTTGCCGTCGAAGGCGGCCTGCTGCAGTGCCATCAAGTATGTGCATGCACTAGTTAAAGACGGTAGAGGGAAGACGACGTCAAGTGTCTATAAAATCAGCTTGATGAAAAGGGTTCTCTTTGAATGGGAATAACATTTTTATACACGTTTTTCTGTCCCCTAAATACCAAAGATTCATCTTCCAGACTCTTGTTGTTGTTTATCTCAGCCTCCATTGCTTTGGGGACCAAATTTAATGAAAGGCCCAAAATTTTGAGGAAGCCTGCATGCTATTAAACCCATCAAAACCAACCGGCAATTGTCATTACAAGTTGGCCGTGAAAGGCACCGTGGTTCGTTCCGTTTCCTTTGAGAGCAATTGCCATTACACGTGCCGGCACATGGAGCGATGACGAAGGCAGAGTTGTCACAGTGGTAGAAGTCGACGCAGAAGTAGGGATGGCAACGGTGCGGTTTTGGACAAAACCGAAACCGCACTGCAACACCAAACCGCCACACCGAAGCCGCACCGTATCACGACGGTGTACCATTATATAAAATCAAAACCGCATCATGCGGTGAGGTGCGGTGCACTACGGTTTATCACTAGAATGACCTAAACGGTACAGTTTTATGCGGTTTTGGTTAAAACCGAAATCGCACCGCGACAGCTTTATATTTTGGCAAACCAACACCGCATTATGCGGTGCGGTTTACCACGGTTTTCGGTTTTCAATCGCACCGTTGCCATCCCTACGCAAAAGAGACCGGAGAGGGATAGGGAAGAGAGTACTTGCATGATGAAGAGAGATGTGAACATATGAGATCCCGTAGGATCAAGTGCTAGAGATGGAGGTATGAGGTTACATGGAGCGACAATATATGTTTTGCTGAAGGGTTGGAAGCGCGAAGGTGTGCATCGGCTGATTGAATCCACGTATCTTGGTGGAGCTCCTGTGGATTCTACGGCAAGGTGGAGGCCACAACGAAGATCTCAAACTGTGGCTGTGGAAGACCGGAGGTGTAGACTCGAGCATGGTTCGAGCCCGCATATGTAGCAGTGGTGTTTCTGCTAGACCCCATGGGGAGGGGGTGTAAAGTGGGGAGATATTGAGTTAGTTGGCAACGATGGCGGTGACAGAGACAATGGGACAGAGTAGTCTGACAGTGTTTTTTGGTTGACGAGTGGATATACTCGCCAAGGTAAAGATTGTTGGGTTTGTGGCTCATATGCCAAACCGAATCCGCCCTTGAAACATATCTTGGGCCCTAGGCGAACTGTTGGCACCCTAGGCGAATGGTAGAGGGTAGCAGCCGTCTACCCAAAAGAACTGGTGCCTTGTGCAAAATATTGGCGCCCTGGGCGAAAGTTTTGCGAGCAACGGTCGTTTACAGGTGAACTAGTGCCCTGAGCGAAAGTTCTGTGAGCAACGACTGTCTACTCGTGAATCGGTGCCCTAAGCGAAATATTGGCACCGCACAGCTGGAGGCGCATGGTTTATTGAATTTAGGGTTTCTTTTGGGGCTCGTTATGGATTTTTTGAGCCATCGTATGTATCACGACTTGTGAGAGTTTTCATGAGGAAACTTCTAAGGGCTGTCTTGCTTGTTCCTTGTGAAAAATTAGTATGGGATTGTATCTTAGCTTGGTCGGAGGAGGATCAGAGAGATTGTAGAAGATGGATCCGATGGCGATGGAGCGTGGCACTCTTTCTCGATTCTCGTGTATGTATTCTTGGTGAATCTTCTTGTCATCCTTGATACTCCGTGAAGCTCTTGTAATTCTATAAGCATATTCCTATTGGTGTTAATAGAAGAGATCTCATACTCCCCCGTTTGTGGATTGGGCTTGATTTAGGTGGACCATATTATATCCGCGTGTGATCTGTGCATGTTTTCTTCTTCTTATTTCTTTCCGTCATAGCGTATTTGTTCCTTGACCATGTGGTAGATTTCTTGTTCTAACCCTTGGTTGGTGATCCGCCTCCACTAGGGTGAACCTTAAATTCACAATAGTTTCAGAGAGAATACTTCTTTTATTGATTCAATATTACGTAAGACTATCTTTACTTCCATAGGGAGAGAACGCACGCCATTACAATACCGCTGACCATGTGGGACTAAACTATGACTACATGTAACATGAAGCAATAAGGTCTTGGCATTCCGGTGCTTTGATAGGTGGGAGATAACTTGGGGCTTAAATGAGCCTAAAGCTCTAAGGAATCGTCCAGAGGCTGTGGTAGGGAGGATCCCCCGGTGCAGGTGTGACAAGGATGGGTATCTGCGGTTCTTGATGTACTTCTTTATGACTATCATAGTCCATTCCAAAGAATGTTTGGATGGTGGTCTTGAAGGCGGTGGGGTAATGTGTTGGGATGGTATTGAAGGCTGTGGAGGATAGTAACGAATGTTTCTTCGAGATGGGCAGCGGAAGGCATGATGGCGAAAAGACGGAGGTGGTTGATCAGGGCCATGAACGTAGAGCGGAGCAACATGGACGGGGGGTGGGGGGAGGTAGTTGGATTTGGAGTTGCGGGGTCTGACACGAGCGCAACCAATTGACAGATGTCAACCTGACTAAAAGCTCTTTTTTCCAGAAACCAGTCAAACTAAATGTACACTAAAATTTAATATCAAATTACTATGCCATCTCTTCTGGTAGCAAATAATGTATAGCTCAAGTCCCTCCCGGCGAATATATGCTCTTTCTGAAACAAATGTATACTCTTTCTGAGGACGAATATATGCTATTACTGAAGACGAATGTATACCTGTAGGGACCTTAGCTAATATAGCAAATTATGGTGTCCTGCTGGTAATATTGCAAACTAGTTAAGGACCAATGCCTGATGTGCCATATAATTTTTTTTTACTTTGACCCTCTTTGGATCTTTGTGGATGCTATGTCTGTTGAGATTGCAAGGTGAAGAGGTCAAATTGGTTGGCCCAACCGAGAAAGAAGGCCCAATGGTTGTACAAGTGGGACACGAAACCATTTAATTTCATGACATGGAGCTTCTCTCATTGATTTTTGGCTTTAATTAAACTTAGACGATAAGGCACACAGATAAAAGTAATACTCAGCCAAATAGTTGTACATACTGATGTGGCAACCGAATACAACCATACATTTATCGCAGGCCCGATTGGTGCATACGACTCAGCCCCAGCCGACAGGCAAAGGGACTGCTGTGATGGATGCCGAGTCACAATATATATAGACCAATATGTAAAACTATTCAATTGAATAGCATTGCTGGTGTAAAAAAAAAAAAAAAAAAAAAATTCAATTTGACTTACCCCCCTCAATAAGATTTACCTTGAAAAAACTGAAATTAACCCCCAAAAATTTGACTTACCCCCCTCCCCCCCCAATGTTTATATGGTAGTTTTATAGACTCCAATTCCGTCTAATTATCACATAAAAATTTTAGGGGGTTAAGTCAAAGTTGGGGATGAATCTAATTAAAATCATGTTAGGTGGGTAAGTCAAATTGATAAAAAAAAAATGGGAAATTTTATTCATACCCCAAAAATCTGTAGTTAGCCCCCATTTCTAACAAACTTGAACACACCCCAATTTCTTTAATCATACCCCATTCCTATCCCAAAAATATCCTTTCCAGTTACACCCCACCTTGAATACAGCCCAATTAAATGACCCATGATACCTTGATCATACCCTATTTCTTTCGGATGTTGAAGCCCCATGAAGAGAGAGAGAGAGAGAGAGAGAGAGAGAGAGAGAGAGAGAGAGAGAGAGAGAGAGAGATTCTTCTTCCCCCATTGCTGAAGGGGTTTGATTTCTTTTGGAGGAATCCGATCGGGGGACGTTGGCCTTCGAGCCCCGTTGCCGTTTATGGAGGAATAAGATCGAAGGAAAGTAGGATTTTTGAGATCTGTTGTCGATGTCGCCGCCACTGACGCCACAACCAAGCCATCGCTCAATTCCTTCTCGATTACAGTCGATGTCCCTTTATTAAAAATGTTTTGTTTTAAGTTTTAATTGTATGTGGGGTATAAGATAAGGGTAAAAATGATATTTAAAAAATCATGAGTAAGTTACTGTGAAAAACCCCTCAAAGATTTTTGGGGTATGAATAAAATTTCCCAAAAAACCCCTCAAAACACATGAACCATCCTTTCTTCTCTCTGTAACCCAATAACCAAATCTAAGTTGACCTCTAGCTGGCATCTCGGCCATGGCTACCAATCCTACTCACAAAGATGTGAGCCGAAATGGACGGATCACCAAAGGGGGCTGTTGGCCTGGTGGTACTTCCTCTCTCCCATGTTGGAGGTTTCCTGCTCGATTCTCAGTATAGACACTATCTAGCGAACTTTTCCTCAAGACCGTTGTGCCTTGTTTGCATGTGCGAATCCCGGCCGTTGATGTCATGTTCATGGGATTATGGAATTAATAAATAGCAGTTGCTGCCTCCACCGTTTCAATCTTCAGACCGCTTGTCCGGTCCAGCTAAAAAAAAAGGAGAAAGAAATGGACTGGTCCGTGGCCCTGAAGGGAAGCGAATTCGCTCAACCATGACAAATCTCAAATGTTACTTTCAAACAAATCCAATTTAAAAATCAATTAAATCAGTGGTATTTTGTATTTTAATGACGCGGCCTTACGAATATGAAGCTTAAAAAGCTCAAAATAGATTATAAAACTGAGAGATGAAACATCACCCAAAAACCTAACCTAGGATTTGATCTTTGTAATGAAACTTTTGCTATGTACAGTCTTGCTGCTGCGCCCGCAAGACAAAGGTATGAGATCGAGTGGGAGAAAGAGAAAGGCAGAACCCTAAAAATCGATGATCGGTTCTCCGATCGTCAAATTCCTCTCTATAGTCCATGGCAAGTTAAAGAGCTTGGCCGTGATGAATTTGAAGATCTTGTTCACATTTATGTTGTGTGTGGCACTCGAGAAGAACAGGCTCGCATTCATCGCCCTTGCGTATGCTCTAGCCTGCAAAAGGAACAGCAGAGAGAGAGAGAGAGTAAGACTAGGTCTTTGCTTGATTATCATAATAACAGAGCCATGCCAAAGTCTTATAAACAACCGAATCCCCGGTTCACATTTTGTTTTGGGTGATGAGAGTATGTGATCCAATTACTAAGAAACAAGATGTGCGCACTTTGGAATCAGTAAACTCGGTCCAGCAACAACTGGCTGCCTTTTCGTTGGCGGGTGCCATCCATTACCAAACTACTCAATTAGAACACGATAATAGACTAGGGCCGCTTGCCTTTTCAGACTCTCATTAATTTTCTGGTGCCGACAGGTGGCTGATATTAGTTAGTGACAGGAAGAGATTAGGGCATGTTTGGTTTGCGATTTTGAAAAGAGAGGAAGGAGAATCCTAATCTCAGGAATCCAAAGCTTGGGAATAGGATTCCTCTTCCAGTGTTTGGTCGGAGAGAAGGAAACGGTGCTCGTTCCGATCAAATCGAATCACTTAGCGCATTGGAGCAGGATTGGGACTAAGACGTTTATCTAGGGTATGGAATGGCCTAGGGCATACTATAGACATCTTCTAGTACAATTTGATTATTTTAAGCAAGCAGTACCCTTTTAATTGTGATTTAACCAATTTCATCATTAATTCTAGCAAACTCCGGTTACCATCTACTATATTTTCGATATGAGCCTACCAAACTCCCCATCTACTCCCTCACAAAGAGGGAATTTTTCTTCGAGAAAGAATAATCGATCTTTTCCTCCTACCAAGTGTTTTGAGTATTACCAAAACTAGGGTTTTTCGCTACTATCAATGTAGATTAACACAAGAAACAACATAGTATAATTTTAGATTACCTCAGTTACAATAGTCCATTGCATGTTGAGAGGTAGCTGAACAAAGTCATCGAATTTAGTTCCGATTAGAATGGGGATCGCCGTCTGAAAATATACCAGACCAATTTGTTAAATGGATCATATTAATTAAGATTAATTTCTGTCAATATTAAGAGGAATAACTAAATATTAAATACCTTATTCCATTTTCTTGCTCGCCGATACCAACCAATTGCGCTGCGAGCATGATCAAACATCACAAACCATTAGCCCCATAATCAAATGTGCTGATTCAAACCATACATGAAGACATGCCATTCATTGCATACATGATATTAGTCACCCCAACAAAATACCACCAATTGATACTTAGTATTTAGAAAATTTCAAATTAGGGGTCTGTTCTTTTTATTTCCATAAATGAGTGAAATGAAATGGTTTCCATTGAGATATCATTTCAGTTCACATCTAACTTATCTGCCCTCTTGGCTAAGGAAAATTAAGCAATGAAATATCTTTGAGAAAATCTGGTCCGTTGATCTCGTTTACATTCACTTAAGTTTCCGTTCATATCATTTCCTCTCTAAATAGGCTGGACATCATTTCCACGGTTTGAAGGGAAATTGTTTCATTTCCACCCACTTAAGTGGATTGATTTCCACTCAAAAGAACAACCGAAAATGGATGGAAATTGATAGATTTCTGCAGAAATGGATTGATTTCCACCCAAAAGACCATCACATAAGCTCTATATAAATGAATTCCTAAATAAATGATAAGAGAAAGATGGAGACGGCACCGACTTATTTAGCGTGCAACGGCTGGTTAGATCGAACATGATGAGAATCGCCACGGAGTCTTTACAAGCGATCGGGAGGTGGTCGATAAATCGACCATCACCTACAAAGACCAACCCAAAGAACAAAGGATTAGAGAAGCAAACTTAACATGATTTTTTTTCATTGAAATCTTGAATTCAAGAAGATATGTTAGTAGCAGAGTACAAAAAAAAAAAAAAACAGGAGATTTATAAAAATTAATACCTCCAACATCCCAAATACTAAACACAATTCGAGCTCCTCTCACATTTAAAATCTTATCCATCAAATTTAATCCTGTCATTTCTAATCCCTTCTGTTGCTCCAAATCGCCAACATACTTAATCTTCAATTAGAAAAAAAATAAACAAAAAACAGTCAAATTAGTTTGTGAAGAACAGATCGATTGGTGGGCTGATTATTAATGAAAAAAACACAACAATTTGTAATTCAAGATTTCTAACCATGAAGCTCGTCTTCCCAATGTGGCAGTCGCCGAGGAGGCTAATCTTGAGGGCTACCAGATCGGAGTCATCGTGGAGCGCAGTGGCGGGACCCGGGTCCGACACGGAGGCGCCGCCGCCGTCCACCTCCATGAAGAGGTTAGGGGAGGAGAAGCACGCCCGGAGGCGACGGTAGCGGACCGGGGGGTCGGCCGGCGAGCAAGAGAGGATGCGGCCCCAGAGGCGGCGGAAGAAGCGGCGGAGGAGGGCGAGGTGGAGGAAGCGGCTCAATTTGATGTCGAGTCGGACCATGGTCCGGGCTAGCTGGGTCATGCTCCGGCGGCGGCGGTGGCGGTGGCGGTGGCGGTGGCGGTAGGGGGTTGAAGGTTTGGACTGGCAATCAGCATAGAGGAGTGGGGGAGAGCTGTGGTTATTATTGTTAGTTGTGTTTTTTTTTTTTTTTTTGGGTAAACTACACTTTGCCCCCTGACGTTTAGCCCAAAAACACTTAACCCCTCTGCAGTTTATATTGTTCCAAATCACTCTCTAAAGTTTGAAATGTTATCACAACACTCCCTTTTGTTACCCACTTAATTTCCTCATTTGATAATTATTTTCCGATCAAAACTGAATTGACAGGGCAAAATATAGTTTTTTAAACTATAGGGGAGTTAAGTGTTTTTGAACTAAACGTTAGGGGGCAAAGTGCAATTTATCTTATTTATTTTGTGGATAAAGTCTTGTATTCTCTTTCTCTCTTGTTGTTAGATGGGGCTGTTAACAACCGGATGGTACGAAATGGGAGTGTGTACAGAAGTTGATGGTTGACCAAATGGCGGACGCGAGCAGGAGATTCTTTTTGTTAGTCCAACATGCCGGCTTCTTGGTCTTGCTAGGGATAGGGTTTTGGTTTTTTTTTTTATTTACACTCCAATTTTTGTATCAAAATTTGAGTTGCACACCCACTTTTATAAAAATTTGACCTTACCCCCCAGTCCGTCACTTGATTGTGAGCGACCTGTTTAAAGTGGGGGTGTAACTCAAATTTTAAATTTTAACATAAAAGTGGGGATTAATTCAATAAAAAAAACTCACCTTTTAACGGGTTGCTCACGGTGACGTGACGGATTGGGAGGTGGTTAAAGTCAAATTATTAGAAAGGTGGGGATGTAACACAAATTGTAACATAAAAGTGGGGGTGTGAGTCAAAAAGAAAGCCCTAGTGTTGGTTTTAACCATTTGGGGCAGTTTAGCCTTTTATCTATTAAAGGCTGTTAGGAGCATCGTCGCTGCACTTAAAGGAGACGGGTTGGAGATCAATATGTGAGACAGAATATGATTTGAGGACTAGGTATAACCCGACTGGAAACGTCCCAATTATTTGGATTTTAGCAATATCCAACCCTAATCATTCATGAATCTGTTATTGATCAAGATAGTACATTGGATTATTTATATGGTAGCAACTGATTTAGACACATAATTGTGTTCACATCGATATTTGTTAATCATACTAATAAGATATTTCGCTATATGACGGTCGGAGGACAGGGCATTAGAGTATGGGCTCAAAGAGGCCCTCAGACCGAAACTAGAGGAAGGCAGCATAACTGCTATTTTTATTAAATTGTATGATCCCAAGAGCATGACATCAGCGGCTAGGATTTGCACACGCAAACAAGGCAACAACTGCTTTGAGAGAAAGTTCGCTCATTTATGTCCATACCGGGAATCGAATAGGGAACCTCTCCAATGGGGGAGAGAGGAATTACGACTTGGACAAGATCCCGTTGGTGCTATTGTGGTGATTCTTTTAACGTGTAAAGTTTTCTGCCAACAATCAATAGAATATGAGTAGAAGCATGAGTGCGCTTCTACTATAGCGTGTTGAGCTATAAAGTTGGCGTGGTAGAACGAAGAGTGTAGAGTAAAAAGTAGAGTAGATACAATGATATGATGATGAAATTCGGCCAAAGCCTATGTCTTCATGCGGTAAGACGCAATCTTGAATCTACCATCTCCGAAATGTAGAGTGACCTCGATAAACCGAGTGTCACTTGTACAAGTAAACAAAGAAAAGAAAAAAGGTGTAGAAAAGGAGATCAGTTCTTTGTGTGAGCTCTGCAACTCAAGAAACCGAAGAAAGATCTCTATGATGGAAATTCGGATATCGAATAAGAATCTGATCTAAAATATGTGTTGACCCTTCTATTTATAGAGTTTTAGGGGTGATTGTGCTGTCTCCGAGGGCCCCAAGTAGGGCTAGGGGATCCCACTGTTGTCGTGGGTCTGATGCAGGGCTTGTGGATCCCACTGTCATCATCGTGGCCCCCAAACAGGGCTGGGAGTCCCACTGTCGTCATTGTAGGTCGCAGGCTGGGCTGGGGGGGGGGGGGGGGGGGGGGGGTCCTACTATCGTTGTTGTGGTCCCCATGCAAGGCTGGGGGGGTCCGACTGTCACCTGAGGGTATTGTCTAGGACCGATGTTAACCCCTCCCAGTTAGCCAAATGTTAACCTAGCTGGCTGGGACCGATGGTGCAAGGCTGAAGTTGTCTCCTGAGGGTATTGTCGAGGCTGAGCCAACTTGACGAATGTCTTGATGGAGTCGTTGACTCACAGCTAAAGGCCGACCAAAGAGGGGGCAATCACCTGCTTGCTTTGTCATCACCAATGATTTGTTTGTTAGGATAAGGTGTGGGATGCCTGCCTTGGAAGGGTTGACTAAGTGAATGAGAGAAGATGATTCTTTTTGTTAGTCCAATGCCGGCTTCTTGGTCTAGCTAGGGATAGGGTTTTAACCATTTAGGGCAGTTTTGCCTTTTAGCTATTAAATGCTCTTAGTCTTAGGAGCATCGTTGTTGTACTTTAGAAAACAGGTTGGAGATCAATATGTAGGACACAAGATGGTTTGAGGACTATGTAGAACCCGAGTCGAAATGTTCGAAATTATTTGGATTTTTGCAATATCCGACCCTAACAATATTCTGAATCTGTCATAAATCAAGATAGTACATCGGAATATTTATGTGGTAGCTACTGGTTCAGACTCCTAATCATGTTCATATCGATGTTTGTTAATCATGCTATTATGATATTTTGCTATAAGACGGTCAAAGGACAGGACGCTAGAGCATAGAGTCAAAGAGGTCCGAAGCATGTGCGACACTAATGATTCATAGTACTTAACGTAGTACCTTTGTATCAGTTAGACTTAGGAGAATCACTGTTTCAGTCGAACCTACATTTGGGGCACGCAGCTTTGTGCCATTGCAGGTTAGTTGGTCTTGTTGTAACCCGAACTGAACTAACTGTGGCCAGGCACGGGAGCATGTGTTCTTACGTGACAACGGGAGCATGTGCAACGCTAATGATTCAGAGTACTTAACATAGTGCCTTTGTATCAGTTGGACTTAGGCAAAGTGCCATTTTAGTCGAACCTAAGCATGGGACACATAGCTTTGTACTGTTGCAGGTTAGTCTGTTGTGTCACAATCTGAACCGAACTAACTATGCAAGGCACGAGAGCATGTGTCCTTACGTGACAACGGGAGCATGTGCAACGCTAATGATTTGAAATACTTAGCGTAATACCTTTATATCAGTTGGATTTAGGCGAAATATTGTTTTAGTTGAACCTATGTCTGGGGCACATAGCTTTGTACTGTTGCAGGTCAGTCGGTCGTGTCGTAACTCGAACTGAACTAATTGTGGCTAGGCACGGGAGCTTTGTGATCACCAATGATTTGTTTGTTAGGCTAAGTTGTGGGGCGTCTACCTTGGAAGGGTCAACTGAAGTGGATGAGAGAAGATGATTCTTTTTGTTAGTCCAAAATGGCTTCTTAGGCTAGCTAGGGATAGGGTTTTAACCATTTAGGGTAGTTTTGCCTTATAGTTATTAAATGCTCTTTGTCTTAGGAGCATCGTCATTGTACTTTAGGAAACAAGTTGTATATCAATATGTAGGACACAAGATGGTTTGAGGACTACGTAGAGCAGAGTCGAAATGTTCGAAATTATTTGGATTTTTGCAATATCCGACCCTAATAATGTTATGAATCTGTTATAGATCAAGATAGTATATCTGATTATTTATATGGTAGCTACTGGTTCAGACTCCTAATCATGTTCATATCGATGTTTGTTAATCATGCTATTATGATATTTCACTATAAGACGGACAGGATGCTAAATCATGGAGTTGAAGAGGTCTGGAGCATATGCAACACCAACGATTCGGAGTACTTAGCGTAGTGCCTTTGTATCAGTTGGACTTAGGCGAAGCACCGTTTCAGTCGAACCTACGTCTGGGCACATAGTTTTGTGCCGTTGCAGTTTAGTTGGTCGTGTCGCGACCCAAATCGAACTAATTATGGCGAGGTACGGGAGCATGTATTCTTATATAACAACGGGAGTATGTGCAATGCTAATGATTCAAAGTACTTAGCGTAATGCTTTTGTATCAGTTGGACTTAGGCAAAGTGCCGTTTCAATCGAACCTACTTCTGGGGCAATAGCTTTGTACTATTATAGGTTAGTCGGTCGTAGCGCAACCTAAATCAAACTAACTGTGGCGAGACATGTGAGCATATGTCTTTACGTGACAACGGGAGCATATACAATACTAATGATTCGAAGTAATTAGCATAGTGCCTTTGTATCAGTTGGACTTAGACGAAGTGCCGTTTTAGTTGAACCTATGTCTGGGGCACATATAATCTTTGTATTGTTGCAGGTAAGTCGGTCGTGTCGTAACCCGATCTGAACTAACTATGGCGAGGCATGGGAGCATGTGTCCTTACATGACAACAAGAGTATGTGCATCACTAATGATTCAGAGTACTTAGCATAGTGTCTTTGCATCAGTTGGATTTAGGCCAAGTACCATTTCAGTCGAACCTACGTCTGGGGCATATAATTTGTAATGTTACATGTTAGTCGGATGTGTCACAACCCGAGCCGAACTAATTATAGATTTGAATGCTGGTTGATCGTGGGAAGGCCCTTTGCGATCAAACTAGCGAAGGAACACCGTGCATGCACCTTTGTGTTTGATAGTGTCTGACAGTTGAATCCTCGGGCGATTTGCAACGCCGGAGGATGCCTGAGAGTTGGTTGTCTCCAAGCCCTCGGTTGTCAGTTAAATCATTGGGCGATCTGCAATGCCAGAGGGTACCCGAGGGTTGACAATTTCTAAGTCCTTGGTCGATGATTGTAGTTCAAACATCACTCCCGATATAGGGATCAGAGGATGAGTCATGCGATCGGTAGATGTTTGCTCTGTTGTTGACACCGATGGCTGACGTCAGAGGATTCACCCCCAATGTTTGAATGTCTCGATTTAGATAGCTTTCCTTTGATTGATCCACAGGTCATGTCTTCGTTATTCTGGTATAGCGATGGAGATAAACGGGTTGCTCAAGCTATCGGTAGTTGCTGCTTGATCGAAGGAGCTAAAAGCCTGTAGGTCGCAAGTTGATATAAAGGATCACACAAACAGTGCCAAACTGTGGGGGGGAGATTACGGCTATCGTACGGTCTCTCTCCAATAGTCGATGGAAGGTGTTGACCATTGAGATGTGGCTGATGTGGGATGCTGAGCTGTCACATACTTAGCTGTCATACAAACACTATAGAGTAGAGAGAGAGAAAGAAAGAGAGAGAGAGAAGAGTTGACACAGGAGGTGGTGACGAAGTTCAGCCAAAACCTATGTCTCCGTGCGATAAGATGCAACCTTTGAATTTACTATCTCTGAAGAAGTAGAGCTACTTTTGACAGGCCGAGGAGTGCTTATACAAGTAGACAGAGGGTAGAGTAGACTGGACTGCAGTATGATGACCAAAAGGTTTAGAGAGCTCTGAAAAATAGAAAGTGGAATGTGGAATAATGATTTTCGGTTTCCATCCCCAGATCCTGAAATATTTGTCAGGTCTGCTATTTATAGAGGTTTGGGAATATGGGGGGTTTCGATAAATACCCGGGGGGATTTACCAAACCCTGAATAGTATGTGTGGTCCCCAAGCATGGCTGTGGGTCCCACTGTCGTCTTCGTGGGCCCCAAATAGGGCTGCAGATCCCACAGTCATCTCTGTGGACCCCAGGTAGGGCTATGGGTCCCATTGTCGGGCATTAGTCAGAGTTTGCACCTATAGCACCCTTTACCCATGTTGGTCTTGGCCCACCTTGTAGCGAGTACACTGCTAGTCTACTTTCCTGTCAGGAGGTGATCGTTCATCCCGTGTGGGTAGTAGGACAGGGATGTTTGCCCTTTGTTGATGATATCCTATGTCGGACAAGTTGAATGAGTATCCAGTTACTCGTGGGCTGTCTGAGTGGACCAAGTAACCGGGTACTCATGCCAGAGTATCCTGGTTGTATCGTTACCGAGTACTCCAAGTGGGAGGCCGGTGGACAGAGCAGCTGGGTGCTCATGTCCACTTGGCTTGTCATGCAGGTCGTGGTCGAGGCCATATGTCGCTTTCGGGTTGGTGGGTATATCGCCCACCCAAATATACCACTTGTTGGTGAAGTCTCAGCTGGTGCCCACTATAAATTTTGTTGAAAACCTTTGGTTCACGACACAACATGGCTTGTTCTTGATTAGGTCATGCTCGTGCTTGTTGGCATTGCAGCGGGCTGCCTTCGGCGGCAACACACCTGTCGGCACTACAGCGGGCTGTCTTCGGCGAAAACACACCTGAACGTCTTTGGTAACAAAACACTTTCGACACAACACCAGCATTCATAGGGACACCAACCCATTTCCTCACCCATGCCGATTGGCACGAAGTAGGCGCATTCATCGCGATCAACTCCCCCTCCCCTTATAATCGATCAATCACAACAGTCTCTGTTTGAATGGATTTCTCGAAATCGACCCGATGGTTTGGGGCGGCTGAAATTTCAGTAGGCGGGTTTATAGCCGTTGATGCGAACAACGATCACGGAATGAACTGTCAGGTTTAGTCCAAGGGTGCCTTTGTATCAATTGGACTTAGGGAAAGTGCCATTTCAGTCGAACCTACATCTGGGGCACATGGCTTTGTACTGTTGTAGGTTAGTAGGTTGTGTCACAATCTGAACCAAACTTACTATACAAGGCACGGGAGCATGGGTCCTTATGTGACAATGGGAGCATGTGCAACGCTAATGATTTGAAGTACTTAGCGTAGCACCCTTGTATCAGTTGAATTTAGGTGAAGTGCCATTTTAGTTGAACCTATGTCTGGGGCACATAGTTTTGTACTGTTGCTAGTTAGTCGGTCGTGTCGTAACCCGAACTGAACTAACTATGGCTAGGCACGGGAGCTTTGTGATCACCAATGATTTGTTTGTTCAGCTAAGTTGTGGGGTGTCTGCCTTGGAAGGGTCGACTGAAGTAGATGAGAGAAGATGATTCTTTTTGTTAGTCCAAAATTCTGGCTTCTTGGGCTAGCTAGGGATAGGGTTTTAACCATTTAGGGCAGTTTTGCCTTATAGCTATTAAATGCTCTTTGTCTTAGGAACATCGTCGTTGCACTTTAGGAAACCGGTTGGATATCAATATGTGGGACACAAGATGATTTGAGGACTACGTAGAGCCAGAGTCAAAATGTTCGAAATTATTTGGAGTTTTGCAATATCCAACCCTAATAATGTTATGAATCTGTTATAGATCAAGATAATAAATCTGATTATTTATGTGGTAGCTACTAGTTCGGACTCCTAATCATATTCATATCGGTTGTTTGTTAATCATGCTATTATGATATTTCGCTATAAGACGGTCAAAGGATAAGATACTAGAGTATAGAGTCGAAGAGGTCTAGAGCAAGTGCAACACCAATTATTCGGAGTACTTAGCGTAGTGCCTTTGTATCAGTTGAACTTAGGCAAAGCACCGTTTCAGTCGAACCTATGTCTGGGCACATAGTTTTGTGCCGTTGCAGTTTAGTTGGTCGTGTCGCAACCCGAACCGAACTAATTGTGACGAGGTACAGGAGCATGTGTTCTTACATGACAACGGGAGTATATGCAACACCAATGATTCAGAGTACTTAGCGTAATGTCTTTGTATCAGTTAGACTTAGGAAAAGTGCCGTTTCAGTCGAACCTACATCTGAGGCAATAGCTTTGTACTATTGTAGGTTAGTCGGTCGTATCGCAACCTGAACCGAACTAACTGTGGCGAGGCATGGGAGCATGTGTTTTTACGTGACAACAGGAGCATGTGCAACACTAATGATTCGAAGTACTTAGCAAAGTACCTTTGTATCAGTTGCCATTTTAGTTGAACCTATGTCTAGGGCACATAGCTTTGTACTGTTGTAGGTTAGTCGGTCGTGTCGTAACCCGATCTAAACTAACTATGGTGAGGCACGAGAACATGTGTCCTTACGTGACAGCAGGAGCATGTGCATCACTATTAATTCGGAGTACTTAGTATAGTGCCTTTGTATCATTTGGATTTAGGCGAAGTACCGTTTCAGTCGAACCTACATATGGGGCATGTGCTTTGTACTGTTACATGTTAGTCGGATGTGTCACAATCTGAACCGAACTAATTATAGCTTTAAATATTGATTGATCGTGGGAAGACCCTTTGTAATCAAACTAGCGAAGGAACACCGTGCATGCACCTTTGTGTTTGAAAGTGTGTGACAGTTGAATCCTCGGGCAATCTGCAACATTGGAGGATGCCCGAGGGTTGGTTGTCTCCAAGCCCTCGGTTGTCGGTTGAATCCTTGGGCGATCTATAACGCCGGAGGGTGCTCGAGGGTTGACTATTTCTAAGTCCTCGGTCGATGATTGCAGTTTCGAACATCACTCCCGATGTAGGGACCAGAGGATGAGTCACGCGATCGGTAGACATTTGCTCTGTTGTTGACACCGACGGCTGACGTCAAAGGATTCACCCCTAATGTTTGAATGTCTCGATTTAGATAACTTTCCTATGGCTGATCCACGGGTCATGTCTTTGTCAGTCTGGTATAGCGATGGAGACAAATAGGTTACTTAAGCTATCGGTAGTTAACGCTTGACCGAAGAAGCTGAAAAGCCTGGAGGTCGCAAGTTGATAGGAATGACCCTACAGACAACACCAAACTGTGGGGGGGAGATTACGACCGTCGTATGGTCTCTCTCCAATAGTTGATGAAAGCTGTTGACCTTCGAGATATGGCTGATGTGGGATGCTGAGCTGTCACATAGTTAGCTGTCATACAAACATTATCGAGTAGAGAGAGAGATAGAGAGAGAGAGAGAGAGAGAAGAGTTGACACAGGAGGTGGTGACGAAGTTCGGCCGAAACCTACATCTTCGTGCGGTAAGATGCAACCTTTGAATTCACTATCTCTAAAGAAGTAGAGC
This sequence comes from Chamaelirium japonicum, assembly GCA_947650365.1. Taxonomy (NCBI): domain Eukaryota; kingdom Viridiplantae; phylum Streptophyta; class Magnoliopsida; order Liliales; family Melanthiaceae; genus Chamaelirium; species Chamaelirium japonicum. Next base: position 7,850,292 of record OX393552.1, read on the forward strand.
TAATTTCGATAGGTCGAGGAGTGCTTGTACAAGTAGATAGAGGGTGGAGTAGACTGGACTGCAGTCTGATGATCAGAAGGCTCAAAGAGCTCTGAAAAATAGAAAGTGGAATATGGAATAATGAATTTTGGTCTCTATCCATGGATCCTGAAATATTTGTCAGGTCTGCTATTTATAGAGGTTTGGGAATATATGGGGGGTTTCGGTAAATACCCGAGGGGATTTATCAGACCCTGAATAATATGCGTGGGCCACAAGCATGGCTATGGGTCCTACTGTTGTTTTTGTGGGCCCCAGGTAGGGCTACGGATCCCACAGTCGTCTCTGTGGACCCCAGGCATGTAACATCTGTCCCAAACACACAAGATATTGTCCGCTTTGCCTGTGCCCGCACGAGAACTTCCCAGGAAGGTCACCCATCCTAGTATTGCTCTTGCCCGAGCATGCTTAATAACGGAGTTCTTACGAAATCCGGAGCGGCGCACGGTTTTAAAACGTTTCTTCTATGTTTGGGAAGGGAAATTATATAAGTAGCTCAGGATCTCTTTCTGTCCAGGAAATGTGGGGCTAACTCATGGCCTTGTACACCTCACCTCACCTCATCCATCTTGGCATCACAGCCTCAGGAGTCTTGGCTCTTAGCCTATTAGATCTTGGTCGTCATAATCCACCCCACTTAGGGCTACACGTTCACGTGTAGGGTTAGTCCCCCCCATTGCGAGGAGAACCAGCTCTGATACCATTTTGTCACATCCACCCCAAACACACAAGATATTGTCCGCTTTGCCCGTGCCCGCACAAGAACTTCCCAGGGAGGTCACCCATCCTAGTACTGCTCTCGCCCGAGCACGCTTAACTACGGAGTTCTTACAAAATCCGTAGCGGCGCACGGTTTTAAAATGCGTCTTCTATGTTTGGGAGGAAAAATTATATAAGTAGCTTAGGATCTCTTTCTCTTCAGGCGATGGGCTAACTTGTGGCCTTGTACACCTCACTTCACCTTATCCATCTTGGCATCACAGCCTCAGGAGTCTTGGCTCTTGGCCTATTGAATCTTGGTCGTCACAAGGCAGGTCTATGGGTCCCACTGTCGGGCACTAGTCAGAGTTTGCACCCATAGCACCCTCTACCCAGGTTGGTCCTGGCCCACCTTGTAGCGAGTACACTGCTAGTCTACTTTTCTGTCAGGAGGTTATCATTCAGCCCATGTGGGTAGTAGGACAGGGGTGTTTACCCTTTGTTGATGATATCCTATGTCGGACAAGTTGGATGGGTATCCAGTTACTCGTGGGCTGTCTGAGTGGACCAAGTAACCGGGTACTCATGCCAGAGTATCCGAGTTGCATCGTTACCGAGTACTCCAAGTGGGAGGTCGGTGGACCGAGCAGCTGAGTGCTCATGTCCACTTGGCTTGTCATGTAGGTTGTGGTCGAGGCCACATGTCGCTTTCTGGTTGTTGGGTATATCACCCACCCAAATATACCACTTGTTGGTGAAGTCTCAGCTGGTGCCCACTATAAATTTTGTTGAAAACCTTTGGTTCACGACACAACATGGCTTGTTCTTGACTAGTGCATGCTCGTGCTTTGACATTGCAGTGGGCTGCCTTCGGTGGCAACACACCTGTCGGCACTATAGCGGGCTGTCTTCGACGACAACACACCTGAACGTCTTTGGTAACAAAACACTTTCGACACAACACCAACATTCATAGGGACACCGACCCATTTCCTCACCCATGCCGATTGGCACGAAGCAGGCGCATTCGTCGCGATCAACCCCCCCTCCCCCTATAATCGATCAATTACAACAGTCTATGTTCGAATTCTCGAAATCGACCCGATGGTTTGGGGCGGCCAAAATTTCAGTAGACGGGTTTATAGTTGTTGATGCGAACAACGATCATGGAATGAACTGGCAGGTTTAGTGCAATTTAAATGGGCCGGGATTTTAGGGGTTTAGTGCAGTTTAAATGGGTTGGGATTTGAAACCAAGGGGAGGGAGTTGGTTGATGGAGAAATAGAGATTGTGCGTTGATTTTTGAACGAATGGTTAGATCAATTCAATTCATTTTTGTCCAATACGCTTGTCCCAGTCAGCAATTTTGTTTCGTTTTGTCTAGTCAGCACAAAACCGATGTCCCTTGTTATATAGACTAGTGTATGTTCGTGCCTGTCGGCACAACAGCGGGCCGCCTTCGGCGGCAACGCATCTGAACGCCTTTGGTAAAAAAACACTTTCGATGACAACACCGGCATTCATAGGGGCACTCATTTCCTCGCCCGTGCCGATTGGCACGAAGTGGACGCTTTCGGCGCGACTAACTCCCTCTCCCTCTATAATCGATCAATCACAGTTGTCTCTGTTCGAACGGATTCCTCGAGATCGACCCGATGGTTTGGAGCGGTCGAAATTTTAACAGACGGGTTTATACCCATTGGTGCAAACAACGATCATGGGATGAACGGCCATGTTTAGTGCAGTTTAAATATATCATGATTTTAGGGGTTTAGTGCAGTTTAAATGGTTAGGGAGGGAGTTAGTTGACAGGGAAATAGAGATCGTGCGTTGATTTTTGAACAAATGGACGAAGAAATAGAGATCGTGCGTTGATTTTTGAACGAATGGTTAGATCTATTCGGCTCATTTTTATCCAGTCAGCTTGTCCTAGGCAGCTTCCGTTTTGTCTAGTCAGCACAAAACTGATGTCCCTTATTATATAGATGAGAGATGACGAAGAAGAGAAAGAAGAAAAATATAAGCCCATAGATTTTTTGTAGGCATGGAGAATCAAACATAATCATTGAGATTTTTTTTGTAGGCATGGAGAATCATACATAATCTATAAAACTACTAACAACAGTGCTTAAACAATGTAATATGCTAATAACGTTGCGGATACGATGATTACCCTTTATATTTTATATTTTGGTTCTTTACAGGATTGACGTGAAGTACAGGATACTCTTCTCTTCTCTTCTCTTCTTAATGAAACGCATATAGACCGGCGGTGCCTTGTCCAAGGGTTCACTTTAATAAAGTCGGAACCATCATTTCCATCGCCTCGGATCACCATTGCTTTTAAAAGGTTCCTTAGGCGCCATAAAAATGGTTGGACTCCTCTCCACTTATGATCCTCTCCCTTATCGGTTGCTGATTATTTGGAAAAGGACATATGACGATCTGAAATCGAACGATCATGATTTATGGTCATGAGATAAACCCAAGAGGGGATACCATGCCCATCACTTGTTGCTGCCTGTCGGCCACCATCCCTGCCACCATCGGCGGCTACCCTTGTCGATAGCCTGCAACCACCTTCGTTGGTGACCACCCCTGTCGACAGCTAGCGATCACCCCTGCAGACCACCGACCACCACCACGCGGCAGGTGGTCTGCAACAGTGGTCGCCGGCGATGGTGGTGGCCAGCGGCGGCGGGTGATGGCCGGCAGTTGGCAGGGTCGTCGCCGATGGTGGTTGACGCCAAAGGTCGCCGGTGGCGGAGGCCGATAGGTAAGGTGGTTGGTTGCGGCGGTAGGTGGTGGGCGTTTTCTGAGGATGGTTGCATCACCTATTGGGTTCATTCCATGACCATATATTGGGATCATTCGATTTCGGATGGCCACATGTCACTTCCTAAATCGTTAGCGACCGATAGGGGAGGCCATCATCAGTAGAGGGGAGTCGAACCCCGAAAAGAGCATCTCGGGCCTTCGTTGATGCCTGGGAGCCTTTGGCACTTTATGAACGTGGAAGGTCGACTGTTGTGGCTGAGGTGAGTGGCCATGTTTTGGACCTCGATTGCCCAGTAGGATGTGTGCACTATAGCTGATGATGAAATTTGTGGCATCAAGGCCGCTGATTTCTGTTTGCACGTGCCTGATCGCAATCGATCTGTTACTGGCCTTCTGCGTTAATGGAGCATAGTCGAGCTCATGGGTTTGTAATGGAGAATTTTATATTTGACCAGAAACATCTAACCCGAATGACGTGTACCGTCCGCTGATGACGAAGATATCCTGGTGCATCATTGCCGCTGATTCAAGATTGCGCATAATATATTGGGGGAGGTTCCCGTGACAACATTCCGTTAAGTGTAGATCCCGACAAAAAGATTATGTTGTTATAGATCCAAATTAAAAGATCAAATTACATTAAGTCCAGTTGTTGGCAAAAAAATATATATTCCCATGGATAGTTGTCATATTTAACAAATTATCATTTCGTTAACAAAAGATGTCGCTCCCTCACAATTTCGACACAAATAACAGAATTACTATGGCTGTTACAGTAATCACTATAGTTGCTACAGTGATTTCCGCTATGACAACTACAGAGATTTCGCCATGGCTGCTATAGTGAAATCACTGTAGCACTGAGTATCATTTCATATCTTTGAGTATCATTTCAAATCACATTAGCTGCTACAATGAAATCACTGTAACAACTACGTATGATAATTTTCATGCAGCTGTTATAGTGATTTAAAATGATACTCAATTTTCTGAGTATTATTTTGTATATTTGAGTACCATGCTAAATCACTATAGCTGCTACAATGATTTTACAGTAGCAGCTGCAGTGATTAGTGATTCACTGTGGTTGCTATAGCGATTTCAAATGATACTCAAATATGCCAAATGGTACTCAGTGCTATAGTGATTTCACTGTAGAAACCATGGTGAGGGGTGTAGTTGGGGGTGGAGGGAGTTCCGACGAGTGGGAGGAGGGGTTGGATGGGGTTCCGGCCAGTGACGAGAGAGAGGAAAAGGAAGAGAGCATGTATGAGGGACGAAGGGGGGAGGGAAGGGGTTTTGATGAGTTGGAGGAGGATGGAAAGAGTTCTGGCGAGTGGCGAGGGAGAAGAAAAGGAAGAAGCAAGGTGTGAGAGGCAGAGGGGGTTCCGACGAGTGGGAGGTGATCGAGCTAGGTTCCGAAGAGTGAAGAGGGAGAGGAAAAGGAAGAGGTGATGAGGGGCCAAGGTTGGGGCGGAGGGGTTTCAGCAAGATTAGAATGGATAGGCACAAGGGTACATTTTCCATTTAAAAAAATCACGTTATCATAACCTATTTCAAATGGACCGCTGTAGTGTTGAAAATATGAGAAAGGATTAGCTTTTCACCTACCTTGATTTGGTGGACTAGTAGTAAACAAACAAACGAAACTGTCATCTTAATCAAACCGATATGTTGTATGGGACCTAGCTCCCATTTCCCCAAATATATTTAACCCCAAACGTTTAATCTGGCCAGAACGGCTTTTCCCAAACACAACCATCCCTTGTACCCAGCTTCGATCGCTGAATCACACTCAACCACGGCTGACAAGCAAAGGCACGATGTGATTGGATGCCACGTCATTTTGGTTGGACATTTGGGTTAAACCTTTTGGGTTTAATTGTTGGACTATTTCACATATTTGGTGGGTTGGCTAGATCAATCAGGTTGATAGCTAGTCCGTTTGACTGGTTGTGAACCAGATCATGTTGGTGTGCGGTGGACTCTAGAGTGGTTGACCGGACTAGTCCGTAGCGGTTCTAAGTGCGTCAAGTGCCGTATGCACATCTTAAGTTATGTGGAGACTCACATTTAAGTGCATGTACATTTAAGCGCATCTGTGTAGAAACTGTTAGAGAGAAATTGAATTGATATTACAATCTTCTCCCTAAATAGAGAAAGAGTGACAAAAAATTATTACCACCTCAGTGCTTACCACTTTGTTGCCAAAAATTGTGTTATTAGGACTACAATACTAGATAAAACAAATCTTAAAGTTCCCAAAAGGAGATCGACATTTGAAGAGGTTTCATGTTCGACTCCCGTTATGGACACCATGGATCGAACTTTCTCTCAAAGCCGTTGTGCCTTGTTTTGATCTACCTCCCCCGTTTTGATCTCCGGACCTCAATGAGTGCTTGCTCTAGTGTCGACCGTCTTGTCAGTCCAGCAAAAAATTAATTTTTACGTTGAATAGGTCCATCAAAATATAAGCCTAAAATAAGAATAATACAAGTATACAATACAACAAGTATAAATTAATTTATGCATGGATCTAAACCCATTGGAGGACATCTCGACCACCACCATCATCAAAGTCATCTCCTTTTTCTATGTATTGTTCCTCTTCTTCATTCACTTAGTCATCCCCCTCAACTTTTTTTTTTTTTTTTTGCTCTGATCGATTACTTTTTCCCGGTATGTAGCTATTTAACATTTGTTAGAAAAACTATTTAAAATATTTAAAATAAAAATATAATATCGGATAAATAAAATTTAAATGCACATATTTAATTAGTGACGGTACAAATATATCTACGGTCGAGATGATGTTGATGTCAAATTTGGCTAAGGCATTCATGGGCCCACGACGACAGCTCAGGGGCCCACCAGTCCTGCCTGGGGCCCACAAAGACAGCCCGGAGCTCGGTAGCCCGCCTGCAGAAACCACCACGGGACACGGCAGCTTCAAATCTCTATAAATAGCAGACTCGAAAACAGACACAGATCCAATTTTCAGAACCATAGATCATTCTCCTGTTTCAAACGTTGCAGAGCTCCGAAGAACATAAAAGTTTCTAGAATCCACTCTCCAAGAACAGAGTGGAATTGGGACCTCATCTCAATCTTCTTTTCTCCCTCACCTTACTGTTTGTCTACTTGTATGATCTGAGGCAACTGATCGGTTCAAGCACCCCAGGTGCGTCCATCGTTTTTCAGGAAGCTACATACAATCGGATCAACAACAGCCTACGACTCACTCCATGCGTGAGTCACAGCAGGAGGTGAATCACCAGCGAACTGATCAACAACTCGTTGTGAACTCTCGGAGTTCCAAGTCGGCAGATCAATCCACTCAACCTCGACCTAAAGGACTTCTAAAAAAATGAACAACTAGCACTAGATCTTGTTAGAAAACAAGCTCGAATACTAATTAAAATAATCCCTAAACTAGGTTGTACGTGTCAACATGTGCACAAGCTACCACAACTTAGGATCCCCTAAATTTGCGGAAAGGAGGGGTCTGAATCTACACAACATCTAGATAAGAACAATCATATCTATATAACATGGCACAACGGTTTTGTGCTGACTAGGACAAAAAGAAACCAAAGGCTAACTAGACAAAAAGAAATATTGATCACAGCCGTCAATCTCTCTCTCTTCTCCCCCAATCTTTCTCTCTCTCTCTCTCTCTCTCCGTATCTCTCTCTCTCTCTCTAACTCTCCGTCTCTCTGTCCTCCCCCGATCTCTCTCTCTTCTCGGATCTCTCTCTCTCTCTCTCTCTCTCTCTCTCCGATTCTCCCCACCATGAAGGCCCCGAATAGGTCATGGATGCCGATGGCGTGGTGGCGAATCCTGCGACGAGGATTGTAGCGAGGGTGGCGCAGATGTAGGCCTCCCTAACGGGCTCACCGTGGGGGGAGCGGCCTACATCTGCATCCTCCCTGACGGGCTCACCGTGGATGGCCACCCTCGTCGCCCACTTCATCCGCCCAGCCCTCGCCTGGATGGCCACCCTGCGACGAGGATTGTAGCGAGGCTGGGCAGACGAAGTGGGCGACGAGGAGGACAAAGGTATCGCCGATGATAAGGACCTAGAGGGAGACGAGCGGGGAGTCGGATCCGGAGAGGGCAAGGGTGAGGGCGATCCAGGCAGCGACGTCATTGACGGCGATGGACATGGCGATTCTACCGAGGTCGGTGGTGAGGAGCTTCAGCTCGGTGAGGATGCAGGCTAGGACAAGGAAGGCAGTAATGGAGAGGGTGACACTTATGAAGATGAGGAAGGGGGCCTGGCGGACTGTGACAACCAAGATCTAATAGGCCAAGAGCCAAGAGCCAAGACTCCTGAGGCTGTGATGCCAAGATGGATGAGGTGAGGTAAGGTGAGGTGTACAAGGCCACGAGTTAGCCCCATATCACCTGGAGAGAAGGAGATCCTGAGCTACTTATATAATTTTCCCTCCCAAACATAGAAGACGCATTTTAAAGCCGTGCGCTGCTACCGATTTCGTAAGAACTCCGTAGTTAAGCATGCTCGGGCGAGAGTAGTACTAGGATGGGTGACTACCCTGGGAAGTCCTCGTGCGGGCACGGGCAAAGCGGACAATATCTTGTGTGTTTGGGACGGATGTTACAAAATGGTATCAGAGCTGGTTCTCCTCGTAATGGGGGGGTCTAACCCTATACGTGGACGTGTAACCCTAAGGGGGGTGGATTGTGACGACCGAGATCTAATAGGCCAAGAGCCAAGACTCCTGAGGCTGTGATGCCAAAGATGGATGAGGTGAGGTGTACAAGGCTATGAGTTAGCCCCACATCGCCTGGAGAGAAGGAGATCCTGAGCTACTTATATAATTTCGCCTCCCAATCATAGAAGACGCGTTTTAAAACCGTACACTGCTACGATTTTTGTAAGAACTCCGTAGTTAAGCATGCTCGGGCGAGAGTAGTACTAGGATGGGTGACCACCCTGGGAAGTCGTCGTGCGGGCACGGGCAAAGCGGATAATATCTTGTGTGTTTGGGGCGGATGTTACACGGACCCCTTGGGAGACGGTGGCTCGGAGGGCGAAGGAGGTGCCGATGTCCATCAGGAAGTGGAGGGAGATGCTGGCGAGGGTGATGGCCAGGGTGCACTCGTCGGAGCGATGGATGGCGCGGAGTCCAGCTCCAGCTTACACCAAGAACAGGAAGAAGAGGAGGCCGATGTTGGCCAGGGTATCCAGCACTATCAAGCACAACTTTGGGAACATCATGCCCTAGAACCGCGTGCTCCGTCCTAGCGCTGACGGGCCCAACACTATCCCTGCCTACATCACACACATACATGATGTCGGCCATGTGATTGATGCCCCCACCCACTGATTCATCACTTGCCGTCCATATGGGCTCCTCAACAGATTATGAACACCTAGTGCAATCGTCTCATGCATTAATAGGGAAATTTTATACATACATACCCCCATAAACATATGTAAATAGACCCCCATTTCCTATTAAACTTCTATCCAGAAAAAAAAAATCTTACTCCATCAATCACTCATCTATATAACATGGCACAACGGTTTTGTGCTGACTAGGACAAAATGGAACCAAAAGCTGACTAGACAAAAAGGAACAAGCTGACTAGACACAAATAGGCAAATCCGGTAGTCGATCAAGATTCGTTCCATTTAGAATTTTCACCTTAGGCCTTAGTTTGTATCGAGACAGCCCTGCTTACTTCCCCACTTCTCTCTCTCTTTTCCCCACGGTCTCTTTCTCTCTCTCTCTCTCCCCCCCCCTCCCCCGGGGGTGGGGGAGGTGGGTGGGGGGTGGGGGGTGTTGGAAATTAATCCATGGTAGAGGCTCGCAGCAGAAGCGATTTGGCGGTCGAAAGACCGTTCATGGTGTACGTTACACGATTTAAACTTTCATAGAAACTAAACTACATATGTGTGCATGTGTATGCACATGAATCGAAAAACCCCTAACGGCAATCTAGCGTAATGATTAACTAGCATGCATGCAAATCATAATGCTCACTAGATCTATATGTTAGATTACACATACCTTTCGTACGGATCTTTTAATCGCGGAGAATTGTCTTCTTTGTCGATGGAGACGGAAGATCGTTCGCGAAGATGCCGATGATACGAATGGAGACGTTGCCTTCTTGTTCACCCGATCTCACACGATGCACAGAACGTCGCTCTTGGATCTCTAAGTGCCTCCGAAGAACGACCCTTCTCCTTTTTCAGAACTCCACGCGAGGAAGACGAAGTTGCAAGCGGGAAACAGGAGATTGAATAGGGAGAGAACTAGAGAGATGAGAGGAGAGGGGGGGTTCGGTTTTTTGCATCTATATGGCCGGCCCCATATAGCCCTTTATATAGGGATGACCTACCCCCTTGGATAAGGATCCAAGGGGATAAAGACCTCCCACAATTATCTCTCCATTATCTCCTTTTTATCTCTCCACGTATTTATCCGTTTTCCTACTTTTTAGGGCTCGATCTTAACCGATTCTTAGCCCTATCCCTATCTATATGGCCGACCCTATAGATGAGGGATTCTCATCCTTACATCATAGGGCCGGCCCTAGCAAGGTGTCCCACTACTAGGGTCGGCCAACAGTGAGGTCCGACAGAGTGAGGTTTTTACCAAAACGCCCTGACGCCTCATTTTGACCATTTCTAGCGTGCGATACCTAGCGGCCTCTTCTTAAGTGATCTTTACTAGTTACCTACTATTAACTGAGGCCACCGGAGGGTGCCTCTAGCAAAGTCAACTAGTCAACTCGCAGCGCATCCCGGTGCATCGCACCTATGCAGCGAAGTTCACTTATGGCTAGGGATTACTACGTGCGACTCTGTACTAGTCTCGGGCTTAACCCTTAGTACTCGCATGTAGTTACGCATCTACCGTGCTCTAGTGCCAAGCACACACGGAGCATATACTTCTTTCTTCCTTTTAATGCTAATGGTGTTCCGAGGAGATGGTTCAAGAATCGTACATAATGTTGATAAGGTGGAACCATCAGGGACCGGGGTTCATGGCTTCTAACTCAAGCTCGATCGACATACTACCCGAGTGTACCATCGATCCTCTGAGCTCGAGTTAACCTGCGTAGCCACCCAGAGTGCGACGCAGACTGCACTCCAATTCACCCAGACTTACTATGTTCTCCATCATACCCCTGCTCTCCGCTTAGTAGTGGTAAACCCGCTGTCCCTCCACTTGATGCCATGATTCAATTCGAGCGGTGGAAACTACCGTCAGACTCGAATGACCATTTGACTTGGTTCCTTCCAGGTTGACCTATACATCGTACCTCTGATTACCCCGTCGAGTAATCGAACCCGATCAACAGTCAAACTGGTGACCACCAGGCCTGGGTTTGGTACAGTGTAAGTCATACTAAGGAACGCACCTCCCTTCAGGGGTGTGGATGGCCTGCAGGAGTGACATGCTAATGCAACGCCAGTCGGGTAACCCAGTACACCGTGGTTTTGGATCACTGCATACGGATCCTCACACATTGGTGCGTCAAAGCACCATACAACTGGTTAGTCCATCAGACGTGGTTCCTCAGGGTTTAGGACCATTTTACCTTAAACAGAAACACGACTTAGTGTACCAGTGTCTGCTCACTGCTCTGTACACCGTGTTAGTTCCGTTCAGTCACAGACACTGTGCCTGGTGATGACCATGGTGAAGACGTCCCATGAACTGTCATCGCCAACAGCTTAACATGATGAGGCGACCAACCTGATCATAGCTGCAAACTGATTTAGATTATATGGGACCAATCCACTCAGTCTTCAACTCAGTGGACTACCATATAACCATGGCTCTCTGTTATTAAAAGAACACGTAACTATGTTACGCACCTATATGCATCTCATATAATAATAATAACTATCAATCTTTATTAGACCAAAACATAAAGTTTACAAGCTTAGAACACATCAATCCTAACAATCTTCCACTTTGTCTAGCATAGAAAAACGGTTTTGACTCCCATCGCGTCCACATGTCGCTTGAATACCTTGGTAGGTATTGCCTTTGTGAAAGGATCAGCAACATTATCTGTAGATGCAATCTGTGTCACCGCTACTTGCCCTTGCTTTTGAAACTGCCGAATCAAATGGAACTTGTGCTCGATGTGCTTCCCCTTTTGGTGATGTCTTGGCTCCTTTGCCTGTGCTACCGCCCCACTATTGTCGCAGTAAAGCACAATAGGTAACTGGGCCTCTGGTACACACCCCAAATCCGTAAGGAATTTCTTGAGCCATACCGCCTCTTTGGCTGCCTCGCACGCTGCAACGTACTCAACCTCTGTGGTAGAGTCCGCGATGCATTTCTGCTTCACACTCTGCCAACTAACCGCTGCTCCTCCTAACATAAACACAAAACCTGATGTCGATTTTCTGGATTCCAAATCTGACATAAAGTCAGAATCTGTGTATCTAATCGGCGTCAGTTCTTGTGCAGTGTAAACTAACTCATAGTCCCTTGTTTTGCGAAGGTACTTGAGTATACACTTCACAGCTGTCCAGTGATCTGGACCCGGATTCGACTAAAACTGACCCATCATACCTACTGCGAAACAGATATCTGGCCTTGTACAATACATGGCATACATTAGACTACCTAATGCCGAAGTATAAGGTATCTTCTGTATTTCTGCTCTTTCCTCAGGTGTCTTAGGACATTGATCCTTAGATAGTTTTACGCCATGTCTAAATGGCACAAAACCCTTCTTGGAGTCTTGCATGTCAAACCTAGCCATAATCTTATCTATATACGTAGCCTGTGATAGCGAGAGAATCCTGTTCTGGCGATCACGTGTTACCTTGATCCCCAAAACATAACTCGCTTCACCTAGGTCTTTCATATTGAACTGTGTTGACAACCAGACCTTTACCGTTGACAATGTTCCAACATCATTTCCACTGAGTAGAATATCGTCTACGTAAAGTATCAAATATACCATTGTAGTCTTATCACTCCTCTTGTATACACATGGTTCATCCTCGTTTTGAGTAAATCCATATGACTGGATTGCCTGATCAAAACGGATGTTCGAACTTCTAGATGCTTGCTTTAGTCCATAAATGGACTTCTGCAACTTGCAAACTAGATGTTCCTGACCTTCTGACTCAAAACCTGGTGGCTGCATCATATAAATGTCTTCTTCCAAATTTCCATTGAGGAATGCTGTCTTGACATCCATTTGCCAGATCTCCCAGTTGTAATGGGCTGCAATGGATAGGAGGATCCGAATAGACATTATCATAGCTACCGGCGAGAAGGTTTCGTCAAAGTCGATTCCTTCTCTCTGGGTATAACCCTTGGCAACTAATCTAGCTTTATAAGTCTCGATTGTACCATCGGATCCTCTCTTCTTCTTATACACCCTGTTACACCCAATAGGTTTAATATTAGATGATGGTGTAATAAGAGTCCTGACTGCGTTATGGGACATTGATGCAATTTCTACCTCTATGGCCTTTTGCCAGTCAGAGCTGTCAGAAGCTCCCACTGCCTTATCGTAGCTCAGTGGGTCATCCTCCTGACCTTCTGGATCAACCAATAAGGTTTCTCCATAATATCTGTCAGGAGCTCTGATGCTTTTCCCACTGCGACGAGGTGGTGGTTGTGTTACAGGTTTAATAGGTTCTACAATATCTGGTATATTAGTATCTGTAATGTCTGCTCCCACTATGCTTTTGGATGCGCTATCTGTACTAGTACCCAGCAGTTCATCCAGAACTACCTTACTAGTAGGCTTGTGGTCCATAATATAATCCTGTTCTAGGAAATAGGCATTCGTCAAAACGATCACCTTCTTTTCCTCAGGATCATAAAATAGTCCTCCTTTGGTTTCCTTGGAATACCCTACAAATAAGCATACTCTGGTTTTAGATTCCATCTTTTCCCTCTTATCCCTTCGCACATGTGCAGGGCATCCCCATATTCTGAAATGCTGTAGCAATGACTTTCGCTTTGACCATAGTTCTCTAGGGGTCTGAGGCACTGACTTAGACGGAACGTGATTCAGAATATAAACTGCTGTTTCTAGGGCATACCCCCAAAAGGTCATTGGTAAACTGGCGTAACTCATCATGCTACGAACCATGTCCAACAAGGTTCGATTCTTTCTCTCGGAAACTCCATTCTGTTGTGGGGTACCTGAAGCAGTTAACTGGGATGTTATCCCATGCTCCACCAAATACCCTAGGAACTCATCAGATAGGTATTCACCTCCTCGATCAGATCGAAGGGTTTTTATACATTTACCTGTCTGCTTTTCTACTTCAGCCCTGAACTCTTTGAACATGTCAAAGGATTCCGACTTTCGATGCATCAGATAAATGTAACCATATCTTGAGTAATCATCAGTAAAAGTGATGAAGTACTCATGGCCTCCTATCGCCTTGACGCTCATGGGTCCACACACATCTGAATGGATTAACTCCAATATCTCAGTAGCTCTTACTCCTTTGCCTTTAAAGGACCTCTTGGTCATCTTGCCTTCCAGGCAGGATTCACAGGTGGGAAGGATCTTCGTAGGATCTGTTTCTAAAAGCCCGGCCTTCACTATTCTATAGATCCTGTCTAAGGCAATATGCCCAAGTCGTAAGTGCCACAATTGAGTTAAATTTTCCAAAGGTTTCTTACGCTTAGATGAATTAACATTAAATGCTGACGTTATTATGTTATCCTTTTCAAATTTAGGACTAACTACATAGAGATGATTCTGAACCATTCTTCTTATTATAAAAGTTCCATTCAGCTTAAACGACACACCAGAAGCATCAAAATAAACTGAATAACCTTCATTAACTAAAGAAGAAACAGAAATTAAGTTACGTCTCAAGGACGGTACATAAAAGACATCTCTAAGAGTCAAAGTCTTATTATTCGAAAAACTAAGAGTAACGTCTCCAATAGCTTCAGCAGCAGCCACGGCCTCAGTTCCCATGCTCAAGGTCACCTCTCCATCAAGCAACCTTTTGCTTTCCCAAAACCCCTGAAGAGAGTTACAGGCATGGTTAGTGGATCCAGAATCCACAATCCAACTAGCAAAAGTACTATTACTTGAAAGAAATGATTCAACAACTAAGAGTTGTAGATTACCTTCACCAGCATTCTGAGGCTTCTTACAGTCCTTCTTCCAATGACCCTTCTGGCCACACCGGAAGCACTTCGTGCCCAGTTTCTTTGATTCTCCAGACCCAGAGGCTCCAGCAGAGTCCTGCACAGACACTGACTTAGGTTTCTTCTTATGTTTATTGCCCTAAGGTTTGCCAGGCTTCTTGAAGGATCTGCGTTGCACGTGAAGTGCTTCGCCCTTCTGCTTGAAGCCATCCTCAGCTGCCTGGAGAGCTCCTAGAAGCTCTGTATTTGTCATAGCCAACTTGTTCAAGTTAAAGTTGGTGACAAAGCCTTCAAAGGCTCCAGACAGTGATGAGAGGAAGATGTCTGTCATCACCTCGCCTTCTAGGACAATGTCCATGGTCGCTAGTTCGTTCTGGAACCCAAACATTTTCATCATGTGTTCCCGAACCAGCGTCCCATTGGACATCTTAGTGCCGACGAGGTTCTTGATGGTAAGGTATCGCGTAACGCGATTGTGACCTTCAAACATCTCCTTCAGATACAACATCATGTCAGAAGCGTCGGGCATCTCCTCGACTTGCTTCTGCAGAGTTGTTTGCAAGGATGCTATAATATAGTATTTACATATTTCATTAGATTCCTTCCAGTCAGTAAAAGCCTTTAACTGTGCCTCTGTGGCATCGGGTCCTGATAAATCTGGCTCAGGGTCATTCAGGGCTGTCATGTGTTTACCAATCCTTAGGACCAGGTACAGGTTGCGCTTCTAGTCCTCATAGTTGGGACTGGTAAGTTTGTGGTCATTTAGGATAGCGGACAAGGGGTCTAACTTAGTCATCTGAAAATAAAAGATTGAATAATGAGAATGCATGAAAAACTTATTTTATGGATTTTTAAAACAAGCTAATTATATTCATATGTAGACGCTACCCTCAAGCGAAGCCATCTCTATGGATTAATTAACCATGTATGTAAGATCTCGGAATCGACTGTACTTGCCCTAGGGGGCATCATACAACGTCAATCCGCTTACACGGGCCTTTTCCTTGACCCTATCCAAATCTGCCAACTAAGGGCTGTGATGGACCATGGTTATCTTTCAGCTAGTACCACGTGATCACCGTTGTCTTCGCAATGAATACCTCATGTGTACTTAGGATGCTTACCCACGAGCCTAAGCAATTACGACACGGGAGTTCATACGGCCCCCACTAGGGTGGGATGAAAAGCCCTTCTCTCCTGGCCTCGTAATCACCATATCCAAGGGGAGGTCATTAAGTTATTTGACATGGAAGTACACAGCTCCTACCCTAGGGGGTGTGAAGTTATGCATCTCCACCCAAACACAAAACGACTGGCCATGGAGGCCAGAGGATCTCTAAAAGTCCTCTCTTGCATCCCTTATTATATATGAGGGTTATTTTGCGAGTATGAATTTATGCAAATGCAAAGGTAGCGACCTCCTAAATACTAGACCCTGGTCACACCATGCTCCCACTAGCGTTCAAGCCCTTCGCCTAGCATTAATCACTCTCGGAATATCATAGTCCCTGCCTCAAGTGGATTTCTCCATTCAAGGGTCACATTATATATTCCAAGAATATCGATGCTCTATAAAATTGGTTATCACGCTAATGCTCTGGAGCTAATCCTAGAGTCTGACTCACTGGAAAGGACTCCCACTAGTCATGGCGCCTTGCTTATAAATTTGACAATTGATGTTCAATGGATCTCCATCTCATCTTTGATTTCGATGCTGGCCAAATAGGCACACCCGACTAGTCGGGTGCTAACCTAATGGTGGCATAACCATATGTGATGGGATCCCACTAACATCAAAAGTCAACTAAATAATAGGCGTTATCTAGTGGGATCCTATCCTCAAACAGTCGCTTGGACCGGAGGGGAAAGGCATCCCTCTGAAAACTGATAATCACATTATCTCATCGGGGTTCGATATGAAACATAAAGAGCTAATAAAGAAAGCAACCATTAAAACTGAATTAAGTTCAGGGTCCGACCCCTAAACCTAATTAGCACAGCGCAGGCCTCTAGCTTTCTTCGCAAGGTTCCTCGGTCCGGCTCCTCCGTCGCACTCGCGAACACTTTGCCGGATCGTCTTCATCCTCCAGGGTTTCGCTTCCGCTCCCGATGGTGGATTTCTTTGGCACATCTTTCTTCTCGATCTGTAACCGAAAAAGTCTAGTACGCTTCGAGCAAGTGCTCACTCGTACACAATTTCCTAGAAAGAAAAAAAAACACACCTAGGAAAAAGGCCATGGGAACCGAGGATGGTCAACCCCTATCACTCGCCCAATCTACGGCTCAATTACATATCCACACACAAAGAGAGCAAATCCAGACAATGGCTAACTCGGGGTCCGACCCCCGGTAGCAAGCACAAAACATAGATCTAGATTTTTTATAGCGGCGCCCTGCAAGAATGATTAATAGAACAAGCACAATCTATACATATGCATGATCTAAGCGTAAGAACCCCGATGATCTCACGCATTCATCATGCGCACACATGTTGGTTTCATGAAAAATCGTGAAACGCACACCACTAATGCAGCTCTGATACCAATTATTGGAAATTAATCCATGGTAGAGGCTCGCAGCGGAAGCGATTTGGCGGTCGAAAGACCGTTCATGGTATACGTTACACGATTTAAACTTTCATAGAAACTAAACTACATATGTGTGCATGTGTATGCACGTGAATCGAAAAACCCCTAACGGCAATCTAGTGTAATGATTAACTAGCATGCATGCAAATCATAATGCTCACTAGATCTACATGTTAGATTACACATACCTTTCGTACGGATCTTTTAACCGTGGAGAATTATCTTCTTTATCGATGGAGACGGAAGATTGTTCGCGAAGATGTCGATGATACGAATGGAGACGTTGCCTTCTTGTTCACCCGATCTCATACGATGCACGGAACGTCGCTCTCGGATCTCTGAGTGCCTCCGAAGAACGACCTTTCTCCTTCTTCAGAACTCCACACGAGGAAGACGAAGTTGCAAGCGGGAAACGGGAGATTGAATAGGGAGAGAACTAAAGAGATGAGAGGAGAGGGGGGGGTTTGGTTTTTTGCATCTATATGGCCGGCCCCATATAGCCCTTTATATAAGGCCGGCCTACCCCCTTGGATAAGGATCCAAGGGGATAAAGACCTCCCACAATTATCTCTCCATTATCTCCTTTTTATCTCTCCACGTATTTATCCGTTTTCCCACTTTTTAGGGCTCGAGCTTAACCGATTCTTAGCCCTATCCCTATCTATATGGCCAGCCCTATAGATGACGGATTCTCATCCCTACATCATAGGGCCGGCCCTAGCAAGGTGTCCCACTACTAGGGTCGGCCAACAGTGAGGTCTGGCAGAGTGAGGTTTTTACCAAAACGCCCTGACGCCTCATTTTGACCATTTCTAGCGTGCGATACCTAGCGGCCACTTCTTAAGTGATCTTTACTAGTTACCTACTATTAACTGAGGCCACCGGAGGGTGCCTCTAGCAAAGTCAACTAGTCAACTCACAACGCATCCCGGTGCATCGCACCTATGCAGCGAAGTTCACTTATGGCTAGGGATTACTACGTGCGACTCTGTACTAGTCTCGGGCTTAATCCTTAGTACTCGCATGTAGTTACGCATCTACCGTGCTCTAGTGCCAAGCACACACGGAGCGTATACTTCTTTCTTCCTTTTAATGCTAATGGTGTTCCGAGGAGATGGTTCAAGAACCGTACATAATGTTGATAAGGTGGAACCATCAGGGACCGGGGTTCATGGCTTCCAACTCAATATCGATCGACACACTACCCGAGTGTACCATTGATCCTCTAAGCTCGAGTTAACCTGTGTAGCCACCCAGAGTGCGACGTAGGCTGCACTCCAATTCACCCAGACTTACTATGTTCTCTATCATACCCCTGCTCTCCACTTAGTAGTGGTAAACCCGATGTCCCTCCACTTGATGCCATGATTCAATTCGAGCGGTGGAGACTACCGTCAGACTCGAATGACCATTTGACTTGGTTCCTTCCAGGTTGACCTATACATCGTACCTCTGATTATCCCGTCGAGTAATCGAACCCGGTCAACAGTCAAACTGGTGACCACCAGGCCTGGGTTTGGTACAATGTAAGTCACACCAAGGAACGCACCTCCCTTCAGGGGTGTGGATGGCCTGCAGGAGTGACACGCTAATGCAACGCCAGCCGGGTAACCAAGTACACCGTGGTTTTGGATCACTGTATACGGATCCTTACACATTGGTGCGCCAAAGCACCACGCAGCAGGTTAGTCCATCAGACGTGGTTCCTCAGGGTTTAGGACCGTTTTACCCTAAGCAGAAACACAGCTTAGTGTACCAGTGTCTGCTCACTGCTCTGTACACCGTGTTAGTTTCGTTCAGTCACAGACACTGTGCCTGGTGATGACCATGGTGAAGACGTCCCATGAACTGTCATCGCCAACAACTTAACATGATGAGGCGACCAACCTGATCATAGCTGCGAACTGATTTAGATTATATGGGATCAATCCACTCAGTCTTCAACTCAGTGGACTACCATATAACCATGGCTCTCTGTTCTTAAAAGAACACGTAACTATGTTACGCACCTATATGCATCTCATATAATAATAATAACTATCAATCTTTATTAGACCAAAACATAAAGTTTTACAAGCTTAGAACATATCAATCCTAACAGGGTGGGGTGGGGGGGGGGGTTGGTTGGTCGCGCCGAAGGCGCCCTCTTAGTGCTAATCGGCACGGACATGTCGAAAGCGGTCAGGTGTGTTGTTGCCACATACGACGATGGCGGTGGGTGTGTCTTGCCGCCAAAGGTGGCTCGCTGTATTGCTAACAGGTGTGTTGCCGTCGAAGGCGGGCCGCTACAGTACTGATAGGCACAGGCATGCACTAGTACATTAACAAGATAGCATGAAAGTAAACTCTCTTTCTCTCTTCTCACCGTGGCTTTAATAGGTTAGAAGTATCCATGGCCTAACGTGTATTAAGTAAAGCACACATGAGATTTTTAGGTGGAAACTCAAACGGGTAAAAACCACTCTCGGCAAGCCTGGTGAGATCCAACAACTCTCCTTCACTAGCCTACCCGCAACAACACCACCGTGGATTTAGGGGTTGAGTAAATTTATACGCATCGAGGGTATGTTCCTGGTCTTTGTATGAATTACTTTTTTGCTTTAGTGGATTTTGACGACACCCTGTGCCTGCCCGACGAGGTTTTTCCCTATGGGGTAACCTTGTAAAAAATTATCTCTTGTGCTTTAGTTTAATATCTGATTGGTTTAGCTTAGTATACTTTAACCCATTTGATTGAGAGAGATTGTGTGTGTGTGTGTGTGTGTTTGAGAGAGAGAGAGAGAGAGAGAGAGAGAGAGAGAGAGAGAGAGAGAGAGAGAGAGAGAGAGAGAGAGATGGTTTGTATTGCTAGTGACCATCAAGTGGGTGATTATTTGTTGCTTTGTGTTATGGTTGTGACCTAAACGAGTATAGGTCCACCTTCAATCTTGTCACAAGCCTTCGCTAGTGATCCCGTTCATTGTTATGCGCCATGTGGAAACCCTTTGTTAATTTGTGAGGTTTCATTTAAATCGAAAAGGGTACAAATTGTTTCATGCTCAATTGGTATCGAAGCTCTGTGCTCTTGATTTGACTTTTTACCCATTTGTTGTCTAGGTTTTTCATGTTGTTGGTTTTTGTGCCTAGTATTGTATATATGTAGCTTTTTATTTGTGATGTGTCATTGTATATCTATAGTATTTGTTTGCTGGCTTGTTCCAGTCAACTTGCCTGAATGGATTCTCAGAAAGAGCAAGGCCAATGTGAGGAGCTTGCATTGAAGCTCCGACATATAATTATGAGTTCTCGACCTCTTCTAGATTTGGAGTTGGAACCGCAGTTGAGAGGATGATTGAGGAGCAGCAGCAAGTCGGTGATGGTGCGGCTGCCTTTGGGATTTCTATTTATGATGCGGTCCCTTCCTCGGGTGATGGGGTTTCGCAGGTTGGGCGCCTGGTGGGTGGAGGTTTCTCTCGGGCCATCGGGTCAGGTTTCTCTTCTTGCCCATCGAGTATGCGCCTCAGTGCTCGACTGGCGAATCAGGGGTCAGCCTCAATTGAGGCTAGGGCTTCGCTTCGAGCTAGATCTAGAGCCCTTGAGTCTGACGTTCACCCCCGACCACCTAAGCCTCGCTCGGCATGCGCAGGTGTTCTGACCAACACATACCGCTCGACTTCCATTGAGGGTACTCAACATTCGGGACATGAGAAAGCGATCCCCCTCCTTCAGAACCTTCAAGATCAATTGTCTAACTTTGATGGAGAGGAGCAGAGCCTACCGCTTAGCATGCTGGAGGATAACACCATTCTTGATCTAGTTTCGGCTGTCGGCTTCTCTATTAAAGGGAGAGATTTCGGGTCTTTCGTAGCCCAGATTCGTGAATTGGAGAGATTGAGGGATTCATAGTCTTAGGACTTAGATGTCGTTTGTTTTTCTTGTGTAACTCCTGGGCTATTTGTGTTAGCTGTGTTGGCTAGGGTTCCACCTCGAGTGTTGGTGCCTCTTAGACATTACTTGTACTTTCGTTTTTTCTTAATTAACTGGTAGGGATCTAGGCCGACCCCCCCCCCCCCCCCCCCCCCTCATTTCACCGAGAGGGATTCTCAAAAAAAAAAAAAAGACTTTGTTCTTCAACGACCAAGACTATCCGTATTGGAAGGCAGAGTATAGGCCTTTTTGAGGTTATTAGATGTAGTGTGTTAGTAATATATTAGTCCTACCTCGGTTGTGGTAACATAATGGTGTGCGTTCTCTCTCTATATAAGGAGAGGTAGTCTTATGTAATGCAATTGTGATCAATGAGATAATACAAGGAGATTTTCTCCCCAATCCTATTCTCTCTCCCCCTCTCTTCGTAACATGGTATCAGAGCCAACCCTCTTGGCCTAGGGTTCGATGCTCTCCTCTCCGGCCTCGGCCTCCTCGGTCGTCGTCGATGACATCGAGGAGGTCGGGAAAAATAAAAATTGTTTTTTCCCGTCTCTCTCTCTCTCCTGACTATCGGATCGATGTAGTCGATCTGATACGAACACCGGTGCTCTGCCATCGCCGACGTCCCGAGCCCTACGCTCTGACCCATTGCGTATCCCTGCGCCCCGGTCACCGTCGGCCCTCGCCGTCGCTGAGACCCATTGCGTATCCCTGCGCCCCGGTCACCGTCGGCCCTCGCCGTCGCTGATACCCGTCGGCCTGCCGCCAGGCCCTGCATTCGGATACCGGCCCGCGGCCCGGCCCTGCATCCGGACACTGGCTCCACACTGCACCGCCCCAACGGTGGAGATCACCACATCGACTTGCTTGATTGCCTTCACCAAGCTCTGCTCTTCTCTCCGGCCATGGCTTGATCGGATCCGGCTCGGCCGACCTCCTCCCTAGATGGATCCTGCCGCCCGGCCCTGCATCCGGACCCTGATCGTCTCTTGATCAGCTCCGATCTTCTCTCACGACCGAACTTCTCTCTCTCGTTTCCGATCTTCTTTCCTTTCTCTCCTCCATTCTCTCTCTCTTTCCATTCTCTCTCTCTTTTGGATCCGATGCTTTAGTGCTGGTATGATCGCACCCGTTGATGGGATCCGGTGCTTTAGTGCTGAAGTTCTGATGGGATCCGATGCTTTAGTGCTGGTATGATCGCACCCATTGATGGGATTCGGTGCTTTTGATGGGATCCGATGCTTTAGTGCTGGTAGAATCGCACCCGTTCATGGGATTCGGTGCTTTAGTGCTGCCGTCCATGCATCCCGATCCGACCAAGCATGGCCCTTGCACCCGATCACAGCCGTCCATGCGGGCTGGGTCCGGTGCGAGTCAGATCCGAAGTCGAAGGGCATGCGTGTCGGGCAAGGGGAGCTCATGTTGCTTGACCCACGTGCTGTGCTCCCTTGCTTCCTAATCATCTACCAGGCCCTTTGTGCCGCCCGGATCCTGTGCTCATAGCCCTTGCACTCCATCCGGCCCTCGTGCACTTTGCCCCGTTACGCTTTCTCTGCGACCCTGCGCTCGAGCTGCCGCTCCACCTCTTGCACAGTAGCACGGGGGGGGGGGGGGGGGGGGGAGGGGGGGGGGGGGGTCAGATCTGGCGCTCCGGGCCATCCCCTCGCTGCTTGCACTCTCCTTGCGCCTTGCACTCTGTCAGTCAGCCCCCTGCGCCTTGCGCTTTGTCAGCCCGCCTTGCACCCTTTGCCCTTGCTCTTTGCCGATTCGGCTGCCCCATCTCCCCGCTCTGTGCCCTTACGCCTTGGTATTTTTGCGCTCTGCGCCTTACCTATCCGCCTTGCACCTTTTTAGCTCACCTCTCGTTCCGGTCACACTTGTCTTATGCCGTCTTTTGATCCTCTCTAGTTCCGGTCACACTTGTTTTGTGCCGGCTTTTGGATCTTTTCTCGTTCCGGTCACACTTGTCTTGTGCCGGCTTTTAGATCCTCTTTAGTTCCGGTCACACTTGTTTTGTGCCGGCTTTTGGATCCTTTCTTGTTCCGATCACACTTGTCTTGTGCTGGCTTTTAGATCCTCTTTAGTTTTGGTCACACTTGTTTTGTGCCGGCGTTTGGATCCTTTCTCGTTCCGGTCACACTTGTCTTGTGCCGGCTTTTGATCCTCTATAATTCCGATCATACTTGTTTTGTGTCGGCTTTTGGATCCTTTCTTGTTCCGGTCACACTTACTTGTGCTGGCTTTTGGATCCACTCTCGTTCCGGTCATTCTTGTGCCGGCTTTCGGATCCTCTTCCTTTCTTTGGTCTTGTGACCCTATCAGAGCTACGACTCTTTATCTTCTCCTTTTTTCTTTGTCTGTGATGATTGAGATCTTCTAAGAGGTGTCAAGTACTTGCTTCGGTCGGGTGCTTGCCTCTTATGCGGTCTCACGCATTCACATCTTTTCTTAGCCGCTTTCTCTCCTTTCGGCCTCCGTTATTGCCGGCTTCCATCACCGTCGGCTTCCTCCGCTCCGATCCTTAGTGATCATTGCCAATTCTCCCGGTTGACCTGTTTACAGGTTGGCCGGGTTCCCCCGGTTATCCTGCTTGCAGGTCAATCGGGTTTCCAGGACGCCTTGCTTGCAGGTCGCCTTGCCACTATCTTTACTTTTCAGCATAAAAAAGGGTTATTTGATGTAATTTTTTTTTCTTTTTTCTTTCTTTCTCTTTCCTTTTATTAAGCAAACTGATGTCGGTTTCTACCCTACATCAGTTTGACGGGGGGTATTAGATGTAGTGTGTTAGTAATATATTAGTCCCACCTCGGTTGTGGTAACATAATGGTATGCGTTCTCTCTCTATATAAGGAGAGGTAGTCTTATGTAATGCAATTGTGATCAATGAGATAATACAAGGAGATTTTCTCCCAAATCCTATTCTCTCTCCCCCTCTCTTCGTAACAGAGGTGTCTTATTAAAACATTCTGGATGGCAGTTGAGAATAGTTGGAATGCTCCTACAATGATGATCGACACCACAGCTACTGCATCTAAGGTTTCGAAGCCCAAGACATATTGGGACAAGGCTGAACAAGAGACTTCCAGCATAAACCAGAAAGAATTGAATAAGTCGGGATCTCGATTGATGAGTTCAGGAGGATCTCCACAGTTGCTATTGTAAAGGAGGCATGAGATATTTTAGAAACAACCCATGAAGGCACCAAGAGGATTCGTTTCGCAAACTTGTAGGAGCTTACTACATGATTTGAGACCATCGGAATGGACGAGTCTCAAACTTCTGATGAGTTCTATGCTTAGCTCATTGACATAGTCAACTCTAGTTTTGCGTTGGGAGAGAAGATTCCAAACTCATGAATCATCAAAAAGATTTTGAGATCTCTTCTGGAACAATTCGAGATTATGTGTGCTGCCGGGCCAATAATGCGCTGTGCACAACAGCCGTCCGATTCGAAATGATCAAACGGGCAGAAACCGCTTCCGCTCCCGCACAGTAAACCGCTCCTGCACCGTAATAGTGAACCGTTGGATTTTAATCAGATTTTCGATCGAGCGGCCTAAAAAATTTTTGTTGTTACTGTAGCGGCTACAGTAACAGCGAAAAGTATTTCGGGCCGTTCGATTCCGTTGTATTGATGGCAATCGAGTGGCCCTAAACACTTTTCGCTGTTACTGTAGCCGCTACAGTAACATCGAAAAATTTTTAGGCCGCTCGATCGAAAATCCAACGGTTTCTGCCCGTTTACGGTGCTGTGCGGGAGCGGTTTATTGTGCGGTGCAGGTTTGCAGTGCGGTGCGGTGCGGGAGCGGTTCCAGCCCGTTTGATCATTTCGAATCGAACGGCCGTTGCGCATAGCGCATTATCGGCCCGGCAGCGCACATCGCAACCAATCATCCCTATATATATATATATATATATAGAATACGGGGTATGAGCTGACAGCCCATTTGGGCATTTGGGCTGTCAGCTCACAGCCCTCCGATCGTAATCAAAGACTGTCCGATTAAAAGTAAAATAAAAACACCGAACCCAACCATTTGGGCTGTCTCTCTCTCCTTCGCTGAAGCCCGACCTCCGACCCTGACCCCTGCGTCGACGGTCCCCTCCGACCCCGGTCCCCTCCAGTGCCCGCCTCCGGCCCGGCCCCCTCCGACCCCGGTCCTGCGCCCCCTCCGACCCCGGTCCTGTAGTCCGGCGCTGCACTCAGCCCCCACCGGCAGACCGCCCACCCCCTCCCTCTCCCTATCTCGCGCTGAAGCCCGACCACCGGTGCCGGTCACGCCCGCCGAAAAGGGGCGAGTGCGATTCACTATTTGGGGTGGCCGACCGGAGTGTGATCAAGACTGGCGGAGGGGAAGGAGATGGGCTGAGTGCAGCGCCCCTTTCCGGCGGGCATGACTGCGCCGGTGGTCGGGCCTCAGTGCGAGTGCCGGTGGGGGCTGAGTGCAGCGCCGGTGGGGGCTGAGTGCAGCACCGGAGATGGGCGCCGGACCGCAGGACCGGGGTCGGAGGGGGCGCAGGACCGGGGTCAGAGGGGGCTCGGACGGCGCGCAGGACCGGGGTCGGAGGGGGCCGGGCCGGAGGCGGGCACTGGAGGGGACCGAGGTCGGAGGGGACCGTCGGCGCAGGGGTCAGGGTCGGGGGTCGGGCTTCAGCGAAGGAGAGAGAGACAACCCAAATGGTTGGGTTCAGTGTTTTTATTTTACTTTTAATCGAACGGTCGTTGATAACGATCGGAGGGCTGTGAGCTGACAGCCCAAATGCCCAAATAGGCTGTCAGCTCATACCCCGTATTCTATATATATATATATATATATATATATATATATATATATATATATATATATATATATATATATATATATATATATATATATATATATATATATATATATATATAGAGCCGTGTTACGTTGGGCTGTGCGCTGCCCCGGCCGGATAATGCGCTGCGGGTTTTGTGGCCGTCCGATCGCACGGATCGGCTGCAAACCCGTGGGAATTCCTCTGACCGTCTGATCCGGTGCAGCGCACCCCCTCCCGGCCGTCCGATCGCATGGATCGGCTGAAAACCCGCGCGATTTCCTCGCCCGTATGATCCCGTGCAGCGCATCCCCGCCCGGCCGTCTGATTCCGTGCAGCGCACCCCCGCCCGGCCGTCCGATCGTCGGTTCGATTCCCGGCCGTTTGATCGATTGGAATCGAACGATCAAAAATTATTTTCGCTGTTACTGTAGCGGCTACAGTAACAGCGAAAACAATTTTCGACCGTTCGATTCCAATTGATCAAACGCACAGCATATTTGTTATTTCCGACCGTTTGATCGATTGGAATCGAACGGCTGAAAATTGTTTTCGCTGTTACTGTAGCCGCTACAGTAACATCGAAAATGATTTCGGTCGTTCGATTCCCATTGATCAAACGGCCGGGAATCGAACAAACCATCGAGTGTGTTGTATCCACGGAATCAGACGGTGGCCAGGGTTCGCAGCGGTTCGAAGGGGGCTCCGGCTTTTATTCACGCGATCGGACGGCCAGGAGGGGGTGCGCTGCACCGGATCAGACGGTTAGAAGAATTCCCGCGGGTTTGCAGCCGATTCGTGCGATCGGACGGCCACAAAACCCGCAGCGCATTATCCGGCCGGGGCAGCGCACAGCGCAATGTAACACGGCTATATATATATATATCTATATATATATATATATATATATATATATATATATATATATATATATCTATATATATATATATATATATATATATATATATATATATATATATATATATATATAGAGAGAGAGAGAGAGAGAGAGAGGAATGTTATAGTGAGCTATGAGCTACGAAAGGAGAAAATGAGCTACGATCATTTTGACCACCCTAGAAGATATATATCTATATATATATATATATATATATATATATATCTATATATATATATATATATATATATATATATATATATATATATATATATATATATATATATATATATATATATATATATATATATATATATATATATATATATATATATATATATATATATATATATATATATATAGAGGAATGGGATGCTGCCTATCAAAGCAGCGTTTTTGCTGCTTTGAGACATTGTTTGACCATCCTAGAAGTTTTGGAATTTGATGAAATTTGGTGAGGGTGTTGTCTAGGGTAAGATGATCATCCTCACAAATTTTCATCAAATTCCAAAACTTCTAAGAGGGTCAAATAGTCGAAGCAAAATGCTGCAGATTTTAACGACGACTGCAGACGACTGATTTTGCTTCGACCATTTGAACCCCCTAGAAGTTTTGGAATTTGATGAAAATTTGTGAGGATGATCATCTTACCCTAGAAAACACCCTCACCAAATTTCATCAAATTCCAAAACTTCTAGGATGGTCAAACAATGTCTCAAAGCAGCAAAAAATGCTGCTTTGATAGGCAGCATCCCATTCCTCATATATATATATATATATATATATATATATATATATATATATAGAGAGAGAGAGAGAGAGAGAGAGAGAGAGAGAGAGAGAGAGAGAGAGGAATGTTACAGTGAGCTATGAGCTACGAAAGGAGAAAATGAGCTACGATCATTTTGACCACCCTAGAAGTTTTCGAATTTCGTAATAATTGGTAGGTGTGTTGTCTATGATAACATGATCATCATCACCAATTTTCAAAAAATTCCAAAACTTCTAGGGTCATCAAATGATAGAAGCTGTGTGTACCCTAGGGAACTTACCTACCGGGAGGCGCGACTTCGTCACGGGCCGGCCATGCGCGTAGTCGAGAAAAAGAGGAAGTTACCTACCGGAGGCCGTAACTTCATCGCGGGTAGGTCGCGCGTCAAAATGGAGGCAGGGAGATTCCAACTCCCCCCCCCCCCCCCCGGGGTGGTCGGCTACGCAACAGTGCCCCCCCTGGGGATGTCGGCCACGCAACAGTGGCCCCACCCCCCCCCAGGGGGGTCGACCGCGCAATAGTGCCCCCCCCCCCCCCCTGGGGAGGTCGGCCGCACAACAGTGGCCCCCCCCAGGGGGGTCGGCCGCGCAACAGTGCCCCCCCCCAGGGTCAGTCGACCATGCAACAAGGGAGAGGGGGGAATTCAACCCCCTTCCCAGGGTCGGTCAGCCATGCAACAAAGAGGAGGGGGGAGTCCAGCCCCCCCCCCTATGGGTCGGCTGCGCAATATCTAGAGATGGGGGAGTCAACTCCCCCCCCCCATGGGTTGGTCACGCATCAAGAAGAAGAGAGGGGCGCACAGCGGTTACGGGGTGCTGACTATGCTCCCGAGATTTCCAGCCGAAATTACCGGGAGACGACTGCACGCCACGTCCCACTACCTCGGCGGTTGAGTACTTTGCGGAGACATGTTGTCTACCCGTCCCACGCGGAGCGCTCCAACCGTCGCCCCACCACTATAAAAGGGGACCTACCCCTTCAGCAGAAAGGGCCAAATGCTGGAGGAGGTGCTGCCCATTTCTTCCCGGAATTTGCAGAGCTAGAGAGTCTGAGTTTACGGAAGTCGGTAACTAAGCTGTGATTACGGAGGTCGGTAACTAAGCTGAAGTTGCAGCGGCCGATCGGTATCTTAACCAAGACTGCAGAGGTCGGTAGCTTGAGCGAAACTGTAGAGGTCGGTATCTTGGGTGACCGGTTCTCAGGGTGTAATTGGGGTTAAGGTGAGAGATTGTAACTGTTACAGTTGTTTTAGTGCATTCTCGGCCCACCCGTGGTTTTTTTCCCCTTCGACGTTGAGAAGGGGTTTTTCCCCGTAATTCCCGATCTTTGTCATTTTATTGGCTTGTTAGATTGTGCTTGCCACCCAAACCGCCTGGTTCAAGTAAAAACCCCCCATAATTTTGGCACCGTCTGTGGGATCAGTCTTCGAGACTTCCTACTAGGGATTTTGACTGTCGACCCGTGGGTGTCAACAGTCTGAGTCTACCTGCAGCCTGCCTGAGTTTACTGACCGATCGACCCGTGGGCGTCGATCGATCGGTAAATTTAGAAGTCACCGCCACGACCACACGGTTGAAGAACGATGGCCGGTGGACCGTATCGTACCCGCTCGATGTCGCAGCTCCCATTCGAAACTGCACCATTTGGCGATGCTAATGATGCCGGACATCTTGTGCCACCACCAACGAACACGGAGCGCATAGCCCCACTGGTGAACCCCATACTGGGGGTCGGGTAGTCCAGTCAAGCTCCGGTAGTAACCCTGGCTCATCTAGCAGAAGGACTATCGGAAGCCTTTCTGGCTACCATGATGATGACCCAACAAACTCTCGCCGCCCAGCTCCAGACGATGCAACGCAACTATGAAGAGCTGCGCGACTTCGTGCGGGCCGCACTGGCTGGTGGTCTACTAAACCAGGGCATGTTGGCCCAAGCGGAACAAAGCCTTCCTACTCAAGTTGCCCCACCAGGGAAAGTGCAGCCGCAACCGATGCCTCAGGTGAAGGTCAGGGCGAAGCGCTCGGTGGAGGTCCAAAGTGCGAATCCCGACGGGCGAGACTCGAGTAGCCCGAAACCTGCGGAAAGAAACAAGCACGCTTGGGTGGCGTCAGCACACTCGGATGTCTGGTCCTGGCTCGGGGCACACCTTCGACAGCCGCCCGCCTCCAAGCACCACTCGAAGACGGATTCGACACAACCTCACCGCCCGAAGCGAGAAAATAAGCATCATCGTCAACCGAGTGACAGTCATCACACTCGGATGACATCGGCTAGTCGGGCAGCCAGCTCGCACTGCTAATCGGAGAAGCATACATGATCGTATTCGGGTACATGCATCAGAGTGACTCGGAAATCAAGAAAGAATCCAGCGAGACCCACCGGGGGTCCGAGCTCCTGATCGGTTGGAGGAAGTCATCATCCGAGGAGCCGCACGGTCGCCGCTCATCGAGAAGCTACTTAGGGAGCCAATCCCCCGGGGTTGGAATCCTCCACACCTCCCCAAGTTTGACGGATCGAAGGACCCGGTAGAGCACGTGCTTGCTTTTCGGAATGCTCTGGTCCCCCATGAGGATGATCATATCCTCTACTGGACCTTCGCCAACATCTTGTCAGGAACCTGTTAGAATTGGTGAGGTCTACAGCTCGTAAAACCTATAGTTTAGCTATATATGGTTGATAGTATAAGATTGCATCTAGGTACGTACCTTAGTACGTGTTCTGATTACAGAACAGAGAGCCATGGCTACATGGTAATCCTCTTGAGTGGGAGACTCAAGGGACTGGTCCTATGTAATCTAAATACATTCGCAGCTCTGATTAGGGTTGGTCGCCCTATCAGGTTAAGCTGTTGGGATGACAGAGCGTGGGTGTCTCCACCACGGTCATTACCAGGCACAGTGTCTGTGGCCGAACGGAACCAACACGGTGCACAGATAGGTGAGCAGACACCGGTGCACTAAACCGTGTTTCTGCTTAGGGTAAAACGGTCCTAAACCCTGAGGAACCATGTCTGGTGGACTAACCAGTTGTGTGGTGCTTTGGCTCATCAATGTGTGAGGATCCGGATGCAGTGATCCAAAACCACGGTGTATTGGGCTACCCAGCTGGCGTTGCATCAGCATGTCACTCCTGCAGGCTATCCACACCCCTAACGGGAGGTGCGTTCCTTGGTCTGACCTACATCGTATTAAACCCTGGCCAGGTGGTCATCAGTTCGACTGGTGACGGATCCGGTTACTCGGCAGAGTTATCGGAGGTACGATGTACGTGGTCAACCTGGAAGGAACTGAGTCATATGAGCACTCGAGTCTGACGGTATTCTCCACCGCTCGAGTTGCATCATGGCACTAGTGGAGGGACAACGAGTTTACCATACTAAGCGGAGAGCAGGGGTATGAGGGAGAACATAGTAAGTCCGGGGGAATTGGAGTGCAGCCTGCGTCGCACTCTGGGTGGCTACGCAGGTTAACTCGGACTCAGAGGATCGATGGTACACTCAGGTAGTGTGTCGATCGAGTCTGAGTTGGAAGCCATGAACCCTGGTCCCTGAAGGTTCCACCTTATCAACATTATGTATGTGTCACGCCCCAAAAATCTGAAGACCAATCCCTGGGGTGTGAGGTGAGAAAAGAAGAGGGATTTTGGGTCTGGTTACTTAACTATACCAATTTGGGTTCTCACAGGGCTTCTACGCTCTCTAATATGAAAAACAAGAAGGAGAGAGAAACAAGAGGGGAATCTTTTAAATTTGATTTTTTGAAAAACATTTTTATTAAAAAGCAAAGAAAGAGAAATTATCAACAGAAAGAAGATATTATCTAGTCAAGCTCAACCTTCAAAAGTCATATCCTCCAGTATGAGTGATATGTCGGTGCCACTACATACTGACAGGAATCTATCTGAGGGAGCACGAGGCTCAAGCCTCCTACGGCTAGCCAAGTGGTCTCATCCATGCCCTAACACTCAAGTGCACCAGTCTAGAGTTCCTATCTACAGGTTTAATCAATTTAGTCATTTATATGCATTTATATTTTCATCATGATCTATCCTAGGCTTGGGGCCTTGAGGAGAGGCCTACCCAAAAGAATTCAGCTGGAACCATTGCAACTACAACCATAGAATACTAACTAACTAATAAGAACTCTTATTCCAATACAATTACAATGTCTAAAGAGAAAAGATGACAAAACGGATGTACTAAGCAGAAAGGGTAAGCTGCTACTCCAACTCCACCTCTGGACTCCTATTGCTACTCCTGAGCCTCCGTACCTGCAACTGAGCCTACTCGTGGGAAAGAGTAGCCCCCAATAAGAAATTGGGAGATTAGCCAAATTAATGGCTAGTGACATCCTAATAGTCTATAATAATATGAGACGACCAATCGTAATAAATTAAGATAAGATCTATCAGTTCTATTAGAATCTAAGTTTGCATAATGAAATCTAAACCTATCAGTAGTCTATATTCACATGCAATTCCTACTGTCACTAGGTTATCTAACATGAAGTCAATTCAATGTTCTACAGCATTAAAGAACAAATTAAATAATACGTTCAAATAAAGTCACGAAGTCATCATATAAATAGTCACACAATTCTAATTTCATATATAGATAAAACACACACACTAACAAAATGTGAACCCCGGATATTTTGTTCATCCTGCCCCCGGTCGGGCATTACTATAGGGCCTTTTATTTCGATGTAGAGGGCCAACTCTCTCGCCGTGCATCCACCAACACCATGCACTAGTCACCTAGATGATCATAAGGGGTTTCTCGTCTTTCACGGTGGAGCTCTACCACCCAACTTGCTTTACTATGGGGACTTCAACTCCCCGGGACAGGGCTGCTAGGCCAATCCCTACTCGAGGGCACCTCCTATTGGCTTTACCACAACCCTTGCCCGTGACCCCTAACCTACTTAACTTCGGCTGTACGCGCAGGGTGGTTCACGGCCCTTGCGCGCACGGGGTCCCTACCCTCTAATCAGGTAGATTCACACATAATATCTTTCAACATATTTACTGAAGCTACAAAAGGTATATTTAATGCTTAACAATTTCCAACAATTTACCCCTGGTCTCGTACTGCTCTCGCAACCCATGCAACATAATAAATCAATAAAGTAAAACACTCATCCCAGTGAC
The DNA here is from genome assembly GCA_947650365.1 of Chamaelirium japonicum. NCBI lineage: Eukaryota > Viridiplantae > Streptophyta > Magnoliopsida > Liliales > Melanthiaceae > Chamaelirium > Chamaelirium japonicum. The sequence continues at coordinate 7,883,056 of OX393552.1, forward strand.
CCGTGTGCTAGGGTTGCCATACTCCTCTCAGGAGGGTGGGTCCCGATAATTATTAGTTATTCAATTTAATGATTAATTTAAGGGAATCCTACTTACGGTGTCCATACAATCAAAAGCAATCATTATCATTATTATTATTAATATTTTAAGCATGCGTCGCCGGACTCGCGACTCCGCATGCAAGGCGGGGTCCACTTGACCACATGCGACGATGCCCGGCGGGGCCCGCATGCAGTGTCATGGATACCTGCCCTTAGTCATTCTCATTTCCCACTATTAAAGACCACGCAAGGGTAGTAGATGTCACCTGGTTGTTGATCGCACACGACTCCGGTTAGTCGCCTCTGATCCGCCTCCGTTGGATCACTACAATCATAGTCTGATAATAACCACAGCTCCGCATCACACTCTATCGATTAAAACAAAGGAATCTACGATAAGGGTTCTATGCCAATGATAGTCGGGCACCCTCGATAGGGGACCAACATTGAGTCGACAGCACGCAAAACTGTGCGACTGAAGAAGTCGAACCTAAACAATATTAGGCCAATCAAGTAAACAGAAGCTAAACCTACTCATCGAATCGAGCTCGAAGAACCCTTTCCGATGGTTCCAGTTTCACTGGAATCTGACTTCGGTCGGATGGTTTCGGGTCAAACCATGTAGAACCAGTGAAACCGATCGCATGGTTGGTTTACTAGGGTAGAAGAGGTTCTAGGGTTATAATCTGGGTTTAATAGGTAGGGCTCAATGTTCTGAGCACAATGCCGCTGGTTTTGTCCGAATCCGAGTTCGGACGATAAAACGGCGGTCAAACCACGGTACCGCGATAATATCGGGTCAAAGGATAAAACAGGGTATTAAATAGTACAATTACTATAATAAACTATGGCCAACAGGTAGGAATTTCCGAGCCGGTCGAAATGGCGCTGGTTTCGTCCAATTCCGAGTTCGGACAGAGAAATGGCAGTCGAACCAAAATTCCCTGGTTCACGGGTCTGGTTCAGGTGAACCAGACCGGTTCACTGTTGGGCCGGGTCTGCAGTGGTTAGGTCGGGTCGGGTCGGGTCTGCAGTGGGAAGTCGGGTCGGGTTCAGGGTTTAATTAAAACATAGGAAATTACACATATGCCCCCCCCCCAACTCCTTCTTCTCCACGATGACATGCAGGCGGGCTGGTTCGCGTGCGCCGGCGGCCGACGGGAGGGGCGGCCTGGAGCGCCGGCGAGTGCTCGGCCGGCCTCTCCCGCACCACCCCCACGGAGGAGGCGTGGTGGGAGGCGGCCGGAGCGGCCGTCGGACTCCGAGAGGTCGGCCGGAGAGGGGCTCGCGCGGGTTTGGGCCGGCGTTGGAGGTGCTCGGCTGCACCGACGGCCTCCGGGGAGGGGCTCGGGTGCGGCGCCAGCAGCTGGTGACTGCGCAGGTCGGCGGCAAAGGAGGAGAGGGTGAGGTCAGGTTGGAGGTTCGGCTGCGCGTCGCCGTAGGTGGCCGGGTTCGGTTTGTTCGGACGGAAGAGAGGAGGTGGGAAGGGGGGAGGGCTGACCTGGGTGGTTCGCCGGAGTCGGGGGAGTTACTCGGAGGGGGCTGCGGCTGCTCCTCTCTCTTCTCCTTTGGTCTCTATCTTCTTCTCTCCCTCCTTTCTCTCTCTAGTTCTCTCCCTCTCTAGTTCGATCTCTCTCTCTACGTCCTTCTCTCTCTCTCCCGTTCTCTCTCTATTCATAGAAAAGGGGGAGGCTGTGATAAGAAGGGACGGGATAGGGTTGGTTAAGGAGATAAAGATAAGAAAGATTGGGATAAGGGCTAAAAGATATGGATTTGTCATCCCGAAATCTTACCCGATAATTACCATCCGAATTTCGGATTCTAAATAAATGGGGAGGGAGGTCAAGAGACCTAAATTATGCTAGGAGACCGGGAGGTAGGCTCTAGGGCTGGTCGGGCTCGGTCCCGAGCCCTGAACCGGGCTCGGTTGGAATCCGGGTGCGATTCGTCCATCAACCAGGCTGAAAAGAATAATCAGTCGTAACTATCAAATCGGAAGTCAGAATAGGGCCCGAGAGGATTCGTTGGAAAGGTCTCGTCAACGCGAACGCGTTAGCGCTTGGTACATAATTTTCTGACCTCTGGATCTCTCGAAAAGAAGGAAAGACTCCAAAACTTAAAATAGTAATAACTATTCACCCGGGTGTCGGATCGACCCTAACTCAGGCTCATTGGAAGGCTCTCTCAGAGACTCATCTAACGTATCCTGTTTTGTTACGATCCGGCACCCGATCTCTTGCAAGAAACAAAACAGTTACAACTATCGACTAATTATCATTTTTCTAGGGTTTACCTGCCAGGCTGCCGAAACTGGCTGCGCATACACATGATCGTTGCACAGAACGCACCATCGTGACATGCTCGAAGTTACGGAGAATGTGAACGTAAAACATCTCATAGGTTTACGATCCATTTATTGGGAAAAAGCCCAAAGAAAAAGTCTGGCTGCAAAAAGGCGAAACTAGCCATTGAGGGTTTCTATTATTCTCAAATCTAACACCACAGGTGTTACAACCTACACACCTTAAAAAAATTTTCGTCCCGAAAATTCAACTACAAAAACCATATATACGAGTCCACTCATCTCTACTACCAAAACAAGAACAATATAACAATGAAAAGTTAACTATAACAAGCGCGAACATCTTCACTAACACTGCCAATAAGAAAGTCAAGTCACTACATCAAATATTACTAAAAGAAAACCCTGACCCTCTACTACTCATAATCCTACTCTCTCTACTAACCTAAACATTATACGAATCGACTCTCATAATTATTAGAATAGAAATGAACTTCCCAATTCTCACATCGCGAATACGAGTTTTGGTTTCCATTTCACATTCTAAGCATTACGGATTAGACCAAAATCATGAGTTCTGATCATTAACCCTGCCTTGATAAGGGGCATCATATCCCCCTTATTAGTACTGCCGAGGGGTGTCCTCCTCGGTAGGGTAACTACCAAAACTCATAGATTCAGAAACTTAAAATGCACTCAATTGTCAGTACCGATATAAAAGGTATATCAATGTATACGAGCGCCCATACACCCATATATAATTTATACTTTTGGTATCGACTCTACAATCATAGCAATGTATACTACACATATGCGCCCATACACATATGCTTAAGTACACATTCAAGAATGATTTGACAAAAGAGATGCCTCAACTAGTACGCCTAACGTGTATCTAATACTAAACTAAAATCCTATAAGATTCCTATGAGACTAATACCTACACTAATCAAACTACCAATACTGCTCAAGGAACTAACGAACAAATGTCCGAAAATCTATTTCTCAAGTGGGTCCATACTAGATAGCTACCCTCTGACAATAGATAGCCATCTCATTGGCTCACTCCAAGACGAGGGGATCGATTCTAAACCAGAACTATTACGAGTTGGCTGAAGAAACTCCTTACTAGGAAACTAATGGCCAACTAATATCGACTGAGCAGATCGATACCAAGTACTAAATTCTACCCTAAACTAATCAACGAGATAGTTGACGAAAACCTCGCAACCATACAAAAAGAAGAATAAAGGACCCGAGACAAATAGAGACAACTTAGAAAAAGGACAACTGAGGAAACTAGCACAATCTTAACATTTTAAAAACTAAAGGCAATCACTCAAAAGAAACTGAAGCAAACGAAAGTTACTAAAATCAAATAATAATTAGAAACAAAGCGAGGTGAATCAGCAGAATAATGATCATTCTTAAGATTCCAACTGATAGGGTATTCCCAAATTTATAAACATAGGCAGTCCTCTTGACATCGCCGCTAACATCTTTCTAGTACTCAATTATCTCAATACCATCTTAACGTTACTGTCATCTAGCCAGTGCGCTCTCTCCCGCGAGTTCCAATAAGAACTGCGAAACCAACCGCCAAAGCCTCTGAAGAGTCATTGCGTAGCCACAGTATGTCCTCTACCGGACAATCATCATCCACCGCCAAAGTTCCCTAGGAACAGTGTGTACTCTTTCGCAAGAGTCACTATCAAGGTATCCCATAATCTACTAACCATGGGAAATTCAAACTATCACCTGAGATTTCTATCTCCTGGTGTACTTCTTGAAACCACTATCCCCAAGAGTCATCATCATTACTCATAGGATCCATTAAAAAAAAAACACACAAGCTCTACACCAAACTAATTATAAACCACGATACACCAGAGAGATCTAACAAAAAAACTAATTTAATTATTACACCTCTATCGAGAAATTGGACAATCCTAAAAACACCAACTAGGTCTCTAGTACCAATGGTCAACAAGAATCAAGGAAACCTAAAACACCAACTAAGTCTCTAGTACTAAGGGTTAACGAAGATCAAGGGATCCTAAACACCGACTAGGTCTCTAATACTAAAGGTCAACAAAGATCAAGGAATCATAAAACACTGACTAGGTTTCTAGCGCTTAGGGTCAACGAAAAACAACAAAACCAACAAAAAGAGTAACCTCACAACCATGCCAGATAAACCATCAAAGATATACATCCTTCCAGACATATTCAAATACATCCATTCCAAAACCAATCAACCAAATTACTAACTAGAGTTGACTATCCAGTCCTTGGTCAGCTCCTTACCACTAGAAAGTTCAAGAGAATCCATATTAGAAGACTCCCAACCTATACTCCGATATAGACTCAAACACTATACTTCTGTCTAGAGATCAAGAAATACCACCCTTGGTTAAGATGTTCCAAGTGGCTCCTTCTTAAGAACTATACCCGAGTTACAACGACTAACTCTAAACCTAAACATTATATCACATCAGAGTTCTAATACAATCATACGCATACGACATATAGATTGATTCACGATTCTCGATCAATCAAAAACTCAATCATAGACAGTTCTTAGTTACAGATCAATTCCTTAAACAAAACCAGTTCTCCAAGTATGATTAACCCTAGGTCCTTATCCTTAGAAATAATCGCTATACCACCACTAGCTACTATGAGAATTCTATCGACTCAATATCTATACAATCTCTAGAAAACATTCTAACACCACTAGAGTCTAAACTTTCCGAAGAAAGAATCGCAAGACACAAACCACATCCTAACAAAACCCCTAGGAACATATCCCTAAGCTCTGATACCAGCTGTCACGCCCCAGAAATATGAAGACCGATCCCTGGGGTGTGAGGTGAGAAAAGAAGAGGGATTTTGGGTCTGGTTACTTAACTATACCAATTTGGGTTCTCACAGGGCTTCTACGCTCTCTAATATGAAAAACAAGAAGGAGAGAGAAACAAGAGGGGAATCTTTTAAATTTGATTTTTCGAAAAACATTTTTATTAAAAAGCAAAGAAAGAGAAATTATCAACAGAAAGAAGATATTATCTAGTCAAGCTCAACCTTCAAAAGTCATATCCTCTCAGTATGAGTGATATGTCGGTGCCACTACATACTGACAGGAATCTATCTGAGGGAGCACGAGGCTCAAGCCTCCTACGGCTAGCCAAGTGGTCTCATCCATGCCCTAACACTCAGGTGCACCAGTCTAGAGTTCCTATCTACAGGGTTAATCAATTTAGTTATTTATATGCATTTATATTTTCATCATGATCTATCCTAGGCTTGGGGCCTTGAGGAGAGGCCTACCCAAAAGAATTCAGCTGGAACCATTGCAACTACAACCATAGAATACTAACTAACTAATAAGAACTCTTATTCCAATACAATTACAATGTCTAAAGAGAAAAGATGACAAAACGGATGTACTAAGCAGAAAGGGTAAGCTGCTACTCCAACTCCACCTCTGGACTCCTATTGCTACTCCTGAGCCTCCGGACCTGCAACTGAGCCTACTCGTGGGAAAGAGTAGCCCTCAATAGGAAATTGGGAGATTAGCCAAATTAATGGCTAGTGACATCCTAATAGTCTATAATAATATGAGACGACCAATCGTAATAAATTAAGATAAGATCTATCAGTTCTATTAGAATCTAAGTTTGCATAATGAAACCTAAACCTATCAGTAGTCTATATTCACATGCAATTCCTACTGTCACTAGGTTATCTAACATGAAGTCCATTCAATGTTCTACAGCATTAAAGAACAAATTAAATAATACGTTCAAATAAAGTCACGAAGTCATCATATAAATAGTCACACAATTCTAATTTCATATATAGATAAAACACACACACTAACAAAATGTGAACCCCGGATATTTTGTTCATCCTGCCCCCGGTCGGGCATTACTATAGGGCCTTTTATTTCGATGTAGAGGGCCAACTCTCTCGCCGTGCATCCACTAACACCATGCACTAGTCACTCAGATGATCATAAGGGGTTTCCCGTCTTTCACGGTGGAGCTCTACCGCCCAACTTGCTTTACTATGGGGACTTCAACTCCCCGGGACAGGGCTGCTAGGCCAATCCCTACTCGAGGGCACCTCCTATTGGCTTTACCACAACCCTTGCCCGTGACCCCTAACCTACTTAACTTCGGCTGTACGCGCAGGGTGGTTCACGGCCCTTGCGCGCACGGGGTCCCTACCCTCTAATCAGGTAGATTCACACATAACATCTTTCAACATATTTACTGAAGCTACAAAAGGTATATTTAATGCTTAACAATTTCCAACAATTTACCCCTGGTCTCGTACTGCTCTCGCAACCCATGCAACATAATTAATCAATAAAGTAAAACACTCATCCCAGTGACCCGTGTGCTAGGGTTGCCATACTCCTCTCAGGAGGGTGGGTCCCGATAATTATTAGTTATTCAATTTAATGATTAATTTAAGGGAATCCTACTTACGGTATCCATACAATCAAAAGCAATCATTATCATTATTATTATTAATATTTTAAGTATGCGTCGCCGGACTCGCGACTCCGCATGCAAGGCGGGGTCCACTTGACCACATGCGACGATGCCCGGCGGGGCCCGCATGCAGTGTCATGGACACCTGCCCTTAGTCATTCTCATTTCCCACTATTAAAGACCACGCAAGGGTAGTAGATGTCACCTGGTTGTTGATCGCACACGACTCCGGTTAGTCGCCTCTGATCCGCCTCCGTTGGATCTCCACAATCATAGTCTAATAATAACCACAGCTCCGCATCACACTCTATCGATTAAAACAAAAGAATCTACGATAAGGGTTCTATGCCAATGATAGTCGGGCACCCTCGATAGGGGACCAACATTGAGTCGACTGCACGTAAAACTGTGCGACTGAAGAAGTCAAACCTAAACAATATTAGGCCAATCGTGTAAACAGAAGCTAAACCTACTCATCGAATCGAGCTCGAAGAACCCTTTCCGATGGTTCCAGTTTCACTGGAATCCGACTTCGGTCGGATGGTTTCGGGTCAAACCACGTAGAACCAGTGAAACCGATCGCATGGTTGGTTCACTAGGGTAGAAGAGGTTCTATGGTTATAATCTAGGTTTAATAGGTAGGGCTCAATGTTCTGAGCACAATGCCGCTGGTTTTGTCCGAATCCGAGTTCGGACGATGAAACGGCGGTCAAACCACGGTACCGCGATAATATTGGGTCAAAGGATAAAATAGGGTATTAAACAGTACAATTACTATGATAAACTATGGCCAACAGGTAGGAATTTCCGAGCCGGTCGAAATGGCGCTGGTTTCATCCAATTCTGAGTTCGGACGGAGAAATGGCAGTCGAACCAAAATTCCCTGGTTCACGGGTCTGGTTCAGGTGAACCAGACCGGTTCACTGTTGGGCCGGGTCTGCAGTGGTTAGGTCGGGTCGGGTCGGGTCTGCAGTGGGAAGTCGGGTCGGGTTCAGGGTTTAATTAAAACATAGGAAATTACACATATGCCCCCCCCCCCAACTTCTTCTCCACGATGACATGTAGGCGGGCTGGTTCGCGCGCGCCGGCGGCCGACGGGAGGGGCGGCCTGGAGCGCCGGCGAGTGCTCGGCCGGCCTCTCCCGCACCACCCCCACGGAGGAGGCGCGGTGGGAGGCGGCCGGAGCGACCGTCGGACTCCGAGAGGTCGGCCGGAGAGGGGCTCGCGCGGGTTTGGGCCGGCGTTGGAGGTGCTCGGCTGCACCGACGGCCTCCGGGGAGGGGCTCGGGTGCGGCGCCAGCAGCCGGTGACTGCGTAGGTCGGCGGCAAAGGAGGAGAGGGTGAGGTCGGGTTGGAGGTTCGGCTGCGCGTCGCCGTAGGTGGCCGGGTTCGGTTTGTTCGGACGGAAGAGAGGAGGTGGGAAGGGGGGAGGGCTGACCTGGGTGGTTCGCCGGAGTCGGGGGAGTTACTCGGAGGGGGCTGCGGCTGCTCCTCTCTCTTCTCCTTTGGTCTCTATCTTCTTCTCTCCCTCCTTTCTCTCCCTAGTTCTCTCCCTCTCTAGTTCGATCTCTCTCTCTACGTCCTTCTCTCTCTCTCCCATTCTCTCTCTATTTATAGAAAAGAGGGAGGCTGTGATAAGAAGGGACGGGATAGGGTTGGTTAAGGGGATAAAGATAAGAAAGATTGGGATAAGGGCTAAAAGATATGGATTTGTCATCCCGAAATCTTACCCGATAATTACCATCCGAATTTTGGATTCTAAATAAATGGGGAGGGAGGTCAAGAGACCTAAATTATGCTAGGAGACCGGGAGGTAGGTTCTAGGGCTGGTCGGGCTCGGTCCCGAGCCCTGAACCGGGCACGGTTGGAATCCGGGTGCGATTCGTCCATCAACCAGACTGAAAAGAATAATCAGTCGCAACTATCAAACCGAAAGTCGGAATAGGGCCCGAGAGGATTCGTTGGAAAGGTCTCATCAACGCGAACGTGTTAGCGCTTGGTACATAATTTTTTGACCTCTGGATCTCTCGAAAAGAAGGAAAGACTCCAAAACTTAAAATAGTAATAACTATTCACCCGGGTGTCGGATCGACCCTAACTCAGGCTCATTGGAAGGCTCTCTCAGAGACTCATCTAACGTATCTTGTTTCGTTACAATCCGGTCACCCGATCTCTTGGAAGAAACAAAACAGTTACAACTATCGACCAATTATCGTTTTTCTAGGGTTTACCTGCCGGGCTGCCGAAACTGGCTGCGCATACACATGATCGTTGCACAGAACGCACCATCGTGACATGCTTGAAGTTACGGAGAATGTGAACGTAAAACATCTCATAGGTTTATGATCCATTTAATGGAAAAAAGCCCAAAGAAAAAGTCTGGCTGCAAAAAGGCGAAACTAGCCATTGAGGGTTTCTATTATTCTCAAATCTAACACCACAGGTGTTACAGTATGGTTCTTATACCATCTCCTCGAAACACAGAACGTAGTTAGAGGAAGCGAGAAGTCTAAGCATACGCTCTGTGAGTGCTTCGCGCTAGTGCATGGTAGATGCGTAGCTACGTGTGTGCACTAAGGGGAAACCCTAGGTTAGTGCAGAGACGCATGTAGCAATTCCTTGCCATAAGTGGACTTTGTCACATGGGTGCGATGCACCGGGACATGTTGCGAGTTGACTAGTTGACTTCACTAGGGGCACCCTACGGGAACCTCAGAGAATAGTGAAATCATTGGTGCACTTCACTTATGTGTGCCTTGCAAAGTCTCGTACACGAGGAACGGCCAACTAGTGGCATAAGGGCGTTTTGGTCATACCATGTGCCACTATGCACTAAGGGGGCCGGCCCTAAGTGTTGAGAGACTGGTCAAGGCCGGCTCCATTAGTTTTGGGAGGTTGTTGCCTCCGATGAAGGGGTCGGTTATGAGGCGCAGAAAACGGGCTGGTTTTGACCGTTTTCGAAAACAAGGAAATGATAGAGATAAAGAAGAGATATATAGGGATAAGGCTTGAATCAATCATCCTTATCCATACTATCCTTATCCGTAAGGATAAGGCCGGCCCTATATAAGGCATAGGGAGAGAGGGGGGGACGAAATTAATGAGCCCATGCAAGCCTAGGGCCGGCCCAAGCCATGGGGAAGCCCTAGGCGCCCCCCTCTTCTCTCTTCGCATCTCCTCCCTCGTCTCTCTCTCCCTCGCTTGCGCCATTGGATGGCGACTCGTCTTCCTCACGTAGTGTTTCGTAGAAGGAGAAGGCTCGTCGTATGGAGGCACTTAGAGATCCATCGACGAGGTGCCGTGCATCGTGTGAGATCGGGTGAACTAGAAGGCATCTCCTGCAACCTTTTGCTGTCCAGAATCTGCACAGAAAATCAGCGTTGTTTTTGTAATTTCGGGAGCTACAGAAGTCGAAAAGACGTGAAACTTGTTGCAAAAGTTGCGTCTCGAAGTTGGATACCTGCAGTCCAAATTTCAGCTCAATCGAAGTTCGGAGAAGAAAGTTATGGCCGTCGCACCGAAGCTATGTCGAGCAGATCCGTAGCCCATCTCCATCGACAAAGAAGAAATTTGTCGCGGTGAAAGATTCCGCACGCAGGTATGATATCTAACAAGTAGATCTAACATAATTAGAACATGCATACATGCTAGATTGTTCTTTTGCGTTAGATCGTCGTTAGGGGTTCGCGTAGTTGCCATGCTAGTTTCATACACGCATATGTAGATCGTTTCGATGAAAATTTTGATATATAACGCACACCGCTCACGGTCCTCGGACCTTCACTTTGCTTCCGCTGCGGGCCTCTACCATGGATATATTTCCAACAATTGGTATCAGAGCTACGCTAGTGGTGTGCGTTTCATGTTTTTCATGAAATCGTCATGTGCGCGCATGAATAGTATGTGCCGCCATCGGGGTTCTACGAGTAGATCATGCATAGTATATTTTGTATGTTCTATGAATCGTTCTTGCAGGGCGCTGCTTCTAAAATTATTCTGGATATGTGATTGCTTGCTACCGGGGGTCGGACCCCGTGTTAGCGATTTTGTCTGGATGTTTTTTCTTCTGTGTGTGGATAGATTTTAGAGCCATAGTCGGGCAAGAGGTGAAGATTTACCACCCTTGATTCCCAGGCTTTTGCTAGGTTTGTTTTCCTTTTTTTTTCTAGGAAATTGTGTACGAGCGAGCACTTGCTCGAAGCGTACAAGATTTTTTTCGGTTACAGATTGAAGAGGAGGACTTGCCGTGGAGATCCACCACCGGGAAGATGAGCGGAACCTTGGAGGACGATGGCGATCCGACGAAGCGTACACGATGACGGCAAAGGGCAAAAGCGTCAGGAGATCGTATACAGAGGCTTGCACCGGATCGAGGAACCTTGCGAAGGAGACAGAGAGCCTACGCTGTGCCAGTCAGGTTCAGGGGTCGGACCCTGAACTTGATTCAGTTGTGTGCTTGTTTCTTTCAGTAGTTCTTTATATTTATGTAGAGAACCCCGATGCAATAATTTGATTATCTGTGTTAGAGGGATGCCCTTTCCCCTCAGGTCCTAGCGACATTATTAGGATAGGATTCCACTAGTGACGCCTATTATTTAATTGACCCTTGATGATAGCATGAATTTCTCACATTTGGTTATGCCCCCATTAGGTCAACACCCGATTAGTCGGGTGTGCCTATTTGGCAAGCATCGAAACCTAGAATGAGTTGGAATTCTACTATGACATCATTTGTCAAATTTATAAGCAAGGCGCCATGGTAGTGGAAGACCTTTCCTGTCAGTCTGACCTTAGACTAGGCTATAGAGCATTAGCGTGATAGCTATGTTTGCGGAGCATCGATGTTCTTGGGATATGTAATGTGACCCTTGAGTGGAGAAATCCACTCGAGGCAGGGACTATGATATTCCGAGATCGATTAATGCTTCGCGAAAGGCTTGAATGCTAGTGGGAGCACGGTATGACCAGGGTCTAGTGTATAGGTTGTCGTGACCTTAGTGTACACTCATACTTGCATTAAATAACCCTCAACTATAATAAGGGATGTGTAAGAGGACTCATCGAGATCCTCTGGCCTCCACAACCAACTGCTTTGTGTCTGGGTGGAAGGGCGTAGCTCGACACCCCCTAGGGTGAGGGTTATGTTTTTCCATGCCAGATAACTTAGCGGTCTCCTTCAGGATATGGTAGTTACGGGGCCAGGAGAGAAGGGCTTTTTATCCCACCCTAGTGGGGGCCGCATGAACTCCCGTGCCGTAATTGCTTAGGCTTGTGGGTAAGCATCCGAAGTGGACGTGAGGCATCTGTTGCTTGCACAATGGGGATCACGTGGCACTGGCCAAAAGGACAACCATGGTCCATCAAAGCCCTTAGTTGGCAGATTTGGATAGGGTCAAGGAAAGGCTCGTGTAAGCGGATTGACGCTGCATGATGCCCCCTAGGGCAGGTGTAGTTGATTCCGAGATCTTACATACATGGTTAATTAATCCATAGAGGTGTCTTCGCTGTGAGGGTAGCGCTGACATTTGGATATAATTAGCTTATTTTAAAAATCCATAAAATAAGTTATTTTGCATTCGTTTTCATTCAACCATATAGTTAATCCAGAGTTTCAGGAGGATGATCCCTAGAGCTATGAAGAAGTAGTGGGAGCTTCCGACAGCTCTGACTGACAAAAGACCATGGAGGCAAATTTGCAACAATGTCCCTTGGAACAGTCTTGACACTTATAGCACTATCACCCTTCAGGGTGTAGAAGGTGTATAAGAAGAGCACCCAATTAAGACTTAAGTAGCTAGATTAGTTACCAAAGGAGAAGGGATTGACTATGTCAAAACCATCTCACTGGTAGCTATGCCTAAGTCTATTTCGGATCCTCTTAATCCATCACAGCCCATTATAGTTGGGAGATCTGGTTGATGGATGTCAAGACAGTTATTCCCTAACGGGAATTTGAAAAGGACATATGGATGATGTAGCCTCAGGCTTTGTGTTAGTAGGTTAGGAAGATATGGAATGCAAGTTGCAACGGTCCATTTATGGACTGATGCAAGCATCCAGGATGGAATGTCTATTTTGATCAAGGGAATCCGCTTACACGGATTTGATCAGAATGAGGATAAACCAAGTTGGTACATGAAAGGTGAAATAGCTACAAGGGTGTATATAGTACTTTACGTTAACGATATTCTACTGATTGAAAATGACGTAAGAATATTATTTACGGTAAAGGTTTGTAGTCATCACAATTCGATGTGAAAGACCCTAGTGAGGCGAGTTATGCTCTGGGAATCAAGGTAACTCGAGACAACCAGAGCAAGATTCTATTGCTGTCACAGGCTACGCATTAAGATAAGATTCTAGCCAGATTCGTTTTATAAGGCTAGATATCTATTGTGCAGCAGGAAGATGGGTCGGTTTCAGTCAAACCCGGGTCCAGATCTTTGGACCGATGTGAAGGGTATACTCAGAAATCCTCGTTAAGTAAGGATTGTGAGTTAGCTTGCACTTCACAGGTCCTGATATCGATTGGATGCACAAGGTCTGACTTTGGTGTCAGATGTGTGTTCCAGAGAATTGATTTCAGGGATTGTTTTTATCTTGGGATTAGAAGCGGTAGTTGGTAGAGTGTGAAGCAAGAGTGCATCACAAACTCTACCACAGAGGCTTAGCACGTTGTTGCGTGCGAGGTAGTATATCAGGTGGTAAGGCTTAGGAAGTTCTTAGAGAACTTGGGACGCGTACCAGAGGCTCAGTTATCTGTTGTTACAACAAAAGAGCGGTAAGCAAGGTACAAGGAGACTAGGCACCGCCGTGAGGGGAAACCCATCAAGTACAAACTCCACTTGATCTGACAGTTATAGGAGGAAATGCAAGTAGCGGTACTGAGGTGAAATCTACAGACAATGTTGCCAATTCCTTTAGGGAATTCCTGCAAAGGCTTTTGGGCAGCATGTAGAAGCTACAGATCTCAACACCGTTATTCCTCGTTAGACCTAGTGGGAGATTGTTAGAATTGGTGAGGCCTACAGCTCGTAAAACCTATAGTTTAGCTATGTATGGTTGATAGTATAAGATTGCATCTAGGTAAGTACCTTAGTACGTGTTCTGATTACAGAACAGAGAGCCATGGCTACATGGTAATCCTCTTGAGTGGGAGACTCAAGGGACTGGTCCCATGTAACCTAAATACGTTCGCAGCTCTGATTAGGGTTGGTCGCCCTATCAGGTTAAGCTGTTGGGATGACAGAGCGTGGGTGTCTCCACCACGGTCATTACCATGCACAGTGTCTGTGGCCGAACGGAACCAACACGGTGCACAGATAGGTGAGCAGACACCGGTGCACTAAACCGTGTTTCTACTTAGGGTAAAATGGTCCTAAACCCTGAGGAACCATGTCTGGTGGACTAACCAGTTGTGTGGTGCTTTGGCGCACCAATGTGTGAGGATCCGGATGCAGTGATCCAAAACCACGGTGTACTGGGTTACCCGGCTGGCGTTGCATCAGCATGTCACTCCTGCAGGCTATCCACACCCCTAACGAGAGGTGCGTTCCTTGGTCTGACCTACATCGTATTAAACCCTGGCCAGGTGGTCATCAGTTCGACTGGTGACGGATCCGGTTACTCGGCAGAGTTATCGGAGGTACGATGTACGTGGTCAACCTGGAAGGAACTGAGTCATATGAGCACTCGAGTCTGACGGTATTCTCCACCGCTCGAGTTGCATCATGGCACCAGTGGAGGGACAACGAGTTTACCATACTAAGCGGAGAGCAGGGGTATGAGGGAGAACATAGTAAGTCCGGGGGAATTGGAGTGCAGCCTGCGTCGCACTCTGGGTGGCTACGCAGGTTAACTCGGACTCAGAGGATCGATGGTATACTCGGGTAGTGTGTCGATCGAGTCTGAGTTGGAAGCCATTAACCCTGGTCCCTGAAGGTTCCACCTTATCGACATTATGTATGGTTCTTATACCATCTCCTCGAAACACAGAACGTAGTTAGAGGAAGCGAGAAGTCCAAGCATACGCTCCGTGAGTGCTTCGCACTAGTGTATGGTAGATGCGTAGCTACGTGTGTGCACTAAGGGAAAACCCTAGGTTAGTGCAGAGACGCATGTAGCAATTCCTTGCCATAAGTGGACTTTGCCACATAGGTGCGATGCACCGGGACATGTAGCGAGTTGACTAGTTGACTTCACTAGGGGCACCCTACGGGAACCTCAGAGAATAGTGAAATCATTGGTGCACTTCACTTATGTGTGCCTTGCAAAGTCTCGTACACGAGGAACAGCCAACTAGTGGCATAAGGGCGTTTTGGTCATACCATATGCCACTATGCACTAAGGGGGCCAGCCCTAAGTGTTGAGAGACTGGTCAAGGCCGGCTCCATTAGTTTCGGGAGGTTGTTGCCTCCGATGAAGGGGTCGTTTATGAGGCGTAGAAAACGGGCTGGTTTTGACCGTTTTCGAAAACAAGGAAATGATAGAGATAAAGAAGAGATATATAGGGATAAGGCT
Organism: Chamaelirium japonicum; assembly: GCA_947650365.1. Classification (NCBI taxonomy): domain Eukaryota; kingdom Viridiplantae; phylum Streptophyta; class Magnoliopsida; order Liliales; family Melanthiaceae; genus Chamaelirium; species Chamaelirium japonicum. The sequence continues at coordinate 7,898,421 of OX393552.1, forward strand.
TGAATCAATCATCCTTATCCATACTGTCCTTATCCGTAAGGATAAGGCCGGCCCTATATAAGGCATAGGGAGAGAGGGGGGGACGAAATTAATGAGCCCATGCAAGCCTAGGGCCGGCCCAAGCCATGGGGAAGCCCTAGGCGCCCCCCTCTTCTCTCTTCGCATCTCCTCTCTCGTCTCTCTCCCTCGCTTGTGCCATTGGATGGCGACTCGTCTTCCTCACGTAGTGTTTCGTAGAAGGAGAAGGCTCGTCGTATGGAGGCACTCAGAGATCCATCGACGAGGTGCCGTGCATCCTGTGAGATCGGGTGAACTAGAAGGCGTCTCCCACAACCTTTTGCTGTCCAGAATCTGCACAGAAAATCAGCATTGTTTTTGTAATTTCGGGAGTTACAGAAGTCCAAAAGACGTGAAACTTGTTGTAAAAGTTGCGTCTCGAAGTTGGCTACCTGCAGTCCAAATTTCAGCCTAATCGGAGTTTGGAGCAGAAAGTTATGGTCATCGCACCGAAGCTATGTCGGGCAGATCCGTAGCCCGTCTCCATTGACAAAGAAGAAATTTGTCGCGGTGAAAGATTCCGCACGCAGGTATGATATCTAACAAGTAGATCTAACATAATTAGAACATGCATACATGCTAGATTGTTCTTTTGCGTTAGATCGTCGTTAGGGGTTCGCGTAGTTGCCATGCTAGTTTCATACACGCATATGTAGATCGTTTCGATGAAAATTTTGATATGTAACGCACACCGCTCACGGTCCTCGGACCTTCACTTTGCTTCCGCTGCGGGCCTCTACCATGGATATATTTCCAACAGAACCCCCCTCGAATGGTTCCACAAGCTTAGGCCCTCGTTCATCTCCTCCTTCTCGGAGCTGAGCACGCGTACATCGACCAATATCGGTGCAACCGCCGGGAGCTGAAGACTCTGGAGTCACTCTTCGGGATGAGTATGACCCAGAAGGAGATGTTAAGGCAATTCTACCATAGGTTCAGGTTCGAATACCTGAGCTTGGTGGACGCTGACGGGCAGGATCGCATGGTGATCACGGCCTTCAAGAACGCTATTCAGCCCACCCAACTCGTCAACGCGTCGCTCATCAAGCAAACCCCAGAGACTATCGACGAACTATCATGATGCGTCGAGAAATACAGCAAGATAGAAGACGCGGACCGCAAGAGGAAGGCAGTAGAGACCAGGGTCCCGCACCAGAGCTACGCCAAACCAGTTGCGGTGAAGAACGTCAACAAGCAGATGGGTGAGGCGACACGGCAAGACGTGAAGCGGCAGAGGCAAGACAGACCAGCGAGGCCGTAGTGGAATAGGGAGTTCACGGTACTGAACACCCCTATAGATCAAATCTTAGAAGCTATCAAGGGTGAGCCTTACTTCAAGTAGGCGCAACCGCTTGAACCCGAAGAGAGGGGAGCCAGAAATGCATCGAGGTACTGCGAGTACCACCAAGGCCAAGGCCACACTACTTTGTAGTGCCGGGCGCTCAAGCATCATCTTGAGGATCTTATTGAGGCCGGCCACCTTGGCTGCTTCATTGACCTCCCTCAACGTAAGGAGACTAAGGCTGTAGGAGAAGTCCAACGGGGGGCGACAGCACCGCGCATACCGGGTGCTCCGCTAGAAAGATGCTAGCTCCGAGAGGTAGACGCAGTCTACGGGTACCATGGCCCTGTTCCATCATCGAACTCCATCGACCGTCAGGTGCGGCGCATAGAGCAAGCAAGGCAAGTTCACCATGTGGTGCTCGACCCCGTCATTCGTCCCGAGCCAAGAGTGGAAGTTACAGTACAGTTTTCGACGGCTGATCTGGTCGGGATAGAGAGGCCTCACAACCATCCTCTAGTCATACGGCTGCAGATAGCAAACTGCCTGGTGAAGAGGATCCTAGTTGACGCCGGGAGTTTGGTAGACGTACTCTCCCTCAGCGCCTTCGATGCCATGCAGCTGGATCGCGGGCAGATGACTGAATCATCATCGACGATAACGGGCTTCACGGGAGAGGCTGCAAGGGTGGTTGGTGAGATCACCCTCCCGATCACAACATGGCATCTCACCAACCTTACCCGGTTCATTATAATTGAAGCCAACTGGGCATACAATATCATCCTTGGAAGACCGTGGCTCCACCACTTGGATGCGGTCCCCTCGTCGACCCACCAAGTAGTGAAGTTCTAGACCGACAAGGGCGTGATGAGCATTCGAGGTGACCAGTCCTCGGCGGCCAAATGTGAGCTTAGCGCCATCCATTTGAAGACGATGTGCCAAATCGAGGGAGGAGAACCAGGTGAAGACGGAGCTGAGTCGGGCATCTTCAACCTCTGGACTACGAAGCGGAGTCAAGAAGCTCCAATGTTTCAGCACCTCACCGAATCAAGTGTAGGAGCACGAGGAGGCCAAGCCATTCAGAAGACCGACCTGTCAGTTGAACTTAAAGAACTGACAGTGTCAGGGAACCTGCTGAAGACCGACCGGTCAGTTGAACTTAAAGAATTGGCAATGTTGGAAAACACAAAGAGGACCAACCAGTCAGTTGAACGTAAAGAACTGACTGTGTCGAGGAACTTGAAGAAGGCTGGTCAGTTAGCTGAACTTAAAGAGCTAACTGATCCGAGCGACCCGATGGAGACTGACTGCTCAGTTGAAGGTAAAGAGCTAAACGAGTCGGTGCACCCGCAGAAGATCGACCGACCGGTTGAATCTAAAGAACCAGACAAGTCGAAGGAGTCAATGACTGACCTGAACACGGAATGGGAAGAGTCACCTGTAGTTGAGCCCATTCTACCCGTGGACTTAGGAGTGGCGGGTCATCCGAAGATAACCTTTCTTGGGTCGCAGCTCCCAAAGCACCATGCCGAGGCGATGATGATTTTTCTCAAGGCAAACCAGGATGTGTTTGCATGGTCAGTTGAAGACATGCCGGGCATCCACCCTGAGGTAGCCTGCCACCACCTCAACATTCGAGAAGGAACTGCACCTGTCCGCCAGAAGCCCCGGTCGCTAGCGCCGGAGAAAGCAGTAGCTGTCAATATGGAGGTAGAAAAGTTGTTGCGAGCGGGCATCATCCGAGAGGCCTGGTACCCGAAGTGGATCATTAACGTGGTCGCCGTCCCCAAGAAGTCTGAAGCCATACGGGTCTGTATCGATTTCACAAACCTCAACCAGGCATGCCTGAAGGACAGCTACCCGCTACCACGTATCGATACCCTGGTAGATTCAACGGCGGGACACGAGAGGCTCTCGTTCATGGACGGGTACTCGGGCTATCATCAAATCCCCATGAACACGGGGGACCAGGAGCACACGACTTTTATCAGAGGTCGAGGGCTCTACTGCTACAAGATGATGCCTTTCGGGTTGAAGAATGCGGGGGCGACGTATCATAGGCTGATGAACAAGATGTTCGTCGAGCAAATTGAAAGGAACGTGGAGGTCTACGTCGATGACTTACTCGTGAAAAGCCAAGCAGAGGAGGCGCATATGCAAGACCTGGAGGAAACCTTTGCAACCCTACGAAGATATAGCATGAAGTTGAACCCGACCAAGTGTGCCTTTGGCGTGACGTCGGGAAAGTTTCTGGGCTACTTGGTCACCCAACGGGGGATCGAGGCCAACCCGGAACAGATCCGAGCTTTGGAGGAGATGCATTCACCCAAGTCACGAAAGGAAGTCCAGAAACTAACCGGTCGGATCAACGCCCTCAACCGCTTCATATCCAAGTCCTCAGACCGGTGTCGGCCTTTGTTCGAAAAGTTGAGCAAGCTTGCACCTTTCGATTGGGACCAGCGCTACGAGGAAGCATTTCAAGAGCTGAAGACTTACCTCAGCCGACCCCCTATCTTGATAGCCCCTGAGCTTGGTGCAACGCTGAGGGTATATCTTTCGGTATCCGACACAGCAATCAGCGCCGTACTGATATACGAGCGAGAAGGAGTGGAGAGGCTTGTCTACTATGTCAGCCGCATCATGACGTCGGCTGAAACCAAATACGCACGGATTGAGCAAGTGGCCCTGACATTGGTGTATGTATCAAGAAGGCTTCGCCCGTACTTTGTCGTCCACCCTATTGAGGTCGTCACCGAGCACCCCCTGAAGGAAGTACTGGAAAACTCTACCCGGGTGGGTCGTCTGAGTAAGTGGGCAACCGAACTGCAAGAATTTGGCCCTCGGTACATGCCTCAGAAGGCAATCAAGGGCCAAGCACTCGCAGACTTTCTCAGCGACTTTCCGACGGAGGACGCATTGCCGGTATCGAGAACATTGGAAGACCTGTCGGTAGCTGCCGGTCGATCCATGGGAGTCGGCACGACAGTAGGACAGGAGGACGGAGAAGAAGGTTGGAGATTGATCGTGGACGGCTCATCATGCGCAACCGGGAGCGGTGTGGGGGTAGTCCTAATAACCCCTGACCATATAAAGCTCGAAAAGTCATGCGGCTACTTTTCCCAACGATGAACAACGAAGCTGAGTACGAGACAATGCTGGCAGGACTGGAGATGGCAGAAGCGCTGGGGGTGAGCAGCTTACAGGTCTACGGTGACTCCCAACTGGTTATCAATCAGATTACTGGTAGATACGAAGCACGCGATGCAAGAATGCTAGCCTACCTGAAGCTAGTCCGGGAGCTGATTGCCAAGTTTGAGAACATAAACTTCCACCAGTTCTCTAGAGTGAAGAATAAGCAAGCGGATGCCCTTGCTAATCTAGCATCGATGCTCAGGGGAGACGAAGAAAAAAGGGTCGTCATCGAGGTACAAGTTGACCCCCGAACAGCCGGTCATGCAGAAGATAGTCGCCTGGCCGGGAGGACGCAAGCCATCGAAGCAGCCTATACTATTACAGTTGGTCCTGATTGGGTAGTCAACATAAAGAAGTATCTACTTGATGGGATACTACCGGAGGACGTCGACGATGCCAGGAGAACCAAAGCGCATGCACCAAGATACACCCTCATCGATGACAAGCTATACAAGTGTTCGTTCGGCGGACCGTACCTCAAATGCCTCACGAAGGAGCAAGCAGTAGTAATTATAAGGGAGGTACATGAAGGAGGATACGAGAATCACTCCGGAGGAAGATCCCTAGCGCGGAAGATAAAGCTGCAGGGCTACTACTGGCCCACCATGGAAGTCGACGCGGAAGGGTATGTGAAGAGGTGTTTGCAATGCCAAAAACATGCTCCCTCTATACACCAACCAGCAGAGGAGCTGCATCCAATATCCAGCCCTTGGCCCTTCCAGCAGCGGGGGTTGGATATTCTGGGTCCCTTCCCAACGTCGCCAAACCGAAGGAAGTTTCTCTTCGTCGCCACCGATTACTTCACCAAGTGGGTGGAGGCCATTCCTTTACTGAAGATTGGAGAAGTTCAAGTAGGAAAGTTCTTATGGAGCAGCATCATTTGTCGATTCGGACTACCGCGGGCTTTTGTTGCATACAACGGGCGACAGTTCGATGTAGAGTCAATTAAGAAGTTCTACACCAGTAACAACATCAAGTTGTTCTTCTTTACACCACGGTACCCTCAGAGCAACGGGCAAACAGAGTCGACGAATCGCACAATTCTGGACATACTGAAGAAAAAGCTTGAGCAGAAAAAGGGTTTGTGGGAAGAGGCTTTACCCGGAGTTCTATGGGCTTATCGAACGATACCGAAGCGACCGATGGGAGAGTCCCCGTTTAGCCTCACCTACGGCTCCGAAGCAGTCCTACCAACAGAAACATTGGTACCAACACTGTGAACAGTCATAACTGCCAACCCAGAGCTGAATGGCGAACTCCTGCTTGATGGCCTAGACCTGCTGGAAGAGAAAAGGGAAAGAGCGAGAGCGCGACTGGCTAACTACCATCAGGCCATTAAGAAGGCATATGACCGCAAAGTCAGGAGGCGAATCTTCAAACAAGGGGACCTGGTCATGCGAAAGGTCTTTGATAATACCAAGGAGCTAGGAAGTGGCAAGCTGGGAGCTACCTGGGAAGGGCCATACATCGTTGATGGTATGGGAAAGAATGGAGCCTACCGTCTGAAGACTCAAGATGGCGATGCGCTAGCGAGGCCATGGAACGCAAGCAACTTATGCAAGTTCTACCAGGGCAGATGAACAGGAGAAACACATGTATTCGTTTTGTAGCTCGAGTACTATTCAATAACGATGTGTTTTCTCAGTGTCTTTGTGCCTGTGTGATAGTGATGATTAACTAATGCAACCTAATTCAAGTAGTACATAACACTCTGAGCGAGTTCTACCACTTGGCCGACCGGTCAACAGGTCCCAGCATAGGGCATGACCGGCCGATGAACACCTGGGAAGATTGGTCGACAGACCCCGCTTGGGTACGACCGATCAACCAACCTAAACCAAGTGGTATATAACACTCCAATCGAGTTTTACCACTTGGCCGACCGGTCAATAGGTCCCAGTGCAGGGCGTGACCGGCCTTTGAACACTTGGGAAGATTTGGTCGACAGACCCTGCTTGGGTACGACCGAATGACCAACTTAAACTGGGCGGTATACAACACTCCTAGTGGGTTCTATCACCTGGCCAACAGGTTGATGGGTCCCTTCGTAGGGCATGACTGGTCAGATAATGCACAAGAAGATCAGCTGCAAGATCCCTACCTAGGTACGACCGGATAGACTACCTGAGCCAAATTTAAAAGACGTGTCGTCGACGTGTAATTAAAATGTAAGAGCCAAGTTTAAAAAATGCGTCGTCGACGTGTAATTAAAATGTGAGGGCCAAATTTTAATGACACATCATCGACGTGTACTTAAAATACAAGGTTGATAAGAGAAAGAGTGCAACCAGAACATGCAGATATATCAACATTAGAAATCCCAGTACAAGCCAGAATATGGTTTCATTACATCACAAGACAGCAAACGGAAGTGATCAGTCATCTGCGGGAGCTTTCCATTTCCCCGTCGGAAGCTGACTGTGTAGCTTGGCAACCTTCTTACGCCATCCCGCTGCTTACTCTTCGAGAGCCAACTGGGTCTCTCTGTTGAGGACCTCGTACTGCCGAGGAAGCGTTGCCTTCTCTAACGTAGTTGCCTGGTCAAGGGAAGACTTCAGCACGGCTAGTTCGGCCTCGTAAGCTGCCTTGGCAGCCTATGCATCGGTTCATTGCCTCCTAATCATAGTAGCCTGGTCCCTGAATCGACCCTCCATTGCGTCAAGCTCAGACTGAGCAGCCTCCAGAGCTTCCTGAAGCTCGAAGGGGTCAGCAGCAATATTCGCCTGCGCGTGTTCAAGTTGGGCTTTGACTGCAGCCACCTCCTCCAAATGGAGCTTTCGGGCTTCCACTAGCTGAGCACGAGTCTGTACCAACTCCTGCTGGGCAGTCCTCAGGGAGAGCTCGAGCTGGGCAATCCTTCGAGCACGGCAAAAGCAGAAACAATATGTGTCAAAGAGTCAGAAGAAAGAATTACTACTGCAATCAAGTCTTCAACTCCAAGAAGACTTACCTCGCGAAGGTCGTCGAGCTGGTTCTGCCAGCTGGAACCGTCCGCCCCTGTATCCTCTTCTTCCCCCTAGTGAGCAGAGATCCCACTAGAGCGGCGGCGGGATGTAGCTTCGGTAGCTCCGAAAGGAGACCCAGGAGGGGGCTTGGCAACACCCTCTGAAGCAGAGGAGGAAGGCGAAGGCATGTAGCGCCGTACGTTCAAGTGTTCGTATGATGCAGCAGTAGATGGAGCAGCATGGGCGCGAGGCGAGGCACGTGCTCATGACCCTACGAAGCCGGAAGGCACGGCTTGCCTACTCCTCCCATGGGAAGGAGAGAGACTGTATCCAGATAACGTCTCGGACTCCTCAAACTCCACGTAGTGCGAACCCATTGACGGCACATCTTCCACCCAGTCATCAGGAAGGGAGCGCAGTACTTTGAAAGCAGCCTGTCTCGTGACGGAAACGTTGGGAATGCAATCTTCATCGCCATCGCTGGAAGACTCACCCAGGACGAGACGCCTCCTTGAGTTCCCAGTAAGCGCCGCTGCGTCACAACCAGCGGCTGTTCGTCTACCGTCGCCCGCAGCTGCAGTGGACCGTGTGCGACACTTGAGAATCACGCAGATCTTAGATGATGCTGTGTTGGGATTATAGCATCTAACGAAGCTAACATACCTATCAGGAAGCTCCAGAGAAGAAGCAGATGGCTCCTCTCCTCTACTAGTCGTCGCCGGCTGTTTGCCCTTCTTGGGCGTGCTGTGAGATCTGATAATAGGAAGCTTTGGAAACAACTACCGCCAGTCATCGTCATCTTGGGTAACCCTCTTGATCAGCGTGTCCAAATCCTTTTCGACACCCTCGAGGCACTGGAGTTGCCTTGACGGGTAGAAATCTTCAATAGTACCAGCGAGATGGGAGACAATCCCAGGGACTTTGTAGCGGTCCCTCCACGGTCCTCCAACTATAATGGGGCACTCTTTCCAACCCCTAACAGAGTCGGACAAGCCCCCAATGGGAGGACGACTACCTGCACGTGCCTGCAAACTGAAATACGAATACACGCAGCCGGGAGTCATCTTGTAGTCCTTGATAAAATACTTCTTCAGGAGGTAGGCGACACAGAGCTGTTGCCCCACCAACTCTTTTACCGTCTCAATGCAACGAAGTATCCTCCAGCCGTTACCAGCAATCTGGCCTGTAGATACCCTCATATACTCCAGCAGACGACCCGAGAAGCTAGAGAGAGGAAGTCTCAGGCCACACCGCAGCTGCCCAAGGGTGATGATCGTGTGGTTGTCTGCAGGGTCAAAAGGACCAGTAGCAAAAGAAAGAGATGGCATCAGGGATACCGTACGCTGCCCGGACATCTTCCACCAGTGGGAACTTCTTCGGTACGGTAAACCAATTGAACGACATCTTCGTTACTGACTCACGCTGCGACGAGATTATCTCCTACGCGCAACCCCTAGGCGTGTATCCAAAAGAAGCTACCACCAACACGCAGCCCCACGGCGTGTATCTAATGATAACCGCAACAAAGCTATCACCTCACGTAGTGCTCCATCGACCCGAACAAGCGTTCAGCCACCGAAGAGAAGAAGATGAAATCTGAAGTAGAGAAAAAAATGAACCCTCTGGGTTCTTTTTATAGAAAAAGTTTGAGCTTTGGGAGTTGGTTAGGATTTCGAAAAAGGAGAAGGCTGGGTGGCGACGCATGGCGACGTCATGTGGCGGAAACTGAAAAAAGCGTAGACTGCCATCTGAAGTTCCAGTAGCACTATCTGGGAGTTAGCACCATTATGGCACGTAAATCGAGACTGGCATGCATAACGAGGCAAAATTATCCTGATCGGGTGGTGCTGAAAACCGACCGATCAGGAGGGGGTATTGTGTGTACCCTGGGGAACTTACCTGCTGGGATCCGCGACTTTGTCACGGGCCGACCATGCGCGAAGTCGAGAAAAAGAGGAAGTTACCTACCGAAGGCCGTAACTTCATCGCGGGTAGGTCGTGCACCAAAATGGAGGCAGGGAGAGTCCAACTCCCCCCCCCGGGTGGTCGACCACGCAACAGTGCCCCCCTTGGGGAGGTCGGCCATGCAACAGTGGGCCCCCCCACAGGGGGGTCGGTCGCGCAACAGTGCCCCCCCCCCCCCTCAAGGGGGGTCAGCCGCGCAACAGTGCCGCCCCCCCGGGTCGGTCGGCCATACAACAAGGGAGAGGGGATTCAACCTCCTCCCAGGGTCGGTCAGCCATGCAACAAAGAGGAGAGGGGAGTCCAGCCCCCCCTATGGGTCGACCGCGTAACAGCTAGAGAGGGGGGAGCCAACTCCCCCCCCCATGGGTCGATCGCGCATCAAGAAGAAGAGAAGGGTGCACATCGGTTACAGGGTGCTGACTACGTTCCCGAGATTTTCGGCCGAAATTATCGAGAGCCGACTGCGCGCCACATCCCACTACCTCGGCGGTTGAGTACTTTGCGGAGACACGTCGTCTACCCGTCCAGCACGGAGTGCTCCAACCGTCACCCCACCACTATAAAAGGGGACCTACCCTTTCAGCAGAAAGGACCGAATGCTGGAGGAGGTGCTGCCCGTTTCTTCCCGGAATTTGCGGAGCTAGAGAGTCCGAGCTTACGGAGGTCGGTAACTAAGCTGAGATTACGGAGGCTGGTAATTAAGCTGAAGTTGTAGCAGTTGGTCGGTATCTTAAACGAGATTGCAGAGGTCGGTAGCTTGAGCGAAACTGCAGAGGTCGGTATCTTGAGTGACCGGTCCTCAGGGTGTAATTGGGGTTAAGGTGAAAGATTGTAACCGTTACAGTTGTTTTAGTGCATTCTCGCACCACCCGTGGTTTTTTTCCCTTTCGACGTTGAGAAGGGGTTTTTCCACGTAATTTCCGATCTTTGTCATTCTATTGGCTTGTTAGATTGTGCTTACCACCCGAACCGTCCGATTCAAGTAAAAACCCCCCACAGAAGCAAAATTAAAGGTTACTACGGATGGTGGATAAAGCTTCTACCGTTTGATGACCCTAGAAGTTTTGGAATGCCTTGAAAATTGGTGAGGATGATCATGTTACCCTAGAAAACACACCCACCAAGTTTTACGAAATTCCAAAACTTCTAGGGTGGTCAAAATGGTCATAGCACATTTTCTCCTTCCGTAGCCCATAGCTCACTGTAACATTCCTCTCTCTCTCTCTTTTTATATATATATATATATATATATATATATATATATATATATATATATATATATATATATATATATATATATATAGGGGCATGCTATAATGCGGCATGCAGTAAGTGCGGCACCGCACTACAACCGTCTGAGGCACTGCTGCGTGCATGCGATGCACACAGCGGGTGCATCAGACGGCTGCTGTATGGTCACACTTACCGCATACCGCATTATAGCGTGCCCCTATATATATATATATATATATATATATATATATATATATATATATATATATATATATATATATATATATAGGGATTTGCTTGAATGCGGCATGCGGTGCGTGCGGCATCGCACCGCAGCCGTGTGATGCACGCGCTGCGTGCATGCGATGCACGCAGCAGTGCATCACACGGCTGCGGTGCGATGCCGCACGCACCGCATGCCGCAGCATAGCAGCCCCCTATATATATATATATATATATATATATATATATATATATATATATATATATATATATATATATATATATATATATATATATATATATATATATATATATATATATATATATATATATATATATATATATATATATATATATATATATATATATATATATATATGAGGAATGGGATGCTGCCTATCAAAGCAGCGTTTTTTGCTGCTTTGATACATTGTTTGACCATCCTAGAAGTTTTGGAATTTGATAAAATTTGGTGAGGGTGTTGTCTAGGGTAAGATGATCATCCTCACAAATTTTCATCAAATTCCAAAACTTCTAAGAGGGTTAAATGGTCGAAGCAAAATCTGCAGATTTTGCAGATTTTGCTTCGACCATTTGATCCTCTTAGAAGTTTTGGAATTTGATGAAAATTTGTGAGGATGATCATCTTACCCTAGACAACACCCTCACCAAATTTCATCAAATTCCAAAACTTCTAGGATGGTCAAACAATGTATCAAAGCAGCAAAAAACATTGCTTTGATAGGCGGCATCCCATTCCTCTCTCTGTCTCTCTCTGTCTCTCTCTCTCTCTCTCTCTATATATATATATATATATATATATATATATATATATATATATATATATATATATATGTATATATAGGGGAGGGATACTCTTACTCATGGCCTCTTACTTATATAGTTACCTATGATCCGAGCCGTCCATTAGATCCCGACGTACGGTTCGGATTAGATGGGGAGTTAAAGCAATGGTATCGCATTAAATACGGGCTTTTTATACTGGTTTTTAATATGGTCATTTAATACGGACACCATTGCTTTAACTCCCCATCTAATCCGAACCGTACGTCGGGATCTAATGGACGGCCCGGATCATAGGAAACTATATGAGTAAGAGGACATGAGTAAGAGTATCCCTCCCCATATATATATATATATATATATATATATATATATATATATATATATATATATATATATATATATATATATATATATATATATATAGAGAGAGAGGGAAATACTTAAATGCAGTCCTGCGGTCCGTGCGGTCTGCACCCGCAGCCGTCCGATGCGGTGCATCGCATCGCGCGGCGGCATCGGACGGCTACGGATGCGGACCGCACGGACCGCAGACCGCACTGAAGCATGCCCCTATATATATATATATATATATATATATATATATATATATATATATATATATATATATATATATATATATATATATATATATATATATATATATATATATATATATAGGGGCATGCTATGCTGCGGCATGCGGTACGTGCGGCACAGCACCGCAGCCGTCTGATGCATGCGCTGCGTGCATCGCATGCACGCAGCAGTGCATCAGACGGCATGCGGTAGGTGATGCGATCTAAACTAATCCTAAATTGAGGGGTTAATTTGATCTAAATTAAAACTCGCAAGTGCACGAATCGCTTTGTAGGAGCGGTACGTATTACGAGGTCGATCCCACAGGGATTGCTAATGAGGAAACTATCTAATCTAAGGTTATTAATCTATCTACCTAAGTTACTTAATGAGCAATATTGTTGATTTGGTTCTATGAGATTGTGAAAAAGTAAACTAATCAAGATTAAAACATGCAGATTAACTAATTAAGGTAGTGCGGTGCAGTATGGAAGTTCAGATATGGATGCGATATTCTAAGCCCTAGAATCCGCACAAGTAGCGATCTAAACCGTATTTTTATATGATTTCCAGGATTCTCACGAAGATGCGAAGTCAATCTCTCTCCGTGGATGATATTCAATAGAGCACTATTATGATCAACTAATGTAGCGATCTTTCTCGCTTCATAGGAATAGGAAGAAGTAATCCTCCGTAAAATTCGTAGTGATAACAAAAGCCAAGACTATGTAATAATTCCCCGTAAAACTTTCCGTAATAACGAGAAATAAAACTATGAAATCGACCTCTGTAAAACCCTGATAATAACGGAGCATAAATCAGACTTATTGCATGCAATTCCTATCAAGCTTTCATGAGATAAATAAGATCACAATATTTCATTGAACGAACGGAAATATGAAAATAGCACATAAAAACAGAGTTTAGATCTGACTACAGGGCTTCATCCAGGTCTTTAAATAGGGTGGTTAGCCTCGCATGACTATGCGAGCGCTGATGGCGGATGCTTCTTTGAAGATGACGAACCCGGCGATGATGGCGACGTGCGGCTTCTTGATGATGGGCGTCTTCGACGATGGCAGCGTGGCGTAGTCGGAGAAGATGGTACGGGTTGTAGATGAACGATGGTAAGAGCTAGGGTTTAGTCGTAAGTGGAAGGTGGTGGCCGGTGGATGTGGAAGATGGTTGGTGGTCAAGTAGATGGCAGCCCCTGGGTCGTCCTCAGCTAGCCCCCCCCTTTGTGTTTCGGACCCCTCTTTATATAGGATATAGAGAGAGAGAAAAGAGAGAGAAATCCCGTCGGATTCCAAGGAAGGCAAGAAAGAAAAAGAAAAGAAATAGAGAGAGAGTCCGGCTGGGCTTGCACGGTTAGAGAGAGAGAGAGCTTCGGTGGGGGACGGTTAAGGAAAGAGAGGAGAGAAAGTAGGGCACGGGAGAGAGAGAAAATCGGTTGGGGGACTTAGAGAGAGAATCCCGGAGATAGGAGTTCGGTGTCGCATGGTTCCGGTTTTAGAAAGAGAGAGAGATGGAAAGAGAAGAGAGAGAGAGACGTCCGGAGCTGGGGAGAGAGAAGTCCGGAGTTGGGTTGGTTAGAGTGGGTTTTTAGAGAGAGAAAAGAAAGAATAGAGAGAAGAGAGAGACGCGCGGTTGCTGAGAGAGAGAAAAACCAGGCGGAGAGAGAGACGTTCGGTGTGGGACTACTGTGGGAGGTTCGGGTATAGCTGGGGTCTCGGTTGCATGGGATCAGTGCACGTGCATGCATGCATGCATGCATGGGAGGCTGGGATTGTGCTGAGAGGGAAAGGGTGCGGTTAATGGGATCCGGTTTTAAAGGGAGGCATGGAATGGCTGTATCGGATCGGACGGCTGGGATTTTTGGAGAGGAGAGAGAGGGAGCTGGGGCGGAGCTGATGGTGCACGGGTAGCAGGATGGGTTCGGTGTTCATGGGTTGATGCACGGGATGGATCGGACGGCTGGAATTTTGGACTCCGGATGGCTTCCGTGGGACAGGACGTGGCCCATGCATGCATGGGTTTGACACGGGTTGGATAGGTGGAATGGATGGTTGTGATGAGTTGGGAATGAGAGGGTCAGCTGGGTGGATCGTGTCGGGTTTGATGCACGGAACGGCTGTGATGTGTGGCTGCAAATCAGATTTTAGAGATAGGGAAGATCAAGGGGATGCATGGATTCTCGATCGGATGGTTGGGGTTTAATGGAATGAACGTGCATGGGTAATGCATGCATGGGATTGTTGGATCGGACGGCGGTGATTAATGAGATGAAAGGCTGGGTGCAATGTTCTGTGGCTAAGGGGTTGGGTGCAACACCGAGCCGGGTTTGACACTTAAAGACCTATGGGAATGTGCGACTTTGATTTAGAAGGAAGAGAAGAGGTCATGAGAGCGAATCGGGTTTGTGAGATTCGATCAAAGTCTTGGCCATGACGGGTTTATGGGCGACTTGGGTTGGATAATGGGTTCAAGCGCAATGGGGTCACGTGGGAAGCTCGGTTACCATCATCCAAATTCATCATCAAATCCATCGTCGCTACTTCGTATTCATGCATTCATCTTCTGGTTCGAGTCTGGCATTGCAGCGGCTTGTTGAAGTACTCCCTCGGCTAGATTCTTCCAAACATCCTTATCTTTATCGTTCTTCATAATAGGCCTCCCAACGAGCTGTACCACCTCCATCGGAGCATCGTGGGAATATCCAACACTTCAGTATGATGCCCTTGACCTGATTGCATCGCGAACCGGGTCAAATTCCCTGAAAAACACACATGAAATGACACTTATCAGATTCAAATGCGATTATTGATAAAAGAATAATTTGGGCTTGCGGGCTCTATATTTTTCATGCATGCAATGTATGAGAGCGAACCAATATGCCGTTGGGTTCGTATGAAAGTCTATTATATCATGGTGCAAAGAAACTCATGCAGTTTACGTGTATTATGAAAGTTTTACGTAAGAAACTGACGCTATGTGCATGATAAAGAAAGGATAATTCGCACCAAATGGACGCTCATCACACCCCCAAACTTAAATCTTGCTCGCCCTCGAGTAAGAAAAGAAAAATAAACAAAGTAAATGATAAAATAAAAACTCCTAACTCACTTTCGCAGTAATCGCGATTGCACTTAGCATGTGCAACAAGCCGTTAAACCCCTGGGTTACCCCAGTGGACGAGTTTTGTCTCGTGAGGGTTTGCAGTGAATCTACCCACAAAATTCAAACTTTTTTTTTTTTTGTTTTTTTTTTTAAAAATATAAATAAGAAATAAGAAAATTCGGTTTCGTAGAATAATTAAAAAGTACTCAAAAATAGAATTTCTAAGGCACAAGACTCACAAGGTATCTAGCCCAAGCTTCGGCTTTCGAAGTAAGCACTTTAGGTTCTAACTATTAGTTTCCCGTTAGAAAAGATCAAGGTCAACTATGCTCGAGTGCACGGTGCTGTCTGGGCAAAACACAACTGGGGGTTTGGTTCTCTACATTCATAACATTCTAACAGTCTCCTAGAACGGTCAAAGTCGACCTTAGAACCTGAGTCAAAACCAGCTAATCTAGACAGGCTAGTGAGAGTTGTGGATATTCACCTTAATACCTTTCGGCTTTATATGTGATATTCCAGTTTCCCCACATTGTTTATAGCGACGGCTTTCACACTATTTTCTTTTATTTTCTTTTTTTTTTCTCCTTTTTTTTTTTTTTTTTTTTTTCCGGTCTCATTTTTTTTTTTCTGGATCTAATTATATATCCCTTCCTAACTTGTACCATGCCAGCTGCACTCTATGCCCATGACACGCTGCCAACGCTCTCATGAGTTAGGTAGCCATCCTCATGTTGCCTTTATATTTGATTCACTCTGCATCCATAGGATCATTCTCATAACCCTATCGACCAGGCTTCACTCATACTAGGGCATACAAGTTAAGACTTTTACATAATTAGCTCCTAGACCATGCTAATAGGTAGCCCTTTCCGCTATACCTTAGAATTCACTGGTCGCTATAATAGTACTTTTTTTTTTACCAAGTGAACCAGATCCGCATGGTTCATCAGGACTCTAGTTGACTATTAGGCCGATATGAAAGCTTTGAATCTAGACCCTAGAGGTGTAAGCCAGATGTGAAGTGAAAGGTCAAGTCTAGTTTGTTTTGACAATCTCTAAAAAGGTTACTAAGGGTCAGAACCATATTAGACATACTTTTTCTAGCTAATCCTTGGACTTTATACCTTGATTACCAAGTGCCTTATAGTCCTATTCGAGTACAATAAAATTATATTACAAAACCTGAAATAAAGGTGAAATATAGATAGATTTTTTTTTTTTTAAAATAACGAAAGGGAAGGCAAAAGTAATACGATAAGAAACTAAAATATGAAGAAAAAAAAAAAAACATGCAAATGCAAATTCCTACAGATTTCTATACGAACGCTGTAGTTTTGGTAGGGGACTACAGACTAGACACACATACACGAAGATGTATGTACCGAGCTGTCCCACTACAGCGTAAGTTGATGCATTATTACTATTATTTTTAAAAAAAAAACAATTTTTTTTTTTTAAATTCAAAATGAGAACAGAAAAATTTTGTGGAAATTAAATGCATACAGGATTTTGCAAAAAGATACATCACACCCCCAAACTTAAATTAGACATTGTCCTCAATGTATGAATTAGACATGCTCATGAATGAGATGATAGCATTATATGATAGCATTCTTGAAGGACATGTATATAAAAGTATGAAGTTTTAAGGATGGATAGTACCTCATAAGTACTTTATAGCTTTGTTTCCTGCAAAATATTAGTACAACAAAGAAAACAAAACAAAGCGACTAAACAGACTAATAAAAACTAGCAGATGCAAATAAATAAATAAAAAAAAATTAACTGCTATAATGCAAATTTGTTTTTCAGCATATGGAATTTTTAAAAAGAAAAGAGAGTAGTCATCAATTGAGAAATTATATTCTATAGTATATTTCGGGCATGTTTCTGCATGACTATCCATTCTTCTATTAGGATTCATCCTATATTGTTCTTCATGATTTTTCTTTTCAAATTGAACAATATAAGATTCATTATTATACTCCATATTCCAACATGTATCATCAATATTATCTTTGAAAAATTTGCAAAATTGAATTTTCTGATTTTGGATGAATTTAGGAAAAATTAAATCAGAATATATAGATTCATCACCCAAATAAGTATGTTGAAACTCAGATGGCAGAATTTGTAGGTCAATGTATGATTTTTCAATAATGGATGGATAAACAATCATGATATTATTTATTTCACGATTCATGGATAGAGCATTGGTTTCTTTAGCAAACATATCATCATCAATGTCATAAGGAAGATCATGGGTATCATCAAATATAATATTGGTCAGATCATAGTTCGGGTCACCACAATTTTTTAAGCATGCCTCCAATGGATCATTAAAAGATGATTGAAAAATCTTGTTCTCCATAAGATTATCGATCATATTCATCTCATAGATTTCATTAGTAATATTTAAACTGGAAGGGAGAACATTATTTTCTTTAATAATCTCATCATCATTGTCATAGGGGGGAGTATAGACTTCTTCATCAATTATATTATCTATAATGTCATCATTGAGGACGTCACTATTTGATGAGAGATCATTAGTATCCTTAAAAATCATATCCGTATTAATGTCATCAATATTGTTCGGACAATCTTCCAAAGGATTAAGAAAATCAGATTTGGCAAGTTCATCTTCTATAGAGATATCCATCTTGGTCTCCTCATAAACTTCATTATCTACTGAGATGCTAATTATGTTCTCATAATCTTCATCGGAGTTAGACTCAGGTTGAAGTTGATCTCGAAGTATTGCTTCCTTAATAACATTCAAATGCGATTCAATTCTTTCGAAAGCGTTTATTTGCTCTTGTATATTGCCTTGATAGTTTTGCATAAGCTGATTGCGCATAGACATTTGTAGTGTATCTTCAAGAGTCTTCTCATTTAGTGGCATATAATCATAAGGCTCTTGAAAATTAGTAGCAGATGATTCATTTTTCCAACTATAATCTTGATGATTTTGCCAACAAGAATTTTGATAATATTGCCTACTTGGATCTTGAAAATTTTGCCATCTAGAATCGTGATAATTTTGCCATCTAGGATCATGTGTGTCATAGCATGGTGAATTATATTGTATATGGCCATGTAAACTTCTAATCGGTGAATTTCTTTCAGGATATTCTATTTCAGTTGAAAAGTTTATATAATCCTGATGTCTGGTGGTTCTTGTTTTGTTCATATACTCCTCTAGGGTCATTTCTTGGGGTGAATGTGAGTTGGTCATTACTGTTGAAAATGGATCTTGATATTTTGTTGACCTTGTAAGATTCATATATTCTTCTAGGGTCATTGTTTGGTTAGTCATTTTGGTTAAAGATTAAGAAACTGCTATACTCTAAAGATAAAATTAAACTAACAAAAACAAATAAAACTAACTAAGGCAAGTAAGGAATAACCTAAATTCGAAAGCTTTGTTGCAATCCCCGGCAACGGCGCCAAAAACTTGATGCGATCTAAACTAATCCTAAATTGAGGGGTTAATTTGATCTAAATTAAAACTCGCAAGTGCACGAATCGCTTTGTAGGAGCGGTACGTATTACGAGGTCGATCCCACAGGGATTGCTAATGAGGAAACTATCTAATCTAAGGTTATTAATCTATCTACCTAAGTTACTTAATGAGCAATATTGTTGATTTGGTTCTATGAGATTGTGAAAAAGTAAACTAATCAAGATTAAAACATGCAGATTAACTAATTAAGGTAGTGCGGTGCAGTATGGAAGTTCAGATATGGATGCGATATTCTAAGCCCTAGAATCCGCACAAGTAGCGATCTAAACCGTATTTTTATATGATTTCCAGGATTCTCACGAAGATGCGAAGTCAATCTCTCTCCGTGGATGATATTCAATAGAGCACTATTATGATCAACTAATGTAGCGATCTTTCTCGCTTCATAGGAATAGGAAGAAGTAATCCTCCGTAAAATTCGTAGTGATAACAAAAGCCAAGACTATGTAATAATTCCCCGTAAAACTTTCCGTAATAACGAGAAATAAAACTATGAAATCGACCTCTGTAAAACCCTGATAATAACGGAGCATAAATCAGACTTATTGCATGCAATTCCTATCAAGCTTTCATGAGATAAATAAGATCACAATATTTCATTGAACGAACGGAAATATGAAAATAGCACATAAAAACAGAGTTTAGATCTGACTACAGGGCTTCATCCAGGTCTTTAAATAGGGTGGTTAGCCTCGCATGACTATGCGAGCGCTGATGGCGGATGCTTCTTTGAAGATGACGAACCCGGCGATGATGGCGACGTGCGGCTTCTTGATGATGGGCGTCTTCGACGATGGCAGCGTGGCGTAGTCGGAGAAGATGGTACGGGTTGTAGATGAACGATGGTAAGAGCTAGGGTTTAGTCGTAAGTGGAAGGTGGTGGCCGGTGGATGTGGAAGATGGTTGGTGGTCAAGTAGATGGCAGCCCCTGGGTCGTCCTCAGCTAGCCCCCCCCTTTGTGTTTCGGACCCCTCTTTATATAGGATATAGAGAGAGAGAAAAGAGAGAGAAATCCCGTCGGATTCCAAGGAAGGCAAGAAAGAAAAAGAAAAGAAATAGAGAGAGAGTCCGGCTGGGCTTGCACGGTTAGAGAGAGAGAGAGCTTCGGTGGGGGACGGTTAAGGAAAGAGAGGAGAGAAAGTAGGGCACGGGAGAGAGAGAAAATCGGTTGGGGGACTTAGAGAGAGAATCCCGGAGATAGGAGTTCGGTGTCGCATGGTTCCGGTTTTAGAAAGAGAGAGAGATGGAAAGAGAAGAGAGAGAGAGACGTCCGGAGCTGGGGAGAGAGAAGTCCGGAGTTGGGTTGGTTAGAGTGGGTTTTTAGAGAGAGAAAAGAAAGAATAGAGAGAAGAGAGAGACGCGCGGTTGCTGAGAGAGAGAAAAACCAGGCGGAGAGAGAGACGTTCGGTGTGGGACTACTGTGGGAGGTTCGGGTATAGCTGGGGTCTCGGTTGCATGGGATCAGTGCACGTGCATGCATGCATGCATGCATGGGAGGCTGGGATTGTGCTGAGAGGGAAAGGGTGCGGTTAATGGGATCCGGTTTTAAAGGGAGGCATGGAATGGCTGTATCGGATCGGACGGCTGGGATTTTTGGAGAGGAGAGAGAGGGAGCTGGGGCGGAGCTGATGGTGCACGGGTAGCAGGATGGGTTCGGTGTTCATGGGTTGATGCACGGGATGGATCGGACGGCTGGAATTTTGGACTCCGGATGGCTTCCGTGGGACAGGACGTGGCCCATGCATGCATGGGTTTGACACGGGTTGGATAGGTGGAATGGATGGTTGTGATGAGTTGGGAATGAGAGGGTCAGCTGGGTGGATCGTGTCGGGTTTGATGCACGGAACGGCTGTGATGTGTGGCTGCAAATCAGATTTTAGAGATAGGGAAGATCAAGGGGATGCATGGATTCTCGATCGGATGGTTGGGGTTTAATGGAATGAACGTGCATGGGTAATGCATGCATGGGATTGTTGGATCGGACGGCGGTGATTAATGAGATGAAAGGCTGGGTGCAATGTTCTGTGGCTAAGGGGTTGGGTGCAACACCGAGCCGGGTTTGACACTTAAAGACCTATGGGAATGTGCGACTTTGATTTAGAAGGAAGAGAAGAGGTCATGAGAGCGAATCGGGTTTGTGAGATTCGATCAAAGTCTTGGCCATGACGGGTTTATGGGCGACTTGGGTTGGATAATGGGTTCAAGCGCAATGGGGTCACGTGGGAAGCTCGGTTACCATCATCCAAATTCATCATCAAATCCATCGTCGCTACTTCGTATTCATGCATTCATCTTCTGGTTCGAGTCTGGCATTGCAGCGGCTTGTTGAAGTACTCCCTCGGCTAGATTCTTCCAAACATCCTTATCTTAATCGTTCTTCATAATAGGCCTCCCAACGAGCTGTACCACCTCCATCGGAGCATCGTGGGAATATCCAACACTTCAGTATGATGCCCTTGACCTGATTGCATCACGAACCGGGTCAAATTCCCTGAAAAACACACATGAAATGACACTTATCAGATTCAAATGCGATTATTGATAAAAGAATAATTTGGGCTTGCGGGCTCTATATTTTTCATGCATGCAATGTATGAGAGCGAACCAATATGCCGTTGGGTTCGTATGAAAGTCTATTATATCATGGTGCAAAGAAACTCATGCAGTTTACGTGTATTATGAAAGTTTTACGTAAGAAACTGACGCTATGTGCATGATAAAGAAAGGATAATTCGCACCAAATGGACGCTCATCAGTAGGTGCCGCACTTACCGCATGCCGCATTCAAGCATTTCTCATATATATATATATATATATATATAGTGGTGATACATTGCGGCCGGGTTTAACGTGCGGCTTCCGTACGGTGGGCCGGGGAGCGTATGGTCCGTCTGATCGTCGGATCCAACGAATGAGATTCACCTGACCATCGAAAATAGTTGTTATTGTGGCAGCCACAGTAACAGCGATTTCGGTGGTCCGGATGAACCCCGACCGTCCGATCGACGTGAATCGAACGGCCCAAATCCTTTCCGCCCCAATTTTGGTGGTCCGGATGAACCCCGACCGTCCGATCGGTATGAATCGAACGGCCTAAATCCTTTTCGCCCGGTTAAAAGGTGTAGCCGTTCGATCGAATGGATGACATCCATGTGAAACAATCGAATAGGACAAAAAGTAATTATTACTTTTTGTCCTATTCGATTGTTTCCTATAGATGTCATCCGTTCGATCGAATGATCGAACGGCTACACCTTTTAACCGGGCAGAAAGGATTTGGGTCGTTCGATTGACGCTGATTGGACGGCTGGGGTTCATCCGGACCACCAAAACCTTTTAACCGGGCAAAAAGGATTTGGGTCGTTCGATTCATGCCGATCAGACGATCGGGGTTCATCCGGACCACCGAAATCGCTGTTACTGTGCCCGCCATAGTAACAACGATTTTCGGTGGTCGGGTGAATCTCGTTCGTTGGATCAGACGATCGGACGGACCGTACGCCCCTCGGCCTGCCGCACGGAAGCCGCACGTTAACCCCGGTCGCAATGTATCACTACTCTCTCTCTCTCTCTATATATATATATATATATATATATATATATATATGTATATATATATATATATATATATATATATATATATATATATATATATATATATATGGGTCGGGATCGGCTGACCCAGCAAATTTTGACCCAGCAATAACCCAGCACCTTTTGATGAACCTAGAGGTTTTAGAATTTGATGAAAATTGGTAGGCATGCTCTCTATGGTATGTTGATCATCCTCACAAAAAATCAGCCCATTCTAAAACCTCTAGGTGCATCAAATGCGTTTTTCAAATCAACGGTTTCTAACTGTCAATTTTAACCGTTGATTTAAAGAGCGCATTTGATGCACCTAGAGGTTTTAGAATGGGCTGATTTTTTGTGAGGATGATCAACATACCATAGAGAGCATGCCTACCAATTTTCATCAAATTCTAAAACCTCTAGGTTCATCAAAGGGTGCTGGGTTATTGCTGGGTCAAAAATTTGCTGGGTCATCCGATCCTGACCCTATATATATATATATATATATATATATATATATATATATATATATATATATATATATATATATATATAGGAAACATGGTCCTTCCGACCACCCAACACGCTAGTCCTCCCTTTAATTTGGGTGCCACATGACACTTTTTAACCATATTTCTTTATTTGGATGGTCAATTCACTCTACTTAGATCAAGTTTTTAAAAACAAATTCTAAAAAAAAAACTTAAAACAACCTGATCAACGGTCGAAAAATTTAACGGTAAACTGTAGCGTGCAAATAGCCCTTGCTATGGTTAATTTAAAAATATCACTTGGCATAATTTTTTTTTAATTTTTTTTTTATGATCATTGTTAGGAGGGATGTACTCACCTTGACCAACCCCTAACCCCGGTTAAAAAGTACCATGTGGCACCCAAATTGAAGGGAGGACTAGCATGTTGGGTGGTCGGGAGGACCATGTTCCCTATTTCCATATATATATATATATATATATATAGGGAAAGGGTAGCCTACACCATGGAGTAGGAAACTTACCTACTCCATGGGTTATATAGACGCCACATGGCACTTTTTAATCAAATTTTTTATTCATGTATGGTCAATCTAATATGGATAGATTAGGATTATGAAAAAAAATCCGAAGAAAAAAACTTAAACCAACTCGATCAAGTTGAAACAAATTTAACGGTAAACTGTGTATCGCAAAAACATATTTTTTGTAGATGCTAAAAATACCACTTGGCATATGTTTTTCTCAAAAAAAATTTCTTGATAATTGTTGGGAGGGGTGAACCTAACGTGACCAAATCTTAACTTCCATCAAAGAGTGTAACACGACATCCATTTAACCTATGGAGTAGGTAAGTTTCCTACTCCATGGAGTAGGCTACCCTTTCCCATATATATATATATATATATATATATATATATATATATATATATATATATATATATATATATATATATATATATATAGAAAACGGGGTATGAGCTGACAGCTCATTGCAATTTGAGCTGCCAGCCATGTGTCAGCTTTTAATTGGACAGAATAAAAAAAAATTAAAAAAAAAAACCTACAGCTGTTACCCAAGCCCCACCACCCTCTCTCTCTCTCTCTCGGTGTGTTGCTGAAACCCGAACACCGACCGCACTCCACTCCGGCGCGGATCCGGCAGCCGGTGGCCGGAGTCCTCCGACCGTGGATCGCACCTGTGACGCCGGCAGCCCCCCGACCCCCTCCGATCGTGGATCGCACCTGGGATGCCGGCAGCCCCTCGACCCTCGACCACCGGCCCCTCTTGCTCCGTCCAACGGCAGCCACGCACGACACCTCCGCTGCACCCCGCGGCCGCCGACCACCGACGCTGCGCCCACACCCCAGCCAACGGCAGCACAACAAACCCGCCCCCTCCGGCTCCGGCAGTGCCTCCGACCACCGGCCCCCTCTTGCTCCGTCCACCGGCAGCCGCGCACGACACCGCCGCTACACCCCGTGGCCGCCGACCACCACCGCTGCGCCCGCGCCCCAGCCAACGCTGCCCCGCGCCACCTGCGCCCCGCGCCCCGGCCAACGCCACCAGCTCCCCGCGCCCGGCCAACGCGCCGCCTGTGCCTGCGCCCCGCGCCCCGGCCAACGGCGGTGTCGGGCGAGTGCTGCTGCCGCTCGCAAGAGAGAGGGAGAGGGAGAGAGACAGGGTGGGGTTCGGTGTAAATTTTTTTATTATTTAATCAATGGTGCATGATCTCCATCGGACGGCTATTATCTGACAGCCCAATTTCAGAAATGGGCTGTCAGCCTATACCCCGTATCCTCTCTCTCTCTCTCTCTCTCTCTCTCTCTCTCTCTCTCTCTATATATATATATATATATATATATATATATATATATATATATATATATATATATATATATATATATATATATATATATATATATATATATATATATATATATATATATATATATATATATATATGAAAATACAAGAAGGTTTAAAGTTGTCTAAAACAGATATCTTGAAGGCACGTAATATGGATTAAAACAATCTGAACGAATGTGGTATCACCGTCTCAGTAAGTATCTAATTAAAGAAGGATATATGAATAATTCTATATACCCATGCGTGTTCATCAAGAAGTTGGGCAACGGATTTGTAATTATTGTTGTATATGTTGATGATCTAAATCTCATAGGAACTCCTGAAGAGCTCACAAAGGTTGCAACATCCCTGAAGAAAGAATTTGAGGTGAAAGATATAGGAAAAACAAAGTTTTGTCTCGGCCTGGAGATTGAGCATCTCTCAAATAGAATTCAAGTCCACCAATCTTCATACACAAAGAATGTTTTGAAGTGTTTTAATATCATAAGGCTCACCCATTGAGCTCCTCAATGGTAGTTTGAACAATTGACACACAAACGGATCCTTTTTGTCACAAGGAAGAGTGAAACTCTCCTTGGTCCAAAAGTACCATATCTCGGAGCTATTGATGTACTGATGTATTTGGGAACTTGTACCAGACCTGATTTTCCATTTTTAATCAACTTATTAGCACGATTTAGCTCTGCACCAACTCGACGACATTGGAATGGTATCAAACATATCTTACGTTATCTCCGTGGAACAACCGATATTGGTTTATTCTACTCAAAGGAATCAACAAATGACCCACATTTAATAGAATGTAGATGCTAGATATCTTTCTGATCCTCATAAGGCTTGCTCATAAACTGGATATGTATTCATATGTGGTAGCACAACAATCTCATGGTGATCTACTAATCAAACTTTGGTTGCTACATCCTCTAACCACTCTGAGATACTAGCATTCCACAAAGCAAGTCGTGAATGTGTATGATTAAGGTCTGTAGTTCATCATATCCGGAGCACATGTGAACTACCTATGACTATAGATGTTTCAACAATGATATATGAAGAAAATGATGCATGTATAGCATAGATTAAAGGAGGGCATATCAAGGGAAATAGAACCAAACATATTTCTCCAAAGTTCCTCTACACTCATGAGCTTCAGCAGAGCTACGATATCAATGTCAAGCAGATACACTCTAGTCATAATCTTGCTGATTTGTTCACTAAATCTTTACCAACGTCAGTGTTCAAGAAACTGGTATACGGCATCGATATGCGACGGATCTAAGATATGTCTAGTTGATACATTATACTCTCATTATTAGCAGGAGAGTACTTCATCAGGGGGAGCATCTACATCAAAGAGACGACTATAGGACAATATGCGTACTGTACTTTTTTTTTTCCTTCACCTTGGTTTTTCCCTTGAGGTTTTTTCAAGTACGGTTTTAACGAGGCAGTCTTAAGCGTATCCAATACTGCACTAAGATCCAAAAGAATATTGTACTATTTTTCCTTCGTCTTGATTTTTTTCCACAGGATTTTCTTGACAAGGTTTTAATGAGGCAAGTATCTTAGTATGGTGGACATCCAAGGAAAAGTGTTATGTAATATATGGATGACCACCTAATTAATCTCAAGAGTTGAATGGTATTCAACTCAATTTTTAATGAAGCTATTATGTAACTGTGACCATAGATGTTCTTTGAAGGAACTCCGTGTAACTTGGTCATTCAATCCCCTTAATGGCTACTCTTATTGTAAGTAGTCAGGCTAATTTGTATTAATGGCCTCTATGCCTATATAAAGGGATGAAGGAATGAGAAAAATATGCACTGCGAAAGGAAAGAATTCTCTATTAATTTCTTGCATTCATAACAGGATTGATATTGGGGCGTATGGATGTCTCTCTAATTAAGAGAATATATTTTGGACAGTTTTGATAAATAAAAAAATAATAATTTGGGCACCTTGGTAAATGTTACTCTTACCTCAAATGTAGTTTCTAGCAAATGTGGTTTCTGATTAGGACAAGGAAAATGATTCTCGTCTCACCTTCTATACGCCCTAACAAAACCCCTTGACGTGGCAATTCAAACCGAACCCTTATACCCTTGGTTTGTCTTACCTTCAGTTTTTTAAAAGATTAAAGAATGTATGTTTGTTTTATATGTGAGTTGTGTTTTTTATTTTTAAAAAACCATAACTTCTTGTATACTCATCAAAATTATGAAAAATTTATATTTTTGGAATCTACTAATCAAGCTCTATAAAACTAGATCCATATTGCCTATGAAATTCTAAGAAAAAAAATTGAATATAAGACTACCCTAGGATTGTAAAAAAAAGTCCATCGGTCTGAACTCGGCGCAAGCCCGGCTCAAACCCGGCCCAGCGTGATCAATGGCCTGACTAGGCTCTGCCCAAACACACCATGGGCCGAGCTCGGGCTGCTACCTCGAGCACGCAGCCCGGCCCGCTGCTACCTCGAGCACGCAGCCCAGCCCGATTGTTATAAGAAAACTGAAAATGTCACTTTTGAAATCTTGGTTTCACGTTAACTGACAAAACGTCACTTACAAAAGTAAATGTCATATAAAAGTGATAGTTACAAAATCAGAGATGCACTTTTTATCGGACACAAAATGCCGATAAAAGTATATCTTAATTTTACAATTGTCACAAACTGAAAATGTCTCTGATAAAGTGTCTTTTGATTTTGCAAGTGTCATTTTTATGTGACATTTGCTTTTGTAAGTGACATTTAGTCAGTTAACATGAAACGAAGATTTTAACGGTGACATTTTCAGTTTTTGACAGTTGTAAAATTAAGAAACTTTTATCTGTAATTAGTGTCCGATAAAGTGTCTTTTGATTTTGCATCTATCAGTTTTACGTGACATTTACTTTTGTATGTGACATTTAGTCAGTTAACATGAAACCAAGATTCAAAAGTGATATTTTCAGTGTTTTGTAACAATTAGGCCGGGCTGCTGGCTCAAGGTGGCAGCCCTAGCCCGACCCATGGTGTGTTTGGGCTGGGCCGGGCCGTGCCGTTGATCGGGTTAGGTCGGGCTCGGACCAATGGGCTTTTTTTACAACCCTAGGGTAGTCTTATATCTTATTTTTTTTCTTATAATTTCATAGGCAATATGGGTCTAGTTTTGTAGTGTTCCATGAGCAGATTCCAAAAATATAAATTTTACAAAATTTTGATATATAGACAAGAAGTTATGGATTTTTTAAAGTGAAAAACTCAAATCCCAAAAAGTATTATTTAAAAAATGTAAAGGGAAGGAGGTTGATGCTTGACGGGTATGTATCATGCTCTTAATGACAATAAAGATATTTCATCTTGGTTTTGTTTTCACATAAAATAGGTAAGCCGTTGGATGGTTGCCACCTAATGGGGATGATGGGCTCCCCTATCATTGTCTTAGGACACAAATTATTGGCATCTGTCTGTTCGATTGCCAGTTGGTGCAAAGTGCCACGTAATCTGTGTCTAAACTTATCTGTAAACTCATTTGGTTGAATAGCATTTCTCTAAAAAAAAAAAGAGGAAATGGGAATCTGCCGAGCGGCACCAAATGCCTAGGTTTTATTAGCATTTTATAAATCTATAGATAAATTTGTATGCCATAACACATCTATCTATCTTAGAGGGACGATGAAATGTGGTGTTGCGGCGCGTGTAGTGTGCATCCGTAGCCGTTAGTGGTATCCTGACCTGACAAGTGTATCGTACTCATTTCCGATCATACTGGTGCGGCCACACTAACAAGTCTCTCTATTTTATATCTATAAAACAAGCCAAACCCTCCGTTTGGTACTAGTTGTTGAATAGGTTTTGAAAAGAAAGTTCAGTAGCAAGAGAGGAACAAAGAGTTGGTGCAATATCCCACCAACAGCTAGAGAACAAGCAAAGGGCAGATATCGTGGCTTAGGACAAAAGCTGATTTGGTGGTGGTGAGTGGAACATATGCCGCCCTTCATTGAAACACTTGTCACAACCAACACCAGTCCATTTTTCCTGCCGGCTCCGTTTGCTTCTGGCCCAATCAAAGTGTGCCACGTTATTCATTTAAGGGTTATTTACTTTGCCTCCCAAATTTTGCCTTGAATTAAACTTCCCCCCCCCCCTATTTTCATTAATTAGACTTTAACCCCCAAAACTAACTGTTTCGTCATCTCACCCCCCAAAACTTTATTTCTTTTCCATCAGCTAACCCTTTCGCTTAGATGGTGAGCTGACCGAACTATTAGTTTTGGGGGGTAAAGTCTAATTAATGAAAATATGGGGGGTAAAATCTAATTCAAGGCAAAATTTGGGGGGCAAAGTCAAAATAACCATTCATATAAAGGGTATATTGAGAACTTTACTTGCTATTATCCTTTAAATGGAAGCCATTGAGCCAGCAGCAAAATTGCACGCCAAACACTATTGTTATTATATTTCTTTATGCACTATGTCCCCGCGCCCCCCCCCCCCCCCCCCCCAAAAAAAAAAAAAAAGTATTAAGAGCATATCCCTCCGTTGACTTTTTTATCCCTTCAAATAACAAGCTACTGTAGCAAATGTTGCTTTTAATTATCGAATTGTTGATCTTGCTATAGTGAAATCACTGTAGTAATTCTTTTTTATGAAATCTCGTTTAAAAAAATTACTACAGTGAAATTATCGTAGCAATTATTGCACTTTCTTACTGAATTGTTGCTCTTTGTTACAGTGAGCAAAGAGCAACAATTCGGTAATAAAGAGCAGCAATTGTTACAGTGAAATCAATTGTTGCTCTTTATTAGCGAATTGTTTAAAATTTTCTTCCATCATAGATTAATCACCAATTATCTCAATTTACATATGTTGTAAGTGCCAGCCAGGTGAGTTGCTAGAGTCTCAGGGGGTTGGTACCCAAGACCTGGGACTGATTTCGCTTGCACCGAATTAATAATCGGTAGGGGACTGCCTTAACTCTTCCTTATATGAGACATTGAGGGATTCTCAAAAAAAAAAAAAAAATGTTGCTCATGGCTTGAGATTTCTTCAAATCTATCTATCAACAGAAATTTGTGCTCGATTCGGTTTTAACACGGACGACCCATTTACCTGAAGATGAATTCAAGAAGGCAGCCTTTTATTTTTATAGCGATGGTATGACAGAACAAGATGGCTTTCCGATGTTTTTCTTAAGAATTTTTGGGATGTCGGTACGATACTCATCTAGTTTTCGCTGACTTCTGTTAGGGAATTTTTTTTTCAAGTCTTGAATTTCTTCAGAATTACTCTGCCTTTTCCACTCGGATTTTAGCCGAATTAGCCTCTCGAGTTGTATCTATAAAATTACATCTAAACTAATGATGAACAAGCAGCCTCTGAATGGATTCTCTCGTCTCTGAATCTCAATCTGCTTTCATTAGTGTTTATTATATTCTTGACAGCTTTGCCGTAGCTTCAGAGGGCTTCTTTATTTTTTTTTTTACCTCAAAGAATCTGACTCCGAAGTTATTCTACCCAAGCTTGATTTTGAAAAGGATTTTGATAAGGTGCATTGTGATTTACTTCTCAAATGATGAAGGCAAAAGGCTTCTCTAGTTTGTGGATTCAGTCTCATCTCCAACTACCCAATCGACCCCTAAGCGTTCATGCAGTATAAATGTATCAGTGAGCGACCATTTCAAGATGTATCGAGGGCTGAAGCAAGATGGCCTTGTTACTGCATTGCAGGGTCTCATCTTTATTGGCTTAAGTTATATTTTGAAATAGCTAGTGTGGTATACATGCCAAAAATATTAAACATGTACACGTAACATGATAGATGTGTATAGGAATTTATGTCACACGTAACAAGATACACGGAGTCACTTTGTACTTTTTGCAATACCGAAGAAGAGAATGCTTTCCATTTGTTGCTCAGATGTCCTTTTGCAAGATGGGTGTGGGACCACTTCGAGGCAAAATGTGATATATCCTCACATCCGAGAAGTCTGAAGGCTATGTAGAGTAGATGGCGCAGGAGGTGAATTCCCAAGGAGATCCAGCCACCTTGGGATATCCTTGTAATGGAGATTATTTGAGTCCCTAACTAGAGAGGAACAACCGCATTTTTAATGGCAAGACTTCGGTGGTAAAGGAGTTGTGTAGATCGATGATCTCGATCTTCAAGCTTTGGATTATTCCATGGGCACAATAGGCTCAGGTTGGTCCGAGCTCATTTGCAGCTCTAACCTGAATCTCAGTCTCCTCAAACAGATCCAGCTTTACAACCAAAGTAGACCACACAGATCTGGATGTAGAATTGAAAGTTAGACCATGATGGCATGTTGGGCGGGTTGAGCGGTCAGCACACACCCAACCCGAGGGTCAAACCCACTGCCCAAGCCAAGCCCAAATGGACGTCAAGTTGAAGTTCACTAGCCCAAGCCCAGACATTATATACTATCAACATGGTAGAGGTAAGATCAACGCAATCAAAAGATCATCACATCAATCCATTCATCAAAGTCAAAAGACCGCACTACTTTGAGAATTATACAAAAGCACGAGATTTTCTTGAAAGGCACATCAACGGAGCAAATTGAAAGATGGAAGCATACTAGTTGACTTACGGGTTGGATCAGATTACAGAGGTTGGGTCAGGTTGCTCGAAGCTTCTGTCTAAACCCAACTCGAGTTGAGATCCGGGCTACGATTTTTCAAATCAAACCCAACCCATACATGCAAAATCTCAATCCAAGCCCTCCCAAATACCGTTTTGGCTCGGGTTGGATTCACCCGCGACAGAGCAACAAGTCAAAGAAAGGAGGTATCTAGTAAAGTAATGTACCTAGTATGCCCACCTCTATTCTCGAAGATAAGATAATCCCAATTTTTATCAGGCAATGGCAAATTGTAGATTTTTGCTAGACACCTTGCAATTAGATTTCGAAATTGATGTTATTTCAACATGTTTCTTCTAAGGATGTATACATCTTGACATGAATTTAAGCCATTTTAAACCCGAAATGCCACACCCTTCATAATAATATTTACTATTTTGGGCCAATTGAAGGATACTAAAGGATTCCAAATTATCATACCTAGATTTTTGCCAAGGGCTTTTTTTCAAAATAATATTTAAAAAACAAATACTTAACTAAATAGCGGTTGACCAAAACTATTTATCAACCTAGCGCTCTGACAGCCATGTGGCATGTCAGCGCCATAAAGCGAGCGCAAGATTTTTTTTTTTTTTTCTTTTTTTCGGTACAAGTAGAACTCGGTATTTGGATTACTAAGTTTAAACCCGGTATTTTGGACACCGGGTTTACCTGAAAATCCAACGAAAAAACGGCAAGTATGAGACCTTAGTATCCAGAAAAAGGCTAAGTGTGGATTAAACCCGGTATCCAGAATATCGGATTTAAACCCGGTAATCCAAATACCGGGTTCTACTTGAAACCAAAAAAAAACACCCCGCGCTTGCTTTACGGCTCTGATATGCCGCATGGCTGTCAAAGCACTAACTTGGTAAATAGTTTTGATCAACAGCTATTTAGTTAACTATTTATTTTTTTAATAATATTTTGAAAAAAACCCCTTTTGCTAATTTGTGCCAATTGAAGGATACTAGAAGATTCCAAATGCAACACCAGTACGTGCCATTACACGAGAGACCATGGTTCGAAGTCTGCAAACTGCAAGAACGCAAATAATTTATTTTCCCTGCAAGAAAAGGAGCCTTGTTTGTGTCCACAAATGCACCACTTTATTTATATGCCACACGGCATAAGACAAGACCGGGATTCGATACTGTGACCGACCGGGAGGCAAACAGTTAAGGGGTAAACCACTGCAATACAACTGTAGACGCAGAATAAAATGCGGTAATAACTAAGCGAACCTCAGATATTCAGATCAATGTCCCACATATGGCAAAATGGAATGATTTTACCAGCTTGTTGATCAAGCCCTCTTCTTCCGAGCAGCAGCTGAATGAGATGATGCGGAAGAAGTTGTGCGGCGAGGGCGAGAGATGAGTCCCCGTACAATCGCGAACAAGGAGAAGACCACGAAAGGGGCGTACATCTGCAGCAGCTGGTTTGATGCTCTGCCCGAACCCAGCAGCTCACCCATCAAAGCAGCCTGACATGATCAAGCAGCTACATGAAGAAAAATAGAATTGTAGCAATAGAAGGTCTAAATTAGTTGGGGACAAATAGAAGCTTTTCAGTTCCTGCAATGAGATAAATTCATAAAGCACAGCAGCACAACCAAGTTTGATTGCGGGCGCAACCCTCCCCCCTCCCAATGTAAATTTAACCATATCCCAGTTCCACTAAAATAGGTGGAATTTTAAGATGCACGACAGCGGCCGCCACCGGCGGCAAACAACCGCCTCTAGTGATGCCAACGGCGACCAAAGATCACAGTGGCAGCCTCTGGCCGGCGACCACCATTTATAGGGTTGGAACCTTTGTAGTGGAATGGGCTTTGAGAATTTGAACTCCTTGAAGATGTTGAGTTCATAAACATTTAGTTCATTGGAACTCAAATCAAAACCCATAAACTCTAATGGACTCTGAAAGTTCATGGGAGTCCGTGACTTTCAAGTTCTCCAAAGAAGTGCCTAGTGGCTAAACACAGACACACCCCATCCCCCCTGAACATGATGAGTAAAGGGGTAATAGCTGAAACGAGCAGACTACTAAATCTCCTTGCAAGGTATGCTATTCTAAACCAACAGCAATGGTTTTTTGGATAGTGTTTAGAAGAAGGAAAGGCTGATTTCTGCAGAAAAGCAATCCTTTTTTATATATGCTGAGAACTCTAATAAAACTGAAAAAACTGCTACATGGAAAGAATCAAAAAGTTATATGCAGACTTTTCTCCAAAATAAGGCAGAGAAAGTGGTTAGGGAAGTCGAGACACTTTGACTATGCAGCAAGATGGCAGTCCATATAGAAAGCTCTTATCATCTCTACAAGTTCTACCGATCCTAATTCCTAAGATTTCAAGATGAAGCGTTCGATTAGGTGAATCTTAACTGTTCGTTTGTGCTCACTAACATATCTTTTGCAGAACCAATCGTACCATCTAAAGCTGCACTGGCACCACACAAACTGATCTAATTTAGAGAAACAATCTATACGAGGTAAACACAAAAACATGGTGTATTTGATAGTTACCTACTTCCCGATCTTCAGTCAATCCAGCTGAACATCTCTCTCATAATGTGGATGACTGTGGGATTCATTGCGATACGGTACCGATCAGGTTAACGGCGGGATTTGTTGTCATATGTCAAATATTTGCTTTGATTTGGTGAATATTACAGATGGTGGCTGTTAAGTGTATATAGTTAACCTATTTTATATGTTAATTAGTCCCTTCCTTGGGGTATATTCACCTTGAGTGACCCCATCTCATGTACAACGTATATAGAACCATTGCCGCCTTTGAGTGGACACTGTAAGATAAATTACACTAACAAGCATCTCTACTTAATTGAAAACCATTAACTTTGAGATCAATCAACATAGAGATGATGAACGGAAGCGAAGGGATTGTGAGTTATACCTCCGGCCATCAGGATTCATAACCTAGGCCGAAACAATTGATCCTTGATGACACTTGATGATGTTGTTGACACGCTCCTCCTCAAACAAGATCCAAGCCACGATCGATGCGTCCTCGACAATGGAGAGCACGGTGCTTGAGAAGAGAAAAGAGGAGATCAAAGATCACTGGTAGAGATCTTTAACCTTGGTCATTCTTGGTGCCCAAGCATATGAACAAACCTCCGTAGAAGATCGAAAAGACAAGCGGGATCTTGGCACTTAAGGTGCAAGGAATCCTACAAGGTCTGACAGTTATGCTTCCATTGTGGGGAAGCCATGCTTTGTTTTAGGACATGACGGCTAGGGTTTGAAGAGAATGGAATACTCTTCATTGAGGGACTAAACCCAATATATATATACAACATAGAACACGACCTGATTGTACATAAAATCTGACCCATCTATACATTAACATTAACACTCCCCCTCAAACTCATGATGGATCATGAACCGAGAGTTTACTGATAAAATGCCAGAAGCAAGCAATAGTCAGGGGCTTCGTGAGGAAATCAGCAGTCTGCTCCATCGAGTGAATGAACGGTAAGGAGATGGTGGCGAGAAACTCCTGACGAACAGAGTGACAATCAACCTCAATATGTTTGGTGCGCTCATGAAAAACCAGGTTGCTAGCAATCTGAATAGCACTCCGATTATCACAAAAGAGAGTAGGCTCAGAGATTACAACGCCCAAATCGAGAAGGAGGCGGCGTAGCTAAACAATCTCTGCGATGGTGGAAGCTATAGCTCTGTATTTGACTTCGGTGCTGGAGCGAGCGACAAAATCCTGTTACTTACTACACCAAGAAATAAGGGAATCACCAAGAAACACACAGTAGCCGGTAGTAAAACGGTGAGTAACATCTCCTGCCCAATCTGCAACGGAATAAGCACGTAGCACCAGCAGAGAGATGGAGAGAAAAAGAAGTGAACGGGTGATGGTGTCCTTTAAATAACGGATGATCCGAAGGACCGCTGCATAGTGAACAAAGCGAGAAGCCTAAACGAACTGACTGACAATGCCAACAGCATGAGCAATGTCCGGTCTAGTCATAGTGAGATAAGCCAGCATCCCAACTAACTGCTGATATTGGGAGACATCCTAGAGAGGTTTACCATCTGTAAAAAAAACTTCAAGTTGAATTTTATGGGTGTGTCAGCAGTGAAAGAATCAGTGAGAGCAGCATTGGTAAAGATGTCGAAGATGTACATCTGTTGGGAGATCAATAATCCACAAGCTAATCGGATAGTCTCAAGGCCAAGAAAATAGCGAAAATGGCCTAGATCTTTCATCTCGAATTGACTCTGGAGATGACGTTTAAGGAACGCTATGTGGCACTGTCATCTCCGGTGACGATCATATCATCCATATACAGAAGCAAAACAGCAATACCATATTTGGAGGAGCGGGTGAACATGGCATAGTCAGAGTGTCGCTTTACAAACTCAGCTACCAGAATTGCACAGTAGAAGTGCTCAAACCAGGCATGAGGGGCCTGCTTAAGCCCATAGATGGCCCGGCGCAGACGACAGATATGGCCGGAATGAGTTGAGACGCCTAGCGGAGGAGCCATGTACACCTCCTCTGAGAGGTCACCGTGGAGAAAGGCATTAACGATGTCCATCTGATGGAGAGGCTACCCTCGAGCAGCCATGAAATTCCAGAAGCAAACAGTATGATTCCCACTCGTCTGGTCTCCAGCGAGGGTTACGAAAAGGATGTGTGGGACATTCACGCTTCGTATGCCCGGACTCCTTACAGTAATGACATAAGATAAGCCCTTTAGGGAAGCTGTCAAGCTGACAGTCAGGACGATGTCTAATCCAGAAGTAGGTGGAGGAGGACGAGGGCCTTGAGTTTGGAGGTGAGTCTTCTCGTCGACCAAGGCTAGAAAGATATCCTCTAGCCGAGGGAGAGGCTCACGGTGAAGGAGCTGAGTAGCAATAAGAGCGATCTCCGGCCTAAGCACGGCCAGAAACTGGTAGAGGTAGTCATCGTCAAGGTAGCACTAAAAATCCCTGTAGCACGAGCAAACACACCGCTCGGAGATCAGAGAGTCTAGCTCATGCCAGCAGGCACTCATCAGACTGAAGAAGTCTTGAATCGTATGTTCCCCCTGACAAGGGACTGGGAGTCACAGAAAAATTGATGCCGGCGTGTAGCACCGCGTAGAAGAAATCAGTTCCGAAAATACTCCCACATCGCGCGCGCCATGAGAAATCGACCGATGGGTGCAAAGAGTGGACGAGCAACAGAATTCAGAAGATAGACCCAGATGGCCTGATCGTAACGACACCACGTAAGGACAGCCATGGCAGCAGCAGCAGTAGCAACAGGAGACGCACTGCTAGTAGCGGTGTTACTGGTAACCGAGGAGGAACTAAAGGTGGCAGCCGAAGGTGGGTCATCACCGGTGATGTGACTCCAGAGATCGCGACTGGAAAGCGCGGGCATCGACGATGAGCGACCAATCAGCCTAGTCACTGGTCGAGGTCAACTGAAACGGAATCGCCTTTAGCGATAGAAAGATCGCGACGACGAAGGGCACAGTAACAGATGTAATGGAGTAGGCTCAAAACGACGGAAGGCACAGGGAGATCGCGACGACGGGGTGGGGTCAGGGTGGGAACAAGGTGAGGCCGAGATTATGGAGGAAATGGTGGCGAGGGATCGGGGAGGAAGCCAGGCAGAGGGGGGATTGGGGAGGAGGTTGGGTAGGGGAAGGGAGGAGGCCGGATGGGGGTCTGGTGGACAGGAGAAAGGCCATAGGAGATGCGGTGATCGGAGGAGGAGGTCGTCGTCGTCGCCTTCGCCGCAGGAGAAACCCCAGAGCTCTGATACCATATTAGGAGATAACAATTAGGATTTGGAGAGAATGAAATGCTCTTCATTAAGGGACTAAGCCCAATATATATATACAACATAGAACCTGACCAGATTGTACATAGAATCTGACCCATCTATACATTAATATTATCACTTTGAAAGCAAAACTACACAGTTACTGAATTTGGAAGCAGAGTCGGGCTGTCATTGTAGTAATAGTGGGAGCAGACAAAAAATAACATGAGTTATTTCATGTATTCAGACAAATTAACTATCTAATCTCATTAATAAAAAAAGTTCTTTTCTTATTAATTCATCCCACCACTAGCATCTAAAAGTATATGTCACATCATTCAGACAAGATTCAAAAACATAGGAATGGAAACTCAAGTTCACTTGAGGATCTTCCTTAGCTAATCTAAAATCCAATTTAAATGGATGACGATCATAGGAATCTTCACATAGAAGGTGTTGAGCCAAAGATGAGTTGTAGTAAAAGTACACCTGAACTTCTTGTCTAAGAAAAAACAGTTGAAAAGAAAGGATAGGTCTTTGTTAGGAGTCTTGGGACAAAGTGAGACTGGTGATAAGTTGAACCCTAATCCCATAAGTTCTAGGAACAAGCCCTAGGGACTGGACGAAAACTGAGTAATCAGAGTTGCATCAATAAAAGGATTAGCCCAGAAAAGCAGTGTTGCCTATGAATCATTCTTCGGGCAAGAGGGTGGAGGTCACCACTTTTGCTGTCTCCCTTTCTGAAAAGTTCTATCATGAATGAAAGATAATCAAAAGCCTATTCTTCCAACTAGCAAAAGCACATGCTTGTGCCTAGTCATGCCTAGACTAGCGTCTGGGTAAAGGTACATTGGTTGCGCCTGACCTTTTGACTACATAGGATATGCCTAGACAACAATTTTTTGTGTATGTTTTATTTTACAGTCTAGGGTTTCGAGTGGCTCATGTTAGGGCTTCTGTATCAAATTAGGGTTTGGTATGAAGTAAGGTTTAGAGTGAGGAGGTGCATTGTTATCTTTCTACGGTGACCTCTGCCTCGATGACAAATGAAGATGAAGACTGGAAGAAAGAAAGGATGGCCTTTGGAAAAAGAGATGACGTAAGAATTCAACAACCAGTGTCCAACAACAGGAACGAAAAATGGCAGTAGATCAGGGTGTGTTTGGTTGTTAGGAATATTTTGTGAGAAGAGAATTCAATAGATAGTAAAGGATAAGAAAAGAATGGAAAAAAAATTAGGGAGCGTAGTGATAGCTCCCTGACAAAGGAATCAACTTGCAATAAGCCCTCCTGCAAGTCCTGTATTGCAATAGCTCCCTCGCGAAATCCCGTCGAACCAAATAGAAAAAAAGGACAATAATGCCCAGCTAAAGTTCATTAAATTTACATTTTCTACCATCAATTGAACACGAATCATTGTTTTGCACGAAAAACAATTGAAATCACTCCAGATTGTCGATTTAGAACCACAAAACAATTTCATTTTTTTCTGTATATTTTCATAAAAAAAAATTATTATGTCAACCGACCAAATATTTACTCTTTTTTACCTAATTGCTACTCTTTATATGCGAGATATAATCAACTTGGTTTCGCATAATTAAATGCATTTTTGTCAAAAAAAAAATCATATTGTGACCAGATGAGTAGAAATACCACTACAATCAATCTACAATTAAGAAATTTTACCATATCAAATTGTTACTCTTTGTTAACGGATTATTACTTTTTACCAATTGTTACTCTTTTGCAACGATTGTTACACTTTATATGTCGGGCTAAAATTGTTGTTTCAATAATTCCGTTATTACATGTGCACAGGCAAAAGAAGTTCGAGTTAGACAAAACTAACAGATTGTTGCTCTTTACCAATTGTAACTCTTTTGCTATGATTGTTACACTTTATCTGTAGGGATAAAATTGTCATATAAAAAATTACGTTATTACATGTGAGCAACAGAAGGAGCTCGCGTTAGCCAAAGTCCAACCACATGAGCTTAGCATTAAGTTCAAACTTTACATACCCTTAACATTAAACAGAAACATTTTTAAGGAGCTAAGTAGCTAACGTTAATAACCCCCAAAAAATTTGACTTTTCCAGTATTTGGTTGTCACGAAAAAAACAATAGAATTTAACAAGAAAGTGTATCAGCAAGAGAGATTTTCCCTTTCCCGTTTTTTCCTTTGGTTTTGGCAACAAAAGTTTAGGGAAAGTAGGTAGTTATGGAAATCTATTTTCTTGTAGATTCACAGTTATCCATGCAGGAAATATAGCCCGTGTGGAGTAGGGGTGGGAGTGCGTTTAAAGCTGAAAATGACAGTAAACCGCATCACGTGGTTCGGTTTTGGTTTGCCAAAATATAACATCGTCACGGTGCGGTTTTGGTTTTCGGTTTTGGTATAGTGGTGCGGTTTCGGTTTTGACCAAAACCGCACCGTTTAGGCCATTATAATGATAAACCGCGGTGCACCACACGACACCGCACCATATGGTGCGACTTTTGTTTTACATAATGGTACACCGTTGCGGTGCGATTGCGGTTTTGATGTGCCGGTTCAGTGTTGCGGTGCACTTTCGGTTTTGTCCAAAACCGCACCGAAACAACACAGTTGTCATCCCTAGTGTGGAGGACCAAATAGGGAAACCAAAAGCTACCAGGGGCAATTTCAATAATACGTTGGACTTGGGGGTGATTTTGGGAAAAATCTCTTCCCCTAATTGGTGTGGGCTCTTAGCAGATCAAGGGTCCGAATCATGAACCATGGTGAAAGAGCTCAAGATCGGTGGATCTTCGATCCAACAGTGCAAAACAGGAAGAAGAAACCAGTAACCAAGATTAGCTCTGAATAATAATTTATAACCACTAAGAAATGGGGCATATAAACATGCGAACCAAGAAGATATTCTTTTTCGAGCGTACCATGGAAGTGGCGGTGGAGACGCCGGCCATGAGGGAGGTGGTGGCGGCCCAGGGCTTGCGGCCGAGGATGCCGTAGATGTTGGCGAGGGAGAGGGGCCAGACGAACGCGATCTCGACCCACACGAGGCCAACGAAGAAGTGCGGCTTCTCGGACATCAGGTAGTCTCCGTACTCCTCCCCGTACCTCCGCTTCACCTCCACCAGGCGCGCCGGGAACAGCCACCCGGGCAGGCAGGTCTGCGAGTCGATTAGAGGCACCGCCACCGCCAGCACCGCAGAGAACAGCACCACCACGCCGTCGACGATCCCCGACACCACTCCCATCTCCACCCCACCTCGCCGGTCGCAGCGGATCTCGGTGCTGGATGCTTTGGGGAACTGGGACGACAGTGGGTTGTTGCCACTGGCACTGGGTCAGTCACAAGGGAAAATAATCCCCAGTTAAGTTGTTCCGTAGGTCTAAAATTGAGTTCAAATCTCCTCCAGTCGGTCGGCCTGGTTAGTCGGTCCGACGCGCATAACAGCCGCACGATAGCGCGCGGGCGACCCAAAATGAATCGCACTCATGGTGACCACCTCATGCGCACCGGGTCCACCGACCGGGCCGACGGACTGGAGGAGATATGAACTCAAAAAATTGTAAGGGGACTTTGTGAAAAGCCCTTCGTAAAGATGGATTTGAGCTCCAGTCCCGACAACTTTCCTTTTAAGCTCCGGCCCTTAAAAAAGGTTTCATTTAAACAACGATTCACGCTGTTACTAACGCTAAGATAAAGCAATGGCCAAGAAAAAAAAATCACAAAAATTATCAAACCTGCCTAGGGGAAAGAATGAAATCGAAACCATTTCAAACCTTCATAGATTCGACGATTCTTAACGAAATTTGACGATTACAAAAGCGTTAGAATCCTTGTCTAACCCTCTACAACATCCGTGTA
Organism: Chamaelirium japonicum; assembly: GCA_947650365.1. Taxonomy (NCBI): domain Eukaryota; kingdom Viridiplantae; phylum Streptophyta; class Magnoliopsida; order Liliales; family Melanthiaceae; genus Chamaelirium; species Chamaelirium japonicum. Next base: position 7,939,567 of record OX393552.1, read on the forward strand.
GAAACTGAGGAAGGGGAATCCTGTCAGCCACACCTAATCGTCAGATGGAGCTGGTCATCCTCCACCGCCTTCCCGCTGTACGAATACCGAGGCTCACCTCCGAGCCAAGACCCCTCTGACGCTCAAGTCAAGGAAGGGAGAGAAGGTGTACTGTGGTTGTGGGTTTAAGAAGCGAGAGTTTTCGAATTGCTTCGAATTGCTTATTGTTGCTTACCTACCCATAAAGGGGCGCGGTTTCTTTTGTAGACTTCCTCATACGTGTGCGCAATCACTACGATCTATACTCCGATGATCTCAAGACGGTTATGGCGGATCCCCTCCGATCGGACGCCTTTCATACTTTCTTTCTATATTCCCGTGGATCGTAGGCCTTTTACCCATCGTGGGCAACCCACGATCCTAACAGGCGGGATATCCTCGGGATCGCCCAACTTGGCATATATCCCGGCCGTTATAGCATTCTCTGATCTTTCCTCGCCTAATCGGCGGTTCTTCGGTGCCGATCAGCTCGGGCCAGTCGAGGATTCTGGTAGTCGAGTCAGGTGCACGTCTTGCCTAACCTCCTCCCTGACTTGGTTCCTACCGAGGAGCTCGGGCTCCTCCGATCTTCCTCCTTGTTTCAATCTTTTGCTAATGGCGCAGCTTGCAGGCCGAGTCTGGTCGACCCGGATCCGGTCCACCTCGTTTTGTCCTTTGTATCTCCATGCTGGACCAAGCCAGTGTTGTAGCTCGTGTGCCCTTAGCGTGGATTTTCTGTATTAACATTAATAAAGATGACTTTGGTTATTGCTTTAATTAGAATACTACTCTGGTATATGATAATACTCATATAATAAAAGGACCCTAGGGAACACAATAGGCCACTAAGGCATATGGAGGATCCATGCTTGGGAGACCCAGTGGACCAGTTCTGTGTAGACCTAGAACTAGTTCACAGCTTAGGTAATGCCGGTCGCTTCACCGAGAACAAGCTGTTGGCAGGTAGAGGATGTGGTGAAGTCTCCACCACGGGAACGTGGGATTCCCATTCACCTGACCAAGCACGATGATCGTGTTGAACAGGAACCAAGACGGTGCACAGTTCAGTGATTCAGACACTGGTGCAGAAACCGTCTTACTACTATAGATAATCTGTCTTTAACCCTGAGGGACCATGCTCACTGGGCCAACCAGTTGTGTGGTGCTTTGATGTGCCAACGTGTGCGGACCTTCCATAGTCCAATACCACGGTACGTTGGGTTACCCGGCTGGCGCTTGAGTGATATATAATCCCTATAGGTTATCCGACGTCCAGTGTTGGATGGGTGCGTTTTGATGAGTCAATCTCTCCACACAGTTAACCCAGGCCTGGTGGTTGTCAGTATGACTGACGATGTTCCGGATGCTAGGCATAGCACCGGAAGGTGTGTGGTGTTATAGATGACAAGTCATCAAACCCTAGTCAGATGATCGATCGGGATCTGACGGTGCTCCCCACCGCCCGAGTCGTATCATGGCACCAATAATAGGAGGGACTGAGGATTATCGGAGTATAGTAGAGAACAGGGTTACGAGGGAGTAACATAAGTTTAGGATCACTAGAATTCAACTCGCGTCGCACTCTGGGTGGCTACGCGGGTTAATCGGATTAGGGCTGATTAACGGAACTTTCGGTGTGTCACCAGAACAGTTAATCAGGGATCCGGTTGGAGCTAGAGATCCTGAACCCTGAAGGTTCCACCCTGTTGTTGCGTATAGGAATTATCCCCGACCTAGTTGGATACGTTGGATGCGAAGTAGCGCGATGGAGCGCAAGCCCGGAGCCAAAGAACCTAATTCACATATGTTACGGGCCGTAGGGGTATTTTGGTAAATACTGAAATATGGCTCAGAACATATTGAATATGGATCTTAGATTGAGCAGAATAATTCCAGGAGCTCACAGGCACTGACGGAACTCGATTCCGAGTAGCGCACCTCACTCAGTCTCACTTTCAGTTTTCCGTTTTTCGTGAAGGGCGTTTTCGTCCGGACTTCACGATAGACACCCGGAAGACCTAAATCCGATACCCCCTCATCCCTATCCACCTAAGGGCTGGCCCTAGGCTCCTTGGATCCATGGGAGACCGGCCTATAAAGGGAATAGAGAGGGGAGGGGCCGACCCTATGGTTCTACTCCCTCCCCTCCAAAAAATCCGACCCCTAGTCCCCCTCCTTTGTGGTTTCGGCCAAGGAAAAGAGAGGAAGAAGAAGGGAAAAGGAAGAGGAAGGAAGGAGAAGGAAGAAAGGAGAAAGAGGAGGAGAAAATCTCGAGGCTCGCCATCGTCTTCGCAACGGATTCTTCCGTCGGCTCGAAATCCTTGCACTCAGAGACGAGATTTCGAGGATTCTTCAATTCGCAAAGGACAAGGTGCTATCCGACAGTTTCCCTTGCGATTCAAGTGCGGTTCTTCATCGTTCCGTAATCTCCGGATCATAGATCCATAAGATATGATGAATCTAAATACCTAAGTAGATGCATGCATGTCTTCCATAGATCGTAGTATGCCTCTAGGGTGTCCGCACATATGCTAAGATCATAGATTTACATGTAGATTGTTTTGTATCACAAATTGTAATGAAACATACACCGTATGATCTTCGGATCTTTCTTTTTGCTTCAGCTACGACTCTGATTAGCGGAACCCAATTTCAACAATTGGTATCAGAGCACGCTTTGGTGTATGTTTCATGCATGAATTCGTGAAAACATCATATGAATATATAATGGCATATGTTTTCGTCGGGGTTCGACGTAGATCATGCATATGGATTGTGCTATGTATCGTCTTTTTGCAGGTGCCGCGCTGAATAGTAATCTATGATTGCATGCATCTGGGGGTCGGACCCCAGATTTAATTTTGCATTGATTATTATTGTGGATTGTAAGGCTCTAGATGGGCGAGGGTGGGGGTTGACCATCCTCGGTTCCCTGGCCATGTTTCTAGGATTGTCTTCTTTTCTTTCTAGCGAAATTGTACACGAACGAGCACTTGCTTGGAGTGTGTTAGTTTTTCGGTCACAGGAAGAAGGAGATGATGCTACATCCACGGTTCGGGCAAGCGGTACCATGGTGTGTAAAGACCCGGCGAAAGCGTGCATATTGGCGATGAAAGGGATCGTCGTCAGAGATCGTGTAGAACAGAAGAGTAGGATATCTTAGCTGTGCTATTCAGATTCAGGGGTCGGACCCTGGACTTGATTCAGTTTGGATGCTTTCTCTGTTGTTTCTCTACATCCACGATTCGGGCAAGCGGTACCATAGCGTGCAAAGACCCGGCGAAAGCGTGCATGTTGGCGATGAAAGGGATCGTCGTCAAAGATCGTGTAGAACGGAAGAGCAGGATATCTTAGCTGTGCTATTCAGGTTCAGGGGTCGGACCCTGGACTTGATTCAGTTTGGATGCTTTCTCTGTTGTTTCTCTTTATTCAGTATTTAGAGAACCCCGATGATAATGTGATTATCATTCTTGCTTGTGAGTTAGTCTCTAGATCAGGCTTAGGGTTAGTACTAAAATTATGGATTCATCGGTGTCTCTATATGCTTCTAACACGTGCGAATCCGGTGGCTAGCTAAAAGGAAAGGTGGTAACCGCCCTCGTGGTAGTTCAGGTAGCCAAGTACTGTGCACCGAGATAGACGCAGTATTATATTTGTTTAAAGATAATTAACTAATGTCTCCATAAGAAGTATGATAACCCTAGTGGGATGTCCTTTCCCTATGTGGTCCTAGCGACCAAGTTAGGTTAGGATTTCACTGTGTGATACCCGTTTCTAGATGATGTTTGATGGTAGTATGAACTCATCACGATTTGGTTATGCCACCATTAGATTGAGGTCCGGTGAAGGTTGTCGGATGTCCCTATTTGGCCAGCATCGAAACCTGTAATGAGATGAGGTCTACTATGACATCAGTCATCAAATTGTGAACGAGGCGTCATCGTAGTGGGAGTCCTTTCCACGTTGACCTTAGGCTAGGCTCCAGATCTTAGGATTATGGGCGAACTAGTGAAGTATCGGGATCCTTGGAATCTATGTAATGTGATCCTTGCAAGAAAGGCGAAAGCTAAGTATTCGAGGTAGGGACTATGATATTTTTCGAGGATACTAATGCTTTGCGGGAGGGTTTGTAATCCTAGTAGGAGCGCGGTAGACCAGGGTCTATGTCTAGGTGGTCGTGACCATTCTAGATATGCATAAAACCTCATAAAGAAGGGATGTGTAAGAGGTTCCCTCCAAAAGAGAGCCCCTGGCCTCTACAATCAACCGGCTAAGGGTCTGGGTGGGAGGTACGCAGTTCGATATTCTCACCGGGTGAGAGCTGTGTTTCCTTCCATACTGGTTCACCTAGTGGTTTCCTTCGGGACATGGGGTATGCCGGTGGCAGTGGGTGACGGTTTTATCCTGCACCGCGGGAGCCTATAAACCCCCCTACCGACACCACCTAGATTTGTGGGAAGCATCCGAAAGCTTGTGTGAAGCCGCTGTTGCTGCGCACGCGGGTCACATAAAGCTGGCCAAAAGGAGACTGGGAGGTCTTTCAGTTTGCCGTGGGTAAATCTGATGAAGACTGGGTCGTAAAAACCCCGTTGGCAGAAGCGGTTGCATGCTCTCACCGAGATGTTGTCTCCAATTCAGGGCCGATAGTCTCAGTGCTCGAGTCCAGGGAATTTAGATTCCTGGATGTCTCCACTTGAGGTGGTAAAGACATAGCGGCTGGAGTATACATTATCTATTTCTAAATTTCATAAAATAGATTGTAGTAGACCCTAACTAGTGCTTTAAACCATTGTTTACAGAAATCATGACCAAGCTCGACCCCCTTGCCTCCATACTTAATGATAACAAACTTACGGGACCAAACTACGAGGACTGGAAGCGTAACCTAATGCTCGTCCTAAGGGTTGGCAAACACACGATTGCCCTAAGTACCCCTCAACCGGCAATGCCGGGACCAAGTGCAACTGAGGCCCAATTAAAGGAATGGAAAGACTGGCTAGATGCTGATGAGATGTGCAAGTGCTACATAGTGGCATATTTGAAGACCGTCCATCAGAAGCAAGTCGAAGACATGGCCTTTGCTTCAGACATGATGCTCTACCTAAAGGAAATGTTCGAGAGTCGTAGTCGGGTAACTCGTTACCTGACCATTAAGAAATTGGTGTCCACAAAGATGGCAGAGGGGACTTTAGTTCAGGATCATATGCTGAAATTGTTTGGCTATGTGAACGAGCTTGGTTCCTTCGATGTCATCTTGGATGCAGAGATCCAGACCGACATTTTCCTCGCGTCTCTATCAGGAGCGTTTGAGGGCTTCGTTACCAACTTCAACCTTAACCAGTTGGAGATGTCTAACGCAGAGCTCCTAGCGGCGCTCCAGGCGGCAGAGGACGGGATAAAGGCAGGAGCCCAATCCCTGAACGTAGAGCGGAATTCTTCTCTGGAAACCAAGGGCAAGTTTCAGAAAAGAAAGTCTAAGAAGCCCGTGAAGATGGGCCAGGTGTAGTTGCTGGTTCCTAAGCATAATAGTCCGGCGAAGCCCAAAGGAAAATGTTTCCGATGCGACAAGAAGGGGCACTGGAAGGGTGACTGTCGCACGACTCCCAAGAAGGCTGAGACAGGTATATCTCAAATCCATATAGTGGAATCCCTTGTAGCATCCAGTTGTTCTCCAGTTTCATGGATTGTGGATTCTGGTTCCACTAACCATGCTTGCAATAATTTGCAGGGATTCAAGGAGACAAGAAAACTGGGTGATGGGGAGATAATCCTAAGCATGAGAACTAAGGCCGTGGCAGAGGCTGAAGCAGTTGGAGATGTCGTCTTGCAGTTCCTTGATGGAAGAAGTTTATTACTTAGAGACATACTTTATGTACCGTTCTTGAGACAAAATTTAATTTCTTTTTTCTTATTGAATAATGAAGGTTTTTCAGTTTTATTTGATGCTTCTGGTGTGTCAATTAAATTGAATGGTTCCTTTGTTTGTAAGGGAAAGATACAGTATGGTCTCTATGTAATTAACTCTAATCATAAGCAGGATAATATAGCTGAAACTTGTGTGATCAATTCATCTAAAAGAAAAAAATCCCTCAGATAATCCAATACTCTTTTGGCATCTAAGGCTTGGACACATAGCCTCAGACAGGATTCACAGGTTGGTTAAGGTAGGATTTTTAAGTCTAGATGTTTCAGAAAGCCTACCGACGTGTGAGTCTTGCCTGGAAGGCAAGATGACTAAAAGATCTTTTCGAGCCAAAGGTTGCAGATCTAAGGAGGTATTAGAGTTGGTACACACGGATGTATGTGGGCCCATAAGTGTCTGTGCCATAGGAGGCTTCGAGTATTTCATCACCTTCACGAATGATCACTCGAGGTTTGGATACATATACCTAATGCGGCAGAAGTTTGAATCCTTTGATAAGTTTAAGGAGTTCAGAGCTGAAACAGAAAAGTAGATGGGTAAAAGTATCAAGTCTCTTCGATCGGATCGAGGAGGCGAATACCTATCGGATTAATTTATTGGGTACCTGCGTGAGCATGGGATCGTATCCCAGTTGACTGCATCAGGGACACCACAACAAAACGGTGTATCTGAGAGGAGAAACCGAACGTTGTTAGACATGGTTCGGACTATGATGAGTTATGCAACATTGCCACCTAGTTTTTGTGGATATGCCCTAGAGACGGCAGCATATACTTTGAACTTTGTTCCATCAAAGTCAGTACCCCTAACTCCTTGGGAGTTGTGGTTGAAACAAAAGCCAAGCCTATAGCACTTTAGGATTTAGGGTTGTCCAGCACATGTGCAGAAGGACAAGCGAGATAAGATGGAGTCAAAAACTAAGGTATGTTTGTTCGTTGGGTATCCAAAAGGGACAAAGGGTGATTTATTTTATGATTTTGAGGATAGAAAGGTTATCGTCTCGACGAATGCCGTATTCCTAGAGCAGGATTATTTAATAAATCATAAGCCCACCAGTAAAGTAGTTCTTGAAGAATTGCTTGGTACTGATGGGAGTACGCAGACAGAAAACGTAGTGGGAGCCGATACCACTAAGATTAACGATACTGTAGAATCGACTCCTATGGAACCACCGCAGGTTTGTCGCAGTGGGAGGACCATAAGTGCTCCTGATAGATATATTGGAGAAGCCTTTATGGTAGATCCAGAGTTTCAGGAGGATGATCCTTTGAACTATGACGAAGCGATGGTATCCTCTGACCATGCAGCATGGCAGGAAGTCATGGAGGCAGAACTGACATCGATGTCCCAAAATTCGGTCTGGACACTTGTAACACCACCTCACAATATTAAATCTGTTGGGTGTAAGTGGGTATACAAAAGGAGAAGAGATCCGGATGGTACCATTGAGACTTACAAAGCTAGACTAGTCGCTAAGGGTTATATCCAGCGAGAAGGGATCGACTATGACGAAACCTTTTCGCCAGTGGCTATGCTTAAGTCTATCTGGATCCTCTTGTCCATTGCAGCCCATTATGATTGGGAGATCTGGCAAATGGACGTCAAGACCGCATTCCTCAACGGGGATTTGGAAGAAGACATCTATATATCTCAGCCTCCAGGCTTTGTCGCAAAAGGTCAGGAAGGTCTGGTGTGCAAGTTGCAAAGGTCCATTTATGGACTGAAGCAATCATCCAGAAGTTGGAACATGCGTTTTGATCAGGCTATCCAGTCTTATGGATTTGAGCAGAACGTGGATGAACCATGTGTTTATAAAAGGAGCGATAAGACTGCAGTAGTTTTTCTAGTGCTTTACGTAGACGATATCCTGCTCATTGGAAACGATGTTGGAACGTTGTCTATAGTGATTGTGTGGTTTATCCTCTCAATTTGACATGAAAGACATGAGTGAAGCGAGTTATATTCTGAGGATCAAGGTAACTCAAGATCGCCAGAACAAGACTCTCTCGCTGTCACAGTCAGCCTACATAGATACTATCTTGGTCAGATTTAGTATGCACAACTCCAAGAAGGGACTAGTTCCATTCAGACATGGAATGAAATTGTCCAAGGATCAGGGTCCTATGACTCCTGAGGAGAGGGCAGAGATGCAGAAGATACCTTATGCTTCGGCTGTAGGGAGTCTAATATATGCTATACAGTGCACGAGACCAGATATATGCTATGCAGTAGGCATGATGGGCATGTATCAGTCAAATCCGGGTCCAGGGCACTGGACTGCTATGAAAAGTATACTCAAGTATCTCTGTAGGACGAGAGATTATGAGTTAGTTTACTCTTCACATGAACTGACGCCGATTGGGTATACGGATTCTGACTTTGCGTCAGATCCGGAATCCAGGAGATCGATGTCAGGGTTTGTGTTTTCATTAGGAGAAGGAGCTGTCAGTTGGAGGAATGTGAAGCAGGGATGCATCACAGATTCGACAACAGAGGCTGAGTACGTTGCGACGTGCGAAGCAGCTAAGGAGGCGGTGTAGCTCAAGAGGTTCCTCACGGACTTAGGATGCGTATCGGGAGCTCAAGATCCTATTGTCCTTTACTGTGACAATAGTGGAGCGGTAGCACAATCCAAGGAGCCAAGATATCACCAGAAGAGCAAGCATATCGAGCGGAAATACAACATTATCCGGGACTTGCAGAAGCGAGGGGAGGTAGCAGTGACTCTTGTGGCGTCTGCAGATAACATGACGGACTATTTCACAAAGGTGTTACCGACCAAGGCTTTTGAGAAGCACGTGGATGCCATGGGAGTTAAGACTATTGTTCCCCGCTAGGCCAAGTGGAAGATTGTTGTAGCTCATGTGTCCTTAGCGTGGAATTTCTGTATTAACATTATTAATAAAGATGACTTTGGTTATTGCTTTAATTAGAATAATACTCTGGTACATGATAATACTCATATAATAAAAGGACCCTAGGAAACACAGTAGGCCACTGAGGCGCATGGAAGATCCATGCTTGGGAGACACAGTGGACCAGTTCTGTATAGACCTAGAACTAGTTCACAGCTTAGGTGATGCCGGTCGCTTCACCGAGAACAAGCTGTTGGCAGGTAGAGGATGTGGTGAAGTCTCCAGCACGGGAACGTGGGATTCCCATTCACCAGACCAAGCACGATGATCGTGTTGAACAGGAACCAAGATGGTACACAGTTCAGTGATTCAGACACTAGTGCAGAAACTGTAACATCCGCCCCAAACACACAAGATATTGTCCGCTTTGCCCGTGCTTGCATAAGAACTTCCCAGGGAGGTCACCCATCCTGGTACTACTCTCGCCCGAGCACGCTTAACTACGGAGTTCTTACGAATTCCGTAGCGGCGCACGGCTTTAAAACGCGTCTTCTATGTTTGGGAGGGGAAATTATATAAGTAGCTCAGGATCTCCTTCTATCCAGGCGATGTGGGGCTAACTCATGGCCTTGTACACCTCACCTCACCTCACCTCACCTCATCCATCTTGGCATTCCCGCCTCAGGAGTCTTGGCTCTTGGCTATTGGCCTATTGGATCTTGGTCGTCACAATCCACCCCCCTTAGGGCTACACGTCCTCGTGTAGGGTTAGACCCCCCCATTGCGAGGAGAACCGGCTCTGATACCAAGTTGTCACGCCCCGGATTCTGGACTAAGAAGAGAGGGTCCAAAACTCAAGGGTGATGTTTTGAAATAGAGGGAAATATAATTACAGAGATAACATAACGCGAAAGTAATAAATAATACTTAAATATCCAATCCACTAACAATACTCTTCAACATCTTACAGTCCAAATACGATAACAAGAAATGGTAAAAACTAAACGAGTCCAGTTGTCACTCCTACCCTCGCAAATCCGATGAAGAACTGCTACTCCAACTGAAACTGCCACAGAGCTTCTAACGCTCCGTCCGAGAGAAAGAACCCGGGGGAGAGGAAAAACAACAAAACAACTCGCCCTGAGTATAAAACTCAGTGGTCCTAAAGAACAAGTCGGAGAACACGAGAAAGATATAAAGCAGAAATATACTCCTACGATAAAATAAAGCTGCAATATAATTGAGTAACCAACGGAATAACTACTACTACTACCATAAGTATATACTAAAAGATCTATTCTAATGTGTCCGGTAAATCCATATTATGCATTCAATGTCCTAACCGACAATTCCCTCATGAGGCGTCCCATTCCACTTCATGAGAGAACCTATTTTCTAGGTCGTGCATAGTGATGCAAAGCCCTAGGCTAAAGAGAAGAAAAGAAGAGAATGAAGGAGGGGGAAACAAGTGTGAACCCCACGTTTGAGCTAGGCTCCCGACTTGGTGGCGTTACTATTGGGTTCCTTTTTCGCAACAGGGGAACCACTCCATTCTTTATGCTCGGGATACAGCCTCGAGACATACTACCCTAGTGGCCAAAAAGGGGGCTTGGTCTTTCACCACGGGGCACTCACACCCAACTTACTTTCTATAGGGTCTAAACCCCAGGATTAGGCCACTCCACCTCAGTTTCTCTGCAGGAAACAACCCATGACCTAACCCCGTGATCCTCCCTACTCGTTTTGGTCTGTGCATAGCTAGGGATTCACTTACCTACGATGTGCACGCGGATCTATACCGAGAGCCAGTCGGGCAACTAGGTTGCCACGACGCCAAGACATTTCAGAAGATGATACAAGCTTCGTAAAATCATGTAAATCAAATGTTCTCCTAATCGATCAGTCTCTACAACTAGCATAAAATGCAGATGAGATGTCTCGGGGTACGATCCCGACTAAGAGAACAGCCCTCGGCCCAAACGGTGCCGAGTAACTTTAGCGTTGCAAAAACACGACGACTACTATTATCAAAGAATTTACTACCATATCTAAACAATTAATATTTAGATAATACAACAAAAATATTATCTACTAACCCGCAAATCAAAAGGTATATGTCCATTATCCTTAAGTAAACATGCAACATATTAAGTGAATAATTTATTTTTAATTAAAATATTTACATGCAGTACGACTAACCTGTTGGAGTGTGGCTATCGATTGCGAGTCGCTCCACTCCTAGTACGAAAATAGTCTGAACAAAATAAGGGATTGCATAAGTAACTAATGCTAAGGTGTGGATTGGGTTTAAACAGTGTCGATGGCTAGAGTTCTCAGAACCCTAAAGGTCAAGGTCGGACATTGGACCGGCATGACCGATCGAGATGAATTGACTCTCCTAAAATTCAAGGAAGGTCCCTTGACTAAAACCGTGGGGGTTGGGAAGAGCTTGGGGTAAGCTTTCCGTTGTCACCGGTTTTGTGCAAATCAGAGCACGGATGTGCCCAATATCATGAAAACACGTTTCTCGGCCCGGTGGGCTGAAATGGTCCGGCTCGATTCAAAGTGAATCGGTTTGGTTCAGCATGGATTGGGTATGGATCTAGTCTGATTTTCGGGGCAGGTTTGGCATAGGTCAGGGTAGGCATAGCCCAAAGGATTAAATCGAATCAATCTACAAGAGATCATTATTTAATAGGGTTAGTAGCAAAAGGGTTGCAATAAAAAAAAAGTCCCCATATATCACATGGGGTGGCTTAAAGGCTACAATGTTTTGAATAGAGGCTGAGATGCCCACTGTACAATATAGGGTGTGTGTGCAATGCATTAAAAAGGATGGGCTTATAAGGGAAATCAATACATATTACGCCCTGCATCCTCACAATCAGGTTCTTTGAACCTTTATGGAACGAGCTTCTCTCGGCCGCTGGTCGGGGATATCGTTTGATTGACCCGGGCCACCAAGTCTATCGGAGTGGCCCTAGCCTTGGCTCCACGCGACCCAGCCGCCATCTTGGCCGCTAGAAGAACGAAGGTCGGGGTCTTATGATGGGTCGATAGGCCAAGGAGGTGCATGCGGTATAACGGCAGGTGGGGGTGATGCCGGTGGCCGGTTTTTCTGCGGCCGGTTTCGTGGCGTACGGAAGAGAAGGAGAGGAGGGGAATGGGCACTCACCAGAGTGGGGAGGTCGAGGCTACCACCATTGATCGTCGGTGCGTACTCGCATGGCCGATGCTTTTTCTCCTCCTCCTCTTCTTCTTCTTCTCTCTCTCCGTGAACCAAATGAGCAAGGGTGGCAGCGGCTGTGTTCAAATGAGAAGAGATCTAGAGGGCCATATTGCTATATAAAGGAAAACCCTAGACGGCTTGGAAAGGGGACCTTCCCATCGCAGTCTGATCGATATCGGATGGAAGCCTTGTATTGATTCAAGAATGGAAAAACTCCCGATAGTTGGGCCGGTCGAGGGTTGTTAGACGGGTCGGGTTTGAGGTCGGATCCGTAACCCGGATCGGATTTGATTATCCTATGGCACTGAAAACTTCAAAAAAACGTAACTCCCAAACCATTGGTCCAAAAATCATCTAAAAATAGGCGTTGGAATCGGGACGACAACACGCATGCAATCATCAATTAATTTAGGATAATCTATAGATTGATTCTATGCAGAAATTCACCCAATCGTTGACGCTCCACGATTCAACCGGTTGCACCTAAGTTCCTACACGCGGCTCGCATCGACGCATGTGGACTGACCCCGCTTGGAATATATCACTCAAAATTTTAGAATATATCAGGGTATTACAGGGTGGTCACCCATCCTGGTACTACTCTCGCTCGAGCATGCTTAACTACGGAGTTCTTACGAAATCCGTAGCGGCGCACGGTTTTAAAACGCGTCTTGGCAGGAAAGGTGGTGAGCCCCCAAACACAAGATATTGTCCTCTATTGGTCTCTTGGGTACTCGAACCCTCAACCTCAAGGTTTTGCACTAGCATGATTACCATCGAACCACCTAGAACGCGTCTTGTATGTTTGGGAGGGGAAATTATATAAGTAGCTCAGGATCTCCTTCTCTCCAAGCGATGTGGGGCTAACTCATGGCCTTGTACACCTCACCTCACCTTACCTCATCTCATCCATCTTGGCATTCCCGCCTCAGGAGTCTTGGCTCTTGGCTATTGGCCTATTGGATCTTGGTCGTCACAATCCACCCCCCTCAGGGCTATATGTCCTCGTGTAGGGTTAGACCCCCCCATCCCGAGGAGAACCGGCTCTGATACCATTTTGTAACATCCGCCCCAAACACACAAGATTTTGTCCGCTTTACCCGTGCTCGCACGAGAACTTCCCAAGGTGGTCACCCATCCTGGTACTACTCTCGCCCGAGCACGCTTAACTACGGAGTTCTTACGAAATCCGTAGTGGCGCACGATTTTAAAACGCGTATTCTATGTTTGGGAGGGGAAATTATATAAGTAGCTCAGGATCTCCTTCTCTCCAGGTGATGTGGGGCTAACTCATGGGCTTGTACACCTCACCTCACCTCACCTCACCTCATCCATCTTGGCATTCCCGCCTCAGGAGTTTTGGCTCTTGGCTATTGGCCTATTGGATCTTGGTCGTCACAATCCACCCCCCTTAGGGCTACACGTCCTCGTGTAGGGTTAGACCCCCCCATAGCGAGGAGAACCGGCTCTGATACCATTTTGTAACATCCGCCCCAAACACATAAGATATTGTCTGCTTTGCCCGTGCCCGCATGAGAACTTCCCAGGGGGGTCACCTATCCTGGTACTACTCTCGCCCGAGCACGCTTAACTACGGAGTTCTTACGAAATCCGTAGTGGCGCACGGTTTTAAAATGCGTCTTCTATGTTTGGGAGGGGAAATTATATAAGTAGCTCAGGATCCCCTTCTCTCCAGGCGATGTGGGGCTAACTCATGGCCTTGTACACCTCACCTCACCTCACCTCACCTTATCCATCTTGGCATTCCCGCCTCAGGAGTTTTGGCTCTTGGCTATTGGCCTATTGGATCTTGGTCGTCACAGAAACCGTCTTACTACTATAGATAATCCGTCCTTAACCTTGAGGGACCATGTACACTGGGCCAACCAGTTGTGTAGTGCTTTGATGTGCCAACGTGTGCGGACCTTCCATAGTCCAATACCACGGTACGTTGGGTTACCCGGCTGGCGCTTGAGTGACATGTAATCCCTACAGGTTATTCGACGTCCAGTGTTGGATGGGTGCGTTTTGATGAGTCAATCTGTCCATACAGTTAACCTAGGCCTGGTGGTTGTCAGTATGACTGACGATGTTTCGGATGCTAGGCATAGCACCGGAGGTGTGTGGTGTTATAGATGACAAGTCATCAAACCCTAGTCAGATGATCGATCGGGATCTGACGGTGCTCCCCACCGCCCGAGTCGTATCATGGCACCAGTAATATGAGGGACTAAGGATTATCGGAGTATAGTAAAGAACAGGGTTATGAGGGAGTAACATAAGTTTAGGATCACTAGAGTTCAACTCGTGTCACACTCTGGGTGGCTACGCGGGTTAATCGGATTAGGGCTGATTAACGGAACTTTCGATGTGTCACCGGAACAGTTAATCAGGGATCCGGTTGGAGCTAGAGATCCAAAATCCTGAAGGTTCTACCCTATCGTTTCGTATAGGAATTATTTCCTGACCTAGTTGGATACGTTGGATACGAAGTAGCGCGATGGAGCGCAAGCCCGAAGCCTAAAAACCTAATTCACGTGTGTTACGGGCCGTAGGGGTATTTTGGTAAATACTGAAATATGGCTCAGAACACATTGAACATGGATCTTAGAATAAGCGGAATAATTACTGGAGCTCATAGGCGCTGACGGAACTCGATTCCAAGTAGCGCACTTCACTCAGTCTCTCTGTCAGTTTTTCGCTTTTCGTGAAGGGCGTTTTCGTCCAGGCTTCATGATAGACACCCGGAATCCCTAAAAACCACCCCCCCTTATCCCTATCCACCTAGGGGTCGGACCAAGCCTCCTTGGAGCCATGGGAGACCGGCCCTATATGTATTAGAGAGGGGGAGGGGCCGGCCCTATGGTTCTACTCCCTATTCTCCAAAAATCCGACCCCCTAGTCCTCCTCTTTTGTGGTTTCGGCCAAGGAAAAGAGAGAAAGAAGAAGGGAGAAGGAAGAAAGGAGAAAGAGGAGGAGAAAAACTCGCGGCTCGCCATCGTCTTCGTAACGGATTCCTCCGTCGGCTCGTAATCCCTGCACTCAGAGACGGGATTTCGAGGATTCTTCAATTCGCAAAGGACAAGGTGTTATCCGACAGTTTCCCTTGCGATTCCAGTGCGGTTCTTCATCGTTCTGTCGTATCCGGATCATAGATCCAAAAAGGTATGATGATTCTAAACACCTAACTAGATGCATGCATGTCTTCCGTAGATCGTAGTATGCCTCTAGGGTGTCCGCACATATGCTAAGATCATAGATTTGCATGTAGATTGTTTTGTAGAATTAATTGTAATGAAACATACACCGTATGATCTTCGGATCTTTCTTTTGCTTCCGCTGCGACTCTGATTAGCGGATCCAATTCCAACAGCAACAACCCGACGTAAGTCCTGATAAAAATCAATGACACAGGGTTTTTCTTTCGAGAGATGGTAATGAGAGGAATTTCATCCAAGATTCTTTATCTTAGCAATAGTATTTCTTCAAGTTATTTGCATTCCAAGGATGGAGAAGATAGTGACCTTCCACGATCTTCAAGTAATAAGCTCCTTCGGGTACGGTCTGGTCGACAATGTAGGGACCCTCCCACCTTGCTTTGAGCTTTCCATGTACTGGATTCTTCATATGGGGAGTCATTCGTCGCCAACAAGGTCGCCTTTTTGGAAGACTCTAGTCTTTACCTTCTTATTGTAGGCCCACTTCAGTTGCTGGACGTAGTTGGCCAGGTTAGCAACAGCTCGGTCTCTTCTCTCGTCCAGCAGATCTAAGTTGCTTGCTATCCACTTTTCATTCATTCCTGAGCTGACGGCTCTAGATCTGGCCGTCGGGTAGATAGCCTCTATTAGAATTATTGCTTCGGCCCCAAAAGTGAGGCTGAAGGGCAATTCTTGCGTGGGTCACCTCAAGGTCGTTCTGTAGGCCCAAAGCACACCATTCAAAGCTTCGTCCCAGAGCCCCTTTCTTCCGTCGAGCAATTTCTTCAGGTTAGCAATGATGGTCTTGTTCGTCATCTCGGTTTGACCGTTCACTTGTGTGTAGTAGGGCGAAGAGAATTGGATCTCTATCCGTAGTGTCTGCAGTAATCCTTCACTTGGGCTGAGCTGAATTGGGGCCCGTTGTCTACAATTAGGATCTTGGGTATCCCAAACCTGGTGATGATGTTGTTCTATAGGAAGTGTTCCACATCGACATCTTTTATTGTTACCAGTGGGACGGCCTCCACCCATTTTGTGAAGTAGTCCGTTGCCATCAGTAGGAACCTCTTCTTGTTGGGAGTTATTGGTAGAGGTCCTATTATGTCTAGCCCTCATTGCTGGAAGGGCCAAGGAGCATAGTGGCTTAAGAGCTCTTCGGTGGTCTGATGAATGACTGGTCCATGCTTCTGGCATTGCTGGCACTTTCGGTTGAAGTTGATGGCGTCGACTTCAAGAGTCGGCCAGTAATACCCCTGCTCGGTTGATCTTGTGTGCCAACAGTTTACCTTTGAAGTGGTTACTGCATTCCCCTTCATGAATCATCGATAGAACCTCGTGGGCCTCTTCTGGTTCCAGGCACCTCAGGAGGGTCCCCTTGCTCGATCTTCGGTAGAGCAACCCTAATGTGAGTGTGCTAGAACTTCTGGGATCTTCATTTCACCTTCTGCACCTCAAGGTGATAAGTCGGGAGTTGTCTTGTAGTAAGGTAGGCTCGGATTGGGCTGGTCCAGTCGAGGGGTGATACCTAGTCACACCTTGGGACTGGCAGCCCTGTTGCTGTGGCGTCGATCATCATCTCTTCGGGCTCGATAGACGGGCTCAGCTTGACCTCTACCGTGAGGTAATATGGTTCTACCCTACCGAGAGCGGATGCAGTGTTTGCCAAGGTGTCAACGACTTGTTCTCTGATCGAGGGAGAAGAGTGATGGTTACCTTTGTGAACCTGCCTATCTTTTTCTTTGCCAGCAATAGGTAGGCCGCTATGCGGAACTCATGGGTGCCATAGACATTGTTGATCTGGTTCACCATGACCTGGGAGTCGCTGAACAATGACAGCTCACTGACTCCTAGGTCTTCGACCACCTCTATTCCAACAATCAAGGCTTCATACTCAGCTTCGTTGTTGGTTACTGGGAAGTCTAGGTGAATTGACTTACGAATAGCGACATTCTCCAGAAAGAGTATGATGACTCCGATCCTCGCGCCTAGACTGTTAGTTGAGCCATCAACGAAGATCCTCCATTCGTCGGATGAGGCCCATTCACTGGGTCCCAAGTCGGTTTCTTCTGCCCGCCAAGGGTCTTCTTTGTATGTCATCGCCTGAGCATCCTCCTCTAAAGGGAAATCGCTCAGGAAATCTGCAAGGACCTGGCCTTTGATGGCCACCTGAGGCTCATATCGAATACAGTATTAGAGCAGCTCGGTTACCCACTTTTCCAGCCTTCAAGCTCGGCCGGCTTCCTTTAGGGCCTGCTTCAGTGGGCACTCTGTTATCACCTGGAAGGGATGAGAGATGAAGTACGAACAAAGATTTTGTGTCACGTGGACCAAGGTGCTTGCCACTTTTTATATCCTTGTATAACAGGTTTTCACGCCATTCATCTTCTGACTGATAAAATAGATGGGCTTCTCGATCTGGGCATCGACCCGGACTATCACTGCAGTAATAGCCACTGTTGTCGTCGCTAGGTACAATCCGAGCTCCTCCCTCGGACTCGGTTGCGACAAGACCGGGGGCTTACTCAGAATTAACTTTATCTAGTGGAATGTCGCTTCCTTCTCGTGGTCCCAACTATAGCTTGACCCTTTGCACAGGGCATCAAACAATGGCTTGCAAACATCCGAGAGTTTGGAGATGAAGCGATGCAACGCCACGACCTACCCATTGAACGATTGGATTTTCATTATCGTTCACGGGGGGGAGGGGGTATGGGGAGTAGAGCTTTGATCTGATCTGGATTCACTTCAATTCCCCGGTGCGTTACCAGGAATCTCGACAACTTCACCGAGAGACCCCGAATGCGCATTTCACCGGGTTAGCTTCAGTTTGAATCTTTGAAGGATCGTGAACCCCTCTACGAGGTCCTTGATATGCCCCATCCTGGTTTGACTCTTTACTACCATGTCATCGATATAGACCTCGACTGTTCGGCCAATCTGAGCTGCGAAACATCTTGGTTACCAATCGCTGGTACGTCGCTCCGGCGTTTTTCAGTCCAAATGGCATCACCTTGTAGCAGAAGGTTCCTTGTACTGTGATGAGCAACGCCTTCTCTTGGTCGTTCGGGTGCATTGGTATTTGATTGTACCCTGAGTACCCGTTTATGAATGATAGCATTTGCGCCCCCGCCGTGGAATCGACTAGCTCGTCGATCTATAGCAGCAGGAAAGAATCTTTGGGGCAGGCTTCGTTCAGGTTCGTGAAGTCGACACAGACCTGCACCTTCCCATTCTTCTTTGGTATTGCAATAATGTTAGCAAGCCAGTCCGGGTATTCGACCTCCCGAATAAAGCCGGACTGGAGCAGTTTGTCGAACTCCTCATTTACGGCTTCTTTCTTACAATTGGAGATATGCCGCTTCTTTTCCTTGACGAGGATTGCGTCTGCCTGGACCTTCAGTCGGTGGCACGCGGCCTTCGAGTTGACCCCCGTCTTGTCAGTGTGACTCTAGGCGAACACGTCACGGTTTGTTTGGAGGAATTACAGCAACGATGCTTTCTCATCAGGAGATAGGGTGCTGCCCATATAAGTTCACTGTGGGGGGTTCCCTATTCCTAGCTCAACTTCGTCGAGTGGCTCGATCAAGGGTGACCCTGCCCATTCATCCATATGCTCTTGTGCAAGGGCAAGGTTATCCTGTGGTTGCTACCCCTTCTGGTAGCCTTGTTCTACAGAAGACCCACCAGTACGCACGACCTCGATCTGCACACGGGACACAGTGTGTTATTCCCCCTTGATATGGAACACCTTCCCTCCAGCGTAGAACTTCATGTGCTTGGTTAAGGTGATAGCATCTATCTCGTACAGCCATGGTCGTCCCATGACCACGTTGTTAGGCGACTCTGCTTCGACCACGATGAACCGGACTTGCTGTGCTGTAGGTCCAGCGACCACCGTCAGGGTGATCTCTCTGGATACCTTTGCTGATTCTCTAACAAAGCTATACAACACTATGCTTGAAGGTTCCAACTGTTCATGGGTGTAGCCGAGCTGGCAGAACGCTCGTAGATAAATCACCTCCATAGAGCTTCCCGTGTCCACGAGGCATCGGTGGACATTCCAGCTTCCGATCATCAACTGAATTACCAGGTGGTCATTGCGAGGGAGACTTACCCCCTAGAGGTCGTTAATGTTGAAGGTGAAGCCCTCCAAGTTGTCCAGCATTCCATTCTCCTGAGGAATGTGGATGATGCTGTTCACAGTCTGGACTCGGAGGACCTCCTTCACTTTCTTCTGCATGGAGTTTACGGAGGGGGTCGGCCCTGGCCTATATCCGTGAATCATGTTCAGCTGAGGAGTAGCTCGTGGGTCCAGCCACTCATGTGGTAGTGAAGCCCCCTGCGCGGTTTCTCCAACGCGGGGAGAAGGAGGAGGTAGACACTCTTCCGCAGCTTGTTCAGTAAGGTTGGGTTGTGCTATAAACTCCATGAGGTGCCCTTTCTTGATGAGGTCTTCCAGATCGTGCATCAGGGCCCGACAGCGATGCATGTAGTAACCCCGAACTTGGTGATACTCGCACCGTTTGTCTGGCTCCTGCCCTCCAGTTATTCCTTGGGATCCTGGTATAGGCCAGCGGACGTACCTCTTATTCCGAATCTGCCGCTGGACCTCATCTGGAGGGTGCGTGAGGATAGTAAACTTTCTATTCCTCCCCTCCATCGGTACCAAGTGCTCCGAAAACTTGCGCTTGGCACTTTGGCTTGTTGACTCATCATGGTCAATCGCCATAATGATCTCATACTGCTGAGGTGCAGCAGGCTTCATCGCCTGGGCGTCTTCCTCCGTGCTGATGTAGCATTCTGCCCGGTTGTACAGCTCTCCCATGCTTAGGGTGGGCTTCTTGACAAGGTAGTTTTGGAAAGTATGGCCAGGTCTCAACCCACTCCGAAATGCCATAGCCACTATGGCGCTTTGGCCTGTTAGGTCGTCGATGGCCAGGACCTCCATTTTGAAATGGACGATGAAGTCTTTCAAGGACTCGCACGGCGTCATCCGAAGGCTGAACAGGGAATCGATCCCCTTGGGCTGCCTCTGATTATACCCGTATTGGTCTAGGAATCGGTAGGCCAGGTCGGTGTAGTTGTCGATGCTGCCGATGGGTAGCCGAGAGTACCACTCCAGCACAGACCCTTTGAGGCTCCGCTGGAATATCTTGCACAACTCGTCCATCGAGTCGTACTGGTTTATCTGATTTTTGAACTCCAGTAGGTGAGTACATGGGTTGTCGAACCCATCAAACCTCTCGAATCGAGGAGCTCACCAATCGTGGGGGAAGTGGGTAGCCTGCACCCTTGTGGTAAAGGGGCTCTCCATCGCCCCCTTTATGGCATTATGCGCCATTGTATTGACCCGATACCCAAGGTGCTAGACTACCAGGTTGACCAGATCCTCCTGACGCAGATGTACCTACTCCTCTGGAGGTGGTGTCAACACCGGGCACTGAGGAGGTGATGGGCCGGCGCTACCTCGCCATCGTCCCGACATCTAGGACACTGACGGTCTTCGTTTGGGGATAACAATCCTCCGGAAGGTGCAGTGTCGGCACGGCTGTATGCGCAGAAAAAGATATGGGTCGTCTTTATTGCAAACACACGATTACAAAGGCCGGGACCCGGGGACTCGGGGGTGGTGAGCCGGGTGCGACGAAGATTTGATCAAGAGATTATGGGAGAGATCCTTTGGAGGGTCCCTTTGATCCGCGTCTTCACGTTACTTCGTGCGAGAGCTCTGGAGGGGTTGCCCAGGACAGAGGTCTTTACAAGATTTTGGGTTTCTTGAGAGGTCGAGTGTTTTTGTCTTTACGTTTGTCCCTTCCGTGCTTCGCGCTTTCTCAGCTAAAGGGCTTTCGGCGTCGTTTGCTCAATCTTCACGTCTCCCTTGGCTCTTGCTAGACCTCGACGTCCTCGATCATCAGTTTCGTGACGTTGATCTTGCTTTCATCTTCGGCTTTGGCTTCTGGCGTCTGACTCTGGCTTTTCTTTAGTGTTGCTCTGGCGTCGGTGTAGCTTTGGCGTTTAGCACTTGAACGTAGAAGGGGTAGAGGCTTGCGGTACTTTCATTCTTCCGGATTTTGCGTCGTATCAGTTAGAAGTGCGTTGCTTTGCTCCTGATCCTTCATAGTTGCTTGGCTTCAGCTCGTGCGCGGCTTTAGCGCGGGCGTAACTTTGGCTTCACTCTGGCTTTAGCTTTTGGCTTATTGCGTCTAGTTTTAACTTAGCTTTAGCTTTGAATTTTGCTTCTTGCGTCTGTCTCTGGTGTAGCTCTGGCGTCGGCGTAGCTTTGGCGTATAGCTCTTGAACGTAGAACGCATAGAGACTTGCAGTACTTTCATTCTTCCGGACTTCGCATCGTATCCCCTAGAAAGTGCGTTGCTTTGCTCGTGATCCTTCGTAGTTGCTTGGCTTCAGCACATGCGTGGCTTTAGCGCGGGCATAGCTTTTGCTTTGCTTGGCTTTGGCTTTCGGCTTTTGCTTTTGGCTTTGGCTTGATCTTCATCTTGAGTGACGATGGCGATATCTTCGAATCTTCTTTATTCTTCTGGCTTTATTTTGGTGGTGACGGTTGTGGCGTCAACTTTGACTTCTCTTCTTCTCTGGGCTTCTTTGGCGTGATCGGAGTTGAAGGATTCTTTTGGACATGGTGGGTATAGCACCGATATCTGTATGATGATTGTAGTGTTGGCTTTTATTGATGAAGACGATGGGTGTAGCACCGATCTCCGTGCGATGGTATAGCGTTGGCTTTTATTGATGAAGACGGTGGGTGTAGCACCGATCTCCGTGCGATAGGTGTAGTGTCGAATTTGCTTCTTTTATTCTCCGGGCTACTTTGGCGTGATCGAAGTCGAAGGCTTCTTTTGAAGACAGTGGGGGTAGCACCGATCTCCGTGCGACGGTTGTGACGTCAGTTTTGCTTCTCTTCTTCTCCAGGCTTCTTTGGCGTGATCGGAGTTGAAGGCTTTGTTGAAGACGACGGGTGTAGCACCGCTTCGGGTATCCTTCTCCAAGCTTTCTTCTTCGTAAATGGAGCGGTTGTTTGTTGAAGACGACGGGTGTGGCATCGCTTCGATCTTCTTCTCCGGCCTTTGCTTGTGGTGTCTTCGGAGTTGAAGATGATTGGAGACGACGGGGTAATGCCGACTCCGGGTCTTCTTCTCTATACTTTCTTCTTCGTGTGAGGAGTCGAAGCTTTGTTGAAGGTGACGGGGTGATGCTGACTTCGATCTTCTTCTCTGGCCTTTGCTTTTGGCGTCTTCAGAGTTGATGAAGATTGTTGGAGACGACGGGGTGATATCAACTCCGGGCCTTCGTCTCCAAGCTTTCTTCTTTGTGCGAGGAGCTGAAGCTTTGATCTTTGTGTGCAAGATGTTCACGTTGATGAGGACTTTGATGGGCTAAGCGTTCCCGTAGGACGCGCTTGCCATGCCTCGTGAAGCCTTGGGTCATCAAGAGCGAGGCTCTTTCTTTGCAGAGCCTTCGTGTCTCTAGTTTCCAACCTTTGATGCCTTCCCCCACCCCTTATATTTATAGGCAAAGGGGGGAGGTTGGGAGAGATATGGTTACGATTTTGTGCATCAATCCAATATCTCCCCCCATAACCATCAAGATATTGTTTCCTCTTTTGGGGGAACCAATCCTGATTTGTTCATTATTTTGTGGGAATGGTTATGGGCAAGATGTGGCTTGATCTTTTGGGATTCGAGCCATCTTTGCACCTTCCGATTGCATGGCGACACGACGTCATCTTGTCCGTCGGATCGAGGGATCGTCGTGGATCTACGGTTGTGTAGACGTCCACGCAACCTCCTCCCGCATCGAGGCGGTTAATATTTTTTTATTTTCTTTTCTTTTTCTTCATGGTCGGCCACACCTCCCCATAAGGGAGGGGTCTTGGTTTCCAAGAGAGGGGCTAGTGGGCCCACTTGTATGGGTTTGCTTGAGTTGAGTCTGGTGTTTGTTAGCCAGGTTTCGCATTCGGGCCGTTGTGTGTGGGCCTAGTTTGGCACGTGGGCCGTTGTGTGAGGGCTAGGTTTGCATGCAGGGCCGTTGTGTGTAGGCCTAGTTTCGCATGTGGGCCATTGTGTGTGGTCCAGGTTTGCATGCCGGTCTAGTTTTGCATGTGGGCCATTGTGTGCGGGTCAGGTTTGCATGCGGCGCAGTTGTGTGCGGGCGTTGTTTCGCATGCGGGTCGGGTCTAACCTGTGGGCTAATTTCGATGCCCACAAATGCCCCCTCAAGGTCGAGTGTGCCCGCGGGAAACATGTAGCACTTGGCCTTGATAGCGTATTTGTGTGGGTTTTGGGTCTTTATAAGGACCCCCGCCTTTTCGTTTTCTCTCATTGTTGCTAGCGCGGGAGACGAAGGCTTCCGGCGGCTTGGAGATGAAGGCTTCTTTGGTGACACGCGGAGGAAGACCCTTGCTAGGGTTTTGACCATCTTCCTTGTCGGGGACTCCCTTGCTTTGGAGATGGTGCGAACATCGACGGCGGCCGTTGCACGAAGTCTGAAGGAAGCATGAGGGCGCGAGGATGGCCACGGTGCGTCTCGGCGGAGGGTTGTTGCCTCTTTTTGATGCTGGAGTGCGATGGTGAAAGCAGATCGTCGAGACCAAAGGTGATGACGATGGCACGGCTAGAGGAAAAGGCGAGATCCAGCCATTCTTCTTCTTCTTTCTTCTTTTTTTTTCTTTCTTTCCTTTTCTCTTTTTTTTTTCTTTCCCTGATTTCCTTCTTTCCTTCTCTGGTTTCTCTTTTCCTTTTTCTCTTCTCTTGCCGTCAGTTTCTATGTTTCGTTTTTTTTTTTTTCTCTTTTGTCCGTAGTGCATAGAAAAGGAGGTCGCAACCCCCTGTGTGTGATGGGGTCACGAGCCTCGTCGCATGCGGGGCCGTGGGGGGTTTTTTTTCTATTTTTTTTTGCCTGACGTGCAGAGGTAGGAGGGGGCTGCGAGCCCTGCTACGTGCGATGGGGTCGCGAGCCTCGTTGCATGTGGTGGGTCATGGGGTCCTCTCTTCTTCTTTCTTTCTCTTTTTTTTTTCGCACAGGTGGCGTGGGCTCAGGAGACAGCGGCGACGATCGGGCGTGGGCTGTAGTGGCAGTGGCTGGGTGCGGGCGGTAGCCGACTGCCGCATGGAGCGATGAGCAGGCACAGGGCTGCAGCGGCGGGCACGGCCGGGCGATCGACTGCAGGTGGCAGACGACCGAGTGCGGGGTGCTGTATGGGCGTGGACGAGGCCGCCTGTGGGTCGGCTTCCGGTAGCGGATGGTGCCGGGTTCGGGGTGCTGGACGGGGGTCCATGCATCAGCCTCCTATTGGGCTGCGTACTTCCAAAGGACCGGCCCCCCTCTGGTTTTGTAAGTACAGGGGACTGGGGCCCCTTTCGGACCATAGCGTTTTTTTTTAAGTCTTGTTGTCTTGACTTTCTTCTGAACTTGACTTATTTTTGAGCTTGACTTGGTTCTGGATATTGTGGGGGAAAATCTTCGTGCCGACCCGAAGACTCTCGCAGCACCAGTCAATTGGAGTTGAAGTTGACGTCGAAGATCGTTGGTCGATCTGTTGATTGAAGTTGAAGCCTTTTGATATGTCAGAAGAAAATGATATGCAATCAGAGAGATTGTGACACGAGATGTGATCTAGGAGTTCAGCCGAAGCCTACGTCTCCGTGCTATAGGGAGCAACCCGAATTCACTAATACTTCAGTTGAAGTGATCTCGACAGGCCGAGTGTCACTGAAAACCCTCTGATCTCTTCTAAGGAGAAAAGAAGATCAAGGAGAGATGGTAGATCAGAAGTTGAAAATCCCAGAGCTCTGGTTCTGAAAGTCAGATCTCAGAGTGGAAATCAGAATTTTTTTATCCTTTTACATTCGAAGGCTCTGCTATTTATAGGATTCTCTGGTGGGAATTCTGGGTTAAATGGCGGTTTCTGCCGTCGTATCTGGGGATTCTCCAGGTAAAGCTAGCGGGCCCCGCTACCGTCTTCTGGGGGATTCAACAGGCTCGTGGGTCTTCTGGGCAGGGCCGGTGGGTCCCGCGGTGGTCCTCGTGGGCTCACCAGGCAGGGCTGGTGGGTCCCATGGTAGTCTTCGTGGGCCCACCAGGCAGGGCTGGTGGGTCCAGTGGTAGTCTTCGTGGGCCCACCAGGCAGGGTTGGTGGGTCCAGTGGTAGTCTTCGTGGGCCCACCAGGCAGGGCTGGTGGGTCCCGTGGTAGTTGGTAAACTTCTGCCAAAATTTGCACCCACAGTTACCCCCTCCAAGTTAGCTAGAGTTCGTTCTGGCTGGCTTGGATTTGGTGCAAAAAATAGCAACCCCCTGTCGCAAAAGGCAAGAAGAAACTTGTCGAGTGTTAGCACAAAAAAGGGACTGACCGGTTAATTTTGATTGATCGGTCAAATTTGACCGATCGGTCAATTTTGACCGATCGGTGAGATTTTGACCGATCGGTCAAAATTCAACCGGTCAAGAATCAGGTGATCGGTCAAAAAACATGGTTTTTTGACCGATCCAGTAGGAAATTTGACCGATCGGTTGAAATTTGACCGATCGATTAATTTTTGACCGATCGGTCATATTTGACCGATCGGTCAAAATTCAACCGGTCAAGAATAGGGTGATCGGTCAAAAAACATGGTTTTTTGACCGATCCAGTAGGAAATTTGACCGATCGAATGATTTTTGCCGATCGGACAAGTTTGTCCGATCGGTAAAAATTATCCGATCAAGGTTCGAGTGATCGGCAAAAAACCTTGGTTTTTTGCCAGATCCAGTAGAAATTTGACCGATCGAATGATTTTTGCCGATCGGACAAGTTTGTCCGATCGGTAAAAAATTATCCGGTCAAGGTTCGAGTGATCGGCAAAAAACCCTGGTTTTTTGCCAGATCCAGTAGAAATTTGACCGATCGAATGATTTTTGCCGATCGGACAAGTTTGTCCGATCGGTAAAAAATTATCCGGTCAAGGTTCGAGTGATCGGCAAAAAACCTTGGTTTTTTACCAGATCCAGTAGAAATTTGACCGATCGAATGATTTTTGCCGATCGGACAAGTTTGTCCGATCGGTAAAAAATTATCCGGTCAAGGTTCGAGTGATCGGCAAAAAACCTTGGTTTTTTGCCAGATCCAGTAGAAATTTGACCGATCGAATGATTTTTGCCGATCGGACAAGTTTGTCCGATCGGTAAAAAATTATCCGGTCAAGGTTCGAGTGATCGGCAAAAAACCTTGGTTTTTTGCCAGATCCAGTAGAAATTTGACCGATCGAATGATTTTTGCTGATCGGACAAGTTTGTCCGATTGGTAAAAAATTATCTGGTCAAGGTTCGAGTGATCGGCAAAAAACCTTGGTTTTTTGCCAGATCCAGTAGAAATTTGACCGATCGAATGATTTTTGCCGATCGGACAAGTTTGTCCGATCGGTAAAAAATTATCAGGTCAAGGTTCGAGTGATCGGCAAAAAACCTTGGTTTTTTGCCAGATCCAGTAGAAATTTGACCGATCGAATGATTTTTACCGATCGGACAAATTTGTCCGATCGGTAAAAAATTATCCGGTCAAGGTTCAAGTGATCGGCAAAAAACCTTGGTTTTTTGCCAGATCCAGTAGAAATTTGACCGATCGAATGATTTTTGCCGATCGGACAAGTTTGTCCGATCGGTAAAAAATTATCCGGTCAAGGTTCGAGTGATCGGCAAAAAACCTTGGTTTTTTGCCAGATCCAGTAGAAATTTGACCGATCGAATGATTTTTGCCGATCGGACAAGTTTGTCCGATCGGTAAAAAATTATCCGGTCAAGGTTCGAGTGATCGGCAAAAAACCTTGGTTTTTTGCCAGATCCAGTAGAAATTTGACCGATCGAATGATTTTTGCTGATCGGACAAGTTTGTCCGATCGGTAAAAAATTATCCGGTCAAGGTTCGAGTGATCGGCAAAAAACCTTGGTTTTTTGCCAGATCCAGTAGAAATTTGACCGATCGAATGAAAGTTTTGAACCTGCCCTCAGAGAGGGTTTTACAGTTGTTCTGTTCTGATCTTCTGGCAGAGTTTTGAACATTGATAGGGCTTGATCCTTCCTGTTTTGAATCTTTGGTTGGTTTGAATGAGCCTTTTTGACCGGCGGTCCGGTTTACTCAGACCGGTGGCGTGCTTGGACCGTTTGGTTCACGTGGACCGGTGGCTCGACGTTTCGTCTGGTCCGACGTTTCGCCTGATTTTGCGCAAGCTACGGATGGATGCCACGTGTTCCTACAAAAACACGCGATTTGATATGGTGAAGACACGTGTTTTCTCGATTTGCGTACCTGTTTCACCCTGGGTATAAAAGTTTCACCGGCTGTCATTTTTGCCTCACGCTCCCAAAATTTTTCGAAGTCCAGACTCTTTGCTCCCGATTTCTGCTTTTGCTCGATCGATCAGATGGCATCTTCTGGAAGCTCGAAGAAGTCTGGCGGGGTCCCTTCGAAGAGGAAAGGGAAGGAGATTGTTGAGGTTCCATCCTCTCCGAAGGGTGGCCATGGCAAGGGCAAGGCTGTGCTTGCCGAACTTGGGCAGCTGGGCAAAAGACACCAAGGAGTAGGGTTTGCTTCAGCGCCATCGAGGCCAGAGCATATTCCTAAAGTAAAGTTTGTTCTGGGCCCGCTCATGTCTTTGTCAGAGGAGACTGAGTACGTGTACAATACTGGTGGCGAGTTCACCGATTCAAAGAGGAGGAAGTGGCAAACATTGCTCTCTTTCTTCACCGAAGGGAGGGTACAACCTTCGCTCCCCAGCGTTCAGGCCGCATTCGGCATTGACAAGAAGACTGTCTTCACCAACTTTGCTAGTAGTGAGCAGGTCATGGGAACCATTGTGACCGTCGGCCAACTCAACTGCGGTCTGTGTCTACCGTTGCCACCCTTTGCGGCAAGATTACTGAACACTTCTGGCCTTTGCCCGGGGCAGGTCACTGGGAATGCCTGGCGAATCATCTACGCATTCTGCCGCGTGGAATCGGATTTCCAGGAAGACTTGAAGGCGTGCTACTCTAGCATTCCAGAAGGTGAAGACGCTCGGATCGAGCTTGGCTACTTTTTCTTCCACTATCGATGGGCATACAGAAGGGATAGCCCGTTCTACAATTTGACTGGAGTATCTCCGCTGCGCCCACTCACCGATACAGTCCCTTCGGACAAATTGTATACTGATTGGCCAATTTCTGTTACCGGCGCATGGACACCTATCTCAGTGCCGGATACCCCTCGAGGTGAAGTGCACGACGCAGTGAAGATGTACTGCGAGAAAGGCATCTATGCCTGGACCTCCGAGAGGGCTGGAGCAATCGATAATTTATTTCTGGAGTTGACCTGTGGAACCAGGTCGTGGAAGCAGTTTTCCAACTGCCCCGTGAGATATGGCAAGGCCAATCTCCTCCACCGATCAAAGGATAGATACGAGGACAATGAAGTCCTATACTCTGACTACGAAGAAGACCCTCATTCGGGCAAGATCATTCGAAAGGTTCGGGCCGAGAAGAAACTCTACACTGCAAGGCGCCGCTTGCCCACTGTGGAAGAGAAACTGGTGATCCAAAGAGGCCCAGTGAAGAAGAAACGAAAAACCCTCAAGCAAAAGGAAAATGAAGACCAAGGGAAGAAGAATGAAGAAGAAGAAAAAGAAAAGAAGGAGAGCGTCGAGGAAGACGAAGAGACCGAGAATGTCAGCCACGACAATAGTGGTAATGACGAGGACGAGGAAGGGGGCGGTGAGGATGATCTGTCTTCCACCCCCTCTGGTGGAGATGGTGAGAATGGGGGTGGTGAGGAAGAAATTCCTCCCACCCCCACTGGTGGTGCAACAGGGGAAGACTCGATTCCTATTCCTATTGACGAGGTTAGAGCCCGTCAAATGGAGGAAATTCTCGACATAGAAGGTGATGGCCCAAAGGCGGTTCCCACCTACAAGTTTGATGAATTGAAGAAGCCGCTGCGCTTCAAAATTAAGTTGTCGAGGAGTGGTGGGGTTGGAAGCAACCCCATACCCCTCGATCAAATTCCACCTGAAGTACCCCGCCTCGAAGGAGCAACCACGAGCGGGGGTATCGAAGTTGAACAACCCCCACCCCCCTCTCGGTCTCTGGCTGAGGAGGTGGCTGCTATAGTGGCGGGACTCGTCCAGCCAGGCGGGCCCCAGGAGGAAAGAGTTTCACCTCCCCGGGATGCTCCCTCTCCTATCCATTTGGAGAGGGAAAGTCGCGTGGGCGATGGAGATACTCAACCTCAGCCAACGCCGGCTCCTACTCAGGAGAAAACGACCCCTCAGGGTGGTTCCGATCGCCGAAAGGGTAAGGAGCCAAGGGTTGAAGCCTCAGGTAATTTTACTAACTTGCCTTGATTGTATTGCCTTTGAAGATTGGGAATAATCTAACACTTTGTCCTTCGTGTTGATTGCAGGTGCGCCTGCTGGCTCGACCCCGAAGATGAAGAGTTTGGGTGATGTTGACATCAACCACCCCACATCCGTGATCCGGAAACTCTGCAATCTTCCAGGGGCTACTCTGGATGAAGCTTTCGACAGGCTCGAACTGGTGGTAGGTGCATCTTGCTCGAATGATCATCTGAATTGCATCTTCAGAATAATTCTAACTCTTTTGTTCTTTTTGCAGAATTCAGCAGTTTTGAATGTCGCGACCAAGCTCTCCATGAAGGCGGGGGCCAAAGAAGCTTCAGCTGAAGTCTCCCGCTTATCTGCCGCATTGGAGGTCGTAAGCGAGGAGAGGGATAAGCTGAAGGAGGCTCTATCCTCAAAAAAGGAGGCATTGAAGGCCAAGACCGAGGCCCTTCGCAAGGAAAAGTTGGAGAGCAAGGGCTGGCAGAATGGATATGAGTTCCGGGGTCACGAGCTTGAAGATCTGAAGAAAAGATTCTTCAGGATCGAGAACTTGGGCTTCGATCGTGCTGCTCGAATAAAGGAGCTGGAGGCTCAACTTGCTGCTTCAGCAGAGACTCATAAGAAGGAGCTGGAGCATATGCGGAGTGAGTGCCAGAGCTACAGGGAAACAGCTGAAAAGGCGGCAGAAGCACTCAGGGCCCATGTTGCAAGTGTCCGATCCTCCAAGGCATCAGCGGCGAGCAAAGCTCGTGCTGGATCTGAGGGGGAAAAGTCGCGTGCACAGAGTGTGGCCAAGCCTTGAGACTTTTTCTTCCTTTCAGTTGTTGTGCTTGTAAACTCTTGATATGTAATAGCTCGCTCCTGTACTTGTCATATTTTTGATAATAATAGAAATCTCTTTGGTGTTTAAAAATTGGATGTCTCTTGAGTTGAATGTCTTTGAATCTTATGTTCTGGATAGCATTAGCATAGATACAATCTTTTGAATGTAAGGGATCGAGTCGCAACTTGATTACCCAAACTTGTTTACCTTGAAATTTGAATTTGAATCTATGCAACACTTGTATGTAAGGGGTTGAGTCGCAACTCAAGCACCCAAACTTATTGCAACTTGAAAATTGAAACTTGAATTCGTGTAACACTTGAATGTGAGGAGTTGAGTCGCAACTCAAGCACCCAAACTTGTTAGACGATATCGAAATTGATTGAATTTGAACATTGAAACTTGAAGGTCAGTTTAACATTTGCTAGTAAGGGGTTGAGTCGCAACTCTAACACCCAAACTTGTTAAAAGACTTGGTAACTTGAATATGGTCAGTTTTTAACATTTGCTAGTAAGGGGTTGAGTTACAACTCTAACACCCAAACTTGTTAAAAGACCTGGTAACTTGAATTTGAAGCTGCTTTAGAACTTGAATTGAAAAGCTGAACACTGCACATTTGAACATCTGAAAGAGAATTTTATTCATCACAGAATTTACATCATGGGTAGAACATCTTGAGGTGTCTGGAATTCCAAGCTCGAGGCAATCTATCTCCTTCTGGTGTGACCAGTCTGTAAGAACCTTTGCCTCCTACTGATTCAACGATATATGGACCTTCCCAGTTGGGAGCAAGCTTCCCACTACTGTGCTCTTTGGTGTTGTAGAAAACTGCTCTGAGAACTAGGCTGCCCACTGGGAACTGTCTCTTGTAGATTTTCTTGTCATAGGCTCTTTTGATCTTCTGTTGGTACTTGGCCACACGAAGTGATGCTTGATCTCGTAATTCTTCGAAGAAGTCTAGATCATTGATCCGAAGTTCTTCATTGATTCCTTCTTCAACTGCTTTGGTCTTCAAAGTACTTGATATATTTTCTGTTGGGAGTACTGCTTCCGATCCATATGTTAGACGAAAGGGTGAGAACCCTGTTGATCTTCTCGGAGTTGTGCGATACCCCCAAAGAACTTCAGGTAGGACTTGCTCCCACAATCCTTTCTTGTCGTTGAGTTTCTTCTTGAGTATACCAAGTATGGCTCTATTTGAGGCTTCAGCTTGGCCATTGCATTGAGGATATCTTGGAGTTGAATAGAATAGCTTGATGCCGTTGTTGAGACAGAACTCTCGAAACTTGTCGGAGTCAAACTGAGCTCCATTGTCAGCAACAAGAATTTGAGGTGTACCAAACCTTGAGAAGATGTTGCGCCGAATGAATTTGATCACTTCGTCGTCAGTCTCTCGGAAGAGGGGCACAGCTTCAACCCATTTGGTGAAATAATCCGTGGCCAGCAGTAGATACTTCTTCTTGCTTGGAGTTGGAGGGAAAGGACCCAAGAAATCTAACCCCCATTGATGGAACAGCCAGGGACTTGATAGTTGATGAAGCTCATCTGCAGGGAGATGAATAGCTCGAGCGTGTCTTTGGCATGGCTCACATTTTTGAACAACTTGTTGAGCATCCTTTGCCATTGTTGGCCAGTAGTACCCTTGTAGTTTCGTCTTGGCTTCAAGAGATCTTCCTCCCGAATGATTTCCACAAGTTCCAGAGTGGATATCAATTAGGATTGCGAGTGCTTGCTCGGGACCAAGGCACTTGAGCAACATCCCGTTGTGAGATTTGAAATATAAATCTTCACCTTGCAGAATGTAGCATGGGAGCTTCCTTTGAAGTCTTCGGGCTTGATTTGGATCTTCCGGCATTTTGCCATGCTTGAAGAAATCGAAAATTGATCGTCTCCAGTCTTCAAGCTGATCTCCACCCCCAGATTCTTTTGTAGTAGTAAGGATCTGTTGATCGGGGGTGGTCTTGGACACTTCTTGATAATCGATTTGTATTTGCCTTCCTCCGAGTGAGTCTCCAAGAACTGAGGCAGCATTGGCTAAGGCATCTGCTTCTCGGTTCTCAGCTCTGGGGATTTGAATGAATTCAGCGGCAATAAAACGTTGTTGAAGATGTCGTACTAAGGCCAAGTAGAGTTGCATTCTTTCTTCGCGAGCTGTGTACTCTCCATTGATTTGCCTTATGATCAATTGGGAGTCACTATAGACAATGATTCGATCTACCCCCAGGGATTTCGCCATCTCGAGTCCAGAAATGAGTGCTTCGTATTCGGCTTCGTTGTTGGTGGCAGTGAATCCGAGGAGAGTGGCTTTCTGAAGATGATCAAGTTCGGGGGATACCAAGACTATCCCAGTTCCCGAACCGATCGAACTTGAAGCTCCATCAGTATAAAGTTTCCATGGAGGAGTTGCAGCTGTAGCTTCGAGATTTGGATCAATTTTTGTTGCAAGGTTGATCGGAGTATTGTCCTCATCCTCCAAGCGCATATCGACATCTTCTTCCCAAGTGATGGGGTCTTCAACTGGAAAATCAGCTAGAAAATCAGCAATAGCTTGACCTTTGATAGAAGTGCGAGATTCGAACTGAATTCCCAGGGAACTCATTTCGATCACCCATTTGGTCATTCGACCAGCTCGACCAGCTTTGTCAATGATATCTTTGAGCGAATGTTCTGAAATAACAGTGATCTGGTGAGAGACGAAGTATGGTTGAAGACGACGCGATGCAGTGAGTAAGGCTAGGATGACTTTCTCAGTTTTTGAATAGCGAGTTTCAGCCGGGAGAAGAGTGTGACTGATATAATAGACTGGATGCTAGAAGCCTTCTCTTCTACTGACTAAGACTGCACTGATTGCTTGATTGGTTACGGCGAGATAGAGCCATAAGTCTTCTTGTGGAAGTGGAGCCGTCAAGATAGGAGCTTGCACCAGATATTTCTTGATGCTTTGAAATGCCTCTTCACAAATTGGACTCCACCCTGAAGTATCCGCCTTTCGTAGTTTGTCGAAGAGAGGTTTACATTTGTCAGAAGACTTTGAGATGAACCGATTGAGGGCAGCAAGTCTTCCAGTGAGGCGCTGCACTTCCTTTCGATTGGTAGGTGATGGCATGTCGAGGATAGCTCGAATTTGATCAGGATTGGCTTCAATACCCCTCCTGGTCACAAGATGACCCAGGAATTTGCCAGATTGAACTCCGAAAGCGCACTTGGCTGGATTGAGCTTCATACGATACTTTCGAAGAACTTGAAAGGTTTCTGCCAGATCAGAAAGATGCTTGCTCCGAATGGAACTCTTGGTGAGGAGATCATCGACATAGACTTCGACGTTGCGGCCGATCTGATCTTCGAACATTTTTGTGACTAACCGTTGATAGGTGGAACCAGCATTTTTGAGGCCGAATGGCATTACATTGTAGCAGTAGAGACCTCGGTTAGTCACAAAGCAAGTCTTCTCTTGATCGTCTGGATGAAGTGGAATTTGATTGTATCCAGAATACCCATCCATGAAAGACAATAGCTCGTGGCCAGCAGTGGCATCGACGAGTCTATCGATCCTTGGCATGGGGAATGGGTCTTTGGGGCAAGCCTTGTTGAGGTTGGTGAAGTCGATGCAGACTCTGACTTTCCCATTCTTCTTTGGAACAGCAACTATGTTAGAGATCCAGGTAGGATACTCTACTTCACGGATAAAGCCTGCTGCAAGTAGCTTAGTGATTTCTTCTTGAACAGCAACTTGCAGCTCTGGCCGGATGGTGCGTGGCTTTTGCTTGACAGGTTTCACCTCTTCTTTGATCGCAAGTCGATGGCAAGCGTCATCTGGATTGATACCAGGCATGTCTTCGAAACACCAGGCGAAGACGTCGATATTGGACTGGAGGAAGGATACCATGTCTTGCGCTTCTGCGTCGCTAAGACCGGTACCAATAAATGTTTGTCGAGGGAGATCTCCACTGCCAATGTCGATAGGGATGATTTCTTCAATTGAAGGTGATGTTTCCCATTCGATTGGTGGAGGTTCGGTCAGCGGAATCTCCTTTGATTGCTATTTAGAAGAGGGACCAGCTTCATCTCGTGGCCGCTTTGGAGGAGCAATGTTGATCTTTCGATCTGTCTTTGCTGCAGCAGCTTTACAAGACCTTCCAGCTTGCTGATCGCCTCGAATGCAGACGATGCCTTCTCCAGTTGCAAACTTGAGTAGTTGATGATAAGAGGAGGAGATGGCATTGATCTGATGGAGGAATGGTCGCCCGAGGATGGCGTTGTAACTGGAGACTCCTTCGACAATTGCAAACCTTACCGAGACTCGAGTCTCTCGGCTGAGGTCGATGGTAAATCTGGATTCGCCCACTGTGATGCTTTGTTCACCGTTGAAGCCGGTGATCACAGTCGGGACGACGTCGAGGCTTTGATACTTATGTCCCAGGCGTTTGAAACAGTCTGAGAACATAATATCGATAGAGCTTCCGGTGTCGATGAGGATTCGATTGACGGTGCTTCCGTCGATGATGAGTTTCAAGACCAGGGGGTCTCGATGTGGAGTATGAACTCCTTGAAGATCGGTGTCGTTGAAGACTATGGATGGCCAAGCAAGACCTTCGATGGGCTTCTCGATCCAGGTATCTTCTTTATTTGTAGTAGATCGAACATGGAAGATGCGTCGAGCCTGCCGATCCACTTCCTTCCCGGTCAAAGCTTGATTGTGCAAGGTTCCATGAATGCCAAAGACATTGGCCTTCACAGAAATTGGTTGCCGGTTAGAAGAGATTTGATGTATCCAACACACTTCTTTCCCCTTGGCAGAGGTTCGACGTTGATCGTGCCCGTTGTTGACGAATTCTTGAAGGTGGCCCTCTCGTAGTAAGTCTTCAAGATGGAACTTCAACCGATAGCATCGGTCAGTAGAGTGGCCGTGACTTCGATGGAATTCGCAGTAGACTGTTTTGTCTGCTGTGAATTTGGAATTTGGCTGAAGAGGATTGGGCCTCCGAAGATACTCGTCGTGTTGAATACGGTCGAGTATCTGTTCGACTGGTAAATTCCACTCAGTGAAAGTGGTCTTCGTCGGAGATCGACGCCCATCATTCTTTGATCTTTTGTTGGCCGGAGGGGCTGCTGCTTCAGCGTTGTGAGCCATTGCAGCATACTTAGGAGCTTCTCTTTCAGCAGGCCTTCTCTTAGTTTCTCGCCCTTTCCGAGCGACTTGATCGTCTTCCACCTCAATCTCCCTCTGGATTCGATCAAACATAGCTCCCAGAGAAGGAGGGGGATTGCGGATGAAGTCGTTGTAGATGTGTAGATCGAAGCGGAGAGCGTTCTGGAAAGCCAACATGATGGCTTCATCATCCAGATGTCTTCCAGAGAGGGCGGCATGTTCATTGCGAAACCTCCTGGTGAAACTTCGGAGAGTCTCGTCAGCACCCATCCTTAGTCTATATAGAGAGTCGAGCTTCTTCTCGGGCTTCAGGTTGAGCTGGTAATGCTGCACAAAGAGTTTAGCTAAAACATCGAACTGGGTGATGGACCCAGCTCGTAGATTATGATACCAGTCGAGCGACGGCTCATCGAGGCTTCCCGCGAAGGTGCGACAGAGCACATTGTTTTCTTCTTCGTGAGGCGTAAGAGCTTGTTTGAATGCGAGGATGTGGAGAGCAGGATCTCCTCGGATGCAGTTGAATTTGGGGAGGATAGGGGTTCTCCATCCCCTTGGAAATGCTGTCTCGAAGAGACTTCGATGGAGAGGTCCGGTGGAGGAATACCCATCCCTACGACCATGTCCTCGACCTAAGGGTTGGTCAAGAGGCAAGATCGCAAGGTCTTGCTCTGGCATCGAAGTGTTCGCCTGTTGGAGTCGATGTCGAAGGTCCGATCCAAGTCCACGTTGAAGTGGAATGGAAGGAGAGACTCTACTCTTTGAAGGGGCGCCTTTCATTTGGTGCTTCCTTGGCATGTTGATTTTTGAAGGTGTCCTCTTGTCGCAGTTGCGACCAGAAGAGGATTGGGAGGACTCGTCGTCAAGACGATCCCAGACACTCTGCTTCCAGGGAGCAGCAGAGGGAGTAGGATCGCGACGAATTCTTTCGAGGGCAGCAGTGCCTATCGACCTCCGTTGTTCGGAGTGAATTGAATGTCGAGGAAGATCAACCCTCTCACTTGTGGAGGGGATCGGAATAGCAATTCCAGCTTCGGAGGTTGCCTTCTTCAGAGCATCCCTCTCAGCGGTGAGGGTGGCGTTTTGCTTTGCCAATTGGAGCAATTGGAAGTCGATTGCAGAGATCTGGTAAGTCGATGGAGGATCTTCAGCGGGAGTGGGGGCTGTTTGCCCAATTGACTGTCGTGCATGGTGGATGATCGGTCGATCGACGGATCTTCCGCTCCCTGAATGAACCCCCATTTCTGGGACAGCAAGGGGCTGTCCGAAATTGAGCCTTTGACTCATTGATCGAGTCTCAGGACGAGCTTGTTATTGAGTATTACTTCCTTCTGGTTGACCTTGATGTTTCGTCCTCGCCATTCAGAGAGCGAAAGGTGCAACGAGAGTGCCGTTCAGTTGTCTGATCAACCGAGAGAGCGAGGAAGTTTGACTATCAAGATCAGTTGTAGGTTCAACCGATCAAGTAGTAGCGGAGAGTTGGACTTTTTGATCGGATCCCACAGACGGCGCCAAACTGTGGGGGAAAATCTTCGTGCCGACCCGAAGACTCTCGTAGCACCAGTCAATTGGAGTTGAAGTTGACGTCGAAGATCGTTGGTCGATCTGTTGATTGAAGTTGAAGCCTTTTGATATGTCAGAAGAAAATGATATGCAATCAGAGAGATTGTGACACGAGATGTGATCTCGGAGTTCAGCCGAAGCCTACGTCTCCGTGCTATAGGGAGCAACCCGAATTCACTAATACTTCAGTTGAAGTGATCTCGACAGGCCGAGTGTCACTGAAAACTCTCTGATCTCTTCTAAGGAGAAAAGAAGATCAAGAAGAGATGGTAGATCAGAAGTTGAAAATCCCAGAGCTCTGGTTCTGAAAGTCAGATCTCAGAGTGGAAATCAGAATTTTTTCATCCTTTTACATTCGAAGGCTCTGCTATTTATAGGATTCTCTGGTGGGAATTCTGGGTTAAATGGCGGTTTCTGCCGTCGTATCTGGGGATTCTCCAGGTAAAGCTAGCGGGCCCCGCTACCGTCTTCTGGGGGATTCAACAGGCTCGTGGGCCTTCTGGGCAGGGCCGGTGGGTCCCGCGGTGGTCCTCGTGGGCCCACCAGGCAGGGCTGGTGGGTCCCATGGTAGTCTTCGTGGGCCCACCAGGCAGGGCTGGTGGGTCCAGTGGTAGTCTTCGTGGGCCCACCAGGCAGGGTTGGTGGGTCCAGTGGTAGTCTTCGTGGGCCCACCTGGTAGGGCTGGTGGGTCCCGTGGTAGTTGGTAAACTTCTGCCAAAATTTGCACCCACAGATATGATTTGATTCCTTCATCTTTTTTCAGGATTCGTCCTTTGGAGAGTCTTCTGGAAGCTGGCTAGATCGAAGAGGATGTTTATCGGTGGCGATGCTGGCTTGACGAATATTGATATGGGCGATCTGGAGTTCGGCGAGGAAGAAGATGAAGCCACGAGCGCCGCAAGGAACAGATTGCTTTAGTCTTCTTCTGCTTGCCGATTTTGACTTTGGTGATGATTCCTTTTCTTCCTTTTTTCTTCAGGGTGCACCGCTACGAGAGCTTTTCATCATCTGGATGGGTTGTTGATGTGGTCTCCCACGGGAGTACGCATCTTCGTTTCCCTTTTACTCACATCTTTATCGCCATACCTTAAGGAAGGACGCCCGACTATCAATGCTCCAAGTTTTGACCGATGTGCGGATCCAGGAGGATGGTGTTGTAGATGACTTTTGATGTGTGTCGAAGTTGGGCGAGCGCGTTGACGAGGGGTCATCACGGCGGATTGTTCGACCGAGTCTGGAGTTGCCATTCAGGAATCAATTCCATCAGATGTTTTGGTCGCAGCTTCTTTGTCAGCTCTTGTGGCATTTTTTGACAGCCGTCACAACGATGGTTCAGGAGGCGGTTCCCCTGCTTGGGTCTTCATGACAGGATTGTGCCTTGTCTCAGCACGCACAGACTTTTTTCTGAGCTTCTTCTGGAGAGCTACTGGAAGTTTATCCAGGCAACGCTCGCACCCATTAAGAAGGGGGGTCTTGATGCTTTAAGTGGCTGGTGGGTTCTCGAGGGACCCGAGTTTTGCGAGAGTCTGGTGGCTTTCTAGGTGGATGGCTCCTTATTTATGGGGTGCATGCATATCTTTTTGGCGGATAGCGAAGCTCATCGCTTGAAATGGGCTTCACTGGAGGATGACACTTCCTTGATGTTGGCAAAGGCCGAGGACAACGAGCGTCGACTAGAGGAGCAGCATACACTTGCTACCACGGGCCTAGTTCGGGCACGGAAGAAGTTAGAGGCTGCTCATGCATCATTTCAGAAAAGTAGAGGTGATCGAGAAGTCTTCTAGAGCAGACGTTGCAAAGCAACGTGCTGAGCTGGCGACACATTGAGAGCTGACGACTTCTTGACCCATGGAGTTGCAACGCGTGCAGGCTGCGGGAGGTGAGCTGCTCCAGCGCCTCAAGGACTTCGATTTGCTTTTCCAGCTGTGTCGCTTTTTTCCTTTGATCTCTTGTTAGCTTTAGTTTGCTGGTTGGACTTGTGGTTTTGCACCCTTTCTTCTTTAGACTGGCCTTCTGGGACGATGTTTGGTTGTTTTTTTTTTTTTGTTTGGATTGAACCTTTGTAGGCTGCATACGTACCCTACTGAGGGGGATCAAGTCGCACGTAGTTCATTTTTGGACAAGGGGGGTAACCTTGCGCTAGGCATAGTACATTTTGAGGGACTTGCCGCTGGTAGGCAGAGTCGTTACTGGTTTGTAGTTATCGCTTGCCTTCTTCACTTCAATGTAGTTAGAAGTGAAGATCTTTTTTACTGGAGTTTTGATAATTGCTAGAGTTAGACTGGAGCCGATGCCTCGGTGATTTGGAAGAATTTGTTCGCCGCTTTTGAGAAGGCGAGCTTGAGTCTTTGTCAGGCGATGTGGAATCGCAGCTGAGTGTAGTGAATCCGTGCACACAATATTTTTTTTTATTGTAGCTGGCTTCGAATATCAACTTGGTGGAGTTTTGCCCCCGAGTGTTTTCTTGCTTGATTGCGAGTCACTCGGAGCTGGTATACTCGGTAGGCTCGGTTGAGCTCGAGGCATGCAACATACCATGTAATGATAGTGTCACTCTTGCAAAGTGATGAAGTTGGCCTTAGAAAATGATGACGCTGGTTCCTTTTCTGAAGTAAAAGGCGATCGTCCTGGCTTGCAAAGCCACTGAGGTGCAAGCCGTAGGACTGAAGCAGCTTGAGTATGCAACGGAACGTGTAGCCTCAAGCTTGATTTAAAGTTGATGTGAAATTTTTGTTTTGATGCTGGTGCTTCTTTGCCTTCGTGCACCGATTGGTTGAGAGATGGCACTGGTTTTGCAGGTGGAGGGGCCTTGTCCATTGCTACTGCTTTGACTTTATATACTCGTGAAGCCTTTGCTGGAGGAGATTCTGCAACGAGGTCTTTGGCTTGGTGGAACCTGAAGTTAGCAAGGTGTGCTTCAGCCTCATTGAACGACTTACCATCGGCGGCGATGCTTCTCTCCATACTTTCGATATTAGAGTCGCCTTCTTTATCGTCTTCCTGGAGCACTTGGTGAGCTTCCATCATGCAACAGGGGACCTTGAGGTTCTGATCGACTTCGAGGAAGTGATCGGAAAAGAACTCCTGGAGTGTCACCGGCTCTGGACATGTTTACTGGAGAGGATTTGCTGGAGGCAATTTAGATGCCTTTTTCTATGGAGATTCATTCTTTTCCTTGCAGGTCTTTCTTCCGGGGTGTTTTCTTGTCTCCCGATCTTGCTTATGGTTAGCCGGACGTGCTATCCTGTAGCTTGATCGTCATGGTCTTCTTCCTCGAGGCACCATAGCTCATACATCTTCATTTGTAAGATCTTCCTCGCTAGGGTGAAGAATTGATACTGCGATCGAAGGCTCTTTTTTGATCAAAAGGACTTACTTTTATGGAGGCTCTCCCAACTCATCTTCTGATCCCCAGCCGGCTGGCTTGATTTCTTTCATTGAGATCGAAGGAGGCTTGGAGTAGAAGATGTAGAAGTCGAACATATATGATGGCTAGCCTAGCAGGCTGACTTCAGGGTCACTTTGCTCGTCTCTTACTTTGAGTACATACTGGGATATAGCTTCATTTTGAAAAGGGATCGTTTGCACGAGAGGCGGTTGCCCCCAAGGCAGTGAGGATTTGGCCCTGGGCACTGTAGGAGTATGCCGTCGTCGTCTTCTTGGAGTTGGTTTTGCCATCGGTCTTCGACAGACGATGCGCAACCTTACTGAAGTGCGTTGTGGAGCAATCAGCACTGGCGGGAAGGAGTCGAGGGTGATTGACGTCATATTTGTCTCAACAATGTCACTAGAATCAATCTCCAGCATCCCTCACCTGGCGAGTGCCATGATCTTTTCTTTGAAGACAAAACACTTCTCGATGGGATGCCTGACCATCTGGTGGTACTTCTAGAGGAGTGGATCATTGACTCGATATACTTGCTCCGGCCTTTTTAGTGGCGGGAGCTCGAT
This sequence comes from Chamaelirium japonicum, assembly GCA_947650365.1. NCBI lineage: Eukaryota > Viridiplantae > Streptophyta > Magnoliopsida > Liliales > Melanthiaceae > Chamaelirium > Chamaelirium japonicum. Next base: position 7,980,637 of record OX393552.1, read on the forward strand.
CATCTTTTCTTGCAGCAACTGATCGAACATGGATGAGACTTCCGATTATGGGAAGAGATACTCCTTAGCTTCAAGCTCCTTGAGAGTCATCATTGATGGCCATTGAGGCTGCAAAGGCATTGTGATGATCTTGCCTTTGTCCGGCTTGCCCCCGATTTTGAGCGATTTGGAAGTTGAGGTGATGTTGACTTGCTTTGATGTCGCCGATTCATCCTTCTCTTCCACTTTCAAGAAGTTTTTGGCCTTCAAGTCTTCACGATTTGCTAGGCTAAGTTGCATGTCGTGAGCTCGAGTCACCAGTTCTTCGAAAGACCGAGGCTTGATCCCTTTGAGGATGTAGAGCAAGCCCCAATGCATGCCTTGTGTGCACATCTCAATGGTCGAGTCTTCAGACAGATGATCCTGTGAGTTTAGCGCAAGATTCCTCCAGCGATCGATGTAGTCAATCACTGGCTCATCTTTCCTTTGCTTGATTGCGGTAAGCTCGACCATACTGGCAATGCGTCGAGTGCTGTAGAAGCGATTAAGGAACTCCCTCTCCATTTGATCCCAATTATCGATAGATCCTAGAAGAAGATCAATATACCAATCAAAAGCATTACCTTTGAGGGTGCGAACGAACTACTTCACCATCTCGTCACCGTATGTGACGGCGTTGTTGCAAGTTTTAACAAAGTTGGCAATGTGTTGCCTTGGATTGCCCTTCCCGTCGAAGTACTGAAACTTTGGTGGCTGGAACCCGATAGGAAAGCGCAGCTACTGGATCCTCACAATGTAAGGCTTGGAGTATGAAGCCGTGATTGGAGGAAGTCCACCACTTTTAGAGCGCACCATGTCGGTGACTAACGACTGTATTTGCTGTACAGTCATTGTCGCGGACGTCAGTGGTAGTGTAGCCATCGGAACTGGTACTGGAGAGACGACCTCTGCTGGAGCGAGAGTCGTTGATGGCGTTGGAGTAGCCACTAGAGGGGTCGATGTTTGATCGACTACCGGAGCATCCCTTGAACTCAACCTTTGGAGCAAAGCATTGATGTGGCGGTCCTTCTCCTCCATCAGTCGAGTGATTTGTACCATGTGTTCACCCATTTGCATGACTTGGAGTTGAAGAGCGGATGGTAGATGATGACGTAGGATATCTCGGTGTTGCGCGCTGGCAAGCTCATTGTTATCGTCAGAGACATAGCCATGATAACTTGTCTCTGCTTGGCGACTGACGTTTGCCCCCCGCATGTGAGGTGCAAGGTCCATTGGAGAACCCAACTGGGCTCGGGGTTGGGACTGGTCCTCCCCAAATTTTTGGACATGAATTTCAGGAACGAGGCTCGTTTCTTTATACACGAAGGCCTCCTTGGCGCTTTAACGAGCATCTTTAGCAACAGTTTTTGGTGTGCAGACATCAGCAAGAGTTCGAGTACGCCGAGTGTAGACACATACTACCGAGGGAGCGTCATCCTCCGGGTTTTTTGGATCATCGTGTCGGAGTAGCAGAGACTCGATGACAGGTGATAGGCTCAGAACAAACGTCTCTTTGTTCATCCCGGCCATGGTGAAACTTGAGGCAACTCCTTTAGATGGACAGATGAAAGAAGAGAATGGTCCCACCGGACATGCCACAAATCTGTATGTGTAGAAAAAGATATGTGTCGTCTTTATTGCAAAGACACGATTACAGAGACCGGGACCCGGGGACTCGGGGGTGGTGAGCTGGGTGCGGCGAAGATTTGATCAGGAGATCATGGGAGAGATCCTCTGGAGGGTCTCTTTGATCCGTGTCTTCATGTTACTTTGTGAGAGAGCTCTGGAGGGGTTGCCCAGGACAGAGGTCTTTACAAGGTTTTGGGTTTCTTGAGAGGTTGAGTGTTTTTGCCTTTGCGTTTGTCCCTTCTGTGCTTCGTGCTTTCTTGGCTAGAGGGCTTTCGGCGTCGTTTGCTCGATCTTCATGTCTCCCTCGGCTCTTGCTAGACCTCGGCATCCTTGATCATCGGTTTCATGATGTCGATTTTGCTTTCACCTTCAGCTTTGGCTTATGGTGTCTGGCTCTGGCTTTGCTTTAGTGTTGCTCTGGCATCGGCGTAGCTTTGGCATTTAGCACTTGAACGTAGAAGGGATAGAGGCTTGCGGTGCTTTCATTCTTCCGGACTTCGCGTCGTATCGGTTAGAAGTGCATTGCTTTGCTCATGATCCTTTGTAGTTACTTGGCTTCAGCTCGTGCGTGGCTTTTGCGCGGGCGTAACTTTGGCTTCACTTTGGCTTTAGCTTTTGATTTCTTGTGTCTGGTTCTGAATTAGCTTTAGCTTTGACTTTAGCTTCTTGCGTCTGGCTCCGACGTTGCTTTGGCGTAGCTCTGGCGTCGGCGTAGCTTTGGCGTATAGCTCTTGAACGTAGAAGGCGTAGAGGCTTGCGGTGCTTTCGTTCTTCCGAACTTTGTGTCGTATCGGCTAGAAAGTGCGTTGCTTTGCTCGTGATCCTTCGTAGTTGCTTGGCTTCAGCACATGCGTGGCATTAGCATAGGCGTAGCTTTTGCTTGGCTTTGGCTTTGGCTTTGGGCTTTTGCTTTTGGCTTTGGCTTGATCTTCACCTTGAGTGACGATGGCGATATCTTCGAGTCTTCTTTATTCTTCTGGATTTATTTTGGTGGCAATGGTTGTGGCGTCGACTTTGACTTCTCTTCTTCTCTGGGCTTCTTTGGCGTGATCGGAGTTGAAGGCTTTTTTTGGAGATGGTGGATATAGCACCGATCTCTGTACGACGGTTGTAGCATCAGCTTTTGTTGATGAAGACGATGGGTGTAGCACCAATCTCCGTGCGACGGGTGTAGCATTGGCTTTTATTAATGAAGACGACGGGTATAGTATCGATCTCCGTGCGACATGTGTAACATTGATTTTGCTTCTTTTATTCTCCGGGCCACTTTGGCATGATCAGAGTCGAAGGCTTCTTTTGAAGACGGTGGGGGTAGCACCGATCTTTGTGCGATGGTTGTGAAGTCGGTTTTGCTTCTCTTCTTCTCCGGGTTTCTTTGGCGTGATCGGAGTTGAAGGTTTTGTTAAAGATGACAGGTGTATCGCTGCTTCGGGTATCCTTCTCCAAGCTTTCTTCTTCGTGAATGGAGCGGATGTTTGTTGAAGACGACGGGTGTGGCGCCGCTTCGATCTTCTTCTCTGGCCTTTGCCTGTGGCGTCTTCAGAGTTGAAGATGATTGGAGACGACGGGGTGATGCCGACTCCGGGTCTTTTTCTCCACACTTTCTTCTTCATGCGAGGAGTCAAAGCTTTGTTGAAGGCGATGAGGTGATGCCAACTTTGATCTTCTTCTCAGGCCTTTGCTTTTGCCGTCTTCGGAGTTGATGAAGATTGTTGGAGACGACGGGGTGATGTCAACTCCGGGCCTTTATCTCCAAGTTTTCTTCTTCGTGCGAGGAGCTGAAGCTTTGATCTTTGTGTGCAAGGTGTTCACATTGATGAGGACTTTGATGGGTTAAGCATTCCCGTAGGACGCGCTTGCCATGCCTCATGAAGCCTTGGGTCGTCGAGAGCGAGGCTCTTTCTTTGCAGAGCCTTCGCATCTCTAGTTTCCGACCTTTGATGCCTTCCCCCACCCCTTATATTTATAGGCAAAGGGGGGAGGTTGGGAGAGATATGGTTGCGATTTTGTGCATCAATTCAATATCTCCCCCAATAACCATCAAGATATTGTTTTCTTTTTTTGGAGAACCAATCCTGATTTGTTTCCTTATTTTGTGGGGATGGTTATGGGCAAGATGTGGCTTGATCTTTTGGAATTCGAGCCATCTTTGCACCTTCCGATTGCATAGCGACACGACATCATCTTGTCCATCGGATCGAGGGATCATCGTGGATCTACGGTTGTGTAGAAGTCCACGCCACCTCCTCCCGTATTGAGGCGGTTAATATTTTTTTCTTTTCTTTTCTTTTTCTTCATGGCCGGCCACACCTCTCTATGGGGGAGGGGTCACGGTTTCCAAGAGAGGGGCTGGTGGGCCAACTTGTATGGGGTTGCTTGAGTTGAGTCTGGTGTGTGTTAGCCAGGTTTCGCATGCAGGCCATTGTGTGCGGGCCTAGTTTGGCATGTGGTCCGTTGTGTGCGGGCCAGGTTTGCATATGGGCCGTTGTGTGTGGGCCAGGTTTGCATGCGGGGCCGTTGTGTGTGGGCCTAGTTTCTCATGTGGGCTGTTGTGTGCGGGCCAGGTTTGCATGCGAGGCCGTTGTGTGCAGGCCTTGTTTCGCAAGCGGGTCGGGTCCGACCTGTAGGCTAATTTCGTTGCCCACAACGGCCTTCTGGGACCAACATGAACCGTCGTTTTGCCGTGGTTGGATTAGGGTCGAGTCGGTTTTAAACGTTGGGATGCGAATTGCTACGCTCTGGCTCGAGAGCCTGGGGAGCAGCAATTCATCCCGCTAAGCCCCGGAGCATGTCTTCTATCACACCGTTATCCTGGATGCTTGGAGGGTGCTCCTGGTGGCTCCTTTCCAGCACGTGATGGCGTCTGGATGTCCTCTTCTGGGACCGGCTCTTAGCTAGAGTCCTGGATCATTTTCGAGCTTTGTCAAGGCGATCCCGGAGATCTATCTGCTGGTTGGTGCGGTTCTCTGCCACCAAACTATCCATCCTTTGGAATAGCTTCTCTTGGTTGGCCAAAAGAACTTCTAGTAGTTGATGCGGAGGAAGAAGGGTAGGAGGATCCTGATCCTCCACGTTCGGCCGAATCCCTCCACCAACATGGGAGGAAGATGCCGGAAACTGATTTCTCCTTACCCTGGCGAGTCGTCACTATGGATGCAGTTTGTTAGAGACGAAGTCGAAGATGACCAACTAAGATGCGATCCGAAAGACAATGCCAGAGAATATGGGGGGAATCCCGTCGGCCACACCCGATCATCAGATAGATCTGGTCATCCTCTACCGCCTTCCCGTTGTACTTATAAGAAGACCGAGGCTCACGTCCGAGCCAAGGCCCCTCCGATGCTTAAGTCAAGGAAAGGAGAGAAAGTGAATTGTGGCTGTGGGTTTCAGAAGCGAGAGTTTTTGAATTGCTTACCTACCCATGAAGGAGCGAGGTTTCTTTTGTAAACTTCCTCATACGTGTGCACAATCACTACGGTCTATCCTTCAATGAGCTCAGGATGGTTATGGCGGATCCCCTCCGATCGGACGCCTTTCATATTTTCCTTCTATGCTCCCGTGGATCATGGGCCTTTTACCCATCGCGGGCAACCCACGATCCTAATGGACGGGATATCCTCGGGATCGCCCAGCCTGGTGTGTACCCTGATCGTTACAGCATTCTCCGATCTTTCCTTGCCTAATCGGTGGTTCTTCGGCGTTGATCAGGTCGGGCCATTCAAGGATTCTGGTAGTCGATTCAGGTGCATGTCCTGCCCACCCTCCTTCCCGACCTGGTTCCTGTAGAGGATCTTGGGCTCCTCCGATCTTCCTCTTTGTTTCAATCTTCTGCTAATGGCGCAGCTTGCAGGCCGGGTCTGGTCGACCCGGATCTGGCCCACCTCGTATTGCCCTTTGTATCTCCATGCTGGACCAAATCAGATGGTTCAGCTGTGCATGTGTCATCATCTGGTGGGTGTGGCAGAAAACCCATTTTATAGAAACTTGAATCAATTAGTAATTCACTGCATTTAAAAACAATGCCAACAATGCCAAAACATGTATATTTGCTATTGTCGCACATGTACACAAGGAAAGAATGAAACCGAGACAGCTTTAAACCTTTGTAAATTTCTTGATTTTCAACCAAATTCGATGATTCCAAAAACGTTGGAATCCTCATCCCACCCTCTACATCTGTGTAGAAACCTGAGCCAAACACTAATTATTTGCACTTGAAAACAAAGCCGACTATGCCAAAACATCCATATTTGTTGTTAACGCATATGTATACGAGGAAAAAAAAACCCGAGGCCACTTCAAACCTTTCCAAATTCTCGATTCTTGACCAAATTCGACGATTTTCAAAAGTGATGGAATCCTCATCTAAACCATATACAACATTAGTGTAAAAACCTGATCCAAACAGTGGATCACTATGTGAAAATAGTGTCGAACATGCCAAAACATCTACAATTGATATTGTCATGCTCATGGACAATAGAGAGAAGAAAACCCAAACCTCTTCCTTTTGGACACTTGGTAGCGACCACTGATGACTTTGATGATTACCCATTGCTACCTGTGGCTGAGATAATGATTTCAGTATTCATGGCAACTACGTACCTTGTGATTTTTCTTAACCACGACCCAAAGAGCTTTGGCCGAGATGACGATTTAAGGCTTCAACACTCATGGAGAGAGGAGGGACGAGATGATGATTTTCGTTAATGATTTGCTCGCACCCAAAGCACCGACAGCCCACTCACGCCCAAAGCGTTGATGGTTTACTAAAGACCAGTAACACTATAGTCCATTATGAATAATTAAGCACTATTTACCACCAGAATATCAATTGATACTCTAAACAAGTGATCTCTCACTAATGGTTCTAACTTGTCTAAATCTCTTTTTTAACCATAATTAATGATAAAATATTATCTATTATAAATAATTGAACATCATTTACCACCAGAAAGTCAAATAATACTTTAAAAAATAAAATTGATAATCTATTTTTTGAATTGATACTTTAAACAAGTGAACCATAACAAATGATTCAAGCTTGCATAGAAACCATTTGAAACACAATTAATGATGAAATATTATCTATTATAAAAAATTAAACACCACTCGCCACCAGAGTTTGAATTGATATGCTATTTTTGAATTGATAATTTGAACAAATGAACTATCACAAATGGTTCCAACTTGTGTAGAAACATGTAAAACATAAATAAATATAAATATTATCTATTATAAATAATTTAATATTATTTGGCACTAGAATGTCAATTGATACTCTATTTTTTAAATTAATATTCTAAAAAGTAAATATATTACGTTGTCAACGAGAACCGTGTCATGGCAGTCAAAACTCCAGAAGTGTATTGCACTATTGACGTCCGAAGCTATGTACATCGCCCTTATCGAAGCATGAAAGGAACTTTTTTGGTTGAAGTAGTTTTTTTTCAGGATTTTTATGTAAAGCATGAGCAATGTTAGCTGTATTGTAACAATCAGAGTGCGATAGAGATGAATAAGAACATAATGTACCAAGAGCATACTAAGAATATTAATATGCGCTATCACTAGATCAGAGAAATGTTAGAGGGTCATGAAATAAGACTGATAAGATAGACACACCCATGAATCCGTCGAAGATGATGATGAAGGTGGTCACGAAAGAGCTGTGCAAGCTCTATTGGGAGCTCATCAGCATGGCCTAAGCGGCTAGGTGGATTAGTTCGTTGTAACAAACAATCAACCTAACAGTATTAGTTCCTCGTAACAAACAATCAACCTAAAAAACAACTTGCAGAACTCGAAATAATAAATATTGCATCAATAAATGGACTAAAAAGTGAAGAAAAACATATTTGGAACAAATGATCCTTCATAATAAAATAAAAAATAAAACCCAACTCAGCTCAGTTTACACCCCTAATGCTATTCAACTAGAATTTTTTGTGCATATTATTGTTAACACTCATATCGCAACCGTCCGGTTGGAACCAAGTGTGATTCACCTAGGATCTTGGTGCAACAGATGGTTGTCTTTTGAGTTTGTACAAAAGGTTACGGTTGAATAGCTATTTTCACATGAAAAACAAGGATTGTTCCTGATTTTAATTATGACGGTCACCGGTAAAGTCATAGAGGATTCAACGAGGATTCCAACGAAACACAAATCGTAGGATTCCACCGTGAATTCGAAGAAGTTATAAAATTTTGAACATTTATTATTATTTTTAATGTAGTGGTATGAAAGTGTCTGACTTCAAACAATGCCCCACTCACACCCTATTAACGAGGTTAGTTAGGAGGGGTGGAGCTAAAACGAAACAGTTGTCGGGACTTTAGCTTAAACATAGTTTGGGGGGGGGGGGGGGGGGGTTTCCATACACATTACCCCAAAATTTAATTAGGATAAATTACACTTTGCCCTCAAGTTTAGCTCAATAATATTTAACCCTCCGTAGTTTATTTTGTTCCAAATCACTCCCCTAAAGTATGAAATGTTAGCACAATACATCTTTTGTTAACTACTTAATTTTCTTATTTGGTAATTTTTATCTGATCAAAGCAGAATTGAAGGGGGTAAAATGTAGTTTTTAACTATAGGGGTGTTAAGTGTTTTTTAGCTACACTTCAGGCCTCGGGGGGCAAAGTGTAAACATCAGCGAGGGCAAAGTGAGGGGACTCGGGAAGGAACCGAGTGCTAGGTCGTTGCCGTCTGCATTACAAACTTAAAGAGGTGTGGGACCACCTATTCCCAAAACTACTTGCTTGGGTGCAAACTCAAGTTGTGATAAAATTTTAATTTGGGCGAATATTTTTGTTTTGGAAGGGGCGAAACTTTTAATATAGCCACGTGTCTTGCAAGGTTGTGCTTTCAATATACTTTCACATGGGGTATTTATTTTAGGGCGATGGGATGAACCTAGGGGGATGCTTGAGATCCAACATAGGGCTATCGGATGGTCCCTATAACAGGGACGGATCCGGAATCAATCTTGGTGGGGGCGCGTCTTAAATTTTTTTTAAAATTTAGGGGACGTACTTATATTATTTAAAACTAATCCTACCTAACACTACTATAATAAGAGGTTCACTTTTGAACCTAGCAGGAGCGATTGCCCCCACACGCAGCCCCCTAGATTCATCCCTGCCTATGAATTTTGGCACGGAACTGAAGTGAGTACAGTAAAAGTAGCTAGGCTCAATTTGACTAATAGCTAAGAGTTGTGGTCGTTTCATGAAATTCCTCTTTAACAAAGTGTAACCCCGATGTAATATAAAGTCCAATGTCAAAATATCTTTAAAGTCTAACACCTAAATCGTACGACTGCTAGCTCGATACCCTCTCGACCATTCCAAAAAAAAAAGGTTGGGTCTTATTTGAACATGGACTAGACTGGATTCGAAAGAGTTTGAGGTTCAAACCTGAGTTCGGACTGAGCTCGGGCAAAAGTAGGCCCAATATGTTTTAGGCTCAAACCCGAACCGCTTCACTATTACAAGTAGTCCAGGTTCATATTAATTGGGCGGAACCTAATTCTTGGTCCGATTCACCAGTTTTCAATAGCCATATATCTAAACTGATTCACAATAACTCAATGGTCCGGACTCTAATTCAATTCTCATGGTCCGGTACAAGAATAAAAAATGCCTCAAAGTGGAAGAGACTCCTTAGAGTTTCCTTTCTACTCATTTTCTCTCTAAAGTTTGAACCACCCCTTCCCCTTTAGATTTCCCCCTAAATTCACACTAGCCACCTCATCGGTCTCTCTCTCTCTCTCTCTCTCTCTCTCTCTCTCCTCGGCCTTGACGTCACTGTGGGTGTAAAATCTAGCTAATGCTCGACAGTAGGATCCGCAGCTCTGCCTGGGGCCACAGGGACAATAGTAGGACCCACAGCTTTGCTTAGGGCCCACGGAGACGACGGTGGGACCCAAAGCTCTGCTTGGGACCCACGAAGATAACTATAGGACCCACATCCCTGCTTTGGGCCCGTAGATACTATTCGAGGTCTGGTAAATCCCTCCCGGATAGTTACCAAACCCCTGATATTTCCAAACCTCTATATATAGCAGACCCGCCAAATATTCCAGATCCAATTCTATTATCCCATATCTCACTTTCTATTTTCCAGAGCTCTCAGAGCCTTCTGGTGATCAGACTTCAATCAAACTTATTCCACCATCTGTCTACTTGTATAAGCACTCATCGGACTGTCGATAGTAGCTCTACTTCTTTAGAGATAGTGTATTCTAAGGTTGTGTATTACCGCACGGAGACATAGGCTTTGGCCGAACTTCGTCACTATACCCTATGTCAACTCTATTCCCTCTTACTCTCTACTCTGCAGTGTCTGGGTGATAGCTCAGTATGGGACAGCTCAGTGCTCTATAGTGCACCACATCTCAAAGGTCAATACCTTCCATCAACTGTTGGAGGGGGACTGTACGATGGCCGTGATCCTCCCCCACAGTTTTGGAGCCGTCAGTGGGATTGAACTAATCAACTTGCAACCTTCATGATTTTCAGCTCCTTCCGTCAAGCAGTAACTACCGATAGCCCTAGCAACCCATCTGTCTTCATCGCTATACTAGAATGGCGAAGACATGACTCGTGGATCAGCTAGAGGGAAGTCATCTAAATCGTGACATTCAAACATCAGGGGTGAATCCTCTGACGTTAGCGGCCTGTATCAAAGACGGAACAAACATCCACCGGTCGCACGACCCATCCATTAATCCCTACATCGGGAATGATGTTCGAAACTACAATCGTCAACCAAGTACTTGCAGACAGCCAATCCACGGGCATCTTCTAGTGTTGTAGATCATCCGAAAATTCAGACGTCGACCAAGGGCTTGAAGACAGTCAACCCTCGGGCACCCTCCGGCATCACAAATCGCCCGAAGGTTCAACTGACAACCAAGAGATTGAGGATAGCCAACCTTCGAAGATAAAGTTGGAGGCAAGCATTGTCGCCTCAACACTCAAGTAATAAGTCCAAGGAAATAACCTTGACACTCGAAGATAAGACTAGTTTGATCGCATATAGTTTCCCTACGATCAACCAATATTCAAAGCTACAGTTAGTTCGGTTTGGGTTACGACACGACCGACTAACTTGCAATAGAACAAACCTACGTGCTCGAGATATAGGTTCGACTGAAATAACACTTTGTCTAAGTCCAACTGATACAAAGGCACTACGCTGAGTACTCCGAATCTTTGGCATTGGACATACTCCCATTGTCACGTAAGGACACATCCTCCAATGCCTTGTCATAGTTAGTTCAGTTCGGGTTGTGACATGACCGACTAACCAGTATCGGTATAAAAGCTACATACACCAGATGTAGATTCAACTAAAATGACACTTTGTCTAAGTCCAACTGATACAAAGGCACTATGTTGAGTACTCTGAATCTTTAGCATTGCACATGCTTTCGTTGTCATATAAGGATACATGCTCCCATACCTCGCCATAGTTAATTCGGTTCGGGTTCCGACACGACCGACTAACCTGCAACGGTACTTCACCTAAGTCCAACGGATACAAAATGCTAAGTACTCTGAATCATTGGAGTCGCACATGCTTTCGTTGTCACCTAAGGACACATGCTCCCGTGCCTTTCCACAGTTAGTTCGCTTTGGGGTGCAACACGGTCGACTAACCTGCAATAGTACAAAGCTACGCACCTTGATGTAGGTTCAACTAAAATAACGCCTCACCTAAGTCCAACCGATACAAAGGTGCTACGCTGAGTACTCCGATTTCTAACATTCATCATTCAATAAGCCCAAGGAGACATGCTTGGCACTCAAAGACAAAGTCCGAGGTAGGTTTCGCAGCCTTGGCACCAAATAAATCCCGAGACGTCGACATCGTCTCGGCCTAAGGAAACAGTCTTGGCATTCGAAGATAAAGTTCGAGGCAGGCTTCGCCGCCTCGATACTTGACAAAGCCCGAGGTGTCGACATCGTCTCAGCTCAAGGAGACAGCTTTAGCACTCGAAGACAAAGTCCGAGGCAGGAATCACCGCCTCGACACCAGACAAAGCTTGAGACATCCATATCATCTCGGTCCAAGGAGATATCCTTGGTATTCAAAGACAAAGTATGAGGTAGGCTTCGTCACCTTGGTACCTAACAAAGCCTGAGACATCGATATCGTCACAACCCAAGGAGACAGCCTTGACATTCGAACACAAAGTCCAAGGAAGGCTTCGCCACCTCGGTACCAGACAAAGCCCGAGACGTCGATATCGTCTCGACACAAGAAGACAACCTTGGCACTCGAATATAAAGTCCGAGGCACTATCGCCACCTCAGTATGCAACAAAGCCCAAGGAGACAGCCTTGGCACTCGAATATAAAGTCCGAGGTGCTATCGCCATCTCGACATGCATTAAAGTCCAAGCAGACAGCCTTGGCACTCGAATGCAAAGTCCGAGACACCATTGTTGCCTCGGTGTGCAATAAAGTCCAAGGAGACAGCCTTGGTACTCAAATACAAAGTCCGAGGTGCCATCGTTGCCTCGGTATGCAATAAAGTCCAAGGAGACAGCCATGTCACTCAAATAGAAAGTTCGAGGCACTATCGTTGCATCGACATGCAACAAAGTCCAAGTAGATAGCCTTGGAACTTGAATACAAAGTCCGAGACACCATCGCTGCCATGACATATAGCAAAGTCCAAGGAGACAACCTTGGCACTCGAATGTAAAGTCCGAGGTGCCATCGCTGCCTCGGCGTGCAACAAAGTCTAAGGAGACAGCCTTGGTACTCAAATACAAAGTCTGAGGTGCCATCGATCGCCGCCTGGGCATGCAACAAAGTCCAAGGAGACAGTCTTGGCACTCAAATACAAAGTCCGAGGCGCCATCGTTGCTTTGGCATGCAATAAAGTCCAAGGAGACAGCTTTGACACTTGAATACAAAGTCCGAGGCACCATCACCGCCTCAGTGTGTAGCAAAGTCTAAGGAGACAGTCTTGGCACTCGAATACAAACTCCAAGATGCCATTGCCGCCTTGGAGTGCGGTAAAGCCCAAGGAGACTGTCGTGGCATTCGAAATACAAAGCCCAAGGCGACCTTCATGTTGGAAATTTCCTATGGTAGAGGCTCACAACGGAAGCGACTTGTTAATCCAAAGACCTTGCGTGGTGTGCATTACGCTAAAACTTTTATTAAAACTAGCTACATATGCGTGCACGTGATGGGCACGAGAATCGAACACCCTAACGACAATCTAGAGATACTAATGACTAGCATGCATGCAATCCGATTCATGCTAGATCTACGAGTTAGAATATTGCATCCTTTCGTGCAGGTCCTTTAAACGCGAAGTATTGTCTTCTTTGTCAAAGGAGATGGAAGATAGTCCACGAAGAAGTCGATGATACGAGGGACACGATACCTTCAATATTCACCTGATCTCACACGATGCATGGTGCACCATTGAAGGGTCTTTGAGTGCCCCCTTACGTTAGCCCTTCTTGCCTATGAAAACACCACGCGAGGAAGACGAAGTCGCAATGAGGAAGATAAGAGAGGGAAGAGAAATTGAGAGCTTGAAAGGGGGGGTCGGGTATGGCTTCAAAAATAGGGCCGACCACCCCTCTCCCCTTGCTCCTTTTGATGAGGTCGGCCCCCCTAGGTTGCGTAAGAAACTTGTTAGGGCTGGCTCCTAGCTTCTCTCCCTTGTTTCCCTAGCTTTTAGGGGTGGAAACCCCAAGTCAAACCTCATTCCCTATACAATAGGGCCGCCCGCCTCCTCTTAAGGAGCTCAACTCCTATAATCAAGCGAGGGTCGGCCATGCATGTCCCCACACCCATAGAGCCAGCCTCCACTATTGCACAGTGATGTTTGGTTTTACCAAAACACCCCTATATCACTAATTGGCCGTCCTACTTGTGCGAGAACTCAAATGACTCAATAACATTTAACCCTACTTAGTTTATTTTGTTCCAAATCACTCCCCTAAAGTTTAAAATGTTAGTAGAATAACCCCTTTTGTTAACTACTTAATTTTCTCATTTGACAATTTTTATCTTATCAAAACATAATTGAAGGGAGTAAAATATAGTTTTTAACTATAGGGATGTCAAGTGTTTTTTAGCTACACTTGAGTGGGCAAAGTGTAAACATGAGCGGGGGCAAAGTGAGGGGACTCCGGAAGGAACCGAGTGCTAGGTCGTTGCCGTCTGCTTTACGAGCTAAAAGAGGTGTGGGACCACCTATCCCCAAAACTACTTGCTTGGGTGCAAACTCAAGTTGTGATAAAATTTTAATTTGGGCGAATATTTTTGTTTTGGAAGGGGGCGAAACTTTTAATATAGCCACGTGTATTGCAAGGTTGAGCTTTCAAGATACTTTCACGTGGGGCATTTATTTTAGCAGCGATGGGATGAACCTAGGGGGTTGCTTGAGATCCAATATAGAGCTATCGGATGGTCCCTATGAACAGGGACGGATCCAGGAATCAATCTTGGTGGGGACTGTGGGGGAAAATCTTCGTGCCGACCCGAAGACCTTCGCAGCACTAGTCAATTGGAGTCGAAGTTAATGTCGAAGATCGTTGGTCAATCGATTGGTTGAAGTTGTTGCTTTTTTTGATATGTAAACAGAAAAACAATCAGAGAGGGAGAGATTTTGACACAAGAGAAGTGATCTCGGAGTTCAGCCGAAGCCTACGTCTCCGTGCTATAGGGAGCAACCCGTATTCACTAACACTTAGGTTGAAGTGACCTCGACAGGCCGAGTATCACTGAAAGCTCCCTGATCTCTTCGAAAGAGAGAAGAAGATCGAAGAGAGATGGTAGATCAGAAGTTGAAAATCCCAGAGCTCTGGTTTTTAGAACTGAGAATTCGATTCATTTATATTCAAAGGCTATGCTATTTATAGGCATTCCGGGTGGCGAATGGCGGTTTCTGCTGCAGTATCTGGGGATCCTCCAGGTAAAGTTGCGGGCCCCGTGGTTGTCTTCGGGGGCCCACCAGGCAGGGCCGGTGGGTCTCGCTGTGGTATTTGTGGGCCCACCAGGCAGGGCCGGTGGGTCCCGTGGTAGTCCTCGTGGGCCCACCAGGCAGGGCCGGTGGGTCCCGCGGTAGTCCTCGTGGGCCCACCAGGCAGGGCCGGTGGGTCCCGCGGTAGTCCTCGTGGGCCCACCAGGCAGGGCCGGTGGGTCCCGCGGTAGTCCTCGTGGGCCCACCAGGTATGGCCGGTGGGTCCCGTGGTGGATTCATGCCAAAATTTGCACCCACAGGGACGAGACCACCTTATATAATTTTAAAATAATCCTACCTAACACTACTATAATAAGGGGTTTTTTTTTGAATCTAGCGGGGGCGATTGCCCTCACACGCAGCCCCCTGGATTCATCCATGCCAATGAATTTCGGCACGGAACTGAAGTGGGTACAATAAAATTTTCCTTTCGGGTATCTTAACAAAGGAGATACTAACAATAGCTAGGCTTAGTTTGACTAATAGCTAAGAGTTGTAGTCGTTTCGCGAAATTCCTCTTTAACAAAGTGTAACCCCGATGTAATATAAAGTCCAACATCAAAATATCTTTAAAGTCTAACACCTAAATCGTACGACTGCTAGTTCGATACTCTCTCGACCAGTCCAAAAACAAAAAGGTTAGGTCTTATTTGAACATGGACTAGACTGGATTCGACAGAGTTTGAGGTTCAAACCTGAGTTCGGGCTGAGCTCAGGCAAGAGTAGGCCCAATATGTTTTAGGCTCAAACCCGAACCGCTTCACCATTACAAGTAGTCTAGGTTCATATTACTTGGGCGGAACCTAATTCTTGGTCTGATTCACCAGTTTTCTATTAGCCATAGATCTGAACTGATTCACAATAACTCACTGGTCCGTACTCTAATTCAATGCTCATGGTCCGGTACAAGAATAAAAAAAGCCTCCAAGTGGAAGAGACTCCTTACAGTTTCATTTCTACTCATTTGCTCTCTAAAGTTTGAACCACCCCTTCCCCTTTAGATTTTCCCCTAAATTCACAATAGCCACCTCATCGGTCTCTCTCTCTCTCTCTCTCTCTCTCTCTCTCTCTCTCTCTCTCTCTCTCTCTCTCTGTTTTTCCTCGGCCTTGACGTCATTGTGGGTGTAAAATCTGGCTAACGCCCGACAGTGGGACCCGCAGTGTAATACCCGTAAAATTATTCCCGGAAATTTCTTTTGTTGCACCTATGAATGGTCGTTTGATGTACAATAATAATTAAAAGTTGTGTTTGTATTCTGTTGGCGCTTGGGTTGTGAGGTTTGACATAATGTCGGATCGGATTATGGGTCTCGGATCAAGATTGTCAGGTGACAGAATTGTAGCGGAATGCTTGTATGTACATATGTGTTTTTCCCGCACGCATGCACGCGAGTTTGTGTGTATGCACATATAAATAAATATTTAAATAAAAATTAAATGTTATCTATCTATGTTAATTTACGGTGGCAATCCATACTCGAGTGGCACAGGCCGTTGAGGTCGAACTGCCTATCGACCGTTTTCTTTTGTTTGCATATTCATCCTTGGTTAGAGAGATTCTAAATTCAAAATAAAATTGGGTAATCCATATTATGTGGTGTTATGAGAAGAAACTTGAGCATAGTATCAGCTCAAAACCCTAGTGATATGAGTCTCTCTCTCATCTCTTAAGTATGGAATGTTGGCCGTCAGATCCGATCTGGTCGTATCTATTCCCTCCTTAATTTTTATCACACTGCACCACTCTCAAAGCATTATATGATTTTCCCCATTCCATGTATTTCTTCAACCCTCCAAGTTAGCCCTCCTATCAAATCCTAAATTAATGCACATCAGATCTACTTGACCGCTCATCTTCTTCCATGTCTCCCGTGTCTTATTTTCACCGTTTCAAAGCATCTCCTTATCACCTACCACTCGACCTACCATCGTCATCATTCTGAGTTTCTGGGGCGTCATAGTCGATCGATCACCGGACCACTTCTGTCGAGCCAAGCTTCGCCGACGAACCCCAACAGCCACCCTAGTCTTCATCTTCCTCACAGTCAAAGAGCACGAGAACCCAAGCAGAGACACCACCGGGCTTTCCCTTCCTCATCGGCCACCCTACAACAGTAACCTCTGGTGAGCCTCCTTCCTCGCATGTGCACCCATGCACCGACCCCACCTCCTTTCTCTTTCTTCTTCCCATCCGAGCTTACCAGCTGCACCACCTGATAGCTACAAGTGAAATAGCTCACCTAAAAAATTAGATGATATAAAACTTTCAACAAGATTAAATCAATTCTATAATATTAGAAATATAATACTATGCTAATCATGCAATGACTAATAAAGATAGGATTAAGATCTCATGAATATTTATATATTTATTATGCTAGAATAAAAAGATTGAATATTAGATATATAGTTGCTAGTTGACTATGATCTAGGATTTTTAATTTGTAAAATAGAGAAATCAAAAATAGAGTTTGGATGGAGCCTGTTTGGTCGAAGTGTGCAAGCGCTGTCCTAAAAGTCGATTGCCCCCTATGTGCGGGTCTTTCGGCAACGACTAGGAGAGATACGACGACCCAACCAGTAGGCTCTCCCTCCCGTCGGCACGACTTTGAGAGGGTGTACGGCGAACCCCAACGTAGCTTTCAAGAATCCAGTAGGTAGTAAAGATCGAAACACAAATAGAGAATGAAAGAGACAGTGTTTTTAGTAGCAAAAACACAATTTGTTTTATTTAAGCTCTATGGTCTTGGGTCTCTTATATAGGCCAAGCCCAATATGTGTTGATGGCTGCCCATTTATTTTGACTTAATGGGCTTTTAAAGCCCAGCCATTAGATCCCATTTCGTGTGACCGTTTATAACCGTTTGTAGCCATTTATAGCCGTTATACGTTATATGACGATCATTTGTTTTTAAAACACATAAATAAAAAAAATAAATAAATAAATAAAATCTTAACAATCCCCCACATGTTTTAAAAACATCAAATATTATAAATATTAAAAATTAAAAAAATTAAAATATAAAAGAATTTGTTGGATTCCTTATACTATGTAATAGGTGTAGGTACCTCTCGGTTTGAACCTCCACTTAGTGAAAATTATATCCGTCTGTCGTACCTTGGTGGACTATGCCTTGAACGAGGACCATGGTTCAGACTTTTATAAGATTCACACATAGTATAGCTAATTTAGGGTTCTAGACGGGTTGCGCTATTTAGGCCATGTGCAAGTATCTTTCATGTATTTTTTAGAGTATCGCCCAATACTTATTGTTGCAGCCATACAACTACAGATATAGGTGAGTCCTTATAAGGGTGCGAGTAAGGTAGCACCCTGTCTCATGGATCTTGGACTTATTAGGAGTAAAAATTAACTCATCCTAATCCCTTGCTTTTATGAGCACTGGCGCCCTAGGGATGGGAGGAGAGATCAGTGCTCCTCATAGTCACCTATACGGTTTGTTTCTACCCATTGAGCCTCCATGAGGTTGGGTTGCTACCGTGGTGATCTTTCTTATAGGCTTAAACCCATCCCCCTCGACGCTTCTAGAACCACTGTTCTAGATAAGCCTTTAGTTAATTGATCGACCAAATTCTTTTCCGATCTTACAAAACTTAAGGA
Source organism: Chamaelirium japonicum (assembly GCA_947650365.1). Taxonomy (NCBI): domain Eukaryota; kingdom Viridiplantae; phylum Streptophyta; class Magnoliopsida; order Liliales; family Melanthiaceae; genus Chamaelirium; species Chamaelirium japonicum. The sequence goes on from OX393552.1 coordinate 7,998,912, forward strand.
AATTATATGATTTTTTATTTTATATCTCAATGACTTATGTCATACTTTTAAATGACGATTCATCATTACGTCTGCATTTTCTTGTTTGCATTTGTCTATAGCAGATCTACAGTCACAATATATAGAAATAGCTGGCAAGGGTTTGTCTACTAGAGGTATATCTATTAGTAAATCCCTAAGCCACTCAGCTTCGGTACAGGCAGTATCGAGAACAATCATTTCAGACTCCATAGTACTTCTAGCTATTACAGTCTGCTTTGATGATTTCCAAGAAACTGCTGCTCCTCCTAGGAGGAATACATACCCGGTAGTTGACTTCACATCGAGTGAGTCACTAATCCAATTGGCATCGCTATAACCCTCTAGAATAGCTGGATAGCCACTAAATCATAGTCCATAGGAGATTGTACCCTTAAGGTATCTAAGGATCCTTTCTAAAGCATTCCAATGTTTAGTACTTGGATTATTAGTGTATCTGCTAAGGCTATTTACTGCATGTGCTATATCAGGCCTTGTATAATTGGTTAAGAATCCTAGAGATCCTATAATTTGTGCATATTCCTTTTGTAGTGCAGGAAATCCATGATTTTTCTTTAGGTGTATGCTAGCATCGAATGGTGTCGATATAGGACTACAATCAAAGTAATAAAACTTTCTTAAAATTTTCTCTACATAGTGTTCTTGTAATAAGATTAATCCCTCGGGTTTTTTAATAATCTTGGTGTTAAAAATAACATCCGCTTGTCCTAAATCCTTCATATCGAAATTTTGAGATAAGAATGATTTAACGTTATTTATAATTTGCATATTCGTGCCAAAAATCAATATATCATCAACATATAGACATAGGATAACCTTTTCATTTTTCTTTACTTTATACTATACGCATTCGTCCGTTTTATTTATCTCAAATCCAAAAGAGAGAATAGTTCTATCAAATTTTTTATGCCACTGTTTAGGAGCTTGCTTAAGTCCATACAGTGATCTGATTAATTTACAGACCTTTTTCTCTTGACCTAAAGTTATAAATCCATCAGGTTGATCCATATAAATTTCCTCATCTAGATCTCCGTACAAGATGGCTGTCTTAACATCCATTTAGTGAATGAATAACTTATGAATTGAAGCTAGGGCTAGTAGGACTCTAATGGTTGTTATTCTCGCTACTAGGGCATATACATCAAAATAGTCCACTCCATGCTTTTGGTTGAACCCCTTAGCTACTAACCTAGCCTTAACTTTATCTATAGTGCCTAAGTTTCTTCTTAAATACCCACTTACATCCTACGGGTTTACAACCAGGAGGGAGATCAGTAAGTTCCCAGGTATGGTTCTGGATAATTGACTGAATCTCATTGTCAATAGCCTCCTTCCAATATGGGGAGTCATAGGACTTTATGGCATCCTCATAGGTGATAGGAGTGTCTTCTATTAATAGAGTATAAAAGTCATCAAAGGTTTTCTCTACCCATTGTCTTTTACTTCTTCTAGGCTCAATTGATGACTCTTCTTCTATTTGTCTTATGGGACTAGAACCTATGTCTGGATTGGAACTAGAACCTATTTCTGTATCAACGGTTCTATTCGGATTTCTAACTCTAGTCTTAAAGGAAAATATACTTTCGAAATATGTCGCATCTCTGGCTTCCATGATGGTGTTGTTTGAGTTTTCTTCTATCTCAGAGTTAAAGACTAGAAATCGATTAGCATTGCTATCTAATGCATAACCAATGAATACAACATCTACTGTTTTGGGTCCTATCTTTTTTCTCTTATTGCCAGGAATTCTAACTTTTGCTAAACACCCCCACACTTTGAGATAGTTCAAAGTGAGCTTCCTATTCTTCCACAGCTCATAGGGGGTAAGGTTGTTATTTTTAGAAGGAATACGATTAAGGATAAAATTGGCTGCTAATAGGGCTTCCCCCCATAAGTTTTCAGGTGCTCCTGAGCTAATTAATATGGCATTGACCATATCCATAAGGGTTCTATTCTTCATTTCGGCTACTCCATTTGATTGAGGGGTATATGGAGCAGTCACCTCATGAATTATTCCAGATATTTCACAAAATATAGATAATTCATTTGAGGTATATCCTCCACCTCGGTCGGATCGAAGAATTTTTAAGGTCTTATCTTTCTGGTTTTCAGCCTCAGCTTTGTAGACCTTAAATTTGTTTAATACCTCATCTTTTGTTTTTATAAGGTAAATATAACAATACTTAGATAGATCATCAATAAAAGTAACGAATTATCTGTTACTGTCTCTCGAGATTCTTCCTGAGTCACATACATTGCTATGGACTAATTCGAGGAGATCAGAGTCTCTATCTATTGTTCTAAAAGGTTTCTTGGCTTGTTTGGCTTCTACACAGATTTCACATCTGTCGTGATGTTGGGTATCTACCTTAGGTATCAGGTTTAGGTTCATCATTCTTTTGATGGCATTGTAGTTAACGTGACCTAGTCTAGAGTGCCAGGTAGAGGAAGACTCAATGTTTAAAATAACGGGACTATTGTTATTAGAAGGGATACATGTATTCAGCTTAAATAAGCCGTTAGTCATGAACCCTTTCCCTATGAAAGACACGCCGTTAGTTATAATCACTTTGTTTGATTCGAATACTAGTTTATATCTGTGTTAGAATAGGAGGGATCCACTAATAAGGTTGCGTCTAATCTCAGGAACATGGTAGATATTGCTTAGGATTAGGGTCTTATCTGATGTCAGCTTTAGGTTGACTCGACCTATTCCTAGCACGTGTGCTTCGAAATTATTACCCATGGTCACTACTCCTCTATTCGAGATCTCATATGTGGAGAACTAGGAACGATCAAAATATACATGAATATTAGCTTCGGTGTCTATCCACCAGTCAAGTGCTTGGATAGCCAAGTTTACTTCTGGGGTAAATTGAACTAGCCTACAAATGGTCCTAGTAGATCCTGTTGCCATTTCGATTTTTGGGTTAAGACTTTGTGTCAGGTGTACTTACACTAGAAGTATTTGATCACTTATCAAATGCTCTAGATTATGGGGATTACAGACGAGACACGCATATACAAGTGTATGCGTCGAGCTCTCCCTACTAGAGTTTTGATTAGATGGATAGATTTTTATAGTTAGATTTTAGTTAGATTAGAATTAGATATTCAAATGAAATTCCAGATTGTAACGGCCAGATCAGCTCCAGATGGGTGGTGGAGCACTAGGCTCGCTTAAATACCAGTCCGTCTTAGGTATGCATGTCTTTTTGACAAGCTTTTCTAGATACCGTTACGCAATAGAATAGTCACTGGAGATCGTGAAGTTACTAGTCTAGCGATAAATTTTTATATTTTAATTAGATGAAGTACTATTCTTTTCTATAAATAATTAGTTTCTCAAATTAAAATTATTTTTCTTATAATTTAATTTTCAAGTGTTCTAACTAGAATATAGTAAATAATTTACGCAAATGACAGTATATGCTAGGAACTAATATTAGGCAATTGGCTAATTACAATTAGCAATAGATACTACTACTAGTAAATTCGTATTAATGAAAACAAGAAGTAAATATTTTTTTTTCTTGTATAATGATTATTTTAATCTCTATTAGAGCAAGGATGATTAGAATGAATATTTAATAAATGAATATATAATATATGAGATCATATGACAAATATCTAAACTTTATATTTTTTTGAATATTTATTTAGCATATAACATGTAGCTAATTTGAATTTTGCAAATAAATCGACTTTTAGATTGATAGCTACAACTGAAATATCTCACCTAAAAAATTAGATGATATAAAACTTTCAACAAGATTAAATCAATTCTATAATACTATAAATAAAATACTATGCTAATCATGCAATGACTAATAAAGATAGGATTAAGATCTCATGACTATTTGTATATTTATTATGCTAGAATAAAAAGATTGATTATAGTTGCTAGTTGACTATGATCTAGGATTTCTAATTTGCAAAATAGAGAAATCAAAAATAGAGTTTGGATGGAGCCTGTTTGGTCGAAGCGCGCAAGCGCTGTCCTAAACGTCGATTGCCCCCTACGTGCGGGTCTTTCGGTAACGACTAGTAGAGATACGACGACCCAGCCGGTAGGCTCTCCCTCCCGTCGGCACGACTTCGAGAGGGTGTACGGCGAACCCCAACGTAGCTTTCAAGAATCTAGCAGGTAGTAAAGATCGAAACACAAATAGAGAATGAAAGAGACAGAGTTTTTAGTAGCAAAAACACAATTTGTTCTATTTAAGCTCTATGGTCTTGGATCTCTTATATAGGCCAAGCTCAATATGTGTTGATGGCTGCCCATTTATTTGGACTTAATGGGCTTTTAAAGCCCAGTCATTAGATCCCATTTAGTGTGACCGTTTATAGCCGTTTGTAGCCGTTTATAGCCGTTATACGCTCCATGATGATCATTTGTTTTTAAAACACATAAATAAAAAAATAAATAAAATCTTAACACCACCATCACCCCACTTCCACCTTCCCCTTCCTGAAACCCGTCGAGCAAAGAACCCAACATACCTTCACCTCCTCACGTCCGCCCTCTTCTCCCCTTGCTCCGACAAACCGTACCTGAGGCAAACCACCTTCCTCTCTCTTCTCCAGCAAAAACCACCAACCCACCCGAACTCTCTCTCTCTCTCTCTCTCTCTCACTTTCTCTCGATTGCATTCTCTCTCTCTCTCTCTCTCTACTGCTCTCTTTCTTTATATCATTCATCTTCTTATTCTCTCACTCTCTCTAACCCATTCTCTCTCTCACACACTCCCTCTCTCACTCTAACCCATTCCTCTCTCTCTCTCTCTATACCTACCCGAGAGACACCCCACCTGGACACTCATTTGCCATCATTTCACTCTCTCTCTCTCTCTCCATTTCTTCCTCCCTCCATTAAAGCCACCCCAACTACTACCTCTCAATCCCTCCCTCCATTAATGGATTCCCTCCATTTCTTTCTCTTTCTCATTTACTCTCACTCTCTCCATTAAAACTAACCTCCATTAATTTTTCCCTCTAATCTCCCTCTTTCACCAATTAAATCATTCCCTCCATTACTTTCTCTTTCTCCATTAGCCTTTACCTCTCCTTTTTACAAGCCCTCTCCATTAGTTTACATATCACCTCCATTAGATCTGATTAAACCCTAATCCGCAACCACTTGACACTCATGCACACGGATCACGTCACTCACAATTTATTTCTTGTGCTCAGTGCTAATATATTGACTGTGTCCTTGCATAGTTGTACCTGTTTTTTCCTATTTCTGCTTGGACACTCAGTCGTACCAGTCAGGTAAGACTTTACTAAACCTTGGCTAGAACTAGTAGGGGCCATCTAGGTTTCTATTTGAATACATTCTATACTTGTGTTATTTAAAGTTGTTCATTTCACTGCTTAGATTGTTTGTTGATGACCACTATTAGAATCGAATGCTAAGTCATAGCTCTTTATTGATATTGATGTATTCTCTTGGTAGCATCGACTTGTAATAATATCACTCCTTACTTTTATATTCATTTGCATAGCCGTAATTTTATCATTTGGTGGTAATGCAATTTCTTTGATAACTTTAATCATCATTAGCACTTGTATTATCTGGTCACTATCTTCTATAAGTCTATTGATTTGTTGCATCCTGGATAGAGTTATGGTAGTTATGGTACTGTCTGGTTATGGTGAATTATACCTTTCGTCAGAGAATATAATTGTACATATCGACCATCATGAGCACATGGAATGTGAACCACCTGTGCGCCATGGACTGAAGTTTAGTAGGTTGGGTCACGGGGTTGTGGCTTAGGTCGAGGGGTAAAAATATGTGATGTGAGATAAGCGAGTAGACAGCTAAGTCCTAGGGTGCTAAGTCCCCAAAGAAAGCAAGTTGGGCTTGCGGCTCCTCCGTGAAAGACGGGAAACACCATTTGGCCAATTGGATGAATTTTTGCATTCCGACGTGGTATCCTGGATGCTGGATAGAGGTGGCTCTCTGAAGCGAAACAAAATCCCTATAGTAATGCCTACCGGGGCAGGTTAACAAAATCCGGGGTTCATACAATCTTATCTTGTTTCCCTCTTGTCATTCCCTTCCTATATATTCACACGTAGCTAGCACGTACTCGAGTTGTCTCTCTCTCATGATGTTGGTAGTAGTGTCCACAAATCTTGTAATTCAGTTTAGTTGTACCTATTGTTGGTTTATGAGTACTAGTTAATTCCCTGTTTAGTTAGTTTCTCTCTTGTAGAATGGATGCTAGTAGCTACTACTGTTTAGTTTTGTCTCACTGAGTTTTCGTTTGAAAACTCATTCCTTGTTACTGAATGCTTTTCAGGTACCACAGCTCTATCGGAGAACATTGGACATTAGATCCCTAGACCTATTTTTGTAGTGGTAGATCTTTCTCTATCTTTTAGTCCAGTCGGCTTGTAATAATTGTATTGGTTTGTAATAGTTATTTGACTCTTTCTTGTTTTCTCTAAAATAAAACTGTTACTTAGTTTCGAAATACCTTTTAAAATGATAAAACCTTCATCCAGTGCAAGCCTTAGGATCCTAGTTGATACATAACATAATAAACATATCTCTCGAATGATAACACTTCTCTCCTTCTCCCTTTCCCCTTCTACCTCACCCCGACACTCCGGCCTTCGGTACCCTTTTCCTTTGTATCGGAAGTCGGGGCATGACATACAGCCCTGCGTGGGGCCCATGGGGACGACAATGGGACCCACAGCTTTGCCTAGGGCCCACGGAGACGATGGTGGGACTCACAGCCATGCTTGGGGCCCACAAAGATGACTGTGGGACCCACAGCCCTACCCTGGGGCCCATAATATACTTTCGGGGTCTGGTAAATCCCCGTCCGAATAGTTACCAAACCCCCGATATTTCCAAATCTCTATATATATCAAACCCGACAAATATTCTAGATCCAATTCTATTATCCCACATCTCACTATCTGTTTTCCAGAGCTCTCTGAGCCTTCTGGTGATCAGAATCCAGTAAAGCCTATTCCACCCTCTGTCTACTTGCATAAGCACTCCTCGGACTGTCAAGAGTAGCTCTACTTCTTTAAAGATAGTGGATTCAAAGGTTGCGTATTACCGCACAGAGATATAGGCTTCGGTCGAACTTCATCACTACACCCTATGTCAACTCTCTTTCCCTCTCTTTCTCTCGTTCTCTTTCTCTACACTGCAGTGTCTGAGTGATAGCTCAGTGCGGGATAGCTCAGCACTCTACAGTACGCCATATTTCAAAGGTCAACACCTTCCATTAACTATTGGAGGGGGACTGTATGATGGCCGTGATCCTCCCCCACAGTTTGGAGCCGTTAGTGGGATTGAACTTATCAACTTGCAACCTCCAGGCTTTCTAGATCCTTCAGTCAAGTAGTAACTATCGATTGCCCGAGCAACTCGTCTGTCCCCATTACTATACCAGAATGGCGAAGACATGATCCATGGATCAACCGGAGGAAAATCATCTAAATTGGGACTTTCAAATATCAGGGGTGAATCCTCCGACGCCAGCGGCCTATATCAACGACGGAACAAATGTCCACCGGTCGCGCGACCCATCCACCAACCCCTACATCGGGAATGATGTTCGAAACTACAATAGTCAACCAAGGACTTGCAGATACCCAACCCACGGGTATCCTATGGCGTTTCAGATCATCCAAGAATTCAGACGTCGACCAAGGGCTTAGAGACAACCAACTCTCGGACACCCTCTAGTGTCGCAAATCACCCGAAGGTTCAACTGACAACCAAGGGATTGGGGATAGCCAACCTCGAAGATAAAGTCCGAGGTAGGCACTGTCGCCTCGGTACTTAAGCAATAAGTCCAAGGAGACAACCTTGGCACCCGAAGACAAGACTAGTTTGATCGCACATAGTTTCTCTATGATCAACCAATATTGAAAGCTATAGTTAGTTCAGTTTGGGTTACGACATAGCCGACTAACCTGCAACAATATAAAGTTAAGTGCTCCAGATGTAGGTTCGATAGAAATGGCACTTTCTCTAAGTCCAACTGATACAAAGGCACTACGCTGAGTACCGCAAATATTTGGCGTTGAACATACTCCCATTGTCACGTTAGGACACATGGTCCTATGCCTTGTTATAGTTAGTTCAGTTCGGGTTGCGACACAACCGACTAACCTGTATCGATATAAAAGTTATATACCCCGGATGTAGATTCGACTGAAATGACACTTTGCCTAAATCCAATTGATACAAAAGCACTATACTGAGTACTCTGAATCTTTGGCGTTGCACATGCTCCTATTGTCACATAAGGATACATGCTCCCATGCCTCGCCATAGTTAGTTCAGCTCGGGTTGCGACACGACCGACTAACCTATAATGGTACAAAGCTATGTGCCCGAGACATAGGTTCGATTGAAATGGTGCTTCACCTAAGTTCAACTGATACAAAGCGCTAAGTACTCTGAATCATTGGCGTCACACATACTTCCGCTGTCATGTAAAGACACATGCTCCCGTGTCTCACCACAGTTAGTTCGGTTTGGGGTACAACACGGCCTGCCAACCTGCAATAGTACAAAGCTACACACCCCGATATAGGTTCAACTAAAACAACGCCTCGCCTATGTCCAACTGATACAAAGCGCTATGCTGAGTACTCCAATTTCTAACCGTCATCATTCAATTAGCCCAAGGAGACAGCCTTGGCACTCAAAGACAAAGTCCGAGGTAGGCTTTGCTACCTCGGCACCAGACAAAGGTCGAGACTTCGACATCATCTTGGCCTAAGGAGACATCCTTGGCATTCGAAGACAAAGTTCGAGGCAGGCTTTACCTCCTCGACACTAGACAAAACCTGAGATGTCGACATCGTCTTGGCCCAAGGAGACAGCCCTAGCACTCGAAGATAAAGTCCGAGGCAGGCATCACCGCCTCGGCACAAGACAAAGCTTGAGATGTTGATATTATCTCGGCCCAAGAAGATAGCCTTGACATTTGAAGACAAAGTCCGAGGTAGGCTTCGCCTCCTCAGCACCTAACAAAGCCTGAGACATCGATATCATCTTAGCACAAGGAGACAACATTGTCATTTGAACATATAGTCCGAGGAAGGCTTCGTTGCCTCGGTACCGGACAAAGCTCGAGACGTTGATATTATCTCTGCTCAAGGAGACAACCTTGGCACACGAATACGAAGTCCGAGGCACCATCGCCGCCTCAGCATGAAGCAAAGCCCAAGGAGACAGCCTTGGCACTTGAATACAAAGTCCGAGGTGCTATCGCCTCCTCGGCATGTAGTAAAGTCCAAGGAGACAGCCTTGGCACTCGAATGCAAAGTCCGAGGCACCATCGTTGCCTGTGCAACAAAGTCCAAGGAGACAGCCTTGGTACTCAAATACAAAGTTCAAGGTGCCATCGCTACCTCAACATGCAACAAAGTCCAAGGAGACAGCCTTGTCACTCAAATGCAAAGTCCAAGTCGCTATCACCGCCTCGACATGCAACAAAGTCCAATGAGATAGCTTGATATCCAACATAGAGCTATCGGATGGTCCCTATGAACAGGGACGAAACTAGGAATTAATCTTGTTGGGGGCGAATGTTAGAAAATCAGTCTTAAATTTTTTTTAAAATTCAAGGGGCGAACTTATGTAATTTTAAAATAATTCTACATAACACTACTATAATAAGGGGTTCTCTTTCGAATCTAGCGGGAGTGATTGCCACCACACGACGCCCCCTAGATTCATCCCTACCTATGAATTCGGCACGGAACTGAAGTGGGTACAGTAAAATTTTCCTTTTGGGTATCTTTAACAAAGGAGATAGTAAAAGTAGCTAGGCTCAGTTTGACTAATAGCTAAGAGTTGTAGTCGTTTCATGAAATTCCTCTTTAACAAAGAGTAACCCCGATATAATATAAAGTCCAACGTCAAAATATCTTTAAACACCTAAATCATACGCTTGCTAGTTCGATACCCTCTCGACCAGTCCAAAAAAAAAGGTTGGGTATTATTTGAACATGGGCTAGACTGGATTCGACAAAGTTTGAGATTCAAACCTGAGTTCGGACTGAGCTCGGGCAAGAGTAGGCTCAATATGTTTTAGGCTCAAACCCGAACCGCTTCACCATTACAAGTAGTCCAGGTTCATATTAATTGGGTGGAACCTATTTCTTGGTCCGATTCACCAGTTTTCTATAGGCATAGATCTGAACTGATTCACAATAACTCACTAGTCCAGACTCCAATTCAATGCTCATGGTCCAGTACAAGAATAAAAAAAGCCTCAAAGTGGAAGAGACTCCTTACAGTTTCGTTTCGACTCAGTTTCTCTCTAAAGTTTGAACCACCCCTTCCCCTTTAGATTTTCCCCTAAATTCACAATAGCCACCTCATCGGTCGCTCTCTCTCTCTCTCTCTCTCTCTCTCTTTCTCTCTCTCTCTCCTCGACCTTGATGTCGCTGTGGGTGTAAAATCTGGCTAATGCTCGACAGTAGGACCCACAGCCTTGCCTGGGACCCACGGGGACGATATTGGGACCCACAGCTTTGCCTAGGTCCCACGGAGACGACGATGGGACCCATAGCTCTGCTTGGGTCCCACAAAGATGACTATAGGACTCAAAGCCCTTCCTGGGGCCTGTAGATACTATTCAGGGTCTGGTAAATCCCCCCCGGATAGTTACCAAACCCTTGATATTCCCAAACCTCTATATATAGCAGACCCGACAAATATTCCAGATCCAATTCTACTATCCCACATCTTAGTTTCTATTTTCCAGAGCTCTTTGAGCCTTCTGGTGATCAGACTTCAGCCAAGCCTATTTCACCCTCTGTCTACTTGTATAAGCACTCCTTGGACTGTCGAAAGTAGCTCTACTTCTTTAGAGATAGTGGATTCAAAGGTTGTGTATTACCGCATGGATCGGGACATAGGCTTCGGCTAAACTTCGTCACTACACCCTATGTCAACTATCTTTCCCTCTTTGTCTCTCTACTCTATAGTTTCTTGGTGATAGCTCAGTATGGGATAGCTCAATGCTCTACAGTGCGCCATATCTCAAAGGTCAACACCTTCCATCAACTGTTGGAGGGGGACTGTATGATGGTCGTGATCCTCCCCCACAGTTTGGAGCCATCAGTGGGATTGAACTTATCAACTTGCAACCTCCAGGATTTCCAGCTCCTTCCGTCAAGCAGTAACTACCGATAGTCCGAGCAACCCATCTGTCTCCATTGCTATACTAGAATGGCGAAGATATGACCCATGGATCAGTCGGAGGGAAGTCATCTAAATCGGGACATTCAAACATCAGGGGTGAATCCTCCGACGTTAGCAGCCATGTATCAATGACGGAACAAACGTCCATCGGTCGCACGACCCATCCACTGATCCCTACATCAGGAATGATGTTCGAAACAATAATCGTCACTTGCAGACAGCCAATCCATGGGCATCCTCTAGTGTTGCAGATCATCCGAGAATTCAAAAGTCAACCAATGGCTTGAAGACAGCCAACCCTCGAGTGCTCTCCGACGTCGCAAATCTTTCGAAGGTTCAACAGACAACCAAGGGATTGATGATAGCCTACCCTCGAAGATAAAGTCCGACGCAGGCATTGTCGCCTCGACAATCAAGCAATAAGTCTAAGGAAACAGCCTTGACACTCGAAGACAAGACTAGTTTGATCGCATACAGTTTTCCTACGATCAACCAATATTCAAAGCTACAGTTAGTTCGGTTTGGGTTACGACACGGCCGACTAACCTGCAACAGTACAAACCTATGTGCTCTAGATATAGGTTCGACTAAATTGACACTTTGTCTAAGTCCAACTGATAGAAAGGTACTATGCTAAGTACTCCGAATCTTTGGCATTGGACATACTCCCATTGTCACATAAGGACACATGCTCCCGTGCCTTGTTATTGTTAGTTCAGTTCGGGTTGCGACACGAGCGACTAACTTGTATCGGTATAAAAGCTACATACCCCGAACATAGATTCGACTGAAATGACGCTTTGCCTAAGTCCAACTGATACAAAGGCACTATGCTGAGTACTCCGAATCTTTGACGTTGCACATGCTCTTGTTGTTACGTGAGGATACATGCTCCCATGCCTCGCCATAGTTAGTTCGGTTCGGTTGCGACATGATCGACTAACCTGCAACGGTACAAAGCTACATGCCCCAGATGTAGGTTCGATTGAAACGATGCTTCACCTAAGTCCAACTGATATAAAATGTTAAGTACTCTAAATTATTAGTGTTGCACATGCTTCTGTTGTCACCTAAGGACACATGCTCTCGTGCCTTGCCATAGTTAGTTCGGTTTGGGGTACAATACGGTTGGCTAACCTGCACAGTACAAGGCTATACACCAAGATGTAGGTTCAACTAAAACGATGCCTCACCTAAGTCCTACCGATACAAAGGCACTACGATGAGTACTCTGATTTCTAACCTTCATCATTCAATAAGCCCAAGGAGACAACCTTGGCACTCAAAGACAAAGTTCGAGGTAGGCTTCGCAGCCTCGGCACCAGACAAAGCCTGAGATATCGACATCGTCTCGGCCTGAGGAGACAACCTTGGAATTCGAATACAAAGTTCGAGGCAGGCTTCGCCACCTCGTTACCTAACAAAGCCCGAGATGTCGACATTGTCTTAGCCCAAGGAGATAACCCTAGCACTCGAAGATAAAATTCGAGGCAGGTATCACCGCCTCGGCACCAGACAAAGCTTGAGACGTCGATATCATCTTGGCCCAATGAGATAGCCTTAACATTCAAAGACAAAGTCTGAGGTAGGCTTCACCACCTCGGCACCTGACAAAGCCTGAGACATCGATACTGTCTCAGCCCAAGGAGACAGCCTTGGCATTCGAACACAAAGTCTGAGAAAGGCTTCATCGCCTCGGTACCAAACAAAGACTCGACATTGTCTCGGCTCAAGGAGACAACCTTGGTACTCGAATACAAAGTTTGAGGCCCCATTACCACCTCAGCATGCAACAAAGCCTAAGAAGACAGCCTTGCCACTCGAATATAAAGTCCGAGGTGCTATCGCTGCCTCGGTATGCATTAAAGTCCAAGGAGACAACCTTGGCACTCGAATACAAAGTCCGAGGCACCATCGTTGCCTCGGTGTGCAATAAAGTCCAAGGAGACAACCTTGGTACTCAAATACAAAGTCTGAGGTGCGATTGCTTCCTTGGTATGCAACAAAGTCCAAGGAGACAACCTTATCGCTCAAATGCAAAGTCCGAGGCACTATCGTTGCCTTGACATGCAACAAACTCCATGGAGATAGCCTTGGAACTTGAATACAAAGTCTGAGGCACCATCGTCGCCACGACATGTAGCAAAGTCCAAGGAGACAGCCTTGGCACTCGAATGTAAAGTCCGAGGCGCCATCGCTGCCTCGGCGTGCAACAAAGTCCAAGGAGATAGCCTTGGCACTCAAATACAAAGTCCGAGGTGCCATCGCCGCCTAGGCATGCAACAAAGTCCAAGGAGACAGCCTTGGCACTCGAATGCAAAGTTCGAGGTGCCATCGCTGCTTTGGCATGTAATAAAGTCCAAGGAGACAGCCTTGGCACTCGAATACAAAGTTCGAGGTACCATCACCGCCTCGGTGTGTAGCAAAGTCCAAGGAGACAGTCTTGACACTCGAATACAAAGTCCAAGATGCCATCACCGCCTTGGTGTGCGGTAAAGTCCAAGGAGATAGTCTTGGCATTCGAAATACAAAGTCCAAGGCGACCTTTATGTTGGAAATTTCCTATGGTAGAGGCTCACAACGGAAGTGATTTGCCAGTCCAAAGACCATACGTGGTATGCGTTACAATAAAACCTTTATTAAAACTAGCTATATATGCGTGCACGTGATGGGCACGAGAATCGAACACCTTAACGATAATCTAGAGATACTAATGACTAGCATGCATGCAATCCGATTATACGCTAGATCTATGAGTTAGAATATTTCATCCCTTCGTGCATATCCTTTAACCGTGGAGTATTATCTTCTTTGTCGAAAGAGATGGAGGATAGCCCACGAAGAAGCCGATGATACACAGGAGACAATTCCTTCAATGTTCACCTGATCTCACATGATGCACGGTGCACCAACGAAGGGTCTCTGAGTGCCCCCTTATGTTAGCCCTTCTTGTCTATGAAGACACCATGCGAGGAAGACAAAGTCGCAACGAGGAAGATGAGAGAGTGAAGAGAAATTGAGAGCTTGAGAGGGGGGGTCAGGTATGGTTTCAAAAATAGGGCCGACCAGCTCTCTCCCCTTGCTCCTTTTGATGAGGTCGGCCCCCCTAGGTTGCGTAAGGAACTTGTTAGGGCTGGCCTCTAGCTTCTCTCCCTTGTTTCCCTAGCTTTTAGGGGTGGAAACCCCACGTCAAACCTCATTCCCTATACAATAGGCCACCCCCCTCCTATTAAGGAGCTAAACTACTATAATCAAGAGGGGGTCGGCCATGCATGTCCCCACACCCATAGGGCCAGCCTCCACTAGTGCACAGTGATGTTTAGTTTTACCAAAATGCCCCTGTATCACTAATTGGCCGTCCTACTTATGCGAGAACTCATATGACTCACATAAGTGGAGTACATTAGTAATTTAACTATTCACTAGGGTGCCCTTAGCAAACACATAGGGTGTCCCTACTAAATTCAACTCGCAATATATCTCGGTGCATCGCACCCATGTAGCAGAGTCTACTTATGGTAAGGGATGACAACGTGTGTCTCCATGCTATGCTAGGGTTTTCCTTTAGCACACACATACGAAGCTATGTATTTACTGTGCACTAGTGCGAAGCATATATAGAATGTAGGCCTAGACTTCTTGCTTCCTCTAACTGCATCCTGTGTTTCGAGGAGATGGTATAAGGACCATACATAATGTCGATCAGGTGGAACCTTCAGGGACTAGTTTATGGCTTCCAATTCGAACTCGATCGACACACCACCCCGAGTGTACTATCGATCCTCTAAGTCTAAGTTAACCTACGTAACCACCTAGAGTGCAACGTAAGCTGTACTTCATTCCCCCTGAATGTACTATATTCTCCCGTATACCCCTGTTCTTCGCTTAGTAGTGGTAAACTCGTTGTCCCTCCACTTGGTGCTATGATGTGACTCGAGCATCAGAGAATATAGTCAGACTCGAGTCTCATATGACTCGGTTCCTTCCAAGTTGACTGCTTATATTGTACCTCTGATTACCTTACCGAGTAACCATATTCGATCAACAGTCCAACTGATGACAACCAGGCTTAGATTTAATATGACACAAGTCAGACCAAGGAACATACTTCCCATTAGAGGTGTGGATGGCCTACAGGTGTAGTACACTGATACGACGCCAGTTGGGTAACCTGGAACACCGTGGTTTTAGGTCATGTAATCGAACCCTCACACATTGGTGTGCCAAGGTACTACACAACTAGTTAGCCCATCAGTCGTAGTTCCTCAGGGTTTAGGACTGTTTTATCCTAAGTAGAAACACGGCTTAGTGCATGGTATTTGCTTACCAAATTGTGCACCGTGTTAGTTCTGTTCAGCCACAGACACTATATCCGGTGATGACCATAGAGAAGACTTCCATGTACTATGGCCCCCAACAGCCTAAAATGATGAAGTGACCAACTTGATCATAGTTGCAAACTTATTTAGGATATATAGGACCAATCCAGTTAGTCTTCAACTTGGTGGACTACCATGTAGCTATGACTCTCTGTTCTAAAAGAACACGTAGTAATCTTACGCACCATCATGCATCTTATATGATAATATTCATTATTTATTAATAGATCAAAACAGAGTTTTACAAGTTAAGAACACACCGACTCCAACAATCTTCCACTTAGTCTAGTGAAACAAAACGGTTTTGACTCCCATCGTATCTACATATTGTTTAAATGCCTTGGAAGGTATCGCCTTGGTAAAAGGATCAGTAATATTATTTGTAGATACAATTTGTGTCACCACTACTCGCCCTTACTTTTGAAACTTCTGGATCAGGTGGAATTTGCGCTCGATATGCTTCCCCTTCTGATGATACCTTGGCTCCTTGGCCTGTGCTACCACTCCACTATTGTTGTAATAAAGAACAATAGGTAACTATACTTCTGGTACGTATTCCAAGTCTGTAAGGAATTTTTTGAGCCATGCCGCCTCCTTTGCTGCTTCGCACGCTACAATGTACTCAGCTTCTGTGGTAGAGTCTGCAATGAACTTTTGCTTTACGCTCTGCCAACTAATTGCTGCTCCTCCTAGCATGAACACAAATCCTGATATCGATTTCCTAGATTCCAAATTTGACATAAAGTCAAAGTCAGTATATCCAATCGGCGTCAATTCTTGTGAGGTGTAAACTAACTCATAATCCCTCATGCGACGAAAGTATTTGAGTATACACTTCATAGCTGTCTAGTGAATTAGACCCGGATTTGACTGAAATCGACCCATTATACCAACTACGAAATAGATATATGTCCTTGTGCAATGCGTAGCATATATTAGGCTACCTAATGCCGAAGCATAAGGTACCTTCTGTATCTCTGCTCTCTCCTCATATCACGCCCGGGATTTTCACTTTGCAGCGCGAGAACCCCCGAGCATAAACTTTCACTGGCATTTTTTTTAAAGAAAAAAAAGAAAAAAAAGTTTTAAGTTTAGTTTGTTCTTCCTTGCTCGGACCGACCCAATACCTAAAGACACTGTCCTCGCAAAGAAGATAAAAAAACAATTTTTGAAAGAGTAATACTGCTCTACTGCCTAAGGGCATCACTCTTCGAAGGAGGGAGACAACTCCCTCAACTCTTCTAAGAGTGTTGCACTCGTAGGAGTACGAGACTCGAGCCCAAAAGGTGAGTCAGTCCTCACGTCACTCTAAATTAGCCTTAAGAGGCTCCTCACACTTATTTATTTTAAAATTCAAATTAATAGAAGCAGTACCCTTTGATTCCATTAATAACCCAGCACCCTTTGAGGCACCTAGAGGTTTTAGAATGGGCTGATTTTTTGTACACATGTTGTCTATGATATGTTGATCATCCTCACAAAAAATCAGCCCATTCTAAAACCTCTAGGTGCATCAAAGGGTGCTCTTCAAATCAATGGTTAAAATTGACAGTCAAAAACCGTTGATTTGAAGTGCACATTTGATGCACCTAGAGGTTTTAGAATGGGCTGATTTTTTGTGAGGATGATCAACATACCGTAGACAACATCCCTACAAAAAACCAGCCCATTCTATAACCTCTAAGTGCCTCAAAGGGTGCTGGTTTATTAATGGGTCAAAATTTGCTGCGTCATCCGATCCTGACCCTATATATATATATATATATATATATATATATATAGAGAGAGAGAGAGAGAGAGAGAGAGAGAGAGGAGTGTTACGTTGCGCCGTGCGCTTCGCGGCGTAAAAAATGCGCTGCGAGATTCTGGCCTTCCGATCGCGCGGATCGGCTGGAAACCGCACTCAAATCCCCCACCCCATCCCCCGCCCGTCTGATCCAATCGGCCGACCGTCTGATCCCGTGCACGCACAGCTGCCCGGGCGTGTTTAATGGGTCGTTCGATTCCCATCCGTTGGATAGAAGGGAATCGAACAGACCGAAATAATTTTCGCTGTTACTATAGCGGCTACAGTAACAGCGAAAACCATTTTCAACCGTTCGATTCCCATCGATCCAACGGATGGGAATCGAACGAACAGGGCGGCTGTGCTGTGCGTTGGATCGATTGGAATCGAACGGTCAAAAATGGTTTTCGCTGTTACTGTAGCCGCTACAGTAACAGCGAAAACTATTTTGGTCCGTTCCATTCCCATCGATCCAACGGATGGGAATCGAACGACCCATCAAACACGCCCAGGCGGTTGTGCGTGCATAGGATCAGACGGTCGACCGATTGGATCAGACGAGCGGGAGACGGAGCGGGGGATTTGAACGCAGTTTGCAGCCGATCCACGCGATCGGACGGCCAGAATCTCGCAGCGCATTTTTTAGGCCGCGCAGCGCACACCGCAACGTAACACTCCCCTCTCTCTCTCTCTCTCTATATATATATATATATATATATATATATATATATATATATATATATATATATATATATATATATATATATATATATATATATATATATATATATATATATATATATATATATATATATAGGCGTGTTAGGCTGCGGAGTGCGGTGCGTGCGGCGTCGCACCGCAGCCGTCTGATGCACCGCTGCGGTGCGTGCGATGCATGCAGTGGTGCATCAGACGGCTGCGGTGCGACACTGCACGCACCACACGCCGCATTTTATCATTTCTCCCTCTCTCTCTCTCTCTCTCTCTCTCTCTCTCTATATATATATATATATATATATATATATATATATATATATATATATATATATATATATATATATATATCTCAACAGTCTTTATATCTCATCATTGGAATACAACCACAACATCCTCCTAATCTAAATAAAACCCAGGTTGAAATCTAAAGTTTTTGCTCCAACTCCTTCACTCCTCAGTATCTCCAAGCTCCTAGCTTCCGCTACTTCATTAGCTATATTTGACCGTCTGATTCACGAACTCAACTCCTTCTTATACCTGGGTTTGTACCCAACAGGACCACACACACAAATCCCGAGTCACTTAGAAGACTAAGTGATTTAGTGTGAGCCACACTAACTCTATCAAAAGAAACTGATAAAAAAGTTTCTTTTATTTATCAGTCAATTGGGTTGCCAGTTGACCTATTTAGTGTGGGATAGATGAAGGTGCTTATGTTGGTAGCTGAGGAGTAGGAGTGCTAGCATCCTTGGGAGTGCTAGTATCCTTGAAAGTCTCTTCATTACTTTCGTGTTCTTCAGAGAGTTTGACCATGTTGTCGACTTGTCTTCTACTTCTGAGAGTAGTTATGGATTGAACTTGTTCTTGCTTCACAGTGGAAGTTGTTGCAATACCAAACTGCTCTTTAGGGTTAGGAATTGGTTGACTAGGGAGTTTACAACATTCTCTTTCAGACAGTTGGGTTGCCAGTTGACCTATTTGTTGTTCAAGTTTGGAAATAGAGTTGGAGTTCAACTGGACAGAGGCTCTTACTTCTTGCAAGGCCTTGTTGTTAGATTGCATAACTTGTTGACTTTGTTATATGAAGGCTTTGAGTGTATCCTCTAAGAAAGTTTGTGTGGACAGCCTTTAATCTGCCATATATGGAGGTTGAGGATGTGGCATTGGAGGATAATGTGAAGGTGGACGAAAATGAGATTGGAGTTATGGGGACTGTCCACCTATACTAATCTGAGGTTGGTTTTGCCTTTAAGAAAAGTTTGGATGATTTCTCTAGTTAGGATTATATGTCTCACCAAAATTATTCCCAAATGGTTTTCCAAAGTTGTTTAGCGCATTAGCTTGAGCTGGTGGGTAGTAAAATGATTGAGTTGAAGAATGACACATTTGGGAAACAAGCATGAGACTGAGACATATAGAGCATACTTCTTCAGATTGTTGTTGATGTCCTACTTGGTTTGTAGACTCCATTTGTTTACTTAGGACCAAGGACTCAACCTTGCGGTTAAGAGCTTAAACTCTAGCTCTAACGTCTACATCGTCATGGACCTCAAACATACTGCCTTTCTTTTGTGACAAAGTAGAGGAAGATCTGTAGTTAAAATTTGAAAAATCCTATTGCTGGGAGCTCTTTACAAGAATCACTAGAAAGGTAGATCCTGCTTCATCACCTAACTGTAAGAAACATCCTTTTTTCATAGATTTAATTAAACTTCTATTAGTTTGAGTTAATTCATTATAAAAGTGTTGGACCAATCGCCAGTTCTCGAAGCCATGATAGGGACACTTAATATAGAACTTTTCACTATCATCTTGGGTGAAATCGACTATTTTCCTCCTAAGGGCAATGGTTCGAGCAATGGGAAATAATTTATTTAAGAATTTGTTTACCAAGGCATCCCATGTCCAAATGGATTGAGTAGGGAGGGAATTCAACCAAATTTTCGCATTGTCCTTTAAAGAGAAAGGGAACAAACATAATCGGACTGATTCATGGAAGAATTTTGGGAATTTGAATGTTACACATATTTCAAGAAAGTCCTTAATGTGCATACAAGGTTCCTCTCGATCTAAACCATGAAAATTAGGCAGAAGGCTGATAATTTGCGGTTTAAACTCAAAGTGTGTTGTAGTGGTCGTGGGCAACACAATGCAGGAAGGTGGATTAATAGTAATGGGGGAGAAATGATCCTTAAGAGTTTTATGTTCCTCTCTTTCTTCAGTCATTGTGGATACTAAAGGTTGCAGACTACTATATTCTAAAATACTACTATGAATTAGACGCTGTGTATGATCACGAATCCACATGGGCATACACCACACAAAATATTAAAATATTAATTTAAATTTAATTTTTTTTTGTTTACCTAACCTAAACTAGTAGAAAGACAAGTTTTTACTAGATCTAACTGGTTTCCTTAAACAAGTCCGAGACAATGGCGCCAAAAACTTATAAAATTCTAAATTTACTCACTCGTATGTGCACGAATCGTGAAACTCGTAGTTCAGCGAAGCGAAGTCGATCCCAATAGGATTTGTTATATTTCGGAAACTAAGTTTGAATCTAGTTCAATTCTATCCTAATCTAGTTGACAAAAGGTCTTAAAAGTTGATTAAAAGATTAATAATGCAAACAAAAAATAATTTAAAGTAACTAATTAATTAGAGAGGGGAAAAACTAATGGATTACGGAGCTTAGGCATCGGAGACCAACTTGGAATATCTTATGATATTATTCTCTTGGTTAACACCTATTTTTATCTCAGTTAAATCCTAGAGTCAACAAGATTTAACCGACGGATTTGGAAATCAAGGACATTAGGTATTATAAAAGATGGATTAAAGTATCTCGCCTTAACATCACATAGTCTAAAGCATCATGCATACCCACAGTAAATAACGAATCAAGAGAACTACTCAAGCATTCAATATACCCATAGTTCATGCAAGATCAAGAGAATACGATAATATATGATGCGATTTAACATTCAATCTTAAACATTAAAGTTCAAGTCTAAAATTCGATTAAACAACATGAGAGAGTTAAAACATCAAAGTTATGATTACGCTACACAAATTTTCAATCATAAAGCATGCTCGAAGTCGATGCAATATAAAGAGAACTCATGAACACAAAACCTAACTTTTTTGTCGATTTTCACATGAAATTTAACCATAAACGTTGAAGCACTTAGATAATTAACCAAGAGAGTAAATCAATAGAACACCAAGTTTTCCCCCTAGCCTAAGCTAGGAGTTTAGCCTAGTATATTATTTAAAAACATCATCATAATAATAGAAAAATAGAACCTGGATGAAGTTATATGCTCGACTTCCGCTCCTAGCTCCCGACGAAGCACCGTGGTGGTCGAAGATAGTGGATAAAGGGCGATGATCAAGGTGGTTCGGAGATGGTAGCCCCCCTCCAAAACATTGTTGAATCGAAAAACATATGCATTTCTCTAGGAGAAACGCGGATATATAAGCCTCCAAATGCCTTTAGGTTATAATCGTCCCTCCATCTAATCGTGATCGTCAGATTTAGGGTTCGAAAGACTCTGATGGTCACGTCTGATTGATCGGACCTCACGGCCGATCGATCAGTCGTGGCATAGTCTCTGTATGTGGGGCGTGCCACTTCCGATTGATCGAGCCTCGCGACCGATCGATCGATCGTAGCGATTCCTTTGCCTATAGCTGGTTACATGCGGGGGTTGCCCTTGGAGTTGCTTTATCTTGCAGCTGCCTTTAGTAATTCTCCCGATTTGATGGTTCTTGAACTGACTGCATTAAGAACCAGGTCGATTCCTTGAAAAATACACTTGAAATGATGCTTATCAAGTTCACATGTGATTATCGATAAAAAGGATAATATTTACTATCGAACTCTATAATTTACATGCATGCAATGTATGAGATTGAACCAATATACCGTTGCGTTCGTATAAAAGTTTACTATGTAGTGGTGCAAAGAGAATCATACAGTTTATGTATAGTATGAAAGTTTTACATAGGAAAGTGACCTTATATGCATGATAGATAAGGGATAATTCGCACCAATTAGATGCTCAACACAAGGAACACACCAATTCTAATAATCTTCCATTTGGTCTAGCGAAGCAAAACGGTTTTGACTCTCATTGCGTCCAAATGTCGCTCAAATACCTTGGTAGGTATCACCTTGGTAAAATGATCAGTAATATTATCTGTAGATGCGATCTGTGTCACCGCTACTTGCCCTTGCTTTTGAAACTACTGAATCAAGAGGAGTTTATGCTCGATGTGCTTCCCTTTCTAGTGGTGCCTTAACTCCTTGGTCTGTGCTATCGCTCTACTATTATCTCAATAAAGCACAATAGGTAACTGGACCTCTGATATGCACCCCAAGTTCGTAAGGAATTTTTTGAGTCATACCGCCTCTTTAGTTGCCTCGCACGCTGCATGATACTCAACCTCTGTGGTAGAGTCCATGATACACTTCTACTTCACACTCTATCAACTAATCACTGCTTCTTCTAACATGAACACAAATCCTGATATCGATTTCCTGGATTCCAAACCTGATATAAATTCAGAGTCTGTATATCCAATCAATATTAGTTCCTGTATAGTATAAACCAACCCATAATCACTTGTCCGATGAAGGTACTTGAGTATACACTTCACAGCTGTCCAATAAGTTGAACTAGGATTCGACTAAAATTGACCTATTATATCTATTGCCATATGTATATCTAGCCTTATACAATGCATAGCATACATTAGGCTATCTACTACGGAAGTATAAGGTACCTTTTATATTTTCGCTCTCTCGTCAAGTGTCTTAGGACAGTGATCATTAGACAGTTTTATGCTATATTTGAATGGACAAAACCCTACTTGGAGTTTTGCATATCAAATCTAGCCATAACCTTATTTATATATATGTGCTTGTGATAACTAGAGAATAATGTTTTGATGATCTTGTATTACCTTGATCCCCAAAACATAACTCTCTTCACCTAGGTCTTTTATATCGAACTGTTTTGACAACCATACCTTTACCGTTGATAATATTTCTATATTATTCCCAATGAGCAAAATATCATCTACGTAAAGTATCAACTATTCCACTATAGTTTTGTCATTCCTCTTGTATATATAAGGTTCATCCTTGTTTTGAGTAAATCCATAAAACTGGACTGCTTGATCAAAACAGATGTTTTAGCTTCTAGATGTTTTTTTTAGTCCATAAATGAACTTCTATAACTTTCAAACTAGATGCTCCTGACCCTCTGACTCAAAACATGGTCGCTGCATTGTGTGTGTGTGTGTGTGTGTATATATATATATATATATATATATATATATATATATATATATATATATATATATATATATATATATATATATATATATATATATTCTTTGAAATCACCATTACGGAATGTTGTCTTGACATTCATTTACCAAATCTTTCAGTTTTAATGGGCTGTAATGGATAGAAGGATCCGAATAGACTTAATCATAGCTATCGGCGAGAAGCTCTCGTCAAAGTCGATTCATTATATCTTAGTATAACCCTTGGTAACTAATCTAACTTTATAAGTCTCAACATAACCATCAGATCCTCTTTTCTTTTTATACACCCACTTGCACCCAATGAGTTTAATATTGAATGATGGTTAACAAGAGTCCAGGCAATGTTCTGGGATATTGATGTAATTTTTATCTCCATAGCCATCTGCTAGTTAAAGCTGTCGAAGCTCCCACTACCTTATCATAGCTCAGTGAATCATCCTCCTGACCCTTTAAATCAACCAGCAAGGTTTTTCCATAGTATCTGTCAGGAGCTTTGATGTTTCTCCCACTACGACGAGGTGGTGGTATAGGGTAACTAGGTGCTACAGTATCTGGTGTATTAAATGTTTGCAATGTAAGCTCCTACTATATTTTCAGATGCACGCTCCCTATTAGTAACCAGCAGTTCATCCCAAACTACCTTACTAGTGTGCTTATAGTCTATAATATAATCCTGCTATAGAAAAAAAAACATTTGTAGAAACGATTACATTCTTGTCCTCATGATCATAAAATAGTCCACCTTTGATATTTTTGGGATATCCTATAAACAACATACTTTGGACTTCAGCTCCATCTTATCTCTTTTGTCCTTCCTCACATGTATAGAATGTCCCCATATTTTGAAATACTACAGCGTTGGTTTGTTCCCAGACCACAACTCTCTAGGAGTTTAAGGCACTGACTTAGATAGAACGTGGTTCAAAATATATACAGCTATTTGCAGGGTGTATCCCCAAAAGGTTATTGGTAAATTGGCGTAACTTATTATGCTATGAACCATGTCTAACAAGGTTCGATTCCTTCTATCGAAAACTCCATTCTGTTATGGGGTTCTTGGAGCAGTTAAGTAGAACATAATCCCATGCTCCACTAAATACCCAAGGAACTCGTTAGATAGGTACTCACCGCCTCGATTAGATTGATAGGCTTTAATATATTTATATGTCTACTTTTCTACTTCAACCCTAAATTCTTTGAACTTGTCAAAGGATTCTGACTTATGATGCATGAGGTATATATTATCATGTCTTAAGTGATAATCAGTAAAAGTGATGAAGTACTTATGGCCTCTTATCGCCTTGATATTCATGTGTTTACAGACATCTGAATGGATTAATGTCAATACCTCAGTGGCTCTTATTCTCTTACCTTTAAAGGCCCTATTGGTTAGTTTGCCTTCTAGACAAGATTTACAGGTGGGAAAGATCTCTGAATAATCTATTTTCAGAAGCCTGACCTTCATCATTCTATATATCTTGTCCAAGACAATATGCCCAAGTCGTAGGTGCCATAATTGGGTTAAATTTTTTGAAGGTTTCTTATGGTTAGATGAATTAATATAAAATATTAAAGTCATTATGTTTTCTTTTTTAAAATTAGGACTGACAATATAGAGATTATTTTGAACCATTCCTCTTAATATAAAAGTTTTATTCAGCTTAAGCACTAGAAGCATCAAAATAAACTGAATTACCATTATTAACTAAAAAATAAACAAAACTCAAGTTTCATCTTCAAAATAGGATATAAAAAACATCTCTAAGAGTCATAGTCTTATTATTCAAAAAGCTAAGAGTAACTTCTCTAACGGCTTCAGTACCTACCACAGTTTCAGTCCCCATGCTCAAGGTCACCTTCTCATCAAGTAACCTTCTGCTTTTCCAAAACCTCAGAAGAGAGTTACATGCATGGTTAGTGCATCATGAATCTAAAATCTAACTAGAAAAAGAACTGTTACTCTAAAGAAATGATTCAACAACGAAGAGTTATAGATTACATTCTCTGGCATTTTAAGGCTTCCTGTAGTCCTTCTAATGGTCCTTCTCGCCACACTGAAAGCACTTGGTGTCTAACTTCTTTGATTTATTGGATCCAGAGGTCCTCACAAGTTCTGATAAGTGCTGACTTAGGTTTCTTCTTGTGTTTCTTGTTCTAAGGTTTACCTGGCTTCTTGTTGATCTACACTGCATGTAAAGTGTTTCATCCTTCTACTTGAATCCATCCTCAGTTGCTTGGAGAGCTCCCAAAAGCTCTGCATTTGTCATCCCTAACTTATTCAGATTAAGTTGATAACAAAGCCTTTAAAGGCTGCAGAAAATGACGAAAGAAAGATGTCTATCATCACTTCACTGTCTAGCATATGTCAATGGATGCTAGTTCATTCTGGAACCCAAACATTTTTAGTATATGTTTTCGAACCAGCGTCCCCTCGGACATCTTAATACCAACGAGTTTCTTGATGGTAAGGTTCTGCGTAACACGATTATGACTCTCAAACATCTCCTTCAAGTACAATATTATGTCAGAAGAGTCGGGCATATCCTTGACTTGCTTTTGCTAAGTTGTTTGCAAAGATGTTATAATATAGATTTTATATATTTTATTAGATTTCTTACAGTCAGTAAACTCCTTTATCTATGCCTCTGAGGTATTAGGTCCAGGTACGTCTGGATCAGGGTCAGTTAAGGCTGCCATGTGTTTATTGATCCTTAAGACCAGGTATAAGTTGTGCTTCCAATCCTCATAGTTGGGACCGATACGTTTATGGTAATTCAGGATAGGGAACATGGGGTCTAACTTGGTCATCTCAAAACAAAGGATCGAATAAGGAGAATACATGAAAAACTTATTTTATAAATTTCTAAAACAAAATAATTATTTCAAATGTCAGCGCTACCCTCAAGCAAAGACATCGCTATGGATTAATTAACGATATATGTAAGATCTCGGAATCTGATACACCCGCCCGAGGGGGTAGTGTGCAATCCACTCATACGGGTCTTTTCTTGACCCAATCCAAATCTATCAACTGAGAGTTTTGATGAACCATGTGTTAGGATTGATGTGTTCTAAGCTTGTAAAACTTTAAGTTTTGGTCTAATAAAGATTGATAGTTATTAATATATATGAGATGCATATAGGTGCGTAACATAGTTACGTGTTCTTTAGAGAACAGAGAGCCATGGTTATATGGTAGTCCACTGAGTTGAAGACTAAGTGGATTGGTCCCGTATAACCTAAATATGTTCGCAGCTATGATCAGGTTGGTCGCCTCATCATGATAAGCTGTTGGCGATGACAGTTCATGGGATGTCTTCACCATGGTCATTACCAGGCACAGTGTCTGTGGCTGAACGGAACTAACACGGTGTACAGATCAGTGAGCAGACACTGGTACACTAAGCCGTGTTTCTGCTTAGGGTAAAACTGTCATAAACCCTGAGGAACCACGACTGATGGACTAACCAGTTGCGTGGTGCTTTGGCGCACCAATGTGTGAGGGTCTATATGCAGTGATCCAAAACCACGGTATACTGGGTTACCCGGCTGGCGTTGCATTAGCGTGTCACTCCTGCAATACATCCACACCCCTGATGGGAGGTGCGTTCCTTGGTGTGACTTACACTGTACCAAACCCAGGCCTGGTGGTCATCAGTTTGACTGTTGACCGGGTTTGATTACTCGACGGGGTAATCAGAGGTACGATGTATAGGTCAACCTGGAAGGAACCAAGTCATATGATCATTCGAGTCTGACGGTAGTCTTCACCGCTCGAAGTGAATCATGGCATCAAGTGGAGGGACAGCAGGTTTACCACTACTAAGCGGAGAGCAGGGGTATAATGGAGAACATAGTAAGTCTGGGTGAATTGGAGTGCAACCTGCGTCGCACTCTGGGTGGCTACGCAGGTTAACTCGAGCTCAGAGGATCGATGGTACACTCGGGTAGTGTGTCGATCGAGCTTGAGTTGGAAGCCATGAACCCTGGTCCCTGATGGTTCCACCTTATCAACATTATGTACGGTTCTTGAACCATCTCCTCAGAACACCATAAGCATTAGGAGGAAGAAAGAAGTATACGCTCCGTGTGTGCTTGGCACTAGAGCACGGTAGATGCGTAACTACATACGAGTACTAAGGGTTGAGCCCGAGACTAGTGCAGAGTCGCATATAGTAATCCCTAGCCATAAGTGAACTTCGCTGCATAGGTGCGATGCACCGGGGTATGTTGCGAGTTGACTAGTTGACTTTGCTAGAGTCACCCTCCGGTGGCCTCAGTTAATAGTAGGTAACTAGTAAAGATCACTTAGGAAGTGGCCGCTAGGTATCGCACGCTAGAAATGGTCAAAATGAGGCGTCGGGGCGTTTTGGTAAAAACCTCACTCTGCCGGACCTCACTGTTGGCCGACCCTAGTAGTGAGGCACCTTGCTAGGGCCGGCCCTATGATGTAGGGATAAGAATCCCTCATCTATAGGGCCGGCCATATAGATAGGGATGGGGCGATAAAAACGGATAAAGTTGAGCCCTAAAAAGTGGGAAAACGGATAAATACGCTGAGAGATAAAAAGGAGATAATGGAGAGATAATGAGAGGAGGTCATTATCCCCTTGGATCCTTATCCAAGGGGGTTGGCCGGCCCTATAAAAGGACCTATGGGGCGCCGGCCCCATGTGCTAGAAAATCCGAACCCCCCTCCTCTCATCTCTCTATTTTCTCTCCCGTTTCATCTCCCGTTTCCCGCTTGCTACTTCGTCTTCCTCGCGTGGAGTTCTGAAGAAGGAGATGGGTCGTTCTTCGGAGGCACTCAGAGATCCGAGAGCGACGTTCCGTGCATCGTGTGAGATCGGGTGAACAAGAAGGCAACATCTCCATTCGTACCATCGACATCTTCGCGAACGATCTTCCGTCTCCATCGACAAAGAAGACAATTCTCCGTGGTTAAAAGATCCGTACGAAAGGTATGTGTAATCTAACATGTAGATCTAGCGAGCATTATGATTTGCATGCATGCTAGTTAATCATTACGCTAGATTGCCGTTAGGGGTTTTCGATTCTCGTGCATACACATGCACACATATGTAGATTAGTTTCTATGAAAATTAAATAGTGTAACGTGCACCATGAACGGTCTTTCGACCGCCAAATCGCTTCCGCTGCGAGCCTCTGACCCGGATTAACTTCCAACAATTGGTATCAGAGCCGCATTAGTGGTGTGCGTTTCACGTTTTTTCATGAAACTAACATGTGTGCGCATGATGAATGCGTGAGATCATCGGGGTTCTTACGCTTAGATCATGCATATGTATAGATTGTGCTTGTTCTATTAATCATTCTTGTAGGGCGCCGCTATAAAAATCTAGATCTATGCTTTGTGCTTGCTACCGGGGGTCGGACCCCGAGTTAGCAAATGTCTGGATTTGCTTTCTATGTGTGGATTTGTAATTGAGCCGTAGATTGGGCGAGTGATGGGGGTTGACCATCCTCGGTTTCCCATGGCCTTTTTTCTAGGTGTGTTTTCTCTTCTTTCTAGGAAATTGTGTACGAGCGAGCACTTGCTCGAAACGTACTAGAATTTTCGGTTACAGATCGAGAAGAAAGATGTGCCAAAGAAATCCACCATCGGGAGCGGAAGCGGAACCCTGGAGGATGAAGACGATCCGGCAAAGTGTTCGCGAGCGCGACGAAGAAGCCGGACCGAGGAACCTTGCGAAGAAAGCTAGAGGCCTGCGCTGTGCAAATTAGGTTCAGGGGTCGGACCCTGAACTTAATTCAGTTTTAATGGTTGCTTTCTTTAATTAGTTCTTTATGCTTCATATCGAACCCCGATGAGATAATATGATTATCAGTTTTCAGAGGGATGCCTTTCCCCTCCGGTCCAAGCGACTGTTTGAGGTTAGGATCCCGCTAGATGACGCCTATTATTTAGTTGACTTTTGATGTTAGTGGGATCCCATCACATATGGTCACTACAAAAAAGACATATTTTGCCGACGGAATATTTTAGTTCCGTCGGTAATAATATACTTATTACCGACGGTAATAGTAATTTCCGTCGGCAAAAAAACTACGAATTTTTAAATATTTTTTTTATTTTAATTACCGACAGTATAACAATTTCCGTCGGTATAATAGATTTACCGACGGATATTATTAAATCCGTCGGTAAAATATTAAATATTACCGACGGCTTTAAATTTAGCTGTCGGTATTATAAAGAGCGAAATATAATAATATTTGATATACATTTTACCGACGGATATATAATGTCCGTCGGTATTAAATGAATTTTTACCGACGGATATATAATTTCCGTTGGTATTAAATGAATATTTACCGACGGAAATATAATATCCGTCGGTAAAATGCCTGCGATTATTATTAAACCGATCCTCCCTCTTTTCTCTGTTATTTCGAACCACTGTGCGCCCTCTCGATCCCCTCCCCTCCACTGCCCTCCCGATCCCCTGCAATGCGACCTCCCCTCCCCTCCCCTCCGGCCGGCCACCCCTGCCCTCTCCTCCCCTCCCGAGCACCTCCGGCCTCCCCTCCCTTCCAGCCTCCCCCCTCCCGCGCACCTCCGACACCGGCTCCTCCTCCTCCTCCGGCGATTCCTCCTCCTTCTCCTCCTCCTCCTCCTCCGGCGACTCCTCCTCCTCCTCCTCCTCTGGTGAGTTCCCCTCCTCTTCTCCTCCTCCTCCCTCTTTAAATTTGTTCCTATTCGAACCCTAAAGTTTGAAATGTTAGCACAATGCCCCTTTTGTCAACTATTTTGTTTCAAATTGTACCCTAAAGTTTAAAATTCTAGCACAATACTCATTTTGTCAACTACTTAATTTTTGATTTGATCAATATATATATTTAGGGCTGATTTTCGGATGGATCGGATTGGAATAGAGGTGTTTCGAAAGTTGCCAAATTTTTTTGAAATCCCAAATGTTATTATGATTCTGATTTTGAAATTTCAGAATTTCAAAATCCAATTCCGATTAAGAATTATGGAAATTTTTTGGAATGTTACATTTTCAAATATTAGGTTTATGCTAGTTTTGTAAGTTATTCGTACGAAATTAATTAATCTGACGGCAAAACTTAATTGTTAGGTTTAGGGTTTAGGATTAGGGTTAGGTTTAGTGTTTAGGTTTAGGTTAGGGTTTAGGTTTAGACTTTAGAATTTGGGTTAGGGTTATGTTTATTGTTTAGGTTTAGGTTTAGGTTATAGAATTAGGGTTAGACTTAGGTTTAGGGTTTAGGTTAGTGTTTAGATTATGTTTAGGGTAAGGATTAGGATTAGGGTTTATATTAGGATTAGGGTTAGGTTTAGGTTAGGATTAGGGTTTAGATTAGGGTTAGGGTTAGGTTTATGTTAGGATTAGGGTTTAGATTAGTGTTAGGGTTAGATTTAGATTAGGGTTAGGGTTTAGGTTAGGATTAGGGTTAGGTTTCGGGTTTAGGTTAGGGGTAGGTGAATATTCAAAGATTTAGGTTTAAATTTACCTCGAAATCATAATTCTCTACGTGTTATAGTCTATTAAAATTTTGATCACAAAAAAATATACGTTGGTGTCTACTTACAAAGGATTATACATTTACATCTTTATTATTCTTTCTCATACACACAGCCGCATATGGACAGAGTGAGTGTGGTGGGCACCAGCGGTGACGTGGCTTGGCGGCTCAGGTTAAGCACCCATAATATGAATCTCTTAATTAGAAGAGCATGGATTGAGATGGAACTGAATCGTATGTGTTTTCAAAAGAAAAAAATTTTAAAATAGCATTTATAATTTTACAAATCCATAGATTTGATGATATCAATTGTGTATTTTAGAAAGAGAGATTCATAATTTCTTAGAGCGTCAGATTGAAGAGCGAAACATGATACGAGATGCGGCAGTTTGGAGAGAGCATCAGGTTGTACAACGTTATCGGTTACGGTTACAGAGGAGGCAGCGACGACAGGAGGAGTGACGACGGCGACAGGAGGAGTGGCGACGGCGACAGGAGGCTTGGCGACGACGACAGGAGGAGTGGTGCCGGCGACAGGAGGAGTGGCGACGACGACATGAGGAGTGGCTCCGGCGACAGGAGGAGTGGCGACGACGACATGAGTGGCGACGATGACATACTGCAGGTGTTGAGGCTGCAGAGAGCACGTTTTGGCGATGAGGATCGCACCCCCCAAAAACCCCTATAGATCATATCTCTCTTATGGCTGGTGTTTGCTGTTGTTTCAGATCAGGTATTTTTTTCATACCTCATTAGACCACTGCATCTCTCTCTCTCTTTCTCTTATCTGCTTAGTGTGATATCATCACTCTTATTTTATATACTAATGCATTCGGAGGGTAAATTCTTAAAATATCTAATTAAAACTTGCTATTTGAACAAAAAATGAGACAAACTATCGGACATAGTGCTGATGTGGGGTCATCGCTCGATGCCTCAGCCGTCACATCCCCAATGTCCGCGCGTGTGCCGAGTTCTATGTTCAAGTAGTGCTTTCCGTACAAAACTAGGTTGGCATAGATGAACCAGAGTCCAGAGATTTCCTTGCACGTGCCTCCCCTGGTAGTGCTGCGTGCGGAGCGTCGGGCCCATGCATGGCCAGCCTGTATGGGCCGGTGCATGCATGGCTCGTGCGTCACGCTATAAAGAGCTCTATAGTTTTGATTCTTTGCATCTCTTTAAGTAATTAAGCTTCCCTTAAGGTAGATTGAACAATGTAAGCTAAGGATATCTATGATTTCCATGCAAGATCTATTTCGTCGGTAGGTTATGAATTCGATAGATCAAAATCCTGCTTCCATCTAGTAATTAACCAGTAGAGGGACCTGCATGCATAATTAACCTCGCTCAGATGTGACACTGAT
Source organism: Chamaelirium japonicum (assembly GCA_947650365.1). Lineage (NCBI taxonomy): Eukaryota > Viridiplantae > Streptophyta > Magnoliopsida > Liliales > Melanthiaceae > Chamaelirium > Chamaelirium japonicum. The sequence goes on from OX393552.1 coordinate 8,031,246, forward strand.
GTCGCTCAGATGTGACACTGATGGATGCTCGAAGAAAAAGTGTAAGAAATTCCTACACGAAAGACATGCATCTCTAATAATTATCGAAGATCGTTGGCTTTGAAAATAATGAACATAGCGATTGTATACGAAAGCGAGCTAGGGGTCGAATTATCAATCGGAGGGTAAATTGTTAAAATATCCAATTAGAACTTGCTCGTAAGTCCGAAATATGATAAAAATCTAAGTACGAATTATCGGATGCCGATCCGATGACGATCCGATCGAATCCAAACCAATTTTAAATCCGAGACACGCTAACTTATGATTTTTCAACGCTTAGACTCTAAATCGGTCAATCGAAGTGTAAATTATTAAAATATCCAATTAGAACTCGCTTGCAAGTCCGAAATATGATATAATTCCAAGTATGAATTATCGGATGCTGATCCGATGACGATCCGATCGAATCCAAACCAATTTTAAATCCTAGACACGCTAACTTATGATTTTTCAACGCTTAGACTCTAAATGGGTCAATCGGAGCGCAAATTATTAAAATATCCAATTAGAACTCGCTTGCAAGTCCGAAATATGATATAATTCCAAGTATGAATTATCGGATGCCAATCCGATGATGATCCGATCAAATCCAAACCAATTTTAAATCCGAAACATGCTAATTTGTGATTTTTCAACGCTTAGACTCTCAATTGGTCAATCGGAGGGTAAATTGTTAAAATATCCAATTAGAACTTGCTCGCAAGTCCGAAATACGATAAAATTCCAAGTACGAATTATCGGATGCCGATCCGATCGAATCCAAATCAATTTCAAATCCGAAACACGCTCACTTGTGATTTTTTAACACTTAGACTCTCAATTGGTCAATCGGGGGGTAAATTATTAAAATATCCAATTAGAACTTGCTCGTAAGTTTGAAATACGATAAAATTCAAAGTACAAATTATCGGATGCCTATCCGATTATGATTCGATCGAATCTAAACCAATTTCATATCCGAAACACGCTAACTTGTGATTTTTCAACGCTTAGACTCTCAATTGATCAATCGTAGGGTAAATTATTAAAATAGCCAATTAGAACTTGCTTGCAAGTCCAAAATACGATAAAATTCCAAGTACGAATTATCGAATGCCGATCCGATCGAATCCAAACCAATTTCAAATCCGAAACACGCTAAATTATGATTTTTCAATGCTTAGACTCTCAATTGGTCAATCGGAGGGTAAATTGGTAAAATATCCAATTAGAACTTGCTCGTAAGTCCGATATACGATAAAATTCTAAGTACGAATTATTGGATGCCGATTCAATGACGATCCGATCGAATTCAAAACCAATTTCAAATCTGAAATATGTTAACTTGTGGTTTTTCAACACTTGGACTCTAAATTGGTCAATCGGAGGGTAAATTGTTAAAATATCCAATTAGAACTTACTCGCAAGTTCGAAATATGAAAAAAAATTCAAGTATGATTTATCGAATGCCGATGCGATGATGATCCGATCGAATCCAAACCAATTTCAAATCTGAAACACGCTAACTTGTGATTTTTCAACACTTAGACTCTTAATTGATCAATCGGAGGGTAAATTGTTAAAATATTCAATTAGAACTTGCTCGCAAGTCCAAAATATAATAAAAATCCAAGTACGAATTATCGGATGCCGATCCAATGACGATCCGATCGAATCCAATCCAATTTCAAATCCGAAACACGCTAACTTATTATTTTTCAATGCTTAGACTCTCAATTATAGATATAAACTATTTTTTTAATAAATACATGTTAATTGCAGGATGTGCAGCGTCAGGGGATAAGAGCACCAACGTTAGTGCCGAGCGGCGTGGGATGGTTGAGCTAGGGCATGTAACTTCTCTCAATTTTGGATTATGTAAAAATAATTTTGTAACAAATATGTGGCAATTTTTTGGTCTTGTCTATAATCGTCTGGTATTGTGATAATATTTGGTAATTTGTGGTAATATTTGATAATTTGCGGTAATATTTGATAAATTATGGTAATATTTGATGAATTACGGTAATATTTGATAAATTGTGGTAATTGTTGATTTAGTCAATTATGGTAATATTTGAATATATTATGGTATTGTTGTAAATCACAGGAATTAAAAAACATTATTTAAGTAATTTTTTAAAAAAAAATCATGTATTTTTTGCCGACGGAAATTATATATTGCCGACGAACATTAATATTCCGTCGGTAATAATCTTATATATTGCCGACGGAAAATAATATTTCATCGGCAAAACACTTTTATATTTATAATTAAATATTCGTATATTACCGACGGATACAAAATATCCGTCGGTATTAATAATTAATACCGACGGATATTTTATGTCCGTCGCCGATTTTTCCCGACGCCTTTTTTCCCGACAGACTGGCGACGGAAATGACTTCCGTCGCGATAAATATTTACCGACGGAAAACTAACTTTACCGACGGATAATTGCCGTCGGTAAAAACTATTTTTTTTGTAGTGGGTTATGCCACCATTAGGAGAGCACCCGACTAGTCGGGTGTGCCTATTTGGCCAGCATCGAAATCAAAGATGAGATGGAGATCCATTGAACATCAATTGTCAAATCTATAATCAAGGCACCATGACTAGTGGGAGTCCTTTCCAGTGAGTCTGACTCTAGGATTAGCTCCAGAGCATTAGCGTGATAACCAATTTTGCAAAGCATCGATATTCTTGGAATATGTAATGTGACCCTTGAATGGAGAAATCCACTTGAGGCAGGGACTATGATATTCCGAGAGTGATTAATGCTAGGCGAAGGGCTTGAACGCTAGTGGGAGCATGGTGTGACCAGGGTCTAGTATTTAGGAGGTCGCTACCTTTGCATTTGCATAAATTCATACTCGCAAAATAACCCTCAGAATTATAAGGGATGCAAGAGAGGACTTTTATAAGATCCTCTGGCCTCCACGGCCAGTCGTTTTATGTTTGGGTGGGGATGCATAACTTCACACCCCCTAGGGTGGGAGCTGTGTGTTTCCATGCCAAATTACTTAATGACCTCCCTGAGGATATGGCGATTACGGGGCCAGGAGAGAAGGGCTTTTCATCCCACCCTAGTGGGGGCCGCATGAACTCTCGTGTTGTAATTGCTTAGGCTCGTGGGTAAGCATCCTAAGTACACGTGAGGTATTCGTTGCGAAGACAACGGTGATCACGTGGTACTGGCCAAAAGATAACCATGGTCCATCACAGCCCTTAGTTGGCAGATTTGGATAGGGTCAAGGAAAAGGCCCGTGTAAGCGGATTGACGCTGTATGATGCCCCCTAGGGCAGGTACAGTCGATTCCGAGATCTTACATACATGGTTAATTAATCCATGGTAATGACTTCGCTTGAGGGTAGCGTTGACATATGGATATAATTAGCTTGTTTTAAAAATCCATAAAATAAGTTTTTTAATGCATACTCATTTTTCAATCTTTATTTTCAGATGACTAAGTTAGACCCCCTGTCCGCTATCCTAAATGACCACAAACTTACCGGTCCCAACTATGAGGACTGGAAGCGCAACCTGTACCTGGTCCTAAGGATTGGGAAACATATGACAGCCCTTAATGACCCTGAGCCAGATTTGCCAGGACCCAATGCCACAGAGGCACAGTTAAAGACATTCACTGACTGGAAGGAATCTAATGAGATATGTAAATGCTATATTATAGTATCCTTGCAAACAACTCTGCAGAAGCAAGTCGAGGAGATGCCCGACGCTTCTAACATGATATTGTACTTGAAGGAGATGTTTGAAGGTCACAATCGCGTTACGCGATACCTTACCATCAAGAAACTCGTCGGCACTAAGATGTCCAATGGGACGCTGGTTCGGTAACACATGATGAAAATGTTTGGGTTCCAGAACGAACTAGCTACCATGGACATTGTGCTAGAAGGCGAGGTGATGACAGACATCTTCCTCTCGTCACTGTCTGGAGCCTTTGAAGGCTTTGTCACCAACTTTAATTTGAACAAGTTGGCTATGACAAATGCAGAGCTTCTGGGAGCTCTCCAGGCAGCTGAGGATGGCTTCAAGCAGAAGGGCGAAGCACTTCACGTGCAACGCAGATCCTTCAAGAAGCCTGGTAAACCTCAGGGCAAGAAACATAAAAAGAAACCTAAGTCACTGCCTGTGCAGGACTCTGCTGGGGCCTCTGGGTCTGGAGAATCAAAGAAACCGAGCACGAAGTGCTTCCGGTGTGGCCAGAAGGGTCATTGGAAGAAGGACTGCAAGAAGCCTCAGAATGCTGGTGAAGGTAATCTACAACTCTTAGTTGTTGAATCATTTCTTTCAAGTAATAGTACTTTTGCTAGTTGGATTGTGGATTCTGGATCCACTAACCATGCCTGTAACTCTCTTAAGGGGTTTCGGGAAAGCAGAAGATTGCTTGATGGAGAGGTGACCTTGAGCATGGGAACTGAGGCCGTGGCTGCTGCTGAAGCTATTGGAGACGTTAATCTTAGTTTTTCGAATAATAAGACTTTGACTCTTAGAGATGTCTTTTATGTACCGTCCTTGAGACGTAACTTAATTTCTGTTTCTTCTTTAGTTAATGAAGGTTATTCAGTTTATTTTGATGCTTCTAGTGTGTCGTTTAAACTGAATGGAACTTTTATAATAAGATGAATGGTTCAGAATCATCTCTATATTGTAAGTCTTAAATTTGAAAAAGATAACATAATAACTTCAGCATTTAATGTTAATTCATCTAAGCGTAAGAATCCTTCGAAAATTTAACCCACCTGTGGCACTTACGACTTGGGCATATTGCCTTAGACAGGATCCATAGAATGGTGAAAGCCGGGCTTCTGGAAACAGATCCTACGGAGATCCTTCCCACCTGTGAATCCTGCCTGGAAGGCAAGATGACCAAGAGGTCCTTTAAAGGCAAAGGAGTAAGTGCCACTGAGGTATTAGAGTTAATCCATTCAGATGTGTGTGGACCCATAAACGTCAAGGCGATAGGAGGCCATGAGTACTTCATCACTTTCATTGATGATTACTCAAGATATGGTTACATTTACCTGATGCATCGGAAGTCGGAATCCTTTGACATGTTCAAAGAGTTCAGGGCTGAAGTAGAAAAGCAGACAGGTAAATATATAAAAAACGTTCGATCTGATCGAGGAGGTGAATACCTATCTGACGAGTTCCTAGGGTATTTGGTGGAGCATAGGATAAAATCCCAGTTAATTACTCCAGGTACCCCACAACAGAATGGAGTTTCCGAGAGAAGGAATCGAACCTTGTTGGACATGGTTCGTAGCATGATGAGTTACGCCAGTTTACCAATGACCTTTTGGGGATATGCCCTACAAACAGCAGTTTATATTCTGAATCACGTTCCGTCTAAATCAGTGCCTCAGACCCCTAGAGAACTGTGGTCAAAGCGAAAGCCATTGCTACAGCATTTCAGAATATGGGGATGCCCTGCACATGTGTGAAGGGATAAGAGGGAAAAGATGGAATCTAAAACCAGAGTATGCTTATTTGTAGGGTATTCTAAGGAGACCAAAGGTGGTCTATTTTATGATCCTGAGGAAAAGAAGGTGATCGTTTCTATGAATGCCTATTTCCTAGAACAGGATTATATTGTGGACCACAAACCTACTAGTAAGGTAGTTCTGGATGAACTGCTGGGTACTAGTTCAGATAGCGCATCCGAAAGCATAGTGGGAGCTGACATTACAGATAATAATGTACCAGATACTGTAGAAGCTGTTAATCCTGTAACACCACCACCACCTCGTCGCAGTGGGAGAAACATCAGAGCTCCTGACAGATACTATGGAGAAACCTTATTGGTTGATCCAGAGGGTCAGGAGGATGACCTACTGAGCTACGATGAGGCAGTGGGAGCTTCTGACAGCTCTGACTGGCAAAAGGCTATGGAGGCAGAAATTGCATCAATGTCCCATAACGTTGTCTGGACTCTTGTTACACCATCATCCAATATTAAACCTATTGGGTGTAAGTGGGTGTATAAAAGGAAGAGAGGATCTGATGGATCAATTGAGACTTATAAAGCTAGATTAATTGCCAAGGGTTATACCCAGAGAGAAGGAATCGACTTTGACGAAACCTTCTCGCCGGTAGCTATGATAAAGTCTATTCGGATCCTCCTATCCATTGCAGCCCATTATGACTGGGAGATCTGGCAAATGGATGTCAAGACAGCATTCCTTAACGGGAATTTGGAAGAAGACATTTATATGATGCAGCCACCAGGTTTTGAGTCAGAGGGTCAGGAACATCTAGTTTGCAAGTTGCAGAAGTCCATTTATGGACTAAAGCAAGCATCTAGAAGTTGGAACATCCGTTTTGATCAGGCAATCCAGTCATATGGATTTACTCAAAACAAGGATGAACCATGTGTATACAAGAGGAGTGATAAGACTACAGTGATATATTTGATACTTTACGTAGACGATATTCTACTCATTGGGAATGATGTAGAAATATTGTCAACGGTAAAGGTCTGGTTGTCAACACAGTTCGATATGAAAGACCTAGGTGAAGCGAGTTATGTTTTGGGGATCAAGGTAACACGTGATCGCCAGAACAGGATTCTCTCGCTATCACAGGCTGCGTATATAGATAAGGTTATGGCTAGATTTGACATGCAAAACTCCAAGAAGGGTTTTGTGCCATTTAGACATGGCATAAAACTGTCTAAGGATCAATGTCCTAAGACACCTAAGGAGAGAGCAGAAATGCAGAAGATACCTTATGCTTCGGCATTAGGTAGTCTAATGTATGCTATGCATTGTACAAGGCCTGATATCTGTTTCGCAGTAGGAATGATGGGTCGGTTTCAGTCGAATCCGGGTCCAGATCACTGGACAGCTGTGAAGTGTATACTCAAGTACCTTCGTAGAACAAGGCACTATGAGTTGGTTTACACTGGACAAGAACTGACGCCGATTGGATATACAGATTCTGACTTTATGTCAGATTTGGAATCCAGGAAATCGACATCAGGTTTTGTGTTTATGTTAGGGGGAGCAGCGGTTAGTTGGCAGAGTGTGAAGCAGAAATGCATCGCAGACTCTACCACAGAGACTGAGTATGTTGCAGCGTGCGAGGCAGCCAAAGAGGCGGTATGGCTCAAGAAATTCCTTACGGATTTGGGGTGCGTACCAGAGGCCCAGTTACCTATTGTGCTTTACTGCGACAATAGTGGGGCGGTAGCACAAGCAAAGAAGCCAAGACATCACCAAAAGGGGAAGCACATTGAGCGCAAGTTCCACTTGATTCGGCAGTTTCAAAAGCAAGGGCGAGTAGCGGTGACACAGATTGCATCTACAGATAATGTTGCTGATCCTTTCACAAAGGCAATACCTACCAAGGCATTCGAGCAACATGTAGACGCGATGGGAGTCAAAACCGTTTTGCTTCGCTAGACCAAGTGGGAGATTGTTAGGATTGATGTGTTCTAAGCTTGTAAAACTTTAAGTTTTGGTCTAATAAAGATTGATAGTTATTAATATATATGAGATGCATATAGGTGCGTAACATAGTTACGTGTTCTTTAGAGAACAGAGAGCCATGGTTATATGGTAGTCCACTGAGTTGAAGACTAAGTGGATTGGTCCCGTATAACCTAAATATGTTCGCAGCTATGATCGCCTCATCATGATAAGCTGTTGGCGATGACAATTCATGGGATGTCTTCACCATGGTCATCACCAGGCACAGTGTCTGTGGCTGAACGGAACTAACACGGTGTACAGATCAGTAAGCAGACACTGGTACACTAAGCCGTGTTTCTGCTTAGGGTAAAATGGTCCTAAACCTTGAGGAACCATAACTGATGGACTAACCAGTTGCATGGTGCTTTGACGCACCAATGTGTGAGGGTCCATATGCAGTGATCCAAAACCACGGTGTACTGGGTTACCCGGCTGGCGTTGCATTAGCGTGTCACTCCTGTAGGCCATCCACACCCCTGATGGGAGGTGCGTTCCTTGGTGTGACTTACACTGTACCAAACCCAGGCCTGGTGGTCATCAGTTTGACTGTTGACCGGGTTCGATTACTCGACGGGGTAATCAGAGGTATGATGTATAGGTCAACCTGGAAGGAACCAAGTCATATGATCATTCGAGTCTGACGGTAGTCTTCACCGCTCGAAGTGAATCATGGCATCAAGTAGAGGGACATCGGGTTTACCACTACTAAGCGGAGAGCAGGGGTATGATGGAGAACATAGTAAGTCTGGGTGAATTGGAGTGCAGCCTACGTCGCACTCTGGGTGGCTACGCAGGTTAACTCGAGCTCAGAGGATCGATGGTACACTCGGGTAGTGTGTCGATCGAGCTTGAGTTGGAAGCCATGAACCCTGGTCCCTGATGGTTCCACCTTATCAACATTATGTACGGTTCTTAAACCATCTCCTCGGAACACCATAAGCATTAGGAGGAAGAAAGAAGTATACGCTCCGTGTGTGCTTGGCACTAGAGCACGGTAGATGCGTAACTACATACGAGTACTAAGGGTTGAGCCCGAGACTAGTGCAGAGTCGCATGTAGTAATCCCTAGCCATAAGTGAACTTCGCTGCATAGGTGCGATGCACCGGGGTATGTTGCGAGTTGACTAGTTGACTTTGCTAGAGGCACCCTCCGGTGGCCTCAGTTAATAGTAGGTAACTAGTAAAGATCACTTAGGAAGTGGCCGCTAGGTATCGCACGCTAGAAATGGTCAAAATGAGGTGTCGGGGCGTTTTGGTAAAAACCTCACTCTGCCGGACCTCACTGTTGGCCGACCCTAGTAGTGAGGCACCTTGCTAGGGCCGGCCCTATGATGTAGGGATAAGAATCCCTCATCTATAGGGCCGGCCATATAGATAGGGATGGGGTGATAAAAACGGATAAAGTCGAGCCCTAAAAAATGGGAAAACAGATAAATATGCAGAGAGATAAAAAGGAGATAATGGAGAGATAATGAGAGGGGGTCATTATCCCCTTGGATCCTTATCCAAGGGGGTTGGCCGGCCCTATAAAAGGACCTATGGGGCGCCGGCCCCATGTGCTAGAAAATCCGAACCCCCCCTCCTCTCATCTCTCTATTTTCTCTCCCGTTTCATCTCCCGTTTCCCGCTTGCTACTTCGTCTTCCTCGCGTGGAGTTCTGAAGAAGGAGAAGGGTCGTTCTTCGGAGGCACTCAGAGATCTGAGAGCGACGTTCCGTGCATCGTGTGAGATCGGGTGAACAAGAAGGTAACATCTCCATTCGTACCATCGGCATCTTTGCGAACGATCTTCCGTCTCCATCGACAAAGAAGACAATTCTCCGCGGTTAAAAGATCCGTACGAAAGGTATGTGTAATCTAACATGTAGATCTAGCGAGCATTATGATTTGCATGCATGCTAGTTAATCATTACGCTAGATTGCCGTTAGGGGTTTTCGATTCTCGTGCATACACATGCACACATATGTAGATTAGTTTCTATAAAAATTAAATAGTGTAACGTGCACCATGAATGGTCTTTCGACCGCCAAATCGCTTCCGCTGCGAGCCTCTGACCCGAATTAACTTCCAACACCATGGTTATATTTTGGTTAGTGCCACGTGATCCCCATGCGAAGCAATAGAAGCCTCACGTGCACTTCAGATGCTTACCACGAGCCTAAAAGATTATGACATGGGAGTTCATACGACCCCTACGAAGGTGGGATAAAAACCCTTCTCTCCTTACATCGCAATCGCCATATCTCGAGGGAGATCACTAGGACGCTCGATATGGAAATGACATAGCTCGAACCCAAAGGGGATGTTGAGTTAAGCCTTCCCACCCAAACACAAAGTGATTGATCGTGGAGGCCAGGGGATCTCTAAGAGTCATATCTTGCATCCCTTATTAAATTTGAGGGTTATTTTGCGAGTATGAGTATATGGAAAGATAGAGTGTGACCACCTATATACTAGAACCTGGTCACACCATGCTCTCACTAGCGCTTCAAGCCTTTCACCTAGTATTAATTAATCTCGGAGTATCATAGTCCATGCCTCAAGTGGATTTCTCCACTCAAGAGTCATATTACATACCTCGAGAACGTCGATGCTCCATAAACTTGGCTATCACACTAGTGACCTGAAGCCTAGCATAAGGTCAAACAAACAGGAAATGGCTCCAACTATGGCGCATTGCTTCTAAATTTGACGATTTATGTCATACTAGAATGCTTTCTCATCATTAGTTTAGACGCTGACCAAATAGGAATGCCCGATAAGTCAGGCATTGACCTAATGGTGGTATAACTTAATATAAGGAATTCATGCTATCATCAAAGGTCAATTAAATAATAAGCTTCACTAGTTGAATCCTATCCTAATAAGGTCACTAGAACCCGAGGAGAAAGGTATCCCTCTGATTACTGATAATAAAATCATCTCATTGGGGTTCGATATATAACATAAAAAACTAATTAAGAAATCAACTAAATAACAGAATCAAGTTCAGGGTCTGACTCCTGAACTTGACTTGCATAGCGCGGGCTCTATGACTACCTTCACAAGGTTCCACGGTTCGGCTCCTTCATCACCCATATGAATACTTTGTCAGATCATCTTCATCCTCCAAGGTTCTACTTACGCTCATGATAATGGATCTTCGTGGCAAGTTCTCATTCTTAATCTGTAACCAAAAAAGCTCTAATACGCTTCGAGCAAGTGCTCGCTCGTATATAATTTTCTATAAAGAAAATAAAACACACCTAGCAAAAGCCTTGGGAATCGAGGGTGGTCCACTTCCACCTCTCGCCTGACTATGGGTCTAAAATTATCCATACACATAGAGAGCAAATCCAAATAAAGGCTAACGTAGGGTCGGAGCCCCGGTAGCAAGCAAATACATATCTAGATTCAATTTTATAGCGACACCTTGCAAGAACGATTCATAAAATAAGCAATATATATACATATGCATGATTTAAGCGTAGGAACCCTCAATAAAATCTCGTGCTCACCATGCACACACATGATGATTTTATTGAAAGTCATGATACGCACACCACTAGCGTAGCTCTGATACAAATTAGAAAAATCCTATAGTAGAGACTCGCAACAGAAACAATTTATCGATCAAAAGATAGTTCATGATGCGCGTTACATGATTAAAACTTTCTTAGAAACTAATCTACATGTGCCTACATGTGTGTGAACGTGAATCGAACAAGCAATACGAATATCTAGCATACACACAATTCATAGATTATGCTAGATCTACATGTTAGAGTCTTGCATACCTTCGTGTGGATCTTTTAACCACAGAGAATTATTTTCTTTGTCTATGGAGATAAAAGATTGTCCGCAAAAAAGCCAACAGTTTATGAGAAGATGATGTTTTCTTGTTCACCCGATCTCACACGATGCACGGAACGTCACTCTCAGATCTCTGAGTACCTCCGAAGAACAACCGTTCTTCTTATATGAAACGCCACATGAGGAAGATGAAGTCACAAGCGAGAGACACAAGAGAGACGAGAGAGAATGAGATGAAAGAGAGGGGAGTTCGGGTAAGGGCTTCACATAGCCGGCCCCTCATCTCCCTCTACTCTTGTATAGAGCCAGCCCTAGGTAGGATAAGCACTTCTATAAACTAGGGTCGGCCCCCCTTTTTTCTCCATCTATTTCTCCCCTTATCTCTCCCCTTTCCCTTGATTATAGAAGTGGTTTTGACTCGGTCAAAACCCCCTAGATTATCCCTAAGACTGGCCCTATATATGGGGAAACAAATCCCTATAAACAAGGGGCCGACCATGACTTGGTCTTCTAAACAAAGGGCTGGCTCCCTACTAATGCATAGTGGCTTATGGTTTGACCAAAGTGCCCCTATATCACTAGTTGGCTACCCCTCGTGTACGAGACTTATCAAGACACTCATAAGTAAAGCACACTAGTGATTCACTATTCACTGGTGAACCATAGAGTTCCCTAGTAAAGTCAACTAGTCAACTCACTACATGTCCTGGTGCATCGCACCCATGTAGCTGAGTCCACTTATGACAAGGGATGACTACGTGTGTCTTTGTACTAATCTAGGGTTTCCTCTTATTACACACAAGTAGTTACGCATGTACCGTGCACTAGTGCGAAACAACACGTAGCCTAGATATAGACTTCTTGCTTCCTCTAACTGTGTCATGTGTTTCGAGTAAATGGTTCAAGGACCATTTATAATGTAGATAAGGTGGAACCTTCAGGGACTAGGGTTCATGACTTCCAACTTGAACTCGATCAACACATTACCTTAGTGCACTATCGATCCTCTGAGTTCGAGTTAACCTATATATAGCCATCCAGAGTACAAAACACCACACATTAGTGCGTCAAAACACCACACAACTGGTTAGCCCACCAGTCGTGGTTTCTGCGGGTTTATGACTATTTTATCCTAAGCAAAAACACGACTTAATGCACCGATGTCTACTCACCAATCTGTACACCGTGCTGGTTCCGTTCGGCCACAGACAGTGTGTCCGGTGATGACCATGGTGAAGACTCTTCATGCACTGTCATACCCAACAACTTATAATCATGAGGCAACCAACTTGGTCATAGCAGCGAACTGATTTAGGTTACATATGATCAATCCACTTAATCTTCAACTCAGTGGACTACCATATAGTCATGGTTCTCTGTTCTTGAAAGAACACGTACTAATGTTATCTAACAATATACATCTCATATAATAATATTCATCCTTTATTAATAGATCAAAACCCCGAGTTTTACAATCTTAGAACGCACCAATTCTAACAGTCCATCACACAGCCTTAGTTCCTCACTTAAGAGACATGTGCTCGGTTGGAATTTCTGGGGTAGCCTAGGTTTTCTAGATCATTTTGATTTGTGAAAGTTTTCATCGATATTATCGTAATACTCATTTTGATGAGTTGGCATGATTTCAAAATGCTATGCACTTTAGAGTTTGCTTTAAAAAATAAAATAATTTTTTATGCTCAAAAAGTGGCTGGTTTTGGTTTCATTGGATTTTCGGTCGAGGGGAGTTCAACACTTAATTTTTTTTAAGAAGTCCATGCTAGCTATTCGAACGATTGTTCAGATGTTGGTGTTTGGACGTCGAATATTTAAGAAGTCATTTGAACTGCTGATGTTCATCCGAACGACTTGAGACATTTGGTGCATGACATTTGAATGATGGTTCGGATGGTTAAGATGCACTCAAGGAATTTTTGAGTCTAGCTACTGAACAACTGTTTAGATCATAGAGTAAGGCATCTGAACACTCATTCGGGTGATTTACTCCATGTGCGGGTTGAGCCTTTTTAATGACGGGTTGGCTCATATAGAGGGATCTAATCTTTTTGATATCCGATTAATACTTAGCTTGGGTCAGCTAGCTTAACCCTAGGGGTATATAAGCCTCTTTTCCTCTATGGTGGGCTATGGAAGCTTAGAGGAAAAGATTAGAAGCATTGCTTGGAGAAGAAGAAACTTGGTTTTCATCTCCCTTACTTCCACCCTCCAAAAAGAAATCACAAGATAAAAATCTCTTAGGCTTGTAGGTAGCTACCCCATTTTGTTTGCATCGATTTCATTGATTGCTTGTTTATGTTTTTTGAGTAGATTTCATCAATATTTCTTTCTACAGGCTTTGAAATGATTTATTTGGATTTCTTTATTCATTCCCTTACAAATCGCATCCGTTGGGTTCTTATGAGCAAATTGGAAGATGATCAAGTCTTGTCTTGAGTGAATCAAGTAAGAAGAACCTTAATTCTCCTTAGTAGTTAGGCCTAAGGGAGAATCATTGTACTTCCTTTGGGGACCGTCGATTGGGTAAAATGGCAAAGTAGTCCCTTGTATAGTGATAGCACACACAGTTGGGTGTGATTCACCTTTGGGCTCGCTCGACATTTGCAAATGTCGATATTCGGGTGTCTCTGCTAGCGGCAAGGGAGTCTGTCACGTCCCAAAAATCTGAAAACGATCTCTGAGGTATGAGAAGAGAAAGAGAGGTAGTTTTGAGTTTGGTCAAGTAACTGTAACAAATCTGGGATCTCACAAGCACTATTCTACATGCTTTCACTCACGCGCACACACACTGAAGGAGGGAGAAACAAGGCAATCGTTTTATTTTTATTTTTCCTTCTGAAAACGCTCAGGTCGAAAAGGTCAGAAATAGCCTAATATGGTAAATTATTTGAATCCTTTAAAGATATTGAGGGATTATTTATTTAAAAGAAAACAAAGAAATATATTATTGTTGTAGATCGAAAACTTCTCGAGAAGAACCTTGACCTTCAAGAAGGCCATTATCTCAATATATGCGGCATGCCGGTGCCACTACACAGTGATAGAATGTTCTCTAAGAGAGCCAGATGCTCAAGCCTCCAATGACGAGCTAAGTAATCTTACCTACTTCCTGGCACTCAAGTACACTAAACTATAATCGAAAAACCTAGTTACTGGGTTTGATTACTAGAGGCATCCCACGACGGTAGGTCATAGTACGTGTTAGGGTTTTCTAGCTTTACTAGATTTCCCCCGCACTAAAGATGGCCACCCATAAGAGTCCCTATATGGGGGGGGGGGGTTAGAGTCATGAGGACACTTTGAGAAACCAAAACACACTGCATGCTCTAAAGTAGCCCCCCCCCCCCCTCTAGGTGGATCCCTTATTGTTAGGGATTGGAAAGACACCGACTGATACTGTGCCTTGAACAACCGACTGGTATTGTGCACTGAACAACCACAAATAAACTCAATAAAAAACTAGTGTCGGTTGCCTCAAAAACAGATTAACCAGTTGTTACGGCCCAATCATGATGTGCCACGTCTTCATAAGGGGGGGGGGGGGGGGGGGGGGGGCAATGCATCCTGGTAATTAAGAGTGCTGAAGAAATCTGTGGGATTTTACATGAATTAGGGGAGTATGTATTACATGTAAAACATTCTGATTGAATAGCATTGCACTGTACGGCTTGAGGGTCTTGCGCCTTGTACCACACCACGAACGCCACCAGGCCCTACCTAACCATCTAAAACATCAGTACTATAGCATATGCAAGGGGTGCTTTACTGTAGCAACTACAGTACTGTGGAATGTGGGCGGCTGAGGGTGATGTCCCTCTCGCATTTCCCTCGACTCCTCTCCACTGATGATCGTCTCCCTTGTCGGTCGCTCATGATTTGGGGAGCAACATCTGATGATCTGAAAATCAACATACAATCATCAGTGGAGAGGAGTTGAACCCATTGCCCCCCACCCTTCGCCTATTAAAGCTCGAGCACGCGAGGGAAAGCATCGATCGAGAGCAGTGACCAATGCCACGTACTCTGGTAGTAATGGGTTGTTGCGGCTCTAAACCCCAGTTCTCAGTCCTCTGCAAGGGTGCGTGGAGTGCAGCAGAGGACGCGCTCCTCAGGCGGTGCATCGAGAGACATGGTGCAGGGAAGTGGGGCCGTGTTCCCCCATTGGCCAGTAATCCCACCACCACCACCACCTTAATTATCGTCATTTCTATGAGAAGGGATTGAAAGATGTTCAAAAGTCAAGCGTTAAGATAATAGGGGAGCCAGAGGCTACACCTTCTAGTAATTTAGTACACAGATTATTCTGGTATAAGCAAGAGTGGAATTGGGAAGGCAACCCTTTGGTTGGAAGTCTTGGAGGCTCTTGTGAAGACGTGTTTGACCCAAGCTTGGGAGGATTTGAAAAGGTAGTAGAGAACAATTTTGATCATCTACAGGGGGGTGCCCACTTGTATGATGCAGAAGAGTTGTGAGGAGACTGAGCATGTTATTTTGGGCCTTGGTGAGGGAAAAATCATTTCAGAAGCAGAGGGGCTATCAGGTACTAACGTTAACAATGTTTCTCTTTACTCAAAAAACCTAGGAGGGGATGGTGAGGAATTTGACGGGACCAAAGGCACGGGAGAGATTATTTTTTTACCTCGAGAGATAGTACTCAATGGTAGAGAAGTAAATGAGGATAGGGCGCATGTTATAATCAATAGTTGCGAGTCAGCCTCAACTTCATTCGAACAGGTTCAGATAGACAAAGAAAACTCGATAAAGCGAAGAATAACAGATGGGAAAGTAGAGAAGATGCAAACAGGGGTGTATGAACTAGATGGTAGTGGCGAGGAAGAAAAATCAGTAAACCCAGAGAAAGACATAGCTGGAGGTCTTCTGGAGAAGCAACAAGTGGATTATAAGGAAAAAGAAGTGGAGGATCCAAGTCAAGGCCGGTACTAGTGAGATAATGTCTAATGCCTCTCTATTGGGTATCCCAAACCAAGTGGCTATGGAGAATATGGTTTGGAAAGACAAACTGAACCAGGTCATTGTTTCATCCAAAAAGATTGGGAATTCATCAAGCAAAGTATCCTCTTCAACCTCCACTATGACTCTGCATAGTGCTAGTGAGGTACATTCTCATGGTACTCCTAAATACTAAATGAATCTGTTGTTTTGGAATGTAAGGGGACTTGGTAAGAGTAAGAAGGTTAAAGACATGAAGGATATTTGGAAGGAATAAAATATCTCTCTTAGCGAAATTACTAAAGCTAAATTATCGGATAAGAAGCTGGTTAAACTGAGAAAATCAGTGCCCAGGAACTGGATGATCTGGGGAAATGGAGAAGTTACGAAACATAAAATTCTCTTATGTTGGGATAAATTACTTTGGAATATTAATCTTTTATCTTTTTCAAATTAGCAGGTGTCTGTCTTAGCTAAGTTTTAAACTGGGGATAATATTGTCATCTCAGTCATCTATGAAGCAAATTTAGAAATTAATAGAAGAGAGCTGTGGGCTGACTTGATTAGGATATCTTCTTTGCAAATGGTTCAAAATTCAGGCTGGGTTATAGCTGGAGATTTTAATACCATTAGGTACTCTGAAGAAAAACTGGGGGGAGTGAGAGTTCCTCAATCAGTGCTTGTGAGGTTTAATGAATGTCTTGAGTTGGTAGATCTGAGAGACCTTCCAGCTAAGGGTCAGTTGCTTTCGTGGTGTAACAAACAACCCTCTACTAGCAGAATTTTGGGAATAATTGATAGAGAACTTGTAAACTCTCAATGGATTGACAAGCACTCTTCATCATGGGTGAATTATAGAATTGGTATACTAAATGGTCATGCCTATTTGGTGATCCATTGGCTGGATGAAAGGAAGTGGGGACTAAAACCTTTTAAATTTTTTAATAGTTGGACAAATCTTTCGGGGTTTTTGCAGATTGTGGAAGAAGCTTGGAATACCTCCTTTAGAGGCCACCCTTCTTTCCAAGTGATCCAAAAGATGAAAATGGTGAAGGAAAAGCTCAAGTTTTGGTTTAAAGATAATAGTGGAAATGCTATCTTTAGAGGTCAGAAATGTAGAGGAACTAAAGCAGATACAAAAAAACCTTCAAGGAACTCCATTTGATGATAATCTTATAAATAAAGAGAAGAAAATGATGAATTTGTATGAAAAGGTTACTGGAGAAGAGGAAACTGATTTGCAACAGAAATCCAGAATCCAGTGGTTGAAGTATGGGGATAAAAACTCTAAATTCTTCTAGTCGGCATTCAAAGCTAGATGTAATAGCAATGCTATTAACTCCCTTAAGATCTGTAGTGGGCAGATTGTTTGTGATCCTGCCTTTATTAAGAAAGAAGCCATGGAGTATTTTTCAAATATATTGATAGATCATCAACAACATGAAAGATTTGAACCTATTGTGTTCAAGAAGGCCCTCACCCCAGAAACTGCGGAGTGGCTATCTTTACCTGTGAGAAGGGAGGAGCTCGAACAAGTAATTAAAGAGGCCAATCCTAACAAGTGCCCAGGTCCAGATGGTTTCAATTTTTGTTTCTTCAGGAAATATTGGGGGATCTCCAAAGAGAATGTATGGCAAGTTATCCTTGATTTCTTCTCCACGGGGGAGCTTCTGAAGGAGATGAATCACACTTTCTTGACCCTGATTCCTAAGAGTAACAAGGATGAAGCTATGAAGGATTATAGACCAATATCCTTATGCAATTGCTTATACAAAATCATTTCTAAAATTTTAGCTAATATATTGCAGGGTGTGATTGGGGAGCTGATTTCACCACACCAATCAGCTTTTATCAAAGGTCGGAGGATCTCAGATAACATATTGTTGGTCCATGAATTAATGAAAGATTACCATATGAAATCCTCATCTCATAAGGTCTGCTTGAAATTGGACATTGTGAAGGCTTATGACTCTGTTAATAGATCATATTTGTTGCATGCTTTAAGGTGGATTGTTTGTGATCCTGCCTTTATTAAGAAAGAAGCCATGGAGTATTTTTCAAATATATTGATAGATCATCAACAACATGAAAGATTTGAACCTATTGTGTTCAAGAAGGCCCTCACCCCAGAAACCGCGGAGTGGCTATCTTTACCTGTGAGAAGGGAGGAGCTCGAACAAGTAATTAAAGAGGCCAATCCTAATAAGTGCCCAGGTCCATATGGTTTCAATTTTTGTTTCTTCAGGAAATGTTGGGGGATCTCCAAAGAGAATATATGGCAAGTTATCCTTGATTTCTTCTCCACGGGGGAGCTTCTGAAGGAGATGAATCACACTTTCTTGACCCTGATTCCTAAGAGTAACAAGGCTGAAGCTATGAAGGATTATAGACCAATATCCTTATGCAATTGCTTATACAAAATTATTTCTAAAATTTTAGCTAATAGATTGCAGGGTGTGATTGGGGAGCTGATTTCACCACACCAATCAGCTTTTATCAAAGGTCGGAGGATCTCAGATAGCATATTGTTGGTCCATGAATTAATGAAAGATTACCATATGAAATCCTCATCTCATAAGGTCTGTTTGAAATTGGACATTGTGAAGGCTTATGACTCTGTTAATAGATCATATTTGTTGCATGCTTTAAGGTGGATTGTTTGTGATCCTGCCTTTATTAAGAAAGAAGCCATGGAGTATTTTTCAAATATATTGATAGATCATCAACAACATGAAAGATTTGAACCTATTGTGTTCAAGAAGGCCCTCACCCCAGAAACCGCGGAGTGGCTATCTTTACCTGTGAGAAGGGAGGAGCTCGAACAAGTAATTAAAGAGGCCAATCCTAATAAGTGCCCAGGTCCAGATGGTTTCAATTTTTGTTTCTTCAGGAAATGTTGGGGAATCTCCAAAGAGAATGTATGGCAAGTTATCCTTGATTTCTTCTCCACGGGGGAGCTTCTGAAGGAGATGAATCACACTTTCTTGACCCTGATTCCTAAGAGTAACAAGGTTGAAGCTATGAAGGATTATAGACCAATATCCTTATGCAATTGCTTATACAAAATCATTTCTAAAATTTTAGCTAATAGATTGCAGGGTGTGATTGGGGAGCTGATTTCACCACACCAATCAGCTTTTATCAAAGGTCGGAGGATCTCAGATAACATATTGTTGGTCCATGAATTAATGAAAGATTACCATATGAAATCCTCATCTCATAAGGTCTGCTTGAAATTGGACATTGTGAAGGCTTATGACTCTGTTAATAGATCATATTTATTGCATGCTTTAAGGTGGATTGTTTGTGATCCTGCCTTTATTAAGAAAGACCCATGGAGTATTTTTCAAATATATTGATAGATCATCAACAACATGAAAGATTTGAACCTATTGTGTTCAAGAAGGCCCTCACCCCAGAAACCGCGGAGTGGCTATCTTTACCTGTGAGAAGGGAGGAGCTCGAACAAGTAATTAAAGAGGCCAATCCTAATAAGTGCCCAGGTCCAGATGGTTTCAATTTTTGTTTCTTCAGGAAATGTTGGGGGATCTCCAAAGAGAATGTATGGCAAGTTATCCTTGATTTCTTCTCCACGGGGGAGCTTCTGAAGGAGATGAATCACACTTTCTTGACCCTGATTCCTAAGAGTAACAAGGCTGAAGCTATGAAGGATTATAGACCAATATCCTTATGCAATTGCTTATACAAAATCATTTCTAAAATTTTAGCTAATAGATTGCAGGGTGTGATTGGGGAGCTGATTTCACCACACCAATCAGCTTTTATCAATGGTCGGAGGATCTCAGATAACATATTGTTGGTCCATGAATTAATGAAAGATTACCATATGAAATCCTCATCTCATAAGGTCTGCTTGAAATTGGACATTGTGAAGGCTTATGACTCTGTTAATAGATCATATTTGTTGCATGCTTTAAGGTGGATGGGTTTTAATGAGAGATGGGTTAGATAGATCAAAGCTTGTATATGGAACCCCTCTTTTTCTATCCTTGTGACTGGATCATCTTCTGGCTTCATAAAATCAAATAGAGGACTACGTCAAGGAGATCCTTTGTCCCCTTATCTTTTCACAATATTGATGGAATGCCTTTTCTTGGAAATTGAATGGGCCAGAATCAGGGAGGACTGGAATTGCTATAAGGTAGGTAAGGGCCCGCCAATCTCACATCTTGTGTTTACTGATGATCTTCTATTATTTCTAAAGCCCTCAAAAACAGCCCTTACTTGTTTGATGGAGATGATGGATACTTTTGGTAAACAATCAGAATTAAGGATAAGCCAAGAGAAGTCTATTGCATTCCTATCTAAGTCTTGCACTAGTATGACAGAGTTCTTTGAAGATAAGGGTTTGAAAGTGGGGTTTCTACCTGTTAAATACCTTGGCCTACCCCTTTCTTCCTCCAAAGTTAGAGGCTATATGTTCAAACCTCTATTAGAAAAGATCTATAAAGCTATTAATGGGTAGTCTTTTTGGTCCCTGTCCTTGGCAGGAAGAGTGGACCTTGTCAGGTTAGTTCTTCAAAGCTATTCTTACTATTGGTGCTCAAGTTTCTATATTCCGATGTTTGTCCAAAATGAAGTTGAGCAAATGTTGAGGAAATTTATATGGGAAAATGCTACAGTCCATGTTAAATGGGATGTTGTATGTAAACCTAAGGAGGAGGGTGGTATGGGATTAAGATCCTTGAAGGATATTATTCAAGCTAGTTCACTCAGGTTGGGGTGGATCCTTCTTAAGGACAATCAAGCTCTCTGGCTAGATTATATGAAAAACAGGGTATCCCAGATCTAATAATTTTTGGACTACTGATCCTTTGAAGTCTAATTCGGCAGTATGGAGGGAGATTTTGAATACGAGGAAAGATCTAGCTGTGAATATCCAGTCTAGTGTAAATGATCAATCCAAAACAAATTTTTGGTTAGATCCATGGCTTCATGGGTTTAGACCTATGGATATTGTTGGAGAGAGTGCTATGTTGGAGCAAGGCATGGGGCTTCCTTGTATTAAGGAGCTGATTTTAGAGGGCAGTTGGAAGATTCTGAATCCAAAAAATCAGAGAACTATGACACTCTAAGATGATATTGCAGCAATTTGGATTGAGAATGGACTCAATAGTGATATTAAGTGGAAAAATTCTATTTCAAGGGAATTCACATTTAAATCTGCTTGGGATAATGTTAAAGCAAAGAAGGATGTGGTTTGCTGGGCTACTTTGATTTGGAATTCCACCTCGGTTTAGTTGTTGCAGTTGGAAAGCTATACATAATAGACTTGCGACACTTGATACTTTGAAAATGAGAGGTACTCAATATTGTATAAGATGTGGTCTAGGGTATGTAAAAACTTGGTTGATTAATAAATTGGTTGATATTTTACTTAATGGTGTGTATATTTATACGTGTTTTGTGTACATGACTTAAAGGAGCCATAGCTACATAGTAGTCCATCTAAAAGGGAGACTCAGTGGATTGGTCCGATAAGCCTAAATCATTCGCAGCTTTGATTAGGGTTGGTCGCCCTATCAGGTTAAGCTGTTGGAATGACATAGCATGATTTTCTTCACCATAGTCATTGCTAAGCATATTGTCTATGGCCGAACGGAACCAGCATGGTGCATAGATCGGTGAGCAGACACTAGTGCACATAGCTGTGTTTCTACTTAGGGTAATCAGTCCTAAACCTTGAGAAACTGTGACCAGTGGATTAACCAGTTACAGGTAACTTTGGTTCACCAATATGTGAGGGATCTAACCACAACCCAATACCACGGTGCACTGGGTTACCGGGCTGGCGTTGAATTAGCACGCCACTCCTATAGGCCATCCACATCCCTATCAGGAAGTGCGTTCCTTGGTCTGATTATACCGCACTAAACCCAGGCCTGGTGGTTAGCAGTTGAGCTATTGACCGGATCCAGTTGTTTGGACAAAGTAACCGGAGGTGCTATGTGATGATCAACCTAGAAGGAATCTAGTCAGATGGTCACTCGAGTCTGATGGTGCTCTCTACCGCTCGAGTTGACACATGGCACCGAGTAGAGGGATATCACATTACCAATACTAAGCAGAGAGCAGGGGTATGCAAGAGAGCGTAATAAGTCTAGGAGGAATGGATATTATACCAATATTGTTAAAAAAGGATGGGCAATGACCGTCATTTTTTAGTATGTCGTTTTTCAGTCTGTCATTTTTAAAAGCCTGTCGTCTTTTACCACTAAAAAATATGAATTGACCGTCCATTATTAAAAGACAAACTTTGCCCATTATTTATTTATATAGTTTATTCCTCAGACTGGTGCAGTGGGAGTACAGCCTATACCGCACTCTAGGTGGCCACGCAGGTTAATCGGGACCCGGAGGATTCAAGGAGACACTTGCGTAGTGTGTCGATCGGGCCCGATTGGAAACCATAAACCCTAGTCCCTGAAGGTTCCACCCTATCCACAATCATGTCAGACTTTTACTTTCTTCTAGTCTCACGACATTATTAGAGTTGAATAAAAGATGCCCTAACCACCCTGCATTCCTTGAGTGCATCGCATTGGAGCATGGAAAATGCACAGAGCTAAGTGCGTTCACTAGGGGGTAACCCCAGAGTGGTGTAGAGAAGCATGACCTTGCCTTTACATCGCATAGTGTCAGTTCCGTGTGTGCACGTCGCACTAGAACGCGGGATGATAATTTAGTAACTTTTACTTAGGGGCACCCCATGGTTTACTGAGGGCACCCTAGTAAATAGTAAAATCACTATTCACTAACCCACAGTGTGATGAATATGTGTGGATTAATGCCCTAATTATTAGGGTGCATAATCGCACACAAAAAATGGACCATGCATGCTCACTAATTAGGTGATCAGCTATTAGATGCGTGGGGGGCATTTTTGTCATATCAAAATATCGCACATGCCCTAATAGACCGGCCACTCTATTAGGGTTTGTGCATGGCTCCATCATCCCTTTAATCAAGGGATGAGAAATATTTGAATATTCAAATATCCCTCTCCCTTGATTTTAAGAATGAGATAAGGTAGGGAATCTTGGTGGTTACAAGGTGATAGGAGAGAGAGAGAGATCGGTTAGTGAAGGGGAGAGATTGGCAAAACTGAGAGGGGGAACAGTTCCTAAGGCTTACGCCACTGTTTTCCCAAGGAAAAACCATTCCCACTTCAGATAATCTGGGTCCCAAAGAAATAGCCCTGCATAACCTCCCACTCTCTCATCCGTTCTCACGTTATCTCTGGTAGAAGGATCTCGAGTTTTTTCTGAGAAACAAAGAAGTCTCTCACTCTCTCTTACACACTCATTTTGCTTCTATTTTCTTGAGGTTTGTGAGATCTAGAATAGGAGAGGGCTATCACTCTGAGGCACTCAGAGACTGGAGTGCTAGGGTTTGGTTCGATTGCGAGATTGGGTGAACTTGAGGAGAACCATCGCTCAAGCTTGTGGATACTTTCAACTTCATCAAATCCAAAGATCGATATCGCAGTGCCAAATCCCGCACGGAGGTATAAATAATCTAAACCCCTAGGTCTATAATCTTGCATGCATAGTGAACGTAATGTTTGATTCGGTAGAAGACCATAGGGGTACGATCACGTTTCGTTCATCTACAGCGTAAATATTAGATTCGGATGAAATTTTAAACGTATCGCATACCGACTCGATCCCCGGGATCGAATCGAACTTTCGCTATGCCTCTGATTCCATCCCAAGAAATGGTATCAAAGCTACGTCTGTGTACGATTCAAGCAAAATAGATTCCATGAATCGATCGATATATGCATTAGATGTTCAAAACATTCACCGGGTATTTGCTAGGTCATATTCTATATGTGTTGCATACTGTATT
Source organism: Chamaelirium japonicum (assembly GCA_947650365.1). Taxonomy (NCBI): domain Eukaryota; kingdom Viridiplantae; phylum Streptophyta; class Magnoliopsida; order Liliales; family Melanthiaceae; genus Chamaelirium; species Chamaelirium japonicum. Next base: position 8,055,397 of record OX393552.1, read on the forward strand.
TTTTGCAGGGCGCCGCTAAAAATGTGAATGCATGCCTCCGGGGGTTAACCCCGGGTATATGATTGCATGTGTGTTTTCGGTTTTTTTCTATGATGGTGGAATATAAGGCCTAATGGGACAAGTGCGTAGAGGTTGCCCACAACTTGATTTTTTTCCTGGCCATTATTTTTTGTTTTCATTCTTTCTATATTCTTTTACCTAGGAAAATATGTACGAAAGAGTGTTTGCTCAGAGCGTACTAGAGATTTTCAGTTACAGGTAGAAGGCTTGGAGAACAAAGCTAGACGAAAGTTGCATCATCGGAAGACTGAGGGTAGTGGCTCGGAGGAGGAGATAAATCCAGAAGATACCATGGACAAGAACGTTAGAGCAATGCTAATCAGGTTCAGGGGTCAGACCCTGAACTTGTTAACAATGGATGTTTCTGCCATGTTTGGATGTTATCTTTAGTTCCTAGTTGAACCCGGTGAAATAATTGATCTAAATCTTAGGTGTTAGGTTGTGGGATGCCCATTCCCCACTTGGTCCTTGCGACCATTAGGTTATATCTCTATTTAATGACACCCGTAGTCTAATTGGTGTTTGATGATAGTTAGATCACATAACACTCGGTTATGCCACCATTGGTTGAGGTCCGACGGAGGTTGCCGGATGTCCCTAATTGGTTTGACATCAAAACAAATAGTGATGTGGTGATCTTCTACGGACATCAAGTTACATACGAGGAGTCATACAAATCAGAGACCTTGCCTTGTATGTATAGACCTCAGGCTAGCCTCTAGAGCACCAAGGGTGAAAACCAACTTATTTAGTATCAAAGGCATGGGGAGCATGTATTGTGACTCTCAGAAGAAAGGTGATAATTGAGTATCCACGGGATGGTCCTCTCCAAGTTTGTATATACTTCATAAGAGGTATTAACCCTAGTGGGAGCACGATATGACCAGGGTTTAGGTTTAGGTTATCACAACCTATGATTTAAAATACTTGCATTAAAATAACCCTCATCATAATCAAGGGATGTGTAAGAGGACTCAGCGTGAGTACCCCTGGCCTCCACATCCAACTATTGAGTTTTCGAGTGATAGGGTATGGCCCAACATCCCCCTCGGGTGATAGTTAAATTCTATCATGTCGGAGGCTTAGCAGTCTCCTTCGAGATATGGCGGTTACGATGCCAGGAGAGAAGGGCTTTACCCGCCCTCACGGGGGATGTATGAACTACCATGTCATGATTGTCTAGGCTCGTGGGTAAGCATCTAAAGCACCCATTAGGCTACCCATTACGTCGCATGGAGATCACGGGGGGACTAGCCAAAAGGAAACCATGGTCCATCATAACCCGTTTGTGGTAAATTTGGATTGGGTCCGAGAGACTTGGTGTGAGCGGAGAACGCTGCACACTGCGCCCTCAGGCGGGTGTATCCAAATCCGAGATCTCACATACATGGTAAAATTGATCTATAGATGTGTCTCCGCTTTGAAGGTAGCGTTGACATTTGGATGTAATTTGACTCATTTTAAAAATATCATAAAATGGGTTTTCTAGCAATGATAACAACCATTTGTTTTTCAGATGACCAAACTAGACCCCTTGTTCGCCATCCTAAACTATAACAAGTTTACGGGTCCTAACATGAGGACTGGAAATGCAACCTCATGCTTGTGCTGAGGATCGGTAAACATACCATGGCCCTGACTACTTCAGAGCCAAACTTACCAAGTCTGAATGCCTCTAAGACAGAGACCAAAGCTTTCTCCGACTAGCGAGATTCTAATGAGATGTGCAATTGCTATATTATAGTCTTATTTTAGACAACTCTGCAGAAGCAAGTCGAAGAAATACCTGACGCTTCTGACATGATGCTATACCTCAAAGAAATGTTTGAGGGGCATAGTTGCGTAACGCGATACCTCACAATCAAGAAGCTCGTTAGCACTAAGATGTCTGAGGGAACGCCTGTTCGGGATCACATGCTAAAAATGCTTAGCTTCCAGAACAAACTGGCTACCATGAACATTGTACTGGAGATGATGACTGATATCTTCCTTTCGTCCTTGTTTAGGGCCTTTGAAGGCTTTGTCACAAACTTCAACCTTAACAAGTTGGAGATGATAAATGCAGAGCTTCTGGGAGCTCTCTAGGCTGCAGAGGATGGTTCAAGATTAAAAGTGAGGCATTCAACACTCAGCTCAGGGCTGTTTTGAGGGGCAAAATGCCTATAAGCAAGAAGCCCAAGAACAAGAAGCCGAAGGCAGGGCCTCTACAGAGTAAAGGGGAGACCTCTAAGTCTGGGGAGTTGAAGTCACCAAGCACTAAGTGTTTCAGATATGGTGAGAAGGGCCATTGAAAGAAAGATTGCAAGAAGCCTCAAGGTGCTAGAGCAGGTAAGAATCAACTCTTTGTAGTTGAATCACTTCTTTCAAGTAGCAGTTCTTTTGCATCTTGGATTGTAGATTCTGGTTCCACTGACCATGCCTGTACACTACATCAATACTATTAAAAAATGACGGGCAATATCCGTTGTTTTTCAATGTCGATCATTTTTTATCACTAAAAAATATGTATTGACCGTCGTTTATTAAAAGAAAAACTTTGCCTGTTACTTATTTATGTAGTTTATTCTTCAAATTGGTGTAGTGGTAACTCTTTATAGGGGTTCCAGGTAAGTAGAAGGCTACTTGATGAAGAGGTGGTCCTGAGCATGGGCATTGATGCCATTGCAGTCGTCGAAGCAATTAGAGATGTATTTCTTAGTTTTTCTAATAAAAGGACTATGATCCTTAGAGACATCTATAATGTACCGTCCTTGTGACGTAATTTGATTTCTATTTCTTCTATTATAAATAATGGTTATTTAGTTTTATTTGATGCATCTGCTATATCTATTAGACTGAATGGAACTTTCATTGTTAGAGGGATAGTTCAGAATGGTCTCTATGTTCTAAGTCCTAAATTAGAGATAGAAAACATAACAGCTTTAAATATTAACTCATCTAAACGTAAGAATCCTTCAGAAAACGTAACCCTAATATGGCACTTAAGACTTGGCCATATTGCCTCAGATAGGATTCATAGGTTAGTCATAGCCGGGCTTCTGGACATAGATCCCTTGGAGATCCTTCTAACGTGTGAGTCTTGTCTGGAGGGAAAAATGACCAAGATGGCTTTTAAAGACAAAGGTAATAGGGCCACAGAGATATTAGAGTTAGTTCATTCTGATGTTTGTGGACCCATGAGGGTTTAGGCGATAGGAGGCCATGAGTATTTTATTACATTCACTGATGACTACTCAAGATACGGCTATATCTACCTTATGCATCAGAAATCTGAGTCCTTTGACAAGTTCAAAGAATTCAGAGCCAAAGTTGAAAAGTAGACTAGTAGACATATGAAAGCCCTTTGATCTGATCGAGGTGGTAAGTACCTATCGGATGAGTTCCTTGGGTACCTTAGAGACAGTGGGATTGTATCTCGGTTGACTGCTCCAAATACACCACAACAGAATGGAGTTTCTAAGAGAAGAAATTGGACCTTGTTGGACATGATCCGTCGTATGATAAGCTATGCTAGTTTACCAACCACATTTTGGGGATATGCCCTATTGACGGCAGCATATATCTTAAACTATGTCCCATCTAAGTCAGTTCCTCTAACCCCTAGAGGGTTGTGGTCAAAGCGAAAGCCAATATTGCAGCATTTCAAAATATGGGGATGTCCTACCCATGTGCGAAAGCTCAAGAGGGAATAGATAGAGAATAAGTCTAAGGTATGTATGTTCATAGGTTACCCTAAGGAAACAAAATGTGGTATATTTTATGATCCTGAGGATAAGAAGATGCTCGTTTATACAAATGTCATCTACCTAGAGCATGATTACATTATGGACCATAAGCCTACCAGTAAGGTAGTTTTAGAAGAGCTACTGGGTATTGGTGGAGGGTGTATATCTAGTAACATAGTGGGAGAAGGTAACATGGATACTAGTATACCAGAGACCATAGAAATAAGTCACTCAGTACCACTATCACCTTGTTGTAGTATGAGACAAATCAGAGCTCCTGAAAAATACTATGGAGAGACTTTATTAGTCGATCTAGAGGTTCAGGAGGATGATCCCTTGAGCTATGATGAGGCGATAAAATCTTCTGACAGTTCTGCTTAGCAAAAAGCCATGGAGGTAGAAATTATATCAATATCTCAGTACATTGTCTGAATACTTGTTGCACCATCACCTAATATTAAACCTATTGGGTATAAGTGGGTGTACAAGAAGAAAAGAGGACCTGATGGTTCCGTTGAGACTTATAAGACTAGATTAGTTGCCAAGGATTTTATTCAGAGAAAAGGGATTGACTTTGACGAGACCTTCTCACTGGTAGCTATGTTTAAGTCTATTCGGATCCTCTTATCCATCGCAGCCCATTATAATTGGGAGATCTGGAAGATGGATGTCAAGATAGCCTTCCTCAATGGGGATTTGGAAGAAGCCATATATATGATGCAGCCCCTAAGTTTTGAGTCAGAAGGTCATGAAGATCTGGTTTGCAAGCTTCAGAGGTCCATTTATGGACTGAAGTAAGCATCCAGGAGCTGGAATTTTGATCAGACAGTCTGTTCATATGGATTTGATCTAAATAAGGATAAACCTTGTATATACAAGAGGAGTGATAATACTACAATGGGGTACTTAATACTTTACGTAGATGATATCCTACTGATTGGAAATAACGTTAGGACTTTATCTACGGTAAAATTCTAGTTATCCTCGTAATTCGATTGAAAGATCTAGATGAGGCGAGTTATTTTCTATGGATCAAGGTAACTCAAGATCGCCAGAACAAGGCTCTTTTGCTCTCACAGGCTGCTTACATAGATAAGATACTAACCAGATTCAGCATGCAGGACTCCAAGAAGGGTTTCTTGCCATTTAGGTATGGCTTGAAATTATCTAAGGATCAATATCCTAAGACACCTGAGAAGAAGGCAGAGATGTAGAAAGTACCCTATGCTTCGGCAATGGGTAACCTAATGTATGCCATGCAATGCATGAGGCCAGATATCTATTTTGCAGTAGACATGATGGGTCGATTTCAGTCGAACCCGGGTCCAGCTCACTGCACTGCTGTGAAGAGTATGCTCAAGTACCTTTATTGGATGAGGGACTATGAGTTAGTTTACACTTCACAGGATCTCACACCGATTGGATATACTAACTCTGACTTTATGTCAAATATGGAATCCAAAAAATCGACTTCAGGGTATGTTTTCACTTTAAGAGGAGGAGCGGTTAGTTGGTGGAGTGTGAAGCAAGGTTGCATCGCAGACTCCACCACAAAAGTTAAGTACGTCGCAGTGTGCAAAACGGCGGTGTGGCTCAGAAAGTTCTTAGTGGACTTAGGTTGCATACCAGAGGCTCAATTATCTATTGTCCTTTATTGTGATAATAGTGGAGTGGTAACACAAACCAAAGGGCCAAGACACCACCATAAGGGGAAACACATCGAGCGCAAATTCTACTTGATCCAGCAGTTTCAGAAGGAAGGACAAGTAGCGGTGATCAAGATAGCGTCTGTAGACAATATTGTTGATCCCTTCACAAAGGCAATTCCTGCAACGGTATTCGAGCAGCATGTAGAAGCTAGGGAAGTCAAAACTATTTTTCCTAGCTAGACAAAGTGGGAGATTGTTGTATAAGATGTGGTATAGGGCACGTAAAAACTTGGTTGATTAACAAATTGGTTGATATTTTGCTTAATAGTGCGTATATTTGTACGTGTTCTATGTACAGGACTTAAAGGAGCCATGGATACATAATAGTCCATCTGAGAGGGAGACTCAATGGATTGGTCCTATGAGCCTAAATTGTTCGCAACTCTGATTAGGGTTGGTCATCCTATCAGGTTAAGCTATTGGAATGACATAGTATGAGTTTCTCCACCATGGTCATTGCCAGGCACAATGTCAGTGGCCGAACGAAACCAGCACGGTGCAAAGATCGGTGCGCAGACACTAGTGCACATAGCTATATTTCTACTTAGGGTAATCGGTCCTAAACCCTGAGGAATCGTGATCGGTAGACTAACCAGTTGTAGATAACTTTGGTTCACCAACGTGTGAGGGATCTAACCACGAACTAATACCACGATGCACTGGGTTATCGGGCTGGCGTTGCATTGGCACACCACTCCTATAGGCCATCCATATCCCTATCGGGAGGTGTGTTCCTTGGTCTGATATACACCACACTAAACCCAGGCCTAATGGTCAATAATTGAGATATTGACCGGATCCGGTTGCTTGGTCAAAGCAACCAGAGGTGCGATGTGATGATCAACCTGGAAGGAACCTAATTAGATGGTCACTCTAGTCTGATGGTGCTCTCCACCGCTCGAGTTGACACATGGCACTGAGTAGAGGGATATTGCATTAACAATACTAAGCAAAGAGCAGGGGTATACGAGAGAGCGTAATAAGTCTAGGAGGATTGGAGTGCAGCCTGCGTCACACTCTGGGTGGCCACACAGGTTAATCGGGACCCAGAGGATTGATGGAGACACTTGCTAGTGTGTTAATCGGGCTCGGTTGGAAGCCATGAACCCTAGTCCCTAAAGGTTCCACCCTATCCACAATCATGTCAGACTTTGACTTTCTCCTAGTCTCACTACATTATTAGAGTTGAAGAAAAGATACCCTAATCACCCTGCATTCCGTGAGTGCATCGCATTGGACATGGAAGATGCACAAGTCCAAGTGCGTTCACTAGAGGGTAACCCTAGAGTAATGTAGAGGCGCACGACATTGCCTTTACATCGCATAGTGTCAGTTCCGTGTGTGCGCGTCGCACTAGAACACGGGATGATCGTTTAGTAATTTTTACTTATGGGCACCCCATGTTTTACTGAGGACACCCCAGTAAATAGTAAAATCACTATTCACTGACACACAGTGTGATGACTAAGTGTGGATTAATGCCTTAATAGGCCGGCCACCCTATTAGGGGTTATGCATAGCGTCATCATCCCTTTAATCAAGGGATGAGGAATATTTAAATATTCAAATATCCCTCTCCTTTGATTTTAGGAATGAGATAAGGTAGGGAATCTTGGTGGTTACAAGGTGATAGGGGAGAGAGAGAGAGAGAGAGAGAGAGAGAGAGAGAGAGAGAGATCAGTTAGTGAAGGGGAGAGATGGATAATACTAAGAGGGGGAATGGTTCCCAAGGCTTAGGCCACAGTTTTTCCACGGAAAAACCGCTCCCCTCTTCAGATAATCTGGGTCCCAAAGAAATAGCCTCGCCTAACCTCCCACTCTCTCATCCGTTTTCACGTTCTCTCTGGTGGAAGGCTCTCAGGTTTTTTCTGAGAAACAGAGAAGTCTCTCACTCTCTTTCTCACTTATTTTTCTTCTATTTCTCTTGAGGTTTGTTAGATCTAGAATATGAGAGGGCTAGCACTCTGAGGCACTTAGAGATTGGAGTGCTAGGGTTTGGCCCGATTGCGAGATTGGGTGAACTTGAGCAGAACCATCGCTCAAGATCGTGGATACTTTCGACTTCATCAAATCCAAAGATTGACATCGCGGTGCCAAATCCCGCATAGAGGTATAAATAATCTAAGCCCCTAGGTCTATGATCTTGCATGCATAGTGAATGTATTGTTTGATTTGGTAGAAGACCATAGGGGTACGATCCCATTTCGTTCATTAATAGCGTAAATGTTAGATTCGGATGAAAATTTTAAGTGTATCGCACACCAACTCTATCCCCGGGATCGGATCAAACTTCCGTTGCGCCTCTGATTCCATCCCAATACTCAATTGGCTAATATGTGTTTTGTGTAAGCAAGGGGAGGAGACTGTTGACCACCTATTCTTTAAATGCAGCTTTTCTAAATCAGTATGGGATATGATCTATCATGTAAATGAGATACACCTATGCGGGTTAGGGAACTTCCAATGGTTGATTCATAGCTTAGCTCCATGGGGCAAAGCTAAAAATTTGAATGGAAAGGCGATTTGTCTGGCCTTGACTGGGGCTATATACGACATTTGGGGAGAGAGGAATAATAGGCTGTTTAATGATACTGCTATGACAAAGAAGGTGCTACTTCATTATATTTTGGACCAGATCCAAGGTATACTATTCGGAGTTGTTAGCTCAATGAGTCCTAATTCTGATAAGATTTCTTGAAAGAGTGGTTGGTTCGAAGGTCTGTTTGGTCCAATCAATAATAGTTTTGTTGTGGATTTATTGGTGAGAGACGGTATTCCTGGGATAAAGGTAGAGCCTTGTACTTGCTTTTCATGTCTCTATTCTTATCTTGTGAGCCTTGCCCTGCTCCTTTTGGTGAGTTAGGCTGGCATTGAGTAGGATCTTATTTTTTTTGTTTTCTCTTGCCTTGCCCTGCTCTGATAGTAGTACTATTGGAGTAAGATTGGCCTGATTATATAGTTCCTTCTTTGTTTGTTATAATATACTTACCTTTCAAAAAAAAATAAAGACATGATGATGATGAAGGAGGTACAGACCAGAATCGATGCTGAAGAACATATGGTGGACTACAGGGATGACAAAGTCATCCTGGAAGGGATACCACATTGGAGAGCTTCCTTTCTGTTATTGATCTTTGGGGTTAGTACGAATGTGACAAGAATCAAGAAAATGATCTTTTAAAATTGGCTAACATTGTTTTTTAACCCTGCATGGCCTTTTTTAGAAGAAAGAGACAAGGGAACCTCAAAGGATCAGATAGGTTGAAGCCAAAACTGAATCACAACAGTTGGTAGTTACACCCATCCCGACCATTAATCACACTTAACCCCAAATTACATGTAAAAGAACGACTGTGATTCAGTTTTGGCTTCAATCACAACTGTCCGTTACACCTAGCCCAACCGGTGAATCACACTCAGTCCCGAATGACATACAAAAGAACAGCTATGATTCAATTTTGGCTTCAACATTATCTGATCCTATATACGATATTATAATCTCAAAAGATATCCTTGCCCGAAGAAAAATGCTACTTGAACACAATTGATTTTTGGGTGTCAAGCCGGCCTAGATCCAACCTAGGTTACCTCAACATTATAGCATGGCAATAAGCTTTGCTTCCGATCTAAAAAAAACAAGAAGAATATTTCTTGAGAGCAATTTTGCTGCAGGACTGATTTGCTGCACTTGCTTACGGCCCAATCGTGATCTACCACGTTGTCCATTTGAAAGGGCATAATGGGGCATCAAAATGTAGATGTAGCGTACATTCGATAACAAGTGTAGTCCCTATTATGCCCTTTCTAATGGACGTGGCAGACCATGATTGGGCCAAAAGCAAGTGTAGCAAATCAATCGGGTGGCAAAAATGCTCTCTTAATTTGGTCTCCTATACGCTGTTGTAATTGGTTAACCTATTGCCACAAATGAATGAAAAACATAAATAAGTTTTGAAGATGCTATGGTGTTAGAAAGAAAAAGATTACATGATGGGGCGGATAGCAATATCTTTTTTAACAGTTTCATTTTAGGGTAGATCCCAACAACCTTTTCCTCTTATGCCAAATCCATGTTTCACCATTTAAATTGCAACAACTCAATTAATTACTAAAAAACTAAAATGGTAAAGATAAGTTACCAAATTTATCAAATTGCCATTGCCTATAAAATTGCTCTCAATCCCTACGAAACGTCCAATTTCGAAACCGATAGTAGATACACTATAGTTGTTATAGTGATTTCACTATAGTTGCTATAGTGATTTCACTATAGCACTATAGTGAAATTACTGTAGCAACTATAGTGACATCGTCATGGCTACTAAAAACAACTTTGCTATAATGAAATCATTGTAGCAATGATACTCAATTTTATGCAAATGATACTCAATTCCCTACTTTAAAATCACTGTAGCGTTGAATATCATTTCATATAATTGAATGATTTGACTATAGCTACTATATTTATATAAAATAATACTCAATTATATGAATATGATAGTCAATTTTCTACAATGAAATCACTGTAGAATCGAGTATCATTTTTATATAATTAAGTATCATTTTAAATGGTATCTAGCCAATGCAACAAGGTATTTAAAATCCCTATAGTGATTTAAAATGATACTCAAATATACAAAATAATACCCAATGAAATTGAGTATCATTGGTACAATGATTTCATTGTAGGGAAGTCTTTTAGCTGCCACGGTGAAAATCACTGTAGCAGCTATAGTGGTTTCAAATGGTACTCAAATATATAAAATAATACTCAATTAAATTAAGTATTATTTGTATATAATTATCATAGCTACATAGGGAAGTCTTTTTAGCCGTCATGACAAAAAACTACAATAATTTTATTGTAGTTTCTATTGTGAAAACACTGTAGCAACCCATGCCACTACTCCTGTAAAAAAAAAACCTGTTTGTATATCATATATTATTGATTAATATGAAAGGATCCCATGGTATTTTTGGTATTTAAAAAAAATACCTCGTCCAAAATGATTGGCAAAGGATTTATTTCGTGCAAAAACCATTTGGTACTTCTTTAGCACAATAGAGCCAAACTTAAACTCTACCCTCCCGACTATAGCTCACAGCTACTACTACACCGGTAAAGTAGGTTTGTTTAAATCTCTCTAACTAATGGCAACATAAGGAGATCTAACACATATAAAAGGCCCAAACATAAGAGAAATGGATTCCTAATATAGACAAACCAATCGGTTACCAATTAGATCCAATCGGTCGGTATGGATCGTCCTGAAAAAATCACCGCCGTGAGTAATTCCGATTGGTCTTCCAGAACACCCATTTCCTATACAACGAAACTGATCACTTAGTTTGACCAGCTGACCAGTCAGACAATAAGTTTCATCCGACTTCATAATTGAGGCACAACTCAACAATTCTCTAACTTGGAATAATTTCTCCTTGGGTTTGATTGTAATCTCACTGCACCCAGTCGATGCCCAAAAAAGTTACTACTTACAGGGTCTCACCTTTGTTGGCTTAATTTATATGTTCAAAGCATTGTGTGAGAAATTACATATACCTTTGGTTCAGATGGGTCGTGAGACTGCTCGCCTTCATTAAGATCAATCAAGTCGATCACATCGTTTCTAAGAACATTTGAAGACTCAGTAGTCCATCACACAGCCTTAGTTGCTCACTTAAGAGACGTGTGATGGGTCAGAATTTCAATTCTAGGGCAGCCTACAATTTCTCGATCACTTCGATTTGCGAAAGTTTTCATCAATTTTATCGTAATGTGCTTTTTGATGATTCGACATGATTTCAAAATGGTTTTCAATTTAGAGTTTTGGCTTTCAAAAAGAAAATATTATTTTATGCTTGAAAAGTGGTTTTGGTTTCGTTGGATTTTCGGTCGAGAGAGTCCAACACTTCAAATTTTTTAAGAAGTCCACACTAGCCGTCTGAACGGTCTTTCAAATGCTAGTGTTTCGGCATCTGAACACTCATTCGAACGTTCAAGAAGATGTTCGAACTATTAACGTTCATCCGAACAACTTGAGACATTTGGTGCAGGGCGTCCAAATGATGACTCGGATGGTTACAACGCACTCAGGGAATTTCTAAGTTCCACGTCCGAACAACGGTTTAGATCGCAGAGTAAGGCATTTGAACACTCATTCGAACGATCTACTCCATGTGCAGCCTAAACCTCTTCAATGTCGGGTTTGGCTCATGTAGAGGGATCTAATCCTTTTTATTTTTTGTTAAACTTGGCATTGGTCAGCTAGCTTAACCCTAGGGGTATATAGCCTCTTTTCTCCTTAGTGGGCTATGGAAGCTTTGAAGAAAAAGATGAGAAGCATTAATTGCTTGGAGAAAAAGAACCTTGGTTTTCATCTCCCTTACTTCCTCCCTTCAAAAAGGAATCACATGGTAATGATCTCTAAGGCCTATAGATAGCTACCCCATTTTGTTTGCATCGATTTCATTGACTGTGTGTCTATGGTTTTAGAGTGGATTTCATCGATATTTCTTTGTGCAGGCTTTCGAATGATTTGTTTGGATTTTTTTTATTTATTCCCTTACAAAGCTCATGTGTTGTGCTCTTCCAAGCAAATCGGAAGAGCGTCGACTCTTATCTTAAGCGAATAAGCAAGAAGACTTTAATTCCCATTAGTAGGCCTACGAGAGAATCATTGAAATTCCTTTGGGGTCTGTCGATTGGGTAAATTGACGAAGTAGTTCCTTATATGGTGATATCATCCACAATTGGGAGTTTACATGCCCCAAAAATCGGTGATGCAGTCCTTTGGTGTCTCCGCTAGCGACAAGGGTGTCACGCCCCAAAAATCTGAAAAACAATATTTGAGATATTAGAAGAGAAATAAGTGTAGGTTTGGGTTTGGTCAAGTAACTATAACAAGTCCAGGATCTCACAAGCACTATTCTACACGCTTTCACACGCACACACACAAACACTCATTGAAGGAGGGAGAAACAAGGTAATTGTTTTAAAAAAAAATTCATCTGAAAATGGTCAGGCCAAAAAGGTCAGAACGAGCCTAATAGGGTAAATTATCTGAATCCTTTAAGAATATTGAGGGACTGTTTATTTAAAAGAAAAAATAACTATTTTATTATTGTAGAACTAAAGCTTCTCGAGAAGAAGCTCGACCTTCATGAAGGTCATCCTCTTAGTATGTGCGGCCATATTCTTAGTATGTGCGGCCATATGCCGGTGCCACTACACACTGACAAGATTTCCTCGAAGGGTGTACGATGCTCAAGCCTTTGACGTCGAGCTAAGCAATCTCACCCACTCCATAACGCTCAAGTACACTAAACTAGAACTGGAAAACCTAGTTACTGGTTTGATTAATTACGCCTTTTTTATATTCTTATATTTATAATGATCTATTTCTATGCTTGGGGCCTTGATGAGAGGCTACCCAAAAGAGAGACATCTTTTTATAGATAGATCATAGCAAACTAACTCTACCCTAAACAAACCACAACTACTAAACTAAAATCAAAATAATCTTATTCCAAACAAACCAATGAAACACATAATTCTGATAAGAAGAATAAGTCCAGCAAACTGCTACTAAGGAAGAATATCGCCACACCCGTTCACTTGAGCTCCTACTAGTACTCCGAGCTCTGCTACTGACCTGCAACAGAGTCTACTCATTTTTAGAATGAGTAGCCCCCGTGAATCACTGAGATATTAGCCAATCTAATTTGGCTAGTGACAAACCGTTAGTTCTGACAACTAGTAGTCAGCAATCTGGCGGGTACTACGTCGTGCTCGTCTCCGACGGCGACGTCGTGTTGTTGCTGGGTGACTGCTAGAAGGACGCCTACAAGAAAACCAAGTCACGGCCAACACTTGAGGACGCCGCACTGCTGTCGACAAGGGGTAGAACGTGTTCTGCAAGAAATCCTTCTCGACGAGGGCCAGATTCGACGAGAGGAAGAGGAAGGAGCACGACATCGTGGTCGAGAGCTCTATCGTGGGACCAAAAGGACCCCGAGATGTGGATCAGGATCAACAGGGCTGTCTGGGTCCACATGGACAACCTGCAGTGGAAGTTCAGAGTGAACGAGACGGTGGTGGCGGAGCAGGTGCCGGTTCTCTGGGACGTGAACGAGTGGCTCTTCGGCGGCAGGCCAGGGTCGGGGCACGCGCTGAAGCCAGGACAATGCAAGCAGGAATAGCACGAGTGGCTCTCCCAAGACTATGCCAACTCACCCAGGGGCGGACGGTACGGTAGGCCCAGGGGGGGCTCCCCCCTTCACTTTTGGGGGAAAAAAAACGAGTTACACTTTGCCCCTTGAAGTTTAGCTCAAAAACACTTAAACCCCATGTAGTGTATTTTGTTCCAAATCACTCCTAAAGTTTGAAATGTTAGCACAATACTCTCTTTTGACAACTACTTGATTTCCCCATTTGGTAATATTTTTATCCGGTAGAAACTGAATTGAAGGGAGGCAAAATGTAGCATTTTAAATATAGAGGGGTTAATTGTTTTTTAACTAAACTTTAGGGGGGGGTAAAGTGTAATTTATTCAAAAAAACAATGCTAGCCAACTTTATATGGAGGTGCCCACTCGAAGCTGCTCATTGACTGAATGTAAATCAGTAATGACATTTGAAACGAGTATCACTACTTGAACAAACTGAGGAACAAATGGTGGGACATCTTTACGAGAATGTCCGATATATGTCCAATAGGGGGATGCCACCAAGTCCACCACCACCTGACGTCACCCACCACCACCTAATGTCGCCCACCACCAGTTGCCCCGCCACTCACCACCCCCCGCCATGCCGCCATCCACCGCCTCACTACCACATGGGCCACCTGTCACCGTTGGCCACCACCCCCATGACCACCGCCCCGTCAGCCACCACCCGGTGTCTGCCGCCCATACTAGCGAGTACTCACCTTGCTAGCGCTTAGGGAGAGCATTTATGTAACCATGAAAGCAATGAAAGAAAAACATATCCTTTACTGAGCTCTTGGTAGGTTATGATAGCTAACCAATAGTAGGTACACTTTGGGAATACCGTATGCACCGTCGTAACAACATAGCTGCTAAATAGTGTACATAAGCTTTATCCATTCCACCAATTTATACAACATTAACATTATAGAAACACAATCTCTACTTCTACCAATTTATACAACATTAACATTACAGAAACACAATATCCACAAAACAAGGCCCCAAACATGAGGCAAGTAATGTAACTCTCCCTCTATATATATATATATATATATATATATATATATATATATATATATATATATATATATATATATATATATATATATATATATATATATATATATATATATAGAGAGAGAGAGAGAGAGAGAGAGAGAATACGGGGTATGAGCTGACAGCCCATTTGGGCATTTGGGCTGTCAGCTCACAGCCCTCCGATCTTGATCAACCACCGTCCGTTTAAAACAAAATTAAAAACACCCAATCTGACCCTCTTCCTCTCTCTCTCGCGCGCGGCAGCGGCAGCGGCAGCCCTGCCCCCTCCGGCACCGGCACCGGATCCGGCCGGGGGACGGTGCGCCGCCGGGGTCGGAGGGGACCGGGGTCGGAGGCGGGCGCAGCGCCAAAGGGAACCGGGGTCGGAGGCGGGCCGCAGCCCCGGAGGGACAGCGCCGGAGGGGACTGGGGTTGGAGGCGGCCGGAGGGACAGTGTCGGGGTCGGAGGGACAGCTGCCGGGGTCGGAGGGGACAGCGCCGGAGGGACAGCGCCGGAGGGACAGCTGCCGGAGGGACAGCGCCGGAGGGACAGCTGCTGGGGTCGGAGGGGGCCGGGCCGGAGGCCCGTGCAGCCGCCGGGGTCGGAGACGGGAGCAGCGCCGGAGGGGACCGGGGTCGGAGGGGAACGGGGGCGCAGGGGTCAGTCGGGTTTCTTCACGAGAGAGAGAGAGAGAGAGAGAGAGAGAGAGAGAGAGAGAGAGAGAGAGAGAGAGAGAGAGAGAGAGAGAGAGAGCAGGGGTCAGATTGGGTGTTTTTAATTTTATTTTAAACGGACGGTGGTTGATCAAGATCGGAGGGCTGTGAGCTGACAGCCCAAATGCCCAAATGGACTGTCAGCTCATACCCCGTATTCTATATATATATATATATATAGAGAGAGAGAGAGAGAGAGAGAGAGAGAGAGAGAGAGAGAGAGAGATGAGTCGGGTTAAATGTATATACGGATTGGGTTACATGTATAGTTTATTACATGTATTGGGCTTAGTCCCCTAATGAGAGCAATGTTCTTCTCTCCCAAACCCTAGTCTCCTCTTGCCTCTAACACGGTATTAGAGCCCTCATTGGGATTCTCTCCGACGACGACTGCATCCCCAGGCTCCTCTAGCTGCCCCCCTCTCCTCCGTCCACCTACACCTCCGGCCTAGCACCACCGCACCTAAGCCCCTCCTCCGGCCACCCCCTCTTCTCCAGCCACCTGCACCCACGGCACCTCCTACGGCTGCTACGCCTGCGGCCCAGCACCTCCGCGTCCCTGCCCTTCACCTGCTACCCCTCCTCCCACTGTTACCCTTGTGCCCCTGTCTTCCACCGACCTCCAGCACTTCCCTACGCCTCCCTTCTCCACCGGCCTCCAGCACCCCTCGTGTCTCCCTTTCCCGCAACCCCATAAGCCTCCTGTCGTACCACCCAACCCATCCCGATCCCGAATCGTCCTCCCGCCCCCCCTCCGGTTGCTACCTCCAGTCGTCCACCCCCAGTGCCCCCCCCCCCACCCCCCTTTGGCAGCCACCTCAAGCAACCTCCTCTACCCCGATTACAACCTTAATCCCCTCTGCTTCGATCCTAATCTTGATCCATCTACAGCCCTCCATATCCACTGTCGCCCTCCCTACTACAACCATCTCTACTGACCTCCCCACCAGCCTCACTACAGCCGCTCCCTACATCCCCATCGGCCTTTTTATAGCCCGCTCCCTACAAACCTCCCCACCGGCCTCCCTACAGCCTCCTTCCTACAGAACTCCCCACCGACCTCTCTACAGCCCCCTCCCTACAGAAATCCCTGCAGACCTCCCTACATCCCTCTCCTACTGTTGTGTACCATTGCTGAGGGTATTCACGCTATGGCCTCTTGCAGCTCTCGGTTGTCGTACCGCTTGCACACAGTGGCCCCCCGCCGAGTCCCTCTGTCCCTCTGTTTTAAGGGTGTTCTTGGGTCAGGTCCCTTCGCCGAGTCAGCCGATCATGGATGTGCTCAAGGTACCCTCCGCCATTATGGCGGCACCACTGCTGCTGTTGATCTTGCTACTCTGGCACCTCCCTTCACCACTAATGCTCTGCCCTGGTCTAACTCGTACCATATTCAGCGACTTAAGGAGCTACTTCTTCGGTACCTAACCTCTGCCAGCTCTTCGACATTGCATGACATGTCCGCCACTACTCCTAGTACTGCTGCTTCATGGGTTTTCAACTCAGGTGCCTCCTGCACCTCACCACTGACTCTACCGTGCTTATCAACTGTACACCTGCTCCCACCTACCTAGGGCCGCACTGCTAATAGGTCTCTCATACCCATTTCGTAGTATGGATCCATCACCTCTACTTCTGATCCCACTGGTCGCCTGACCTTGCCCCTTGTTTACCATGCTCCTCTCTTAAATATCAATTTGATATGTGTTAGCTCTCACTGTGACTCTGGACTGATCGCCACATTTACCTCTTCTTTGTGTTATGTGCAGGATTCGCGGATGGGTCAGAGGATTGGGCTGGGTCATAAAGCAAGGGGACTCTACCAGTTGGAGCACCTTGATCAGGTTCCCACTTTTACTCCATCCATTTCATCAACTCTGCCTGTCACCTCTGATGTCGATCTGTGGCACAGACGGTTAGGTCACATATCTATTGATCAACTTCACAATGTTTTTCGCTCGGGCACTTTGGGTCAAGTGTCTTTCTCCCCATCTCTGTCTGCACTGGTTGCCGATTGGCAAAGCACCTAGCTTTCCCCTTTTCTGCTAGTGCTTCTAGATCTAATGCCCCTTTTAACCTAGAGCATTCTGATATTTGGAATCCTGCTCCAGTTGCCTCTTTTATTGGCTTTCTATATTATGAGAGCTTTATAGATGATTACTCATGCTGCACCTTGGTATATCTTATACGTTGTCGCTCCGAGGTTCCTCACATTTACCGGACCTTTACTACTATCTCCACACCCAGTTTGGTCGGCGTATTAAGACTTTTTGGTTTGACTGTGACCAAGAGTATCTTTCCTCTGAGATGCATGAGATCCTTCACACTCACGACACTCTTCACCAGCAGTCGTGCCCCTACACCCATGAATAGAACAGAATCATTGAGCACAAGCATCGTCATGTCCTCGAGACATCACAAGCTCTACTTCTCTCTACTTCTGTTTCTCACTCCTACTGGGTTGAGTCTATTCTGACCTCTGTTCACCTTATCAATATCATCCCGTCCTCTACTCTTTTTAGTGTTACCTTGTATGAGCGTCTCCGCTCCACATCCCCTGACTACTCCCTTCTTTGCACATTTGGCTGCACGTGTTTCGTCCTCCTCCCTCCTCATTAGCGTACCAAACTCTTTGCTAGATTTGTTAAGTGTGTCCACTTGGTGCTTAATCGAAAGCACAAGGGCTATCGGTGCTACGATCCCATACTCGTCGGATCCGTAGCTCTCGCCATGTCTCTTTTTGTTGAAGATGTTCCGTAGTCTTCACTGAGTCCCAAGATCTTCCCTCACCACCTGCGAGACCCTCTACACCTTCTCCACTTCTCACCCTCCCCTTACTACCTCCGTCTCCTGCTCCCATGCCTTTTTTTGTCCCTTTCCATGTTGGGCATCCGTTATCACCCTTGCCTCTGCCTTCCCCACCTCCCCCGCCACCCCTGCGCCTACCACCCCCACCTCCACCTCCACTACAAGAAATAGGTTATTTACCGACGGAAATTTTTATTTCCGTCGGTAATAATCTACATTTTACCGACCGGAACTAGTTTCTGTCGGTATTATAACTAAGATTTTTTTTAA
Organism: Chamaelirium japonicum; assembly: GCA_947650365.1. Classification (NCBI taxonomy): domain Eukaryota; kingdom Viridiplantae; phylum Streptophyta; class Magnoliopsida; order Liliales; family Melanthiaceae; genus Chamaelirium; species Chamaelirium japonicum. Next base: position 8,073,929 of record OX393552.1, read on the forward strand.
TTATTTTGCATATTTATTACCGACGGTGATATAATATCCATCGGTAAAACATATTTTACCGACGAAAATAATATTTCCGTCGGTATAATAACTTTATGCCGACGGAAATATAACATCTGTCGGTAAAGAGTAACGGCATGCTTTTTACCGACGGACATTAAATTACCGTCGGTAAAAAGTCATAATACCGATGGTCAAATAATGTCCGTCGGTAAACCTCGACGATGAAATTCAGGGTTTTTTCCGGCTCTCTCGAAAAAATGGAACCCTGAGTTTCATCGTCGATTTTTACCGACGGACATTATTGTACCGTCGGTATAAAGTCATAATACCGACGGTAAACTAATGTCCGTCGGTAAAAACTGACGACGAAACTCAGGGTTTTTTCCGGCTCTCTAGAAAAAATGGAACCCTGAGTTTCGTCGTTGCTTTTTACCGACGGACATTATTGTCCCGTCGGTATAAAGGTTATTTGTACCGACGGAAGTAGAAATACCCGTCGGTAAAAACCCTGCGATATAATTCAATCAGCGATCCCCTTCTGTTCTGTTTCGATCTAAATCTATCCCACCCCTCTCTCTCTCTCTCTCTCTCTCTCTCTCTAAATCCTGCTCCCTCCCCCTCTCCCCAGCCTCCCCCCTCCCCCCCGGCCTCCCTCCCCCCCTCCCCGGCCTCCCCCCCTCCCCGGCCTTCCTCCCCCCCCTCCCGGCCTCCCTCCCTCACGTCCGTCCGGCTAGCCACCCCTCCCCGGCCTCTCTTGTGCCACCGATCGACCGGCGAGCTCCTCCTCCTCGTGGCCTCTACTGAGCTCCTCCTCCTCCTCCTCCTCCTCCCCCTCCCCTCTAGTTAATATGCAATTTGTCTAGTTTGTATGGCTCGATTTGCAAAAAAAAGTAATTTTTTTGATCAACTCGATTTACAATGAAATACTAAGCAAAATTTTTTAAACGAACATCGACGGTTAATTGAGAAATTATACTTTGTCCCCCTGAATTTTAAACGAACATCGACGGCCAACATCGACGGTTAATTATACTTTGTCCCTCTGAATTTTAGCTCAAAAATATTTAAGTAGTTGACAAAACTACATTTTGCCCCATTGTAGTCAAATAACAATTACAAAGTGAGAAATTAAGTAGTTGACAAAAGAAGTATTGTGCTAATATTTCAAACTTTAGGGAGCGTTTTGGAACAAAGTAAACTATAGGGGGGTTAAGTGTTTTTGGCAGCGATTCACGTTTCGTGAGGACTCAGAGGCGATAGCGATTCACGTACGTATCACGAGGGGCCAAGGGCCTCGCTGGGTTGAGGTGGGCTGAGGTCTTGGTTGAGGCGGACTGAGACATGTACTTAATAATATGGGATAATTTTTCTCAAAACTCGGTCGGGCTATTGCCCGGCCGAGCCAACTATTAGATCCGCCCATGACTTGACCCCTTCAACTATAACTATGCTCAGTCGGCATGTTGACCTTCCTCCTTAAAGTTTTAACCATTAGGCTTAATTTTTATCCCCAAAATACTCTTCCCAGTGGAAATATAAAGATTTTTCCCATCCATTAGGGATGTGGATGGCCTGTAGAAGTTTCGGTTCGGTGTTCCATACCCGGGAACCGAAACCGAAATTGTGCGGAGTCTGATAACATTGTTTGAAATTACTTCAGGTGTTGTATAGCCAGATAGACGAAGATGTCTTCGATCGATAAGAGTTGGATGCGTAATTCGAATCGCATGAGCCAAGAGTACAGAGAAGGAGTCAGGAAATTTCTCGATTTTGCATTTGAGCGTCTTGCACCGCTTGATGAAAAAATTATGTGTCCCTGTATAGACTGCGGAAGGGTGACTAGGAAGGTTCGAGAGGAATATGAGGTTGATCTGGTAATGCGTGGCATTGACATTAGCTATACCCGTTGGTTCTCGCACGGTGAGGAGCTAGATGCAGTCCCCATGGTAGCTCACGGAGAAACTGCAAACACAGTGATCGCTGATGATAATATTAATACAGACGATGACGATGACATGCAGGGTATGATAAATTATTTGCAAGGTGGAATAGGCACGGAAACTCCGTCAGGTGATCAGCCCAATATTGAAGCGGACAAGTTCTACAGATTGCTTAAAGATGCCGAACAACCTCTATACCTGGGGTGTGAGAAGTTTTCAAAACTCTCTTTCACTGTAAAGCTTCTATATTATCGGATGACGATCCGATAGAATCCAAATCTATTTCAAATCCGAAACACGCTAACTTATGATTTTCCAACATTAGACTCTAAATCGGTGAATCGGAGCGTAAATTGTTCAAATATCCAATTAGAACTCGCTCGCAAGTCCGAAATACGGAATAATTCCAAGTTCGAATTATCGAATGCCGATCCGATGACGATCCGATCGAATCCAATCCTATTTCAAATCCGAAACACGCTAACTTATGATTTTCCAACACTTAGACTCTAAATCGGTAAATCGGATCGTAAATTGGTCAAATATCCAATTAGAACTCGCTCGCAAGTCCGAAATACGGAATAATTCCAAGTTCGAATTATCGGATGCCGATCCGATGACGATCCGATCGAATTCAAACCTATTTCAAATCCGAAAACGCTAACTTATGATTTTCCAACACTTAGACTCTAAATCGGTGAATCGTAGCGTAAATTGTTCAAATATCCAATTAGAACTCGCTCGCAAGTCCGAAATACAGAATAATTCCAAGTTCGAATTATTGAATGCCGATCCGATGACGATCCGATCGAATCCAAACCTATTTCAAATCCGAAACACGCTAACTTATGATTTTCCAACACTTAGACTCTAAATCGGTGAATCGGATCGTAAATTGGTCAAATATCCAATTAGAACTCGCTCGCAAGTCCGAAATACTGAATAATTCCAAGTTTGAATTATCGGATGCCGATCCGATGACGATCCGATCGAATCCAAACCTATTTCAAATCCGAAACACGCTAACTTATGATTTTCCAACACTTAGACTCTAAATCGGTGAATCGTAGCGTAAATTGTTCAAAAATCCAATTAGAACTCGCTCGCAAGTCCGAAATATGGAATAATTCCAAGTTCGAATTATCGAATACCGATTCGATGATGATCCGATCGAATCCAAATCTATATCAAATCCGAAACACGCTAACTTATGATTTTCCAACACTTAGACTCTAAATCGGTGAATCGGAGCGTAAATTGTTCAAATATCCAATTAGAACTCGCTCGCAAGTCCGAAATACGAAATAATTTCAAGTTCGAATTATCGGATGCCGATCCGATGACGATCCGATCGAATCCAAACCTATTTCAAATCCGAAACACGCTAACTTATGATTTTCCAATACTTAGACTCTAAATCGGTGAATCGGAGCGTAAATTGTTCAAATATCCAATTAGAACTCGCTCGCAAGTCCGAAATACGAAATAATTCCAAGTTCGAATTATCGGATGCCGATCCGATGAGGATCCGATCGAATCCAAACCTATTTCAAATCCGAAACACGCTAACTTATGATTTTCCAACACTTAGACTCTAAATCGGTGAATCGGAGCGTAAATTGTTCAAATATCCAATTAGAACTCGCTCGCAAGTCCGAAATACGGAATAATTCCAAGTTCTAATTATCGAATGCCGATCCAATGACGATCCGATCGAATCCAAACCTATTTCAATCGGAGCGTAAATTGTTAAAATATCCAATTAGAACTCGCTCGCAACTTCGAAATACAAAATAATTCTAAGTATGAATTATCGGATGCCGATCCGATCGAATCCAAACCTATTTCAAATCTGAATCACGCTAACTTATGATTTTTTAACGCTTAGACACAGTTATAGATATAAACCATTTTTTTAACAAATACATGTTAATTGCAGGAGCCGGGCGGCGTCAGAGGATGAGAGCGAGCACCAGCGTTAGTGGCGGGCCGCGTGGGATGGTTGAGATAGGGCATGCATCATCTCTCAGTTTTGGATTGTGTAAAAATTATTTTGTAATAAGTGGTTATTTTTTCTTCTTGTCTATAATTGTCGGGTATTGTGGTAATATTTGATAATTTGCTGTAATATTTTATAAATTTAGGTAATATTTGATAATTTGCGGTAATATTTTATAAATTATGGTAATATTTGATAAATTGTGGTAATATATTGTGGTATTGTTGTCAATCACAGGAATTAAATAACATTATTTAGGTAATTTTATTATAAAAAAAACATACTTTTTATCGACGGAAATTAAATATTTCGTCGGTAATAATCTTTTTATTTTTTTAAAATTATTAATAAATTTTCGACGGATAATATATATCCGTCGGTAATATATAAATAATTACCGACAGTAAGGTATAGATCCGTCGGTAATATATATATAATTACCGACGGTAAATATAATAACTGTCGGTAATAAGCTTATATATTTCCGACAGATAATTATTTGTCGTCGGCAATAATATATTATATTTATTATTAATTGTTCAAATATTATCGACGGCTCTAATATTACCGTCGGTATTAATTATTATTACCGACGAAAATCTTTTCTGTTGCTATAAATAATTACCGACGAAAAACTAATATTACCGACGGATATTGTCCGTCGGAAAAAACTGTTTTTTTTGTAGTGCTCCCACTCGAGTCTACTTCCGTTGCTCCACAGTTACTCCCACAGAGGCTGCCTCTATTGGTGCTTCCTTACCTAATACTGCTCCCTCCTCTTTGGTTATGGATCCTGGTTCTATTCGACGCTATCCTGTGCGAGAACATCACCTTTCTGACAGGCATTCCTACTCTCCTGACAAGTTTGATTACTCTGCCTTTACTTCTGATTCTCCTAGCACCTCTGGCTACTCTGTTGTTGCCTCCTACTCTCCCTCTTACCAGATCTTCCTTATTGTTCTCCACACCAAACAGGAGCCCCAGTCGTACCGTGAGGCAGTTTTGTATCCAGAGTGGCACATGCCATGACAGAGGAGCTTGAGGCCTTTCAGTGGACCCTGACTTGGGATTTGGTCTCTTTTCCCTTAGGCATGGTGCCTGTCAGCTGTAAATAGATCTTCAAGGTTAAGACTGGACGTAGCAGATTCATTGAGCGACACAATACTTGTCTTGTTGCTCGTGGCTTCTCCCCAGAGTATAGGATTAACTACGAGGAGATGTTTGTTCCAGTTGCTCGGATGACCACTGTATGCACCCTCCTAGCTGTGGCAGCTGCTCGAAGGTGGCCTCTCCATCAAATGGACATGATAAATATTTTTCTTCACGGTGACCTCTCAGAGGAGGTGTACATGACCCCTCCACTAGGCCTCTCTACTCCTTCGTGGTAAGTCTGTCGTCTGCGTCGGTCCATCTACGGACTCAAGCAGGCCCCTCGTACCTGGTTTGAGCGGTTTCACAATGCAGTTCTTGCCGCTGGGTTTGTAGAGTGACACTCTAACTATGCCTTATTCACCCGATCCTCCAGTCATGGTATTATTGTCCTGCTTCTATATGTGGATGATATGATCATCACCGGGAATGACAGTGCCACCATAGCGTCCTTTCAGCGTCACCGCCAATGGAGCTCAACTTGAAGCTCCACCCCACGGATAGTGAGTCTCTCCTGGGCGTCTCTATATACTAGAGATTGGTTGGGATGCTAGTCTATCTCACTGTGACTAAACCAAACATTGCTCATACTGTTGGCATTGTCAGTTAGTTTGTTCAGGCTCCCCACTCTGTTCACTATGGAGCTATACTTCATATCCTCTGTTATTTCTAGGATACCATCACCCATTCACTTCTTTTACCTTCTGCCTCTAGTATTGCGCGTCTACTCAGATGCAGACTGGGCAGGAGATATTGCTACCCGCCGTTCTACCACTGGCTACTGTGTGTTTCTTTGTGACTCCCATATCTTCTAGCACAGTAAGAAACAGGAGTCCATTACTTGCTCCAGCACGAAATCCGAATATAGGATCATGGCTTCCACCACTACAGAGATTGTCTAACTTCACCGCCTTCTACCAGACTTGGGCATCGAGATATCCAGATCTACACCTTTTTTCTGTGATAATCAGAGTGCTATTCAGATTGCTAGCAATTCAGTTTTTCACGAATGAAAAAAGCATATCGAGATGGACTATCACTATGTTTGCCGAGAGTTTCTTGCCCACATCATCTCCTTGCCATTCATCCCCTCCGAGAAGCAGATTGCCGACTTCCTCACGAAGCCACTAACTGTTGCACGTTTTTGTCATTTTATTAGCAAAGTATCGGTATATGATCTACCGTGAGTTTGAAAGGGGGTGTTATATATATATATATATATATATATATATATATATATATATATATATATATATATATATATATATATATATATATATATATATATATATATATATAGACGGGTCGGGTTATATATATATACGGGTCGGGTTACATATATAGTTTATTACATATATTGGGCTTAGTCCCCTAATGAGAGCAAGGTTCTTCTCTCCCAAACCCTAGTCTCCTCTTGCCTATAACAAGTATAATCTCTCTCTCTCTCTCTCTCTCTCTCTCTCTCTCTCTCTCTCTCTCACACACACACACACACACACACTCATATCACCATATCCTCTTTAGGCTTGGTGAAAATGAGAAGAATCTTAGCACGAATATGATGCTACTACCAAGTTCATCTCATCATCCCAACAAAAGAAATGAGAAACCCTCTACGCAGGTGATGGGGATGGTCCATATGAACTCTGTGCAGTTTGAGATGCTTTCTTCTTCTTCTCACTCTTTACTTCCTCTTCCTTCCTATCGACAAAACTAATCAAGCCCTTGAAGCTGGTTAAAGGCGCCGTGCATTTCTCCCTTGCCCGGGACTGAGTTGGCTCAGCTTCTTCTGGGCCTTTATACTTCATATACTGACAACATATTCTCATGAAGAACATCACGAGAGCAGCGGTGCATGCGGCACCGCATATGAGGAAGAGGCCCCAGAAGCTCCCGAGGTCTAGCTCGTTGGAATTGCCGGCAGATAGTTGCGAATTGCATCCAGTACTTGTTAACCACTTATCATGGATTCTTTGGAGATCGCCGCTCTCCGACAGGGCCAGGATGGCGGTCGACAGATCCACTGCAAGAGGAGAGTCCCTCTGGAAGGCCTGGTAGTGAAAGGAAAAACGAATAGCTTTTATTTGAAATTCCATGTTGTGCAGTTAATAACAACTCAAGTTTCATAGAATTAACAGCTAAACATAATGTCACCGGAATAGTCCCACATCGGTAAGGTGAGCTGGGTGGCATCTCTTAATATATCCGTTGTGCTGTCCTCCCTTCAAAAGATCGGCCGTTTGGAGCACTCTGGGCGTTGTCACATCACGAATCCCGTGCTCCCTCAAAACCGGTCAAGAGGGGGACTAACCCATCCCTAGCCAATGTGGGACTAACCCGCTCAATATTAACCAAGGATCGATGCTTTTAGGTGAGTTCACTTTCAAAATTATGATTTTTCTTAATCAAGAATTTGAATTCAAATTTTCTTTAATTGCCACTGAAAGTTGGGAAAGCAGACCAACACAAGAGGGAAGGAACAATCCTCAATCTTAAAAAAAATTGACAAAATTTTTTATTCAATTCAACGTTTGAAGGGACTTTTTGAACTCTTAAAACATACCTAAAAAGGGATACCATACAAAATCATTAATTTCTTTTCAAAAACCAAAAGAAATGAGAAAATATCGTGATTCTGCATGCAGTCTTAGCACATCCACAGAAAACAGGAGGAACGAAAAACTAATCGATGCTAGAATTTATCGATGCGGCGTGATTGGAGATCATTATACTTACAAAACCCCATCCTTCTTTTGTGATTGCCTGACCCACTGTCGTGAACTGGCAGTAACTAGACAAGAAGAGCTCAACATAAGGGAGCTCATCTACAATCGCAGCGACACCCCCCTTTCTTGGTCCTCGGTCAAGAGCCCCCGCATACTCTTCAGGTGTCTTTAAGGGTACCAACCTCGACTCGGCGATCTTGAGGTCTTCCATGAGATAGTCGCGTGCAAATGATCCAGTCTGGTAGCCGATAGGATCCGAACTTGAGATCAAGCTGTCTAGTCCCTCAACCTGTGATGAAAGCTGTTGTACTGTGCGGATTGATGTCAGGTTAGCAGTGTAGCTTGAATTGATAACCAAGACCACGAACAACCATATGGTTAGCACGAACCGTCCAAGTGTGCTCACAGTATTCTCTCCTGAAGTAGATCCCAGCAAGTACTCAGAAAAACTAATGATATTTGGTCTTTACGTTGATTCTAGCGTGATTAAATTTATATTTCAAGAAAGTATAGAGTTACTTACGGTGTGCAAAGACCATAGTTGAGAAGCTAAACCTGCAAAATTAACAAAGCTGGCATGAATTCTCGTATGAAGAGCTACAACCTCACCCGCACACCCTATGTGAGGAACATAGTCGAGAGCTAACCTTCGAAACCGACACGTAGATCCAGAGATCTTACTACAATTAAAAGCCTGAGTAGTGTTTTTTTCAAAGTGAATCCTGACCAAAAACTGAAACCCACTCATTGTACTGAATGCATATATCTCTGCAAACAGTGGCGGACCCAGGATTTTTTCTTAGGGGGGGCATAATTATTAAAAAGTAACTATAATCGTTGCCTCACAGTCGAAGGCTTCGGCATACAGCGTGACAACTTCCCTACCATTCATTCGATCGTGCAACAAAAGACCTATTAGGATTTTACCTCGAGTGGAGGAGAATTTTAATCCTCGGAATCCTTCAAAAATTTGGAGCTGTAACTGAAGTACTCGATCAGGGTGCACGGGTTGTAAATAATAGACCAGATCTTTTTTTTTTTTTCCGGGTGGAGGGGGTATTTCATATGTACCCACAAAAACCTGTAAATAAGCCCCAATTTTCACGCCATTCTCTTTCACTAAGGGCCATGTGATGAACTTTGCGGGGATGCCACGTGTGCGGGTAGTGGTAGATGGTAGTGGATGTCGGCCGGACAGTAGTGGGCATTGGTGGCCAGCAACGGGTGGTGGCCGGCCGTGCGTCGCACATACGGGTGGTGGGCGACGGCGACTGATGGCCCATGTGGCGGTGGGGTGGTGGTCGGCGCAATGGTGGTGAACATTGATTGGCGGGGATTGGTGGCCGGTGGGGCAGTGGCGACTGATGGGGGCCACCTCCGTGTGAAGTTGGCAACCAATAGTTGACAAACCAGCTAGAATTGTTCTTTTTTTGATAAATTACACATGGCTCCCCTCCCCTGCTGAAGTTTAGCTCAAAAACATTTTAACCCTCCTATAGTTAAAAAATAACATTTTGACCCCCCCATTCAATTCATTTTCGATAAGATAAAATTTACCAAATGAGGAAATCAAGTAGTTGACAAAAGGGGTATTGTGCTAACATTTCAGGCTTTAGGGAGTGATTTGGAACAAAATTAACTATAGGGGCTACATGTTTTTGAGCTAAATGTCAAGGGGGTAAGTGTAACTTATCTTTGCTTTTTCCAAAGTGAGGGGGGGGCTTGAGCCCCCCCTAGGCCCTATGTAGGTTCGCCCCTGTCTGCAAAGGAAGAGGGGAGGAACTTCCTTTACATAATATTCGTGGAAATATGTGGAGGCAGATGTTTGGGATCTGTCTATTTGAACATGAATCTCTCTCTCTCGCACTCTCTCTCTCTGCATGTGTGTCTATATATATATATATATATATATATATATATATATATATATATATATATATATATATATATATATATATAGATAGATAGATAGATAGGGTCCCGATCCAGTAAGAAACCTCTGATATGACAAACCTTGTGAGAAGCCTACTTAGAGGTTTCAGAATTTGATGAAACTTGGTAGGTGTGCTTCCTATGCCAAGTCGATCATCCTCACCAAAAATCATCAAATTTTAAAACCTCTAGGGGCATCAAATATTAGAAGTCTTATCGACCGTCGATAAAAACCGTTACTTTGAATAGCATATTTGATAAGACTAGAGGTTTTAGATTTAGATATTTTTTGTGAGGATGATCAACTTGACATAGGTTGCACGCCTACCAAGTTCATCAAATTCTGAAACCTCTAGGTTGGTTTCGCACAAGGTTTCGCATATAAGAGGTTAGAGGGCAGGGAGCCTGCACCTAAGGTGTAGCATCATTGCTGCACCTCTCGCTTGGTTACCCTCCCTAGAAGTTTTAGAATTTGATGATTTTTGGTAGGTACGTTGTCTAGGGTCAGGTGATCATCCTCACAAAAAATCAGCAAATTCTAGAACTTCTACGGTCATCAAATTAGCTCGGCAAAATTAACGGTTACAGTGAACGGTCAAAAATGTTTTGAACATTTGATGACCCTAGAAGTTTTAGAATTTACTGATTTTTTGTGAGAATGATCATCTTACCCTAGAGAACACATCCACCAAAAATCACCAAATTCTAGAACTCTAGGATGGCAAACAATGCCTGAGGTGCAGCAACGATGCTACACCGCAGGTCTAGGCTCCTTTTTCCCATATATATATATATATATATATATATATATATATATATATATATATATATATATATATATAGAGGCATGCTATGCTGCGGCATGCGGTACGTGCGGCACCGCACCGCAGCCGTCTGATGCACGCGCTGTGTGCATCGCATGCACGCAGCGGTGCATCAGACGGCATGCGGTAGGTGCCGCACTTACCGCATGCCGCATTCAAGCATTTCTCTCTCTCTCTCTCTCTCTCTCTATATATATATATATATATATATATATATATATATATATATATATATATATATATATATATATATATATATATATATATAGGGGCATGCTATAATGCCGCATGCGGTAAGTGCGGCGCTATACTGCAGCCGTCTGATGCACGCAGAGGTGCATGCGATACACGCAGCACTTGCATCAACCGGCTGCGGTACAGTGCCGCACGTACCGCATGCGGCATTATAGCATGCACTAGTATATATATATATATATATATATATATATATATATATATATATATATATATATATATATATATATATATATATATATATATACTAGTGCATGCCCGTGCCAGTTGGCACTGCAGCGGGCCGCCTTCGGCGGCAAAACACCCCCCAAGCATCAGCGCCCCCACCCCCACCGTCGTATGCGACGACAACACACTTGACCGCCTTCGGCATGCCCGTGCCGTTTGGCACGAAGCGGGAGCCTTCGGTGCGACGACAACACACTTGGCCGCCGGCACTGCAGCGGGCCGCCTTCAGCGACAATGCACCTGTCGGGCCGTCTTCGGCGGCAAGACACCCCCCGATTGGCACGAAGCGAGAGAGATCGGAAGAAGAGAAAATGAACAGCTGTATGACTGTTTCTTTTTGTTTAGTCAGTATTTGGTTCCAAATTGTCCTAGTCAGCACAAAACCTCCTTCCCTTGTTATATAGACAGTGCATATGGTGTAAGGGAGCTAATTGTTGTGCATATATATGAGGGAAGAAGTTAATATCATGCATATATATATATATATATATATATATATATATATATATATATATATATATATATATATATAGAGAGAGAGAGAGAGAGAGAGAGAGAGAGAGTGAACGGCTGTGATGACTTTCCGTCCGGTTAAAAGCTTTAACCGTTCCTGGCCGTCCGATCGGTATGAATCGGACGGCGCAAAACCTTTCCGCCCCGGTTAAAAGATTTAACCGTTCGATCGAATGATCGAACGGATGAGATCCGTGAGATCTCATTCGAATAGGACAAAAAAGTATGATTACATTTTGTCCTATAGGAATGAGATCTCACGGATTAAAAGCTTTAACCGTTTCCGACCGTCCGATCGGCATAAATTGGACGGCACAAATCCTTTCCGCCCCGGTTAAAAGGTTTAACCGTTCGATCGAATAATCGAACGGATAAGATCCGTAAGATCTCATTCGAATAGGGCAAAAAAGTATGATTACGTTTTGTCCTATTCGAATGAGATCTCACGGATCTCATCCATTCGATCGAGGTTAAAGCTTTTAACCGGGGCGGAAAGGATTTGTGCCGTCCGATTCATGCCGATCGGATGGCCGGAAACGGTTAAAACTTTTAACCGGACGGAAAGGATTTGTGCCGTCCGATTCACACCGATCGGATGGCCGAAAACGATTATCACATTAACGCATCCAGCAAGATATCGCATGAGATCGTTCCTATGAGGTCAGGGTTTTAGGGGTAGTCGGGAAGAGAGAGAGAGATTAGGGGGGGAAGAGAGAGAAATCGCGGCTCTACAATTAAGGGGAGGGGGACCACACGCATAGGTGGCAGCTCTAGGTAATTAATCATTGGTGGGAAAAACGCGTGAACAATAGAATTAATACCTACTGCGTCCTCAATTTTTTACATAAAAACCCTCAATTATATTATAAAATATAATTTGTTCACAATATGGTCCTTTGTTCATTTAATTATTATTCTTCTCAATCTCACCCCTCCATCTTAACTCCATCCAATCTCATCCGTTCTCCCTACCCAAATGAATCTCAATCATCCTTTACATCAGCATGCTCTTTTTTATCTTAGCCTTTCTTTATATAATCGGACGGTCTGAAATAACTATGGCATAGTGGCACGGTTGTAAATAAATCGAATGCGCTGTGATATGTATTATAAATAGAGGCGTGTTAGGATGCGGCATGCGGCGTCGCACCGCAGCCGTCTGATGCACCGCTGCAGTGCGTGCGATGCACTCAGCGGTGCGACACCGCACACACCGCACGTCGCATTTTATCATATATATATATATATATATATATATATATGGGCATGCGGTAAGTGCGACACCACATAGTAGCCGTCTGATGCACCGCTGCGTGCATTGCATGCACGCAGCGCGTGCATCAGACGACTGCGGTGCAGTGCCGCACGAACCGCATGCCGCATTATAGCATGCCCATATATATATATATATATATATATATATATATATATATATATATATATATATATAGAGGAATGGGATGCTGCCTATCAAAGCAGCATTTTTTGCTGCTTTGAGACATTGTTTGACCATCCTAGAAGTTTTGGAATTTGATGAAATTTGGTGAGAGTGTTGTCTAGGGTAAGATGATCATCCTCACAAATTTTCATCAAATTCCAAATCTTCTAGGGGGTTCAAATGGTCAAAGCAAAATCAGTCGTCTGCAGTCGCCGTTAAAATCTGCAGCATTTTGCTTCAACCATTTGACCCACTTAGAAGTTTTGGAATTTGATGAAAATTTGTGAGGATGATCATCTTACCCTATACAACACCCTCACCAAATTTCATCAAATTCCAAAACTTCTAGGATGGTCAAACAATGTCTCAAAGCAGCAAAAACGCTGCTTTGATAGGCAGCATCCCATTCCTCATATATATATATATATATATATATATATATATATATATATATATATATATATATATATATATATATATATATATATATATATATATATATATATATATATATATATATATATATGGGTCAGGATCGGATGACCAAGCAAATTTTGACTCATATTTGACCCATCACCCTAATCAGAATCTAGAGGTTTTAGAATATGCTAATGTTTTGTAGGCATGTTATCTATGGTATGTTGATCATCCTCACAAAAAATCAGCACATTCTAAAACCTCTTGGTGCATCAAATGTGTTCTTCAAATCAACGGTTTGCGATCGTCAATTTTAATCGTTGATTTGAAGAGCACATTTGATGCACCTAGAAGTTTTAGAATGTGCTGATTTTTTCTGAGGATGATCAACATAACATAGACAACATTTCTACAAAAAATCAGCACATTCTAAAACCGTTGGGTGCTGATTAGGGTGTCTGGTCATCCGATCTTGACCCTATATATATAAACGCCTGAGACAGATCCCGAGGCCTTCACGCGTCCCGATCGTCTCCACCGACCTCCAGGATCCCTCCAGGATGGTGCAAGGCCAGCACTGCCCCCCTGGGCCTTCGCTCGATCTCCGGTAGCCTCTCCATGATGCAAGAGGGGGAGACGTGCTCGCGCCTCCCCCCAGATCTTGCACCTCCGGTGACTCCCACTCATACCGCCCTTCTAGGATTCCAAGCCATCGTCGTTCACGACTAACCGGAAAGATACACAACACAGGGCGGTGCCTCTCCCCGGACCACTAGCCCGCCCTTTGCCTTGGGTGCCCACAGTGGCGCCCAGGGTGCCGGTCTAGCTGATTCCTGCGAGTCGGCTCCAGGCCGTCTGCCTCTCATCCTAGGCGCCCGCAATGGCACCCTAGGCGCCGCCAATCACAGCAACCGAAACCAGCTCCTAGGGGGAGACGCACGAACCTGCAACCTCCCCCCGAGCACGACCAGGATACCGGCTGCCTAGTCTCCTCTTTTGGCCGAGGTCTCGCTCCGAGCCCCGCGAGGATCTGATGTCGTCCGCCCCCTCTGTGGTCACTCTTCTATTGCCCCTTCTTTCCTTAGCACATGCTAACCTCTTTTATAGAGGTGTAGAATATGGAGGTAGGTGTCCCAATCCCGTATGGCAAGGGATGTACATCACACCGTCCTTTTGGATTCCTTCAACGCCAAGATGTCAGGTTGATAGAGATATGGAATCTCCCATCTCTATCCAACCAAATCAGCCAACCCTTTCAACCACTATCCAGCCAACCCATATCCAACCATTGCTTCATCTCCAAGCAATCCCGAATGGGCCGAATCGGGTTTGGGCCGAGCTCATGGGCTGCCAAAACCCAACAAGTCGACCCTCCTCCTTCCCTCTCAGATGTTTTTCCTGTGTCTCCTTCCTCTCCCTTGGGTCCCTCATCCCCATAACAAAAAGAAAAGAAAAAATACATCCAACATCACTGCATCCAACAATCATCATCATCATCCAAGTCTTATCCCATCAAAATGTGGTACACTACACAAAAGATTGACAATTTTTTTCTGACCTCCTGTCAACCTGAGAAAGTTGTCTAAAAGAGAAGACATCAGTTGCATAATTCTTCATTGATCACATTTAGTAACGACCATTCAAGTCAAAACTTCTTGATTGAATTTCTATTTGTATTTCAAACCATTAATTTTGCAGCAATGCACATGTTTTGAGATATGTAAAATCAGACATTCGATTCTGGATGTGACAATATTAAAATTCAGAGTATTTAAATATACTGACCAGAATATCATTACAAGTTGTTGCTTTGGAGATCCACGAAACTCGGTGTTCTTCCTATGTTCAAGGATCCAAACGACTGCTCCAACAATAATGAAGAAAGCCCCAGTCACTGTTCTAAAAAGCGGTCCGGGCGGCCGCCTAGGCGGCCGCCTAGGCGTTTTAGGGGGTTGGCCGCTCCGCTTCAGCAAAAAGCGGCACTGCAGGCGGGTTGAACAAAGGCGGGCGCCTAGGCGGGATCCGACCCGCCTAGGCCGCTGCCTAGGCGGGTAAAAGGCGGGCGCCTAGGCGGTCTCACTGTATGCAATTGCTTGAGGAAATTTTTTTTTTCTGTAATGAATTTTCTGTTTCTTCACCATATGCAATTGCTTGAGGAATTTTTTTTTTCAATGTATTGTGATGAAATGTTTAAGCTATTACGATTTTTTAGTATATTGGTTCTTGTATGGTATGAGTTTGGATAGAATTTGGATAACAATATATGATTGGTTGGAATTTGGGTACATCACAATAAAGTTGGAGTACAACTGTATTATCTGGTATACTCAAGTTAGAGGGACAATCGGGTATAGGTATTGAGGTAACCATACCGAAATACCCCTACCCACCCAATCCCCTCCTCCCTTTTCATAAAACTTTTATATTCAGATCGGTAGTTTTGATGTTTGCATATGTAAAACTTTCTAATATTATTTTTTTATATAGAATTATGAATTTATATATATACATACATATAGAATATATATAATATATTTTATATAGGTGGGTGCCCGCCTTTTTCTCCGGGCGCCCGCCTAGTCGTCCGCCTTCCGCCTTCCGCCTTGAAACCACTTGACCGCCCGTCTTCCGCCTTCCGTTTTTTAAAACATTGGCCCCAGTGATACACCACATTTGAATAGTGAATGGTTTTAGGAAATCCCAAGCATTTGATTTCATCTGTTTGACAGGAGCAACTATAACAAGGCCTGACTCGATGTATGGCTGTGTAAAATCCACAATCCTTGTTCTGTTTGCCACAATGGAAATGTCCCCTACAGCTGCATCAAAATACTAAAGAAAGAGAATGTAGATTAAGAACAATGGAGAGATTGCATGTCACAATACCAATTAAAACATAAGAGATCCGTGAATTATATAGAACTGACTGATTAAGAAGCTTGCATGTGTACAGATAAAAAAAACTGAAATTTGAAAGTAGAAAATAGAGGAGGAAATTCAGTTACTGGAGCAACACGTACACTGTCAGCAACCTTTTCCACAAGTTCGTTATAGCTGGGATTCACAGAACCATTTCCAAAGAGTATGTACATGGAGGGAACTGGATAAGGTAACAAGTTAACTGCGGCTTCATAGACATCAATACAATAGCCCTTCACCTTGTCAGGGCCATTACCCTTGGTCGCAAATTCCTTATAACTTGCTTGGTAAGGAACCCCAATTCGCAGAGGCTTTCCATTGTTTGGGAACACCCAACCATTGGGCTTTGTTGTAGTTTCACCGGGCCAAACAACACTTTTAAGCTGCTGGCTACTGCTGGAAATATTTTTTGGCATTCTATATAAAAGCTCGGGATCAACAACGGAGAGTCCAGAATAGTTAGACCAATACCCTATTCTGCGGGAACCTGTCCCACCAATGTTAATAACATCATATGCTGGATGGATTAAATTCCCATCTGAACTAAACCCAAATTGACCAGTTAGGCCCCTGAAGTTTGTAAGCAATATTTTTTCAAGTAACTTGTCACCCCCCTCGAAGGATCTAAGTGCCGATAAATTAAGAACACCTCTGTTTGCATCATTCAACCTTGGATCACTGGAGAACAAAAGTTTCTGTCCGTCGTTCAAAAGTTGGTTAATTGCGTGAGCAACCAACCAAACTGAATCATATGCATACAACGCATAAGAGCTCAAACTTGAACCGACATTCCCTCCATGAAGCATATCACTCCATTTCGACATAAACGCCCGTTTAAGTTTAGAATCTGGGGTATGTTGGCGTAGAGCAATGACCCCTTGTATATGGTTCATCATGTCAGGATTGGCAGGCTGAAACAAATCCAATATAGAAGCAAGCCAGTCGGTCGCTACCCACACGTAGCCCCTACCCATCATCCCAAGAAATTTTGCAACAGAAAAAACTGTCAGGCCCGAGTCGGGGTGTGCATGCACAACATAAACCCGGGATTCCATTAAGTTTACTTGTCCCAACAAGTCATTAATTGTGCTCCTGTCGGCATTGGGAGGGAAGGAAGCTTTGAAGGAAATCTTAGCGTTTTTTTTTGCAAGCGCAACACCTAATGCAGCTATGCCACCTCTCCCGTAATCATTATCTACAAAGATGGCGATAACGTCTCTCCACTCGTAATTTACAACTAGATCTGCTATAGCATTCATCTGGAAATAGTCACTCTGAGTCGTGCGTACGAAATAAGGGTATTGGAACGAATCCAGTGAGGGGTCCGTGGCTGCAAATGACACAAGAGGTACATGGAGTTGGTTAGCAACATGCGAGATGACATGGGCTATCCCAGATGACTGCGGACCTATTATGGCAACCACATCATTCTCCACCAGCTGCAAGACTGCAAAGAAAGACGACTATTTGTCAAATTTAGTCAAGAATTAACCATTGGACTAGTCATCCTTTGCAAATGAAGACAAAGAAAAACAAAAAAGATGATACTCGTGGAGAAACAGAATGAATTTGTACCAACACAGGTGTAACATTTAGATTATTCTTCACAAATAAGGGAAGTCATAACAAAATGAAATCGAAGATGGCAGCTCAAACTAAACTCAGCCTTTCATAAACTGAAATTACAATACTACACACTGATTAAATACAAAAAAATGAATTAAGCGTTACAGGGTTTAGCATCCCGCAAAGTACTGGAAAATTGTCGAGGGCAGAAAAGTCTGAAGAAAAGACAGCGATGATTTTCAGAAACAGCATGAAGTTATCTAATTCAGAACAACAGAACATGAGAGGTATATCAAAATCCCAATGTACCTTGGGTAATTGCAAGAAATCCGCTGCAATTTGTGTCATGCTTGATCATGTTCAGCCTTGTCCCCTGAAGAATGCTAGAATTGGCATTCACATCCTCCACCGCAAGCTCAATCGCCAGCGTTGCTGCCCTTCCGATAGTTGAATTGAAAGTAAAGAGAGCCCCTATATTGACAACACTCGGCCTCGATGAGTTGCTGGTGCCGTTCGGGCTCCCACCCATCAAACCAATCACAAGGACCAAAAAGCAGAGAACCAACAGATGAACGGATCCCATCGAAACCTAATTTGTTATGACATGGGTCAAGCATTTCCGCATCCATGTGAGAGATTCTCAAGCCTCCATATAAAAAAAAAAAAGAAAAAAAAATCAAGAGAGAAGCAAGGTAAAGAATGAGGAAATGGAAGGCTTTTGGCTACAACAACCTGGGCCCTGGATTCTCAAAACTCATATGAGGGTCCATGGAAAGTTAGATTATAAAGTACCACAGATGCAATACAAGGTTCAATCTTTGTATCTATGAGCAGTTAGAGTGATAAGGAACCTAAAATCTTAAGCAAGATTATGGAGAAGAATCAAGCCCATTCAGCTAACCAACAATCTGACAAGAACGACTCGACCAAATTTACCCATGACAAGGCAAAGAACCCCTATTTGTGCTCATGGAAATGGTCGAGGGAAAAAAACAACCCTCCATGGAACAAAGAAGTGAAATAACAGGGAACCCATAATCAAGCCCATCCAAGAGAACTAACCATATTGCATTTTATGAGCAGCTAGAGAGAGAGAGAGAGAGAGAGAGAGAGAGAGAGAGAGAGAGAGAGAGAGAGAGAGAGCATACAGAAGTACCAAAAGCGAGAGAGAGAGAGAGAGAGAGAGAGAGAGAGAGAGCGAGAGAGAGAGAGCATACAGAAGTACCTCAAGCTCGTGTGTGTGTGTGGAAGCCCTACAAACCAAGTGGTACTAGAGAGGGAATGCAATGTCTCCTGGTGTAGTTATAGAGTCCATGGATTCAATTTCAACATGACTTAGAAAATAAGAAAATAATTATACTGAAAGGGGAAAAAAAACAGAAACAGGATCCCCTTTTCTTTTCTGAATCTCGTTCTTCTTTTTTTTTTCACTTTTTTCTAGTGACACAAACAATGTTTTCAAAGCCGGACCATTCATGGAACCGGAAAAAGGATGGGTTACGGGTCACTGGTTCAACAGTTGGGTCAACCCATGGTTGAACCCTGATATCGATATCATTAGGGGTGGCAGTGGGTCGGGGTCGGGTCGTGTCGTGTCGGGTTTCGGGTCGTGTCCAAAACCCTTAGATCAGGACCCGACCCGTTTAACTAATCATGTCTAGATTCTAAACCCGTACCCGACCCGTTTATAAACGGGTTCACCCAATAAGACCCGTTAGACCTGTTTACCACACAAGTTTATTCAGTTGACCCGATCCAACCCGATTCGATTCAACTCGACATTACCCGATTGACCCGCTGATACTATATATTATAGTATCGGATTGCTGGTAAACCCGACCCGACCCGACATGACACGACCTGGTGAATTTTAAACGGGTCTTCCCGAGTCTACCGTGTCCAGACCCTAAACCCGGATCCGACCCGTTTATTAAACTGGTCTATTGTGTCGACTCGTTTACGACCCGAACCCGTTTAGCCCTGACCCAACCCGCTAACTTCGTGTCGGGTTGGGTCGGGTCTGCCGTGTCGGATCCGAAATTGCCAACCCTAATCATCATGATATCATTATAGAATTAATTTATTATTATATGTTTTAAAAATAGTTAAAATAATTTTTTAAAATATTTATAATATCACCTAAAAATAATTAACGTTTAGCAAACACATTAAGAAGACTAAGAGAAGAAAGAAAAGGTTTTAAGACTAATAAATAAGGGTTCATTGAAGCGCTGAATGGGTCACATAGTTGGCCGTTCAAAACCGATGGGTCAGTGTTTTTGTCGGATTTAAATAGGGTTTATGGTAATTCCGATTCTTGTGTTTTTCAGACCTAAAATCTAGGCCGGTTCATGGGTCCAGCTGTTGAACCGTCAGATCTGGTCTAGGTTTTAAAACATTGGACCAAAAGATACCCATTTCACTTCTTATTTTTTTGCGTATCGGTTGGGGATGGCAAAGGGTTGGGTTTGGAACAGGTTGGTATATGCCGAACTTGTTCTGTTAAGGAATACCTTATCCCAAATTTATCCTGAACCCATCTCAAATTTGGAAGTAAAATTCTAAACCCGTCCTATTTGTATAAGAAAAAATTGAAACCCATCCCAATCATATTTAGACAGATTAATCAATATAGTTGGATTGGGTTGAATCAAAAGAGAAACACCAAATGTAGTATGAACTAGATTTATTTTAACTAAAATTTGATTATATATATATATATATATATATATATATATATATATATATATATATATATATATATATATATATATATATATATATATATGGGCATGCTATAATGCGGCATGTGGTAAGTGAGGCACCGCACTACAACCGCCTGATGCACCGCTGCGTGCATGCAATGCACACAGCGGGTGCATCAGACGGCTACGATGTGGCGCCGCACCTACCGCATGACGCATTATAGCATGCCCCTATATATATATATATATATATATATATATATATATATATATATATATATATATATATATATATATATATATATATATATATATATATATATATATATATATATATATATATATATATATATATATATTTCGTTTCCTCTATAGAGTGTATAGGGTATAGGCTAGCAGCATATTTTGACAAAATGTGTAGCCACCCTTTTGACACCCGGAAGAGTCTTAGAATGTGCTGATTTCTTGTGAGCATAAGAACCTTATTTTAGATAGCACACCCATGAAAAATCAACGCATTCTAAAACTTTTAGAGGCATCAAATGTTATATTTCATATTAACGGTTAGAATGGATGTTCGATAAATCTTCTAACATTTGATGCCCCTACGAGTCTTAGAATGTGCTGATTTTTTGTGGGTGTTCTATCTTAGATAAGGTCTTTATGCTCACAAAAAATCTGAACATTCATAGGTGCGGACCGTGGTCCGCAGCCATCCGATGCACCACTCCATGCATTCGATGCACGCGGCGTGTGCATTGGATGGCTGCAGACCGCGGACCGTAGACCGCACCTAAGCATTCCTCTATATATAATATATAATATATAATATATATAGAGGAATGCTTAGGTGCGGTCTGTGGTCCGTGCGGTCCACGGCCCGCAGCCGTCCGAGTGGTGCATCGGACAACTGCGGACCGCAGGCCGCACGGACCGCAGGCCGCACGGACCGCAAACCTCACCTAAGCATCCCTCTCTCTCTCTCTCTCTCTCTCTCTCTATATATATATATATATATATATATATATATATATATATATATATATATATATATATATATATATATATATATATATATATATATATATATATATATATATATATATATATATATATATATATATGGGAAAGGGTTTGGTGAACTTGAGTTTATAAATGAATGATGAAACATCGTTTATATTGTGCCATATGTCCACTGTAAAGACATAAAGCAAGTAAGAGGGGATAAACATTTAAAAGGGTTGACATAAAGCAAAAAATAAAAGAGGGTTGAACACTTTCTAAGTACACATGATAGCTTCTCTATTCATATACATCATTTGAATGGTGAACTTGACTTCAGCTTCCTGAGCCCATATATATATATATATATATATATATATATATATATATATATATATATATATATATATATATATATATATATATATATATATATATATATATATATATATATATATATATATATATATATATATATATATATATATATATATATATATATATATATATATATATGAGGGTTGGGTTCCTATGACATGTCATAGGAAGTACCCTATTACATACGGTGAATTAGTAATGCTAGAATATTTAGAATATGCATAAGTGCAGTCTGCGATCCGCAGCTGTTTGATGCACCACTCCGTGCGTCGGATGCATGCGTCCGGTGCATCGGAAGGCTGCGGACCGCACGGACCGCAAACCGCACCTAAGCATTTATCTCTCTCTTTCTCTCTCTCTCTCTCTCGCTCTCTCCTTATATATATATATATATATATAATACGGGGTATGAGCTGACAGTCCATTTGTTGGTATGAGCTGTCACCGGCAGCCGCCTGATTGCCATATCTCTCTCTCTCTCTCTCTCTCTCTCTCTCTCTCTCTCTCTCTCTCTCTCTCTCTCTCTCTCTCTCTCTCATGAGAGCAGCAACACCTGACCTCCCCTCCTCCCCGACTGGCCTCCACGTCCGGCTCCGGCTCAGCTCCAGCTCCCCAGACCCCGACCTCCCCCCCCATTCCCGACCGGCCTCCACCTCCAGCTCCGGCTCCCCAGACCCCGACCTCCCCCTGGTGCTGATCGCAGCCACCTCCGGCGCCAGCACCCGCTCTTCTCCCCTCCGGCTCCGGCACCCCATCTCCGGCCACCTTCCCCTCCGTCAGGCCAGCCCGACTGGGGAATCACAGTCACCGCCTCACAGCTCACTGTAACATTCCTCTCTTTCTCTCTCTCTCTCTCTCTCTCTCTCTCTCTCTCTCTCTCTCTATCTCTCTCTCTCTCTCTCTCTCTCTCTCTATATATATATATATATATATATATATATATATATATATATATATATATATATATATATATATATATATATATATATATATATATATATATATATATATATATATATAGAGAGAGAGAGAGAGAGAGAGAGATAGAGAAATGCTATAATGCGGCATGCGGTAAGTGCGACACCTACCACATGTCGTCTGATGCACTGCTGCATGCATGTGATGCACGCAGCGCGTGCATCAGACGGCTGCGGTGCGGTGCCGCACGTACCGCATGCCGCAGCATAGCATGCCCCTATATATATATATGAAAATGGGTTCCCATGATATGTCATAGGGAGTGCCATATGACATATGGTGAATTAGCAATCCTAGAATATTTAGAATGTTCTGATTTTTAATGAGGATGATCACCCTATCTTAGATAGAACACCCACAAAAAATCAGTATATTCTAAAACTTCTAAGGTTATCAATTATGCTTTTCAATTTAACTGTTAAAATGAATGGCCGATAAAGCTTCTAGCATTTGATGCTTCAACAAGTTTTAGAATGCTTTGATTTTTTGTAGACATTCTATTTAAGGTAAGGTAATCACCCTCAAAACAATTCAGTACATTCTTAATATCTAGCATTACAAATTTACCGTATGTCATAGGGTACTCCTTGACATGTCATAGGAATCCAGCATCATATATATATATATATATATATATATATATATATATATATATATATATATATATATATATATATATATATATATATATATATATATATATATATATATATATATATATATATATATATATATATATGAGGAATGGGATGCTGCCTATCAAAACAACATTTTTTGCTGCTTTGAGACATTGTTTGAACATCCTAGAAGTTTTGGAATTTGGTGAGGGTGTTGTCTAGGGTAAGATGATCATCCTCACAAATTTTCATCAAATTCCAAAACTTCTAGGGGGTTCAAATGGTCGAAGCAAAATCAGTCGTCTGCAGTCATCGTTAAAATCTGCAGCATTTTGCTTCGACCATTTGACCCTCTTAGAAGTTTTGGAATTTGATGAAAATTTGTGAGGATGATCATCTTACCCTAGACAACACCCTCACCAAATTTCATCAAATTCCAAAACTTCTAGGATGGTCAAACAATATCTCAAAGCAGCAAAAATGCTGTTTTGATAGGCAGCATCCCATTCCTCTATATATATATATATATAGGCAGCCACCCAATTGATGCCCTTAGGAGTCTTAGAATGTGTTGATTTGCTCACAAAAAATAAGCACATTCTAAGACTCCTAGGGGCATCAAATGTTAGAAGTTTTATCAAGCGTTCGTTGTCACCGTTAATCTGAAATATTACATTTGATGCCCCTAAAAGTTTTAGAATTTGCTGATATTTTGTGGGTGTTCTATCTAAGATAAGATGCTTATGCTCATAAAAAATCAGCACATTCTAAGACTCCTAGGGGCATCAAATCGGTGGCTGCTCATTTCGTCGAAATAGGCCGCCAACCTATACCCCGTATCCTCTCTCTCTCTCTCTCTCTCTCTCTCTCTCTTTATATATATATATATATATATATATATATATATATATATATATATATATATATATATATATATATATATATATATATATATATATGGGGACGGGGAGCCTGGACCTCAGGTGCAGCGTTATCGCTGCACCCGTGCGTCCGCGCGCGCTAGGTGTCACGAATCCGGGCGAGAACGGAAGCGGCGCGGCCCCAAAATCCCGCTAAATCTCTCTGGCCGTCCGATCGTAATTGATCGAACGGCCAGTCCGAAATCCCGCTCCGGAATTCCCTGTCAAACCGTGGCCGTCTGATCCCGATTGATCGCATGCATCCAGCCGCCTGATCCCGTGCAGCACACCCCACTCAGTTCCGTTCGATTCCCATCCGTTGGATCATTGGGAATCGAACGGCCTGAAATCTTTTTCGCTGTTACTGTAGCGGCTACAGTAATAGCGAAAAGATTTCGGGCCATTCGATTCCCATCGATCCAACGGATGGGAATCGAACGGAACCGAGTGGGGTGTGCTGCACGGGATCAGGCGGCTGGATGCAGGCGATCAAACGGGATCAGACGGCCACGGTTTGGCAGGCGGTTTGGCGGGGAATTCTGGAGCGGGATTCGGACTGGTCGTTCGATCAATTATGATCGGACGGCCAGAGAGATTTAGCGGGATTTTGGGGCCGCGCCGCTTCCGTTCTTGCCCGGATTCGTGACACCTGGCGCGCGCGGACGCACGGGTGCAGCGATAATGCTGCACCTGAGGTCCAGGCTCCCCGTCCCCTATATATATATATATATATATATATATATATATATATATATATATATATATATATGGAAGAGAATTTTTGGATTATGGGTAGTAAAACTAATGTTAATCGATATATGTGTGTGTAATCTGGTCGGGTTTGGGATGGGACACGCTAAAACCGTCCCGCTCCAAATCCGATCGGTATTTTTCGAGTAATCCCAAACCCATTTAATTCCATCCTAAACTTGTCTCATTAGAGTCAGGTCGAGTCGAGTCGGTAGCCCGCTAAACCAATTTAATTGCAATCTCTAGTATTAGATGGAGCCACAAGAAAAGGAACAGGGGAGTGTTGC
Source organism: Chamaelirium japonicum (assembly GCA_947650365.1). Lineage (NCBI taxonomy): Eukaryota > Viridiplantae > Streptophyta > Magnoliopsida > Liliales > Melanthiaceae > Chamaelirium > Chamaelirium japonicum. The sequence continues at coordinate 8,099,475 of OX393552.1, forward strand.
GGGACCCAAAGGCTTCAATGGGATTGAGCCGACTACAAGGTCGACATCAAGGTGGGAACATAACTAAATAGATCTATCGATGTTGCCATTCCACATGGAGACGTAATCGATCTAACATTTAGCACTGAGCATCTTCACTGAGAGTTATAAGCCGATGTTTTCCTTTTCTGACTTTGCATTCATTAATCAGACGAACTCCGTTATTGAGAAATTCAAAGAAGCAAGCCACAATCAAAGGGGAAATTTTACTCAAATCTTAAATTTATGAGTCCCTGTCTCCTGATGGGAACATCACCGTGCATTCACAAGATCTTTGACTTCACTAGCGACGACGACAAATGATGATGGCGTCATCATTGTCCCTTTTGTTGAGCGACTAGCGCCTGAGGACTACTTTACTTTATTTTTTTTTATTTTAGTAAGCGTTTTATTATGAACTTATGGTTTGTTATTTGCACTAGTGGATGTCCGTGCCTATTGGCATTGCAGCGAGCCGTCTTTGACGACAACACACATGTCGGCACTGCAGCGGGCCGCCTTCAGTAGCAAAACACCCCTGGGTGCCACCTGTTTCTGGGCTGGCCATGACTCGTTGTTGGATTTTAGGCCCAACCAATTTCGGCACTTTAGTAGAGAACCAACATAGCCCATTAACCATAATTTGTTGAGTCCGTTTGAGCCCTTGGCTTAGCCTATAGCATCCGTAGAGCTCTTTTGGGCGCTAACTCGGAATGTGACTAGGCTGGCCATAAGTAAACTCCCAGCGGGCCATGACACGGGTTAAATCGAAAAGAGAGAAAGTGTGTGAAAAATAGAGAGAGAGAGAGAGAGAGAGAGAGAGAGAGAGAGAGACGGAGAGAGAGAGAGAGAGAGTGAAACGGAAAGAGAGAGTGAGTGAAACGGAAAGAGAGAGAGAGTGAGTGAAATAGAGAGAGAGAGAGAGAGAGAGAGAGAGAGAGAGAGAGAGAGAGAGAGAGAGAGAGAGAGACGGAGAGAGAGAGAGAGTGAAACGGAAAGAGAGAGAGTGAGTGAAACGAAAAGAGAGAGAGTGAGTGAAACAGAGAGAGAGAGAGAGAGAGAGAATCGCAGAAGAGAGAGAAGGACGGGACATCTCTGCATGGATACGGATGGGTTTGAGGGAATGGGATGGTTGTGATAAGTTTCTAGAGAGAGAATCGAGCGGATAGAGAAAGAGAGGGAGATGTTCGGTTATAGAGTGAAAAATAGGAAAGAGAGAGAGATCGGATTGGATTTATAGAGAGAGAGAGGGTCGATCGCTAGGTTTTTAGGAGGAGATAGAGATTCACGATGAGAGAGAGAGAGGTTCGGTTAGAGAGAGAAAGGAGGAGATGGGAGAGAGATGTAAGGAAGAGACTGAGACGTTCGGTGGGGGTCTTGGACGGCTGGGATCGGCTTTAGAGATAGAGAGAGAATAGACATAAAAGGGGGAGAAATCAGTAGCTTCGGTACATCTGGGTGTAAGGGATGGTTATGGAAGGAGATTAATGGGGAGAGAGAAGAAAGTTGGGCTGCGATCGGGTAGGAGAGAGAGGGGGTTCGGAATGAAGAGAGAGAGGGGCTGTCGCAGGATTTTTAGGGGGATATCGAGAAAGTTGTGCAAGGAGAGAGGATCATGTGAGATGGATTGTTGCAATCGGGTTTAAAGAGAGAGATGGAAATGAGAGAGAAGAGAAAGAGAGAGAGAGAGAGAGAGAGAGAGAGAGAGAGAGAGAGACCGGGGAAGAGAGAGAGGCATTTTTTTTTGTCTAGTCAGCTTGTCTGAGTTAGGTGCATGCTCGTGCCTATCGGCAGTGCAACAGGCCACCTTCGACAACACACCTGAACGCCTTTGGCAACAAAACACTTTTGACAACAGCACCGACATTCATAGGGACACCCATTTCCTCACCCGTGCTGATTGGCACGAAGCAGGTACCTTCGTCACGACCAACTCCCCCTTCCCCTGTAATCGATCAATCACAGTTGTCTCTGTTAAAACGGATTCCTCGAGATCGACCCGATGGTTTGGGGCGGCCAAAATTTCAGTAGGCGAGTTTATAGTCATTGATGCGAACAACGATCACGGGACGAACAGTCAGGTTTAGTGCAGTTTAAATGGACCGGGATTTTAAAAGTTTAGTGCAGTTTAAATAGGTTGGGATTTAAAACCAAGGGGAGGGAGTTGATTAATGGGGAAATAGAGATCATGCGTTGATTTTTGAACGAATGGTTAGATCTATTCGGTTCATTTTTGTTCAGCCAGCTTTTCTCAGTCAGCTTTTTGGTTAAGTTTTGTCTAGTCAGCACGAAACCGACGTCCCTTGTTATATAGATATTTAGTATAGTCTCATATTGGTTGTGGGGAAAAACCATAGTACGCCTGGGTCTTATATAAAAGACAACATGGCTTCTCTTTTAGTATTGAATTATTAATGAAAAAGTTATTCAATTTGTATTGTCTTCTATGAAAGAAAGAATCGAGTGAAAAGCTCAGAGGTAAGAAGTCTTGATCCTTTGTGTGTTCTCAACTGTGCACCTGGCCCCTGCTCGTGTGCGTTCTCGACCCATGAGCCAGACCCTTCTGCTCGCGTGTTCTCGACTATGCGTATGGCCCTCTTACTCATGTTTGTGTGTGTGTGTGTTCCTGATTGTGCGTCTGGCCCTCAGCTCGCATGTGTTTTCGACTACGTGTCCGGTTGTTGGGATTTGGCTTGCAAAAGTTGAACCCAGATATAGAGAAAACTGATCTTTCATCTGAAACAGTGCAACACTGAAGATATCCGCGTGGGTTGTGAAACACTGATACATCCGGATGTTGGGGAAATCGATCCCACCACCGAGGCTCCGCGCAATGGAAAAGGACGTCGAATGCACGAAGAACTCTACTGAAAGATGGCGAACACCACCAACGAAAACAATGAACGATCCATGTACACCAAAGCACCAAACACAAGAACACAAGATGATATCCGGCAATCGAAGATCAATGGATTCACTTAGAAAATGACTAGAAGAAGCACACGTATGTTTGCCCTCCAACCAATCCCTCTCCCAACCCACAAAGAGATAACCCCCAAAGGAATAAGAAAAGATACCGCAACCCTCAACAAGAGAAACCCTCGCTCTAACCCGATGATGGCTACCATCTTTTCGATCTCACAAAGAGCCTTTAGATCCTTCCTTCTACTCTTTGTTCATCCCTAGGGGTCCCCTTTTATAGCCCCAATTTCGTACAAGACCTAGGAGAAAAGATAGAAACAAACTCCTAAAAGTTCTCTCGAAAATCGATAAAAAAACGCAACCGAAAATGTGTTTCACGCGTGCCTATCCGGTGCTTGGCGCCCTGGGATCTAGTTTCCTACGCACCGTGTCAGGACGCCTATGGTTGGCGCCCAATGCACCAGTCTCCATTTTCTTTGCTCCATTTTCGTTCCGTAGTTGCTCTGTCTTCACTCCGTAGCCGCTCCGTCTTCCACCATCCTTCGCGCACGAACCTTGGACATGAAGAGGACTTGTTTTAAGTCAACATTCTCAACACCGGACACACGAGACTCAAACTTACAACTAAATCTCACCAAAATTGGTTTGAGCACACAATTTATGCTAACAAGGTGGTATGCTCTTGGACTTAACATCGAGAACCTTTCCTACTTTTTTAGAACATCTATCAGCAACTAATGGATCAGGGTCTCCATTGAAAACCGATGGACAGAGTCCTTTGTATTCCTTCATCAGCAATCCCATATATGGGGTGCCTTGATCAGGTAGGGGTTGGTTCATACTCTCCAACAATGCCCCAATGACCCCATCTAAGTTAACCAGAGGGATGAGAATCCCATTGGCATTCATGTTTTGAAAAGAAATGACATTCGACTCAGAAAAGCGGAAGATAATCTGTATTTCTTGAGCAAATTATAAAAACCTCCCCTAAACTATACACCTCATTTCATATTGGACCCTTAATTTTGATTTTGAACAATTTGATCCCCGAACTATGCTCTATCTGTATTTAACCCCCTATATTTAATTTATGCTTACCAGGAGAAGGATTTTTTGGAATAAAAGTTGATGGAGGGGGCTAAATGCAAACAGAGCATAGTTTAGGGATCAAATTGTTCAAAAACAAAGTTGAGGGACCAATATTAAATGAGGTGTATAGTTGGGGAAGTTTTGTGTAATTTGCTCTTATTTCTTTCATAACAAATTACATCCCAAGGACAAAGTAGGGTCCATGTTTACATATGTATTCACATTCCCCTTCCTTTTGATATTTGCCACACACATGCATATAAAAATATTTTCTTTTTTTCGTTTTTCCAGATTTATTTGGAGGAATAGGGTTCTTTCTTTCGGAAATACGATTATCTTATTTGGGTTCTTTAAGAAGACTGCAAATCTTCTTCTTTTGGGGTTCTTTAGGAAGTGAAATTTCTAACTAGCTAGGTTTGGTTAGCTAATCACCGTGTACTAGGAGACCAACTAGACAAAGCTAGTTGGTTTGCCCCACAAGAGGCAGATGCAAATACAGGTTAGGTTGCCCAAGATGCGAAATGAACATAGCAAAGATCACAAATATGATGCCAATGAGCAACAAGTTGTTTTTTCTATATGGAAACCCCTAACCGGGGAAAACATCACCCTCCGGCAAAACTGGGCCTAGACCGTAACTTAATTTTTCCTATGCACCACAAAAGTGGAGTAAACATTAGTTACAACAGAAGTTACCCGGCTGCCCCGGAGCCACGCTCTGCTTTGACGGTGAAGTTGGCTGCAACCACCCTTCAAAGGGTCCACTCGCAATCCTCATTGCTCCACTCCGAGTTCCTCCGATCCGTCTCGATGCCGTAGAGGCCCACCCCACCTTCAGTGGCGATGGGTGCTTGTGTGACCGTAATCACCCCAAGCGCTCCCGTAAGAGCCTTCCATACTGCGATGGGAAAGAAGCAAAGGTGCATATAGAGGAAATAAAGAAAGAAAAACAAAATAAAAGCTTGATCGAGATTAGTGACAAGGGTAGAAGAAGATCTTGATCTCTAAGGAGATCTCAATCTAACCTTTATGAAACCCTAGCACACTAACAAAGATCAAAACCCAAAAGACCCTCACATACTAGTAAGGATCCAAGAGTTGGATGACACTTTCGATCATAGCATAACCTTGCTCTCTCTTCTTTGTATGATCTCAAGGTGTTGGAAGACACTCAAGAGACCATGCAAAGGATGAGTGCAACCCCCATAAATATAAAACTAATGAAAGGTTAAAGAGAGGAGGAGAAGGGGAAGAAGAAAGGAGATGGAGTTCACAGAGATGAACTAACTAAACTTAAAGCTCTTTTCTAATTCCTCACTAAATCCAAAAACTCATTAGTAGCTGAAGGGTGTAAGGTTGGGCTATTTATAGCCCAAGGGAGTTCTTAGGTGGATGGTTAAGACCAAGAGATAGATCCTTATCTTTAAGGGTCTATCTCAGCCAAGTCGTGTGCATGACCCTACAGTCGTGCGCATAACCTACACATGGCAAAATTGGATTGGATGAGCCAATCTACTCAACTATTTCAATTGGTTCTATACTGAGTCGTGCACATAACTTTAAAGTCATGTGCATGACTTTCCATATGTCATCATGCCATAGGACTGCCCCATGTGGGGCATAAGGTGGACATCAAATAGTATGTTGCCGACTAGGATTGTGCGCACGACTTTGGAATGTCGTGTGCACGACTTTTAGTCTGACAAACACTACTTTGTGCTGAAATTCTGAGTGCCAAAAAAATAAGGCAAAGTCATGCACACGACTATGAAAGTAGTGCACAGAACTTAAGTCTGGCAAACACCTTTTGTCCACCAAAAACTAAGGCATAGTCGTGTGCATGACTAGCCAACTATGCATACACTAAAAGTAAGGCTTTGGCCCTAGCTCCGAACGAAGTGATTGAAGAAGTCTACCATGCCCATGTGGTCATTCATAGCATAAAGTTGCTCATACATCTTGATTTAAATGTTTGGAATGAACATGCATGCATCGACTTAACCAAAGAAATAATCGATCGAATATACCTACGTGTGTGGACGATCGCTAGTCATGCACCTAAACACCCTACACAAAAAAGTAAAATTTATTCTCAAAGAATTAGAAATGTACCTTCCATAACTAGCATGTGGGAAAGGATGGTAGGAGTGGATTTGGACGCAACGATACTTTTTTATTATAACAGAGCCAACGTTAACTCTACCTTCTCGATTTTAGCTCACAGCTACTCATTACACCGGTAAAGTAGATTTGTGTAAGTTGCTAAAAACTAATGGCAACATAAAGAGACCTAAGAATCTCCCCCTTTGTTATAGTTTTTAGTGACAAAACAAATGCATCATTACATAAACCACTACATGGGAGCTTTCTATACATCCAATTCTATTAAGCTCAGCCTCTGAGTGTCTCGGTGTAAACCCTAGACTCTAAACAGAGAAAAATAAAAAAAATAACCTATAAATCCTGAAAGAAATCAAACACACGGATTAAATCTACTTTTATTCATACAAAACTGATGTCAATCTAAAATAGCATATGTGATATCATCTATGCAATAATAAGCAAAGCAAGTATAGCATAAATAATATCATATATAATAATTTTTAAAAGAGATTGATATGTTCTCTAATTAGGTCTAGTCAAAAGCAACCCCCGCTAAAGGGATTGCCACAATTTTGTGGAAAGAATCCACAAGGAATAGTCTTATGAACTAAGGTACATAAGGAATTTGTGGAATGAATCCATCAGTCTTGTGGAGTAAATCCACAAGGATTCTCTCTCATTTTTCGTCACAAAAGATATGACAAAAGCAAGAATAAAAGTGCATATCAAAAGAGAGCACCAAAATATCTCTTTCAGGATAACTCTGTTGAAGCACGGAAGGGACTATAGTCACCCTAGCAGATGTATGTGAAGTGCATAGTACGGTGCTAGTAAAAACTCCCTCTCAAGCAGCTTGAGTAGGACACCTCCCAACCTCCTTTTGAGGATGCAACCCTAAAGAGGAGTGCACCACTCAAGAACACCACCTTAAGCACAAGGTTTCAGGTAGGTCACCACCCAACCACCACATATGTCATATATATGCCAACTAGTGGCATATATAATATGACATACGGGCTCATCAAAAAGTATGGATTTAAAGCATTGGCGATCCAGCACATCATCTCTCTCTCTCTCTCTCTCTCTCTCTCTCTCTCTCTCTCTCTCTCTCTCTCTCAAAAGTATACAATAAATATAAAAAAAAGATGGAGGAGTCAATTTACAAGACTAAATCAAACAATAAGCATAATCGAGATACGATGAGAAAGCTTAAAAAGAAAATAAGATACTCTCAAAATATAAATTAAAAGATAATATTTGAATAAAAAAAAAGGAACTCAAAGCATTAACAAAACAAAAATCGATCAAAAGACCCAAAAATCTTTTTGAGATTTTACATATACAAATGTTTTTGGCATTTTACGAATAAAAAGCAATTTATATAACTTCTAAGATACTAAAGGCCTAACTAAAGTCATTCAAAGTATAAGAAAAACACCAAGGATAGCTAGTAGGCTCAATGAACACTTAGGTGCATTAAAGTGGCTATGCAAAGTTGAATTAGACAAGTACTAGTCTTAACAAAAAGAACTAATTTGCAAATAGACTAAAGTTTGAATTTATATTTGAGAGAACAAACATTTCTCAAAAAAAATATTTAAGAGAACAAGCATATAAAACACATTTCACTTCATTTATGCATAATAACAAGTTTCTACCTTAGCACACATCATAAGATATATTTTTTTAAGCCTTATACCTAATAGGATTCCATTAATGAACACATTGACCTCTTTTGAGGCTCTTTTTAATTTCTCTTTTCTTTTATCTCCTAGTAAGTCTAAGACAACCATACATACAAAGAGTAAAGATTGACAATTCCTAGCTAGTTAGCCAAGGTTGACAGACGTTGAGATGCCCCTACGAATATTTTCCTTGAGTAGGTCTTCGAAAGGTCTAGGGTACTGTGTGGAAAATCCCATATAGCAAGAATATAACCGATAGCTCCAAGCCAGTTGGCTTTGGGTACCAAGCTTACTAGTAAGAAACCCGGGCAATGCCCGAATGTGCTTGATGCACGCTATTTGGCAAAGTCGACATCGCAACTGTTCGAAAAAGTGTGAAATCTGAAGTGAGTGTAATTCACTTGTTAGAGAGAGATTAACATCAAATGACCATTAAATGTCATTGAATAAAAATTTATCATCTTTATGATAGGTTTTTAAATGGATTTAAAAAGAGCTGCGTTCACACACGGAAGAAGAATCCTAGCTCTTTAAAAAACGTCCACGTGTCACAACACAGGAGAGAGGCTTCCATTTTAGTATATATATAGATGACTCCTCGGGTCATATCCTTGAAATCTCTATAAAATATATATTCGAAATTAGATTCAGCTATTAGAGGTAATATGAAAATGATGTGTATGGGTATTGACTTGTTAGTTTAATATAAATAAAACTATCATGAATACTAATGTTATTCGAAGTATAATACCAATCATACTTAGCACATAAGTAAAAAATTAGTCATTTTTAGTAAGAACACGAAATGACTAATTACCTACATTAAGCAAAGTAGCACACTAAGAGTTATTACACTAATAATTCAATTAAGCAAAGAAGCAAATTCAGTGAATTCAAAAGCTTAAAATGACTCAAGCTAGACTTAGATCCTAGAAACATTGCATCAAAAGAAAAAAAATACAAAATACAATATATATATATATATATATATATATATATATATATATATATATATATATATGATTTTTAATAGGCTCAAGTTTTACAAACAAAAATTATTTACAAAACAAACTATGCATGTATTTAATCAAAGAAAACAAATAAGCATATGTGCATGATATAGGTGAGAACAAACAAACATGGATCGATGTTAGTAATGGTGGCAAAATGAGAAGGAGAAGCTATATGTTCTAAAAAAATTCAATACGAAAAATTGGCTCTTTTTTCCGGACCCATATACTTCTAGCACCCTTCTTACCAAAATGATTGCTAGGAAAAGCAATCCCACAACTCGATGGAAAAGGGGAGAGGATGATCTTGGAGACATATTAAATTTTTAGGTTTAAGAGTAACTTGCCTCAAATAAGGAGGCATATATATATATATATATATATATATATATATATATATATATATATATATATAGAGAGAGAGAGAGAGAGAGAGAGAGAGAGAGAGAGAGAAATGCTATAATGTGGCATGCGGTAAGTGCGGCACTGTACCGCAGCCGTCTGATGCATTGCTGCGTGTATGTGATGCACGCAGCGCGTGCATCAGATGGCTGTGGTGTAGTGCCACACGCACCGCATGCCGCAGCATAGCATGCCCCTATATATATATATATATATATATATATATATATATATATATATATATATATAGAGAGAGAGAGAGAGAGAGAGAGAGAGGGTTGGGTTCCTATGACATGTCATAGGGAGTACCCTATGACATATGGTGAATTAGTAATGCTAAAATGTTTAGAATGTGCTGAATGTTTTTGAGGGTGATCACCTTACCTTAGATAGAATGTCCACAAAAAATCAAAGCATTCTAAAACTTGTTGGGGCATCAAATGCTAGAAGCTTTATCGGCCATCCATTTTAACCGTTAAATTGAAAATCATATTTGATGCCTCTAGAAGTTTTAGAATGAGCCGATTTGTTGTGGGGATCCTATCTAAGATAGGGTGATCATCTTCATAAAAATTCAGAACATTCTAAATATTCTAGGGCAACTAACTCACCATATGTCATAGGGTACTCCCTATGACATGTCATAGGAACTCATTTTCGATATATATATATATATATATATATATATATATATATATATATATATATATATATATATAAGGTGGAAAGTCTCCTCAAACTCTCCATATGAGTCCTTCTCTAAAGGCTATAATAATAGCTGTGGGGGAGTATTTCAGCTGTCGTACGTAACCCCCCTTCAATAGTCGATTGAAGGGGTTTAATCTTTAAAATGTGGCGGGCTGTAGGGCGCTGAGTTGCCTCGCTAATGTTATTGACAATAAGAAGAAGGTACGGAGCAATGATAACAAATGGGGTGAGAAAGAGTTGACACAAGATTTGCTAACGAAGTACGACCGAAGCCTACGTCTTCGTACGATAAGACGCAACCTTGAATCCACTATCTATAAAAAAGGTTGAGCTACTCTCGACAGGCCGAGGAGTGCTTCTTACAAGTAGACAAAGGGTAGAGAAAGCTTGAGAGTCTGAATACCAGAAGGCTCTGGGAGCTCTGGAAAACAGAAAGTGGAATTGGGAATAATGGAATTGGATCTAGATTATTTACAGGGTTGGCTATATATAGAGGTTTTGGAAATATTTAGAGAATATTCTAAAAAATATTCCATAGATATTCTTGGGAATATCTAGAGTTTAGGTAAATATCCGGGGGGGAATTTTACCAAACCCTAGATGATATGCATGGGCCCCAAGCAGGACTGTGGGTCTCACTATTGTCTTCGTAGGGCCCAGGCATGGCTACGGGTCCCACTATCATCTTTGTCGGCCCTAGACAAAGTTGTGGGCCCCAAGTAGGGCTGCAGGTCCTACTATTGTCTTCGTGGGCCCCAAGTAAGGCTGCGGATCCTACTGTTAGATGTTAGCCAATTTTTGCACTCATAGTTACCCCCTCCCAGCTAGGTAGGTGATAACCTAGCTGGCTGAAACTCTATGTGCAAAACCGCTTTGTCAATGTTGAGGCAGCTTGGCGAGCATTAGAAAGAATCTACCGACCCCCTGTCAAGGGCCGACCACATGTCTACCGACATGTTGTTCGGGGTTGACCATTGCGTCTGCCAACTCCCTTCTAAGGGCCGACCAAAGTATCAACTGACCCCCTGCTTAGGGTTGAACTGGTTGCATGCAAAAGTAGTGCATTGGAGGGACGAACCAGTCAGCTAATGGATCAACCAGTCAGTTGCAATGATCGGTCAGTCACGACGATCGGTTGGTTGTGGTGATCGATTTGCGATGACTAGTCGGTCACAGCGATAGGTCAGTTGTGGTAATCGGTCAATCGCGCATGACCGGCCGATCGAATATTGGAGGTCGGGCGCCAGAGAGCTCCTAGCACCCAACCAAGTTGATTTTATGCCTGATCGCAATGATCGGTCGAGCGAGGCAATCGGTCAAGATGATTGGTTGGATAAGGTGATCGGTCACTGGGCTTGACCATCCGATCGGATTTTGGCTATTGGGCGCTAGAGATCTCCTAGCGCCCGTCCCAGTTGACTCTCTGCCCGATCGTGGTGATCAGTCGGGCGAGGCGATCGATCGGCCGAGGTGATTGATCAGGGCAATCAATCAAGGCGATCGGTCAGGGCGATCGATCGAAGTGATCAATCAGGCGATGTGATCGGTCGAGTCGATCGGCCAAGGCGATCGGTCAGGCGATGCGATCGGTTGCAGCGATCGATCAAGGTGATAGGTTGGGTGATGGTCGCTTTGGACTTTGTCTTCGAGTACCAAAGGTAGGTCTTTGGGCTTGTTGAGCACTAAGGCAGTCTTCTTGGACTTTGAGGAATATCGAGGCAGTGAGGGCACCTCGGATTTTGCATTCGAGTACCAAGGCTATCTCCATGGACTTTGTGGAATGCTGAGGTGGCGAGGGCACCTTGGACTTTGCATTCGAGTGCTAAAGTTGTCTCCTTGGGATATTGTGGAATGCCGAAGCGGCGAGGGCACCTCAGACTTTGCATTCAAGTGCCAAGGCTGTGTCCTTGGACTTTGTGGAATGCTGAGGCGGCGAGGGTGTCTTGGACGTTGCATTCGAGTGCCAAGGTTGTCTCCTTGGACTTTGTGAAATGTCGAGGCGGTGAGGGCGTCTTGGACTTTGCATTCGAGTGCCAAGGTTATCTCCTTGGACTTTATGAAATGCCGAGGCAACAAGGGTGCCTCGGACTTTGCATTCGAGTGCCAAGGCTGTCTCCTTGGACTTTGTCTTTGAATGAAAAGGGCAGATCCTTAGGCTGTTGAGCGTCGAGGAGGTCTTCTTGGACTTTGAGGAATACCGAGGTAATAAGGGCGCCTTGGACTTTGTATTCGAGTGCCAAGGCCGTCTTCTTGGAATTTGTGGAATGCCGATGTGGCGAGGATGCCTCAGACTTTGTATTTGAGGGCCAAGGCTGTCTCCTTGGGCTTTATGAAATACCGAGGCGACGATGGTGCCTCAGACTTTGTATTCGAGTGCCAAGGCTATCTCCTTAGACTTTGTGGAATGCTAAGGCGGCGAGGGCACCTCAAACTTTGCATTCGAGTCCCAAGGTTGTCTTTTTGGACTTTGTGGAATGCCGAGGCGGTGAGGGCGCCTCAGACTTTGCATTCGAGTGCCAAGACTGTCTCCTTGGACTTTATAGAATGCTGAGGCGGTGAGAGCACCACAAACTTTGCATTCGAGTGCCAAGGCTGTCTCCTTGGACTTCGTCTTCGAGTGCCAAGGCTGTCTCCTTGGGCTTTGCATTCGAGTGCCAAGGCTTATTGAGCACTGAGGTGGTCTTCATATACTTTGAGGAATGCCAAGGCAGCAAGGGTGCCTCGGACTTTGCATTCTAGTGCCAAGGCTATGTCCTTGGACTTTTTGGAATGACGAGGCAGTGAGGGCACCTCAAACTTTGCATTCAAGTGCCAAGGCTATTTCTTTGGGCTTTGTGGAATGTCGAGGTAGTGAGGGCGTCTCGGACTTTGCATTCAAGTGCCAAGGCTATTTCTTTGGGCTTTGTGGAATGTCGAGGCAGTGAGGGCGTCTCGGACTTTGCATTCGAGTGCCTAGGCTGTCTCCTTAGACTTTGTGGAATGCTGAGGCGGTGAGGGTGCCTCAGACTTTGTATTCGAGTGCCAAGGCTATCTCCTTGGACATGACAAGGTGACGAAGGTGCCTCGCACTTTGCATTCGAGTGCCAAGTCTATCTCCTTGGACTTTGTGGAATGTCGTGGCGGTGAGGTTTCCTCAGACTTTGCATTTGAGTGAAGAGGCTGTCTTCTTGGACTTTGTGGAATGCCAAGGCAGCGAGGGCGCCTCGAACTTTGCATTCGAGTGCTAAGGCTATCTCCTTGGAGTTTGTGGAATACCGAGGCAGTGAGGATGTCTCGGACTTTGCATTAGAGGGCCCAAGGTTATCTCCTTGGACTTTGTGGAATGCCGAGGTGGCGATGGTGCCTCGAACTTTGTATTTGAGTGCCAAGGCTATCTTCTTGGACTTTTGTCTTCGAGTACCAAGGGCAGGCCCTTGGGCTTGTTGAGTACCGATGCGATCTTCTTGGACTTTGAGGAATACCGAGGTTGCGAGGGCGACTCAGACTTTGTATTCGAGTGCCAAGGTTGTCTCCTTGGACTTTGTAGAATGTTGAGGCGGCGAGGGTGCCTAGGACTTTGTATTTGAGTACCAAGGCTATCTCCTTGGGCTTTGTGGAATACCGAGGTAGCGAGGGTGCTTTGGTCTTTGCATTTGAGTGCCAAGGCTGTCTCCTTTGACTTTGTGGAATACCGAGGCAGCGAGGGCGTCTCAGACTTTGCATTCGAGTGCTAAGGTTGTCTCCTTGGCCTTTGTCGAATAATGAGGTGGCGAGGGTGCCTCGAAGTTTGCATTCGAGTGCCAAGGATATCTCCTTGGATTTTTTGGAATGCTAAGGCAGTGAGGGCACCTCGGACTTTGCATTCAATGCTAAGGCTATCTCCTTGGACTTTGCGAAATGCCGAGGCGGCGAGAGCGCCTTGAACTTTGCATTCGAGTGCAAAGGCTATCTCATTGGACTTTGTGGAATACCAAGGCAGTAAGGGTGCCTTGAACTTTGCATTCAAGTGCCAAGGTTATCTCCTTGGACTCTTTAGAATGCCGAGGTACGAGGGTGCCTCGAACTTTGCATTCGAGTGCCAAGGTTGTCTCCTTGAACTTTTTGGAATGCTAAGGTGGCGAGGGCGCCTCGGACTTTGCATTGAGTGCCAAGGCTATCTCCTTGTGCCGAGACGATGTCGATGTCTTAGGCTTTGGAAGGTGCCGAGGATAAGGCCTCAGGCTTGTTTGATTAATATGGGTTAGAATTCAAAGTACTCAATATACTGCCTTTGTTTGCTTGTTGATCGTGGGGAGACCCTGTGCGATCAAACTAGTCTTATCTTTGGTTGGTCGAGGCAACACTCTTACCAACCTAACCAAGTGTAGGGTATGAAATAGGTGCCTTTAGACACTGGTTGATCATGGGGAGACCCTGTGCGATCAAAATATTGAAGGGTCATGAAACTTGTACCTTTGCATTTGCTAGCTGATCGTGGAGAGGACCTGTGTGATTGAACTAGTCTTGTCTTTGGTTGGTCGAGGCAAGGCTTTTACCGACCCAACCGGTTGTGGGGTATAAAGCAGGTGTCTTTAGACACTGGTTGATCGTGGGGAAACCCTATGCGATCAAATCAGCGAAGGGTCATGAAGCTTGTACCTTTGCGTTTGCTAGCTGATCATGGGGAAGCCTTGTACGATCGAACTAGTCTTGTCTTTGGCTAGTCGAGGCAAGGCCCTTACCGACCCAATCGGTTGCGGGGTACGAAGCAGGTGCCTTTAGACACTGGTTGATCGTGGGGAGATCCTGTGCGATCAAACCAACGAAGGGTCACGAAGCTCATACCTTTGAGTTTGCTAGCCGATCGTGAGGAGGCCTTGTGCGATCGAACTAGTCTTGTATTCGGTTGGTCGTGGCAAGGCTCTTACCGACCCAACCGGTTGTGGGGTACGAAGAAGGTGCCTTTAGACACTGGTTGATCTTGGGGAGACCCTGTGCGATCAAACAAGCGAAGGGTCATGAAGCTCGTACCTTTGCTTTTGCTAGCTGATCGTGGGGAGGCCCTGTGCGATCAATATAGTCTTGTCTTCGCACTCGACAGTGACGAAGCACTGGTTGATCAAGAGTTTGAGAAGGACTTACATACGGAAGGCGATCGGTTACCATTTTATTGATGACTCAAAAAATGTTACATCATAGATTTTAGATGAATGATATTCTAAGTTGTTAATAATCCATGGCGTTCTACTCTGATCGATCGATGGGATGCTTCCCTTTCAGCTGACGCTGTCAATTATTGGAACCATAGATTCTGCAAGATTCTTTCTCCTTGGTTGTAGAGGGGGTGTCCTGAAAGGATCCCTATCCTACTTTGAATTCCTGGAGATGTCCCTCCTGTCAGAGATCTTCTAAGTGGTAAGAAAGGGACTTGCATTTCATAGTTGGATGTCCACAGCATCAATGGAAGTCACAGTAGACCGATTTGTTTATCGTGTGCTTTGAATCAGGCTGGAGAGGGTTCGATCACTTGAGGAAGTCTTCATATTGGATCTGCTTGAGGATGACGTCGATGGGCAGATTCCAGTCGATGGGTGTAGTCCTCTGAGGCTCGGGCTACCAGTCATGCTGGCTCATTATCCGACGGATGCTTCTTGAGGTCACAATCCTAATGAGCGATTTGGTCATCTTCAACCTCAATCTCTCTCTGGTTTTGATCAAACAACGTTCCAAGAGATGCGGGTGGATTACGGATGAGGTCGTTGTAAATGTGAAGAATAAAGTGCAGGGCATTTTGGAATGCCAGCATGACCGCTTCGTCATCGAGGTGACGTTCGAAGAGCACAGTGTGCTCATTCCGGAACCTATGAGTGAACTCTCGAAGGGTTTCATCTGATCCCATCCTGAGCCGGTAGAGGGAGTCCAGCTTCTTCTCTGGTTTGAGGTTTAGTTGATAGTGTTGAATAAAGAGGTCAGCCAGATCCTCAAACTAGCTCACGAAGCCCTCCGGGATATGGTGATACCAGTCAAGGGACAGGTCATCGAGGCTGTCAGTGAAGGTGCGATATAGGACTTGATTGTCGTGATATTACGATTTCAATGCTTGTTTGAAAGCGAGGACGTACAACGTCGAATCTCTCATTAGGCAGTTAAACCTGGGGAGAGATAGAGTCCTCCAGCTCCGAGGGAATGGAGTTTGAAGAATTTGTTAATGAAGAGGTTCCTTGGAGGAGTGGGTGTTTCGACGATCACCTCATTGGTCTGAGAGGCATCTTGGAAGGAGGGAAGGCAGCGAGGGCACTGGAGTTGCTCTCGTTGTCCGATATTCTGCCAGAGCTCGGTTGTTATAGCAATACTGTCGGACTCTAGGGTGGTGACCCCCATTCTGAGTATCCCTCATAATGCAGTGATCGGAGGATGACTCAGAACCAAGGAGCTCGGGGTAATGAGCAGACTCATTGAGATGCTCCCAGACTGTCAGTCTAGAAGGAATAGATAAGGGTCCTCTCAAGAGGGACCCGAGGGATAGTCACGGAGTGTCAGCGATATATCGTCGGGAAGGAGCGGGAGATGGGTCGACCGACCGACAGACGTCTGCTTCGTCGTTGATACAGATAGCTGACCGAGGGAGATTCGCTCCTACTTCGATGGTGACGCGTAGGAGGGAGTCTCTTTTAACCATGAGAGTAGCATTCTGCTTTATCAAGGTCAGGAGTTAAAAGTCTTCCACTGAGATCTGATATGTCGTCTAAGGGTCCATGATGGGCGAAACATGTATTGTCCCGGAGCATTGAGGAGTTGCATCGGCATGCTGAGGAGATTGCTGAGGTTGAGCTGGAGTTGCATGGTTGGCTGATCGATGACTCCTTGAATTAACAGCAGGTTGCTGCTCAGGGCATTGGCTTGTCGTAAACCTATGACTCACTGAGTGAGTCATAGGTTACTGGATGTCTGGATAGACATTGCTTCCCTCCTGTTGGTCCACAGGTCTTATCTTCACCATTCAGGTAAGCGATGAAAACAGATAGATTGCTCGGATAATTGGTGGTTACTGCTTGACTGAGGTAACAAGGAAGCCTGGAGGTCACAAGTCAATATGGGAGGATGCCACAGATGGCGCCAAATTATGGGAGCGGATTTTGACCGTCATACGTAACCCTTTTTCAACAGTCGATTGAAGGTTTTTAATCTTCAAAATGTGGCGCGCTGAGCTGCTTCGCTAACGTTGTTGACAATAAAAAGAAGGTTGCGGAGCAACTATAACAAATGGGGTGAGAGAGAGTTGACACAAGATTTGGTAACGAAGTTCGGTCGAAGCCTATGTCTTCGTGCGGTAAGACGCAACCTTGAATCCATTATCTCTGAGAAAGGTTGAGCTACTCTCAACAGGCCGAGGAGTGCTTCTTAGAAGTAGACAGAGGGTGGAGAAGGCTTGAGAGTCTGAAGACCAGAAGGCTCTGAGAGCTCTGAAAAACAAAAAATTTGAATTTGTAATAATGGAATTGGATTTGGATTATTTACAGGGTTGGCTATATATAGAGATTTTAGGAATATCCAGAGAATAGTTTGGGGAATATTCTATGGATATTTATGGGAATATCCAGGGTTTAGGTAAATATCCGGGGGGGATTTTTACCAGACCCCAGATGGCATGCGTAGGCCCCAAGTAGGGCTGTGGGTCCTACTGTCATCTTTATGAGCCCCAAGCTTGACTGCGAATCCCACTATCATCTTCGTGGGCCCCAAGCAGGGCTGCGAGTCTCACTATTTTTTTTGTGGGCCCCAGGTAGGGATGCGGGTCCCACTATCGGGCGTTTGCCAAATTTTGCACCCACAATAGCCTAAAAGATGCCTTTCCTCTCATAGTAAGAACACAAATATACCTTCTTGACTTTCTGAGTCTTGGAGATTGAGATATGTGAGGTATGGTTCTTACAAGTGGGTGGGATAATCAAGCTTAGTTTTGGCAAAAATAAGTTTGGTCTTTTTATCAACATAGCCAATACCACGCTTGTCATGGACACCCTATTGACTATTCAAATAATTCTCCAAATCTTTAGTGGCATTGAATCTCTGAATAGTCAAAGAGGATTCATGCTGGGAGTTCCTTAAAAATTCCACTTCCGCCAAGGCTGCCTTCTCCTCTTCGATTTCTATTTTGAGAAGGTCATCAAGCCTTTTGGCTTTTACTTCCAAAATAGACTTTTCCTCTATCAAAAAGGTCTCTTAAGAATATTTGTCCTCAATAAAGCTCACATTCTCTCGAATATTGGCATTCTCGGTCTCAAGCTCAAAGATCCGTTCACTAGCTTATGTAACAGCAATATAGGTTTCATTATGATTGGTCTCAACAAGAGCTAACACCTCCTTAAGAGAGGTGTTGTTCTTGCTAGTCATGGTGGCCGCTTCTAAGGCTTCGTTATAAAGAGCCTTGAGTTCAAAAAGGTTCTTTAGAGGTTCCTCTCCATCGCTCTCACTACTATTGGTGTCACTCCAAATAGAGTTAGTCTTTTTATTAATATGAGAGACCATGGAGGTTACAAAGGCCGACACATATTCATGACCACAATTGGACAAATCCAAACCTTCCTCCTCCTCGGATCCCGAAGTGTCCTAAGTAGCCTTCATGACTGATCCTGAGAAACCTAAACTTTTGTGGGACATTTCGAAGAAAAATAACCAAGACCTTGATATTTGAAACAACGCCTAGCATTTGGTATTGACCCCCTCTCATTCTCCTTAGAGTGGTTGTCGTTCCTAGGTCTTGCCCATATGGGCTCCTTGTCTTGTACATGCTTCTTTTTCCAATGGGCTTGAAGTTTACGAGCAAGCATGGCAATCCTTCCCTCCTCGAGACTAGACAAAATCTCTTCTGATCCACTAGTAGCCTTCAAACAAGACTTCAAGGCAACTGCATATTTGTCCTTATCCGGCTTTCTTATATTCATCTCATAAGTTCGGAGGTTAACCACAAGTTCCTCGGGGAGGATCTTGACCAAATCCTTGGTTTTTCAATTGCCGTAACTTTAGGCAAAAAACTCTCAGGTAAAGACCTAAGGATTTTGCGAATCACTTTCTTGTTCGAGACCCTCTTCGCAAGGGCAAAAGATGAATTAACAAGAGCATTTAACTTGTAATAAAATTCATCAAATGTCTCGTTTTTATTTATAGAAAGGTTCTTAAAGTTGGTGGCAAGAAGTTGCAACTTAGCTTCTTTCACCAATGGAGTTCCCTTATGAGTTGATGCAAGGATATCCCATACCTCCTTTGATGTTTGGGCATTAAAGATCCTCATAAACTCGCTACCCGTGACCCCAGAGTGAATGGCACATAAACCCCTTTGGTTGCTTGTGCACATCAACTTCTCATTTCCTGACCATACTTCATATGGTTTGAGACCTAACGACTCAAAAGTAAGCGAAAGTCACCCATTCAGAACACAAATCCATATCTCCTAACTCATGCCACGAAGGAGGGCTTGTATTTTACTCTTCCAATGTATATAGTTGTTCCCATCTGACAAAGGAGGCCTAGTGATAGCACTCTCTTCTCTTATTGATTCCATCACTAAAAAACTAAAACACACAAATCCCCAAAGAGAAAAATCACAAAAAGCAAACATAAGCGATCATGATCGCCAAGTTTATAAAAACTAAAAAATAACCCAAAATAGGGTTACCCCCCCCACACATAAACAACTTGTAGAGAATAAATGATCAAGTACTAATGATCGGCAACCTAACGGATCTACTCCAGAAGTGTTAGCTCCAACAAGAGAGGCCCGCTCTGATACCAATTGAAATTTCTAACTAGCTAGGTTTGGCTAGCTAATCACCGTGCACTAGGATGTGGGTGCAAATTTTGGCAAAGAAGCCTGCAAACTGCGGGACCCACCAGCCCTGCCTGGTGGACCCACAGAGGCTACCGCGGGACCCACCAGCCCTGCCTGGTGGGCCTACAGAGGCTACCGCGGGACCCACCAGCCCTGCCTGGTGGGCCCACAGAGGCTACCGCGGGACCCACCAGCCCTGCCTGGTGGGCTCACAGAGAGAATCACGGGACCCACCATCCCCGCCTGGAGAATCCCCAGAGAAAACGGCGGGACCCACCGGCCCTGCCTGTGGAATCCCCAGATACAACAGCAGAAACCACCATTTGCCCCAGATTTCCTCCCAGGAAATCCTATAAATAGCAGAGCCTTCAGGTAAAAAAGGATCCGAGTTCAAAATCCAGAAACCAAAGCTCTGGAATTCCAGTTTTCAATCCTTCAATCCTCCTTGATCTTCTTCTAGTGTCTGAAGAGTTCGGAGAGATCAGTGACACTCGGCCTGTCGCGGTCACTTCAAGAAAAGTGTTAGTAAATTCGGGTTGCTCCCTATAGCATGGAGACGTAGGCTTCGGTTGAACTCCGAGATCACCTCTTATGTCAATCTTCTCTGTTTGCATATCGAAAGCACTAACTCAAAGTGATCGAGACAACAACCTTCAAATCTATCTTCCAATCAACGTATCAACCAACGATCAACAACTCGACTTCAATTGACTGGTGAGGTGAAGTCTTCGGATCGGCATGAAGATTTTTCCCCCACAGTTTGGCACCGTTTGTGGGATCTTGAGCGAGAAGGCAAGTTTGCTCTGCAACAAGCACCGGATCGGTTGAACAGATAACCGTTCTAGAAAGTCAAACTTCCCAGCCCCTTCGGTTGAGCAGACAACCGTTAGGATACCGGCAATCTCGTTTCATCCTTCGCTCTCTCTAAATGGCGAAGACGAAGCATCAGGATCATCCAAAGGGAAGCAACACACGTCAACCTCATTCGGAGACTCATTCAATGAGTCAACGGCTCAACTTCGGGCAGCCCCTTGCTGTCCCCGAAATGGGGGTTCATTCAGGGAGTGGAAGATCGGTCGATCGACCAATCGCACCACCTCCTCGACAGTCGATAGGGCAGACTCCCCCTGCTTCTGCTGAAGACCTACCATCTACCTATTAAATTTCAGCGGTCGACTTTCAGCTGTTGCAATTGGCTAAGCAAAATGCCACCCTCAAAGCTGAAAGGGATGCTCTCAAGAAGGCAGCCTCCGAGGCCGGAATTGCTCTCCCCATCCCTTTATTCGGTGAAAGAGCGGATCTGCCACGATAATCGATTCACTCCGAACCATAGAGGTCAATGGGCACCGCTGCCCTTGAGAGGATTCGCCGTGACCCAACTCCCTCTGCTGCTCCATGAAAGCAGAGTGTTTGGGATCGTATCGATGATGAGTCCTCTCAATCATCCTCGGGTCGCAACTACGCCAGAAGGACACCGTCGAGGCCCAACTTGCGAGAGAAACACCAGATGAAAGGGGCACCCTCGAAAGGCAGAGCCTCCCCATATCTCCCACTTCAATATGAAGCTGGAATGGATCTCCGTCACCGACTTCATCCGGCAACTACTCAAAGGCCCGAACAAGACCTCTTGATCTTGTCTCTCGATCTGCATCCTGGTCGAGGGCATGGCTGTAGAGAGGGATACTCTTTTGCCGAACCGCTCCACCGAAGTTTATTTCAATCATCCTTTCCGAGGGGGTAAAGAACTCCCACTCTCCCCAAATTCAATTGCCTCAAGGGAGATCCGACTCTCCATATACTGGCCTTCAAGTAAGCTTTGACGTCACACGAAGAAGAGAACAATATGCTCTGCCGCACCTTCGCTGGGAGCCTTGACGAGCCATCTCTCGATTGGTACCATAACCTTCGGGCTGGATCCATCACCCAGTTCGGAGTCTTGGCTAACCATTTCATGCAACACTATCAACTCAACTTGAAGCCGGAGAAGAAACTAGACTCCCTCTACGGGCTGAGGATGGGTACTGACGAGAGTCTTCACCGCTTCATGCGAAGATTCCGCAACGAGTGTGCCGCTCTTTATGGACGGCATCTGGATGACGAGGTGATTATGTTAGCCTTCCAGAATACCCTCCGTTTCGATCTGCACATCTACAACGATTTCATCCACAATCCTCCCCCTTCCTTGGGTTCAATGTTTGATCGAATCCAAAGGGAAATCGAAGTTGAAGATGATCAAGTCACCCGAAAGGGGCGAGAAACGAAGCGACGACCCGCTGAAAGGGAAGCCCCGAAGTATGCTGCCAAAGCTCACAATGCAGAGGCAGTGATCCCCCCTGCATCTAAGCGACCGAGGAACGACGGACGTAGATCCCCTCTAAAGAATACTACATTCACCGATTGGACTCTTCCAATCGAGCAGATCCTCGATCGGATTCAACACGAAGAATTCCTCTGAAGGCCTAATCCTCTACAGCCCAATATCAAAGTCACGGCTGACAAAACGGTCTACTGTGACTTTCATCGCAGTCACGGCCATTCTATCGAACGATGCTATCGACTAAGATATCATCTCGAGGATTTGCTACAAAAAGGCCACCTCCAAGATTTCGTCAAGGGCGAACCAGATCAACGCCGACCTTCCGCAAAGGGTAAAGAAGCTTGCTGGATCCATCAAATCTCTACCGATCCATCACCTATCACCGTGAGTGCCAACATCTTTGGCATTCATGGGTCATTGCACAATCAAACATTGATGGGAAAAGAAGTCGATAGGCAAGTGCGACGCATCTTCAACGTGCACTATGCAGCGTGTGGGTGCAAATTTTGGCAAGAGTTTACCAACTACAGCGGGACCCACCGGCCCTGCCTGGTGGGCCCACGAAGACTACAGCGGGACCCACCGGCCCAGCCTGGTGGGCCCACGAGGACTACCGCGGGACCCACCGGCCCTGCCTGGAGGACCCCCAGATACGACATCAGAAACCGCCATTTACTCCAGAATTCCTCCCAGAGAATCCTATAAATAGCAGAGCCTTCGAATGTAAAAGGGGGGATTCTCTGAAGAAACAAAACTCTGAATTCTAAAAACCAGAGCTCTGGGATTTCAAACTTCCGATCTACCATCTCTCTTTGATCTTCTTTTCTCTTTCGAAGAGATCAGGGAGCTTTCGGTGACACTCGGCCTGTCGAGGTCACTTCAACTGAAGTGTTAGTGAATTCGGGTTGCTCCCTATAGCACGGAGACGTAGGCTTCGGCTGAACTCCGAGATCACATCTAGTGTCACAATTTCTCTGATTGCATTCCTCTGTTTGTATATCAAAAGGCTTCGACTTCAATCAACAGATCGATCAACGATCTTCGACATCAACTTCGACTCCAATTGACTGGTGCTGCGAGAGTCTTCGGGTCGGCACGAAGATTTTCCCCCACAGTTTGGCGCCGTCTGTGGGATCCGAGCGAGAAGCTGTGCTCTCTCTCTACTTCGATTACCAGATCAATAGCCAAACTTCCTCGCCCCCTCGGTTGATCAGACAACTGATCGGACGTCGGCAATCTCGTTGTACCCTTCGCACTCTGAATGGCGAGAACCAAACACCAGGGCCAACCAGAAGGAAGTTATACTCAACAACAAGCTCGTCCTGAGACTCGATCAATGAGTCAAAGGCTCAATTTCGGACAGCCCCTTGCTGTCCCAGAGATGGGGGTTCATTCAGGGAGTGGAAGATCTGTCGATCGACCGATCATCCACCCTGTGCGACAATCAATTGGTCAAACAACCCCCACTCCTGCTAAAGACCCTCCTTCGACATATCAAATTTCAGCGGTCGACTTTCAACTGCTTCAATTTGCAAAGCAAAACGCCACCCTCACCGCTGAGAGGGATGCTCTCAAGAGGGCAGCTTCTGAGGCTGGGATCGCTCTTCCTATCCCCTCTACAAATGAGAGGGTCGATCTTCCGCAACATTCAATCTACTCTGAGCAACAAAGGTCAATGGGCACTACTACCCTCGAAACGGTTCGACGCGATCCAACTCCCTCTGCTGCCCTGTGGAAGCAGAGTGTTTGGGACCGCCTCGACGACGAATCCTCTCAATCCACTCCTGGTAGCAACTTCAACAAAAGAGTCCCTTCAAAGCAAGATGACTCGAGAAGATGTCAGATGAAAGGTGCGCCCTCGAAGAATAGAGTTTCACCATCCGATCCGCTTCAACGTGGGCTCGGATCGGACCTTCGTCATCGACTCCAACCTGCCGAACAGGACCTCTCGATCTTACCCCTCGATCTCCATCTAAGTCGAGGGCAGGGTCGTAGGGATGGATACTCCTCCGTCGGACCCCTCCATCGAAGCTTATTCGAGTCAGCATTTCCAAGGGGATGGAGAACACCCACTCTACCCAAATTCAATTGCGTCAAAGGAGATCCAACTCTCCATATACTCTCTTTCAAACAATCCCTGACACCGCATGAAGAAGAGAACAACGTGCTCTGCCGCACCTTCGCCGGGAGCCTCGATGAGCCATCCCTTGATTGGTACCACAACCTTCGAGCTGGATCCATTACTCAGTTCAGCGTCTTAGCCAATCTCTTTGTGCAACATTATCAACTTAATTTGAAGCCGGAGAAGAAGCTCGATTCCCTCTATCGGCTAAGGATGGGTTCGGATGAGAGTCTTCGCAGCTTCACAAGGAGATTTCGCAATGAGCACGCTGCCCTCTCTGGGAGGCATCTGGATGATGAAGCTATCATGTTGGCATTTCAGAATGCACTCCGCTTCGACATGCACATTTACAACGACTTCATTCGCAATCCTCCTCTTTCCCTAGGTTCAATGTTTGATCGAATCCAACGGGAAATTGAGGTTGAGGATGATCAAGTTGTCCGAAAGGGACGAGAGACGAAGAGGCGACCCGCCGAAAGGGAAACCACAAAATATGCTACCAGAGCCTACAATGCAGAAGCAGAAGTTCCTCTCGCACCCAAGCGATTAAGAAACGATGGACGCCGATCTCCTCCAAAGAAGACTACTTTTACCAAATGGAATCTACCAATCGAACAGATCCTCGATCGAATTCAGCATGAAGAGTTCCTCCGATGGCCTAATCCACTGCAGCCCGACACTAAGGCCACTGCAGACAAAACCGTCTACTGTGATTTCCATCGCAGTCATGGTCATTCAACTGATCAGTGCCACCGGCTAAGGCATCATTTGGAAGATCTGCTACGTGTAGGACATCTCCAAGAGTTTCTCAAAGGCAGGCAAAATCATTCCTTCGAACATCACTAGTGAAGATCTCCCTCGAGATGGAAAAATCTGGGGGGTTGGAGATGATCAACTTTCAAGCGACCATTTGTATCGTCAGAGAACGTAGCAGCTGGAAACTAGATCCCAACTGGGAAGGTCTATACAAAGTCAAATCAGAAGGAGGCCAAGGACTCTATCGATTGCCACGGGCTTGGAATGCTCGAAATCTTAAATTGTTCTATCTATGATGAAAATTCAATGTTGAATAAAGATTGCTTTCAAACGTCTACTTGTCCGTTCAAATTCTGAGTTATGAGACAGCGCAATATTCAGTTTCAAACCTTCAAGCAAATTCAAGTTGAGCCAGCTCAACCTTCAAACTACCAGGTCGTTTAACAAGTTTAGGGCCTCGTGTTGCGACACGACCCTTTACGTACAAATGTTAAACGATTTCGGGTTGTGAAACAGCACAACTCTCAATTTCAAGCTACCAGGTCGTTTAACAAGTTTAGGGCATCGTGTTGCGACACGACCCTTTACGTGCAAATGTTAAACGGTTTCGGGTTGTGAAACAGCACAACTCTCAATTTCAAGCTACCAGGTCGTTTAACAAGTTTAGGGCCTCGTGTTGCGACATGACCCTTTACGTGCAAATGTTAAACGGTTTCGGGTTGTGAAACAGCACAACTCTCAAATTCAAGCTACCAGAATATCAACACTCAGATACATAATCCAAGACACCTTCGCTGCCTCGACGTGCAGCAAGTCCAAAATCCGAGACCTGCTCTCGGCACCCTAGCAAAGCCTAAAGCTCTTTGCCCCAACACATCTCGACATGAAGATCAAGGTCCCACGTGTCGAGCAGCATTCAGCCAATGTCACTCCAGAGGCAGGACATCTCTCAAACTTACCAAGTCACTACAGAAGACTTCTACCATTCGACACTCATAAGAGAGCATCACGTGCTCTCATGCTCGAGGAAGACTCGTTCTGGAAATCCACCATCGATGAGGGGGTGAATCTACAATCTTTCATAGCCAGCATCAACGACGAGACGACTATCACCCAGGAGTCGCGTGATCTTCCGACCAACCCTCAAAAATCTTCCGACGTTGCAGATCGTCCTAAGATTCAAAAACCGATTGACAAAGGCGAAAACTCATCAACCATTTGAGGGCAAAGTCTGAGGCATGAACTGCAGCATTCAAACAAAGTCCAAATTTAGTCAAAGTCCGAGACCGACATCTTAGCATTTGATCGAAAGTCCAAGCTCGCAACCTTGGCACGAGGCAGCAAAGTCCGAGACCTGAGTCTCAGCATTCAATCGAAGTCTTCGCTCGTGGCCTCACTCGAACCTTGACCGGATAATTTTTTACCGATCAGACAAACTTGTCCGATCGGCTAAAACCATTCGATCGGTCGATTTTCTACTGGATCTGGCAAAAAACCAAGGTTTTTTGCCGATCATGCGAACCTTGACCGGATAATTTTTTACCGATCAGACAAACTTGTCCGATCGGCTAAAATCATTCGATCGGTCGATTTTCTACTGGATCTGGCAAAAAACCGAGGTTTTTTGCCAATCACGCGAACCTTGACCGGATAATTTTTTACCGATCGGACAAACTTGTCCGATCGGCTAAAATCATTCGATCGGTCGACTTTCTACTGCCGATCACTCGAACCTTGACCGGATAATTTGGCCTCATTTGAAATACCTTTTGGTTGTATGGTGTTTGATCGAGAATAATTCAAATCCAACGACCATAGCGAGCCGGGTTGGGAGCACGCGTGGTATATACACCAAACATTTACATGGCCTTCACCTGGGTTGTCAACTTTTGACCTTTGAAGCAAGCATCAAAGGTGTGAATCAACGGCCATAATCAATGCCATCATTTGTGCATCAAGCTATCACAGCCTTCCCTTCCATCATGCATGGAACTTCCATGCATGCATTCATGCATGTGCGCCGATCCACCTAACACCCCGCCTCTCAATCCCACTTGATCACAGCCTTCATTGCATCAAACTCTCACAGCCCTCCCTTTAGACCAGCACCAAGTAATCCAGACCGCATGTTGCCCCCACGTGGGTGACAAGCTGGCATCCACAAAGCTTTGTGGTCAAACCCGTGACTGCATGGCTCAGTGGGGAGATGCAACCCGTGACTGAGCAGCCGGCCCGTGACTGCACAGCGACTCCGCTCAGCCGCTCAGATCCTCTATTCTCCCGCATCCACAAAGCAGAGGAGCTCTGAACCCCTCGTCTCCCTCAACTCCAACCTCAGCTCCGCCGCTCCCGATCTCATCACCGATCGGCCGCAACTCCCCGGCAACCGACGGATCGCAGTCCCACTACCAATCGCCATCTCCCACTGCACCGAGAACGGCGACTCCGCCTCAGATCGGCTGCTGGCGACCGATCGGGCATATTCAGCCGGTCAAGATTTCAGCGATCGGTCGCGGAGGGGGTTATTTCTCCAGATTTAGCACAAAATTACCCGATCAGTGCCTCCGATCGGTCAAATTTGACCGATCGGTCAAATTTGACCGATCGGCAAACTCGATCCCCTTCTTCCCCTTTGTTTTCTATTTGATCGGCGAAAAATACTACTGGATCTGGTGCCAAAAGTGGGTATTTTACCGATCACAGATTTTCTGACCGGCTGTTTTTTGTCCGATCGGTGAAATTTACCCGATCGGCAAAATGCACCTGATCGGCGTTTTGCACCCGATCGGAGATTTGCACCTGATCGGTGATTTGCACCTGATCGGTGATTTGCACCTGATCGGAGATTTGCACCCGATCGGCGTTTTGCACCCGATCGGAGATTTGCACCTGATCGGTGATTTGCACCTGATCGGAGATTTGCACCTGATCGGAGATTTGCACCCGATCAGCAGCCTGATCATGATCGGCGATTTACACCTGATCGGTGATTTGCACCTGATCGGTGATTTGCACCTGATCGGAGATTTGCACCCGATCGGCGATTTGCACCCAATCAATAACTCCTCCCGATCAAAAACGACCTTCTCTCAAATCTGATCTCTACCTGATCAAACATACCATACCACCCTCCCCTTCCATTGGCGAGTTGCACCCGATCACCTCGATCGATAGGTCGAAATTGACCGATCACTTTTTTGACCGATCAAAATTTGACCGATCAAATTTGACCGATCACTTTTTGACCGATCAAAATTGACCGATCAAATTTGACCGATCACTTCGACCAAACACTTTGACTGATCGGTCAGACTTGACCAGTCGAAATCGACTGATCGGTCGATTTTCTACCGGATCGGTCAAAAAACCATGTTTTTTGACCGATCACCCGATCCTTGACCGGTTGAATTTTGACTGATCAGTCAAAATTTGACCGATCGGTCAAATTTGTCCGATCGGTCAAAATTTGACCGATCGGCCAAAATTTAACCGATCGGTCAAAATTTGACCGATCAGTCAAATTTGTCCGATCGAACAGAAATCAATCGATCGGTCAAAATCTCTACTGGATCGGTCAAAAAACCATGTTTTTTGACCGATCACCCGATCCTTGACCGGTTGAATTTTGACTGATCAGTCAAAATTTGACCGATCGGTCAAATTTGACCGATCGGTCAAATTTGTCCGATCGGTCAAATTTGTCCGATCGGCCAAATTTTAACCAATCGGTCAAAATTTGACCGATCGGTCAAAATTTGACCGATCAGTCAAATTTGTCCGATCGGCCAAATTTTAACCGATCGGTCAAAATTTGTCCAATCGATCAAATTTGACCGATCAGTCTATTTTCAAACGCTAAACACTCGACAAAAAGCTCCTCTTCATGTGTGACAGGGGGTCGTTAGCTTTGCACCACGAGTCCAAGCCAGCTAGATCGGCCTCTAGCTAACTTGGAGGGGGTAACTGTGGGTGCAAATTTTGGCAAGAGTTTACCAACTACAGCGGGACCCACCGGCCCTGCCTGGTGGGCCCACGAAGACTACAGCGGGACCCACCGGCCCTGCCTGGTGGGCCCACGAAGACCACAGCGGGACCCACCGGCCCTGCCTGGTGGGCCCACGAAGACCACAGCGGGACCCACCGGCCCTGCCTGGTGGGCCCACGAAGACTACAGCGGGACCCACCGGCCCAGCCTGGTGGGCCCACGAGGACTACCGCGGGACCCACCGGCCCTGCCTGGAGGACCCCCAGATACGACATCAGAAACCGCCATTTACTCCAGAATTCCTCCCAGAGAATCCTATAAATAGCAGAGCCTTCGAATGTAAAAGGGGGGATTCTCTGAAGAAACAAAACTCTGAATTCTAAAAACCAGAGCTCTGGGATTTCAAACTTCCGATCTACCATCTCTCTTTGATCTTCTTTTCTCTTTCGAAGAGATCAGGGAGCTTTCGGTGACACTCGGCCTGTCGAGGTCACTTCAACTGAAGTGTTAGTGAATTCGGGTTGCTCCCTATAGCACGGAGACGTAGGCTTCGGCTGAACTCCGAGATCACATCTAGTGTCACAATTTCTCTGATTGCATTCCTCTGTTTGTATATCAAAAGGCTTCGACTTCAATCAACAGATCGATCAACGATCTTCGACATCAACTTCGACTCCAATTGACTGGTGCTGCGAGAGTCTTCGGGTCGGCACGAAGATTTTCCCCCACACAGCGAACAAGGAAGATACCTGGATCGAGAAGCCTGTCAAGGGCCTAACTTGGCCCTCCATCATCTTCAACGGCTCAGACCTTCAAGGAGTCCACACTCCACTTCGAGATCTCCTGGTCCTGAAGCTCATCATCGATGGGAGCACTGTCAACCGCATCCTCATCAACACCGGAAGCTCCATCGACATCATGTTCTCAGACTGCTTTAAGCGCCTGGGACATAAATATTCAAGTCTCGAAGTTGTCCCAACGGTGATCACGGGCTTCAACGGGGAGCAGAGCATAACGATGGGAGAATCAAGGTTCACCCTCGACCTCAGCCGAGAGACTCGAGTCTCGGTAAGGTTTGCCATCGTCGAAGGAATATCCAACTACAACATCATTCTTGGTCAACCATTCCTTCACCAGATCAATGTCATCAACTCCTTAAATTTGCAACAGGAGAAGGTATTGTCTACATTCGGGGGGTTCAACAAACTAGGCGATCGTGCGAAGCTACAACTGCAAAAATAGATCGCAGAATAAATATCGCTCCCCCAAAGTGACCAAGAGAGGAAGCTGGCCCTTTTTCAAGATAGCAACCAAAGGAGATCCCACTGTCCGAACCCCCGCCAATCGAGTGGGAGGTCTCACCTTCAATCAAAGAGATCATTCCAATCAATATCGACAGTAAAGATCTCCCTCGAGAAACCTTCATCGGTACCGGTCTTAGCGACACAGAAGCGCGAGACATGGTATCCTTCCTTCAATCCAACATAGACGTCTTTGCCTGGTGCTTCGAAGATATGCCTGGGATCAACCCAGATGACGCGTGTCACCGACTCGCAATCAAAGAGGGAGTGAAGCCCGTCAAGCAAAAACCGCACACAATCCGACCAGAAAGACAAGTTGCAGTTCAAGAGGAGATCAGTAAGCTGCTCGCTGCAGGCTTCATTCGTGAAGTAGAGTACCCTATTTGGATCTCCAAAATAGTTGTTGTCCCAAAGAAAAATGGGAAGGTCATAGTGTGCATCGACTTCACCAACCTCAACAAGGCTTGTCCCAAAGACCCATTCCCCATGCCAAGGATAGATAGACTTGTCGATGCCACTGCTGGCCACGAGCTCCTATCTTTCATGGACGGATACTCTAGGTACAATCAAATTCCGCTATATCCGGATGATCAAAAGAAGACTTGCTTTGTGACTGACCGAGGTCTTTACTGCTACAACGTAATGCCCTTCGGCCTCAAGAACGTTGGGTCAACCTATCAAAGGTTAGTCACAAAGATGTTCGAAGATCAAATCGGGCGCAACGTCGAAGTTTATGTAGACGACCTCCTCACCAAAAGTTCCAATCGTGAGAGCCACCTCTCTGATCTGGCGGAAACATTTCAAATCCTCCAAAGATACCGTATGAAGCTCAATCCAGCTAAATGTGCTTTCGGTGTTCAATCGGGCAAGTTCCTAGGTCACCTTGTGACCAGGAGATGCATTGAAGCCAACCCCGATCAAATTCGAGTTATCCTCGATATGCCATCGCCTATCAATCGGAAGGAAGTGCAACGCCTCACTGGAAGACTTTCTTCCCTCAATCGATTCATTTCGAAGTCCTCCGACAAATGCAAGCTGCTCTTTGACAAGTTGCGAAAGGCAGATACCTCCGGATGGAGTCCAACTTGCGAAGAAGCCTTTCAAGACGTCAAGAGATATCTTGTACGTGCTCCCATCCTAACAGCTCTGCTCTCGAAAGAAGACCTCTGACTCTATCTTGCCGTCACTGATCAAGCAATCAGCTCGGTCCTGGTTAGTAGAAGAGAAGGTACCGAGTATCCGGTCTACTACATCAGCTATACACTTCTTCTGGCAGAGACTCGTTACTCAAAGATTGAGAAGGTCATATTAGCCTTACTCACCGCATCACGACGACTCCAACCCTATTTTATCTCCCACCTGATCACAGTCGTCTCAGAACACCCGCTCAAAGATATCCTCGATAAGGCAGGTCGAGCAGGTCGAATGACCAAATGGGTGATCGAGATAAGTGCTCTCGGGGTTCAATTCAAACCCCGCACTTTACTCAAAGAGCAGGCAGTTGCCGACTTCCTAGCCGACTTCCCAGTAGAAGACCCCATAACTTGGGAAGAAGACGTCGATATGCGCCTCGAAAATGAAGATAAACTTTCATTCAATATGGCTACAAAGATCAATCCAAGCCTTGAGGCTCCTGCTACCTCGCCAGCTCGGTGGAAACTCTATACTGATGGACCATCGAGCACGATCGGTTCGGGAATTATGATAGTCTTAGTATCCCCCAAACTTGATCATCTTCAGAAAGCCATCCTCCTTGGATTCAATGCTACCCACAACGAAGCCGAATACGAAGCACTCGTCTCTGGGCTTGAAATGACTGAATCCCTGGGGGTAGATCGACTCACCATCTACAGTGACTCCCAGCTAATTATAAGACAGATCAACGGTGAGTACATAGCACGAGAAGAAAGAATGCAGCATTACTTGGCCCTAGTGCGATATCTTCAACAACGCTTTACTAGCACCGAGTTCATCCAAGTCCCGAGAGCAAAAAATTGAGAGGCAGATGCCTTGGCTAACGCTGCCTCGGTTCTTGGAGATTCACTCAGGGAGAGGCGAATACAAATCGACTATCAAGAATCACCCAAGATTACTCTCGAGCAACAAGTCATCGCCACTACAGAAAGATCCGGGGGTGGAGAACAGCCAGCTACCGATCATACCACAACAGATGAACTTGAAGATTGGAGATGGCCAATCTTCGACTTCTTCAAACAAGGTGCAACACCAGAAGATCCAATTCAAGCCCGAAGACTTCAAAGGAAGCTCCCATGCTATAGCCTCCAAGGAGAAGATCTATATTTCAGATCGCACAACGGGATGTTGCTCAAATGCATTGGACCTTTACAAGCAAAGGCAATCTTAATCGATATCCATTCCGGAGCCTGCTGAAATCATTCAGGAGGAAGATCTCTTAAAGCCAAGATAAAGCTTCAAGGTTACTACTGGCCGACAATGGCGAGAGATGCTCATCAAGTGGTTCAAAGATGTGAGCCTTGCCAGCGACACGCCCGAGCTATCCATTTCCTAGTAGACGAGCTCCACCAACTAACAAGTCCATGGCCTTTCCATCAATGGGGGTTGGACTTCTTGCGTCCCTTCCCACCAACACCAAGCAAGAAGAAGTATCTACTGCTGGCAACAAATTACTTCACCAAGTGGGTTGAAGCGGTGCCACACTTCCGAGAGACCGACGATGAAGTTATCAAGTTCATCAGATATAACATCTTCTCAAGATTTGGCACACCACAAGTACTGATTGCTGATAATGGAGCTCAATTCGACTCCGACAAGTTCTGGGAATTTTGCCTAAACAACGGGATTAAACTCTTCTATTTAACTCCAAGGTACCCTCAGTGCAATGGCCAAACTGAAGCCTCAAACAGAGCTATCCTGGGTTTGCTCAAGAAGAAGCTCGATGACAAAAAAGGATTGTGGGAGCAAGTCCTACCAGAAGTCTTGTGGGGCTATCGAACTACCCCGAGAAGGTCAACAGGGTTCTTACCCTTTCGCCTAACCTACGGGTCTGAAGCAGTCCTCCCAACAGAGACCATCTCAAACACTTTAAAGACCAGAGCAATCGAGGAGGGGATTAATAAAGAGCTTCGAGTCAATGACCTTGATCTCTCTGAAGAATTACGAGATCGAGCAACTGTTCGTGTAGCCAAGTATCAACTAAAGATCAAACGAGCCTACGATCAGAAGGTCAACAAGAGACAGTTCCCAATTGGCAGTCTGGTACTCAGAACAGTCTTCTACAATACAAAAGAGTATAGCAGCAGAAAACTAGCTCCTAATTGGAAAGGACCCTACAACATTGAATCGATAGGAGGCAAAGGATCTTATCGACTGATATCGCTAGAAAGAGATAGACTACCACGAGCTTGGAATGCTAGACATCTCAAAATGTTCTATCCATGATGTAAACTCTATGCTGAATAAAGGCCACTTTTAAATGTTCATCTTGTCTACTCAAGTTCTGAAGCAGATCCAAGTCCTCTATATTCAAGTTCCAAATCATCTCCATTCAAATCACCAGGTTGTTTAACAAGTTTGGGTGCTTGAGTTGCGACTCGACCCCTTACAGGCAGATATTAACGGTTTCGAGTTGTGAAATAAAACAACCTTCAAGTCACTGGGTCAATTTAACAAGTTTGGGAGCTTGTGTTGTGACGCGACCCCCTACATGCGAATGTTGAATAACCTTCAATTGCAAAATCGTCTAACAAGTTTGGGTGCTTGAGTTGCGACTCAACCCCTCACAGGCAAATGTTAAATGGTTTCAAGTTGTGTTACAACACAACCATCAATTATCAAATTACTTAACAAGTTTGGGTGATCGAGTTGCGACTCGACCCCTTACCTCAAGTGTTAAGTATATTCAAGCATTCCATCCAGAACACGTACAAACATTCAAAGAATTCAACACAAAAGACATTCAATTTCAAACACCAAAAAGAAGTTTTTATTTTTCAGAAGTTCCAAGTACAAAAGTGAGCTTTTACATGTGCGGAGCTTACATGTACAAAAGCAAAAAGAAAGAAATAGAATACATCAGGGCTTGGCCACACTTGGAGTGCGCGACCTCTCTCCTCCAGATCCACCATGAGCCTTGCTCGCTGCAGACGCTTTCGAAGATTGGACGC
The DNA here is from genome assembly GCA_947650365.1 of Chamaelirium japonicum. Classification (NCBI taxonomy): domain Eukaryota; kingdom Viridiplantae; phylum Streptophyta; class Magnoliopsida; order Liliales; family Melanthiaceae; genus Chamaelirium; species Chamaelirium japonicum. Next base: position 8,133,825 of record OX393552.1, read on the forward strand.
CGCTAGCGTGAACCCTGAGGGCTTCTACCGCTTTCTCTGCTGTCGACCTAAAGCTCTCACATTCGGCGTGTGTTTCCTCGAGCTCCTTCGTGAAGGCCTCCTTCTTGGCAGCAAGCGTAGCTTCCTTGGCAGCAAGTTGGACCTTCAACTCCTTTATTTCAGCCACACGCTCAACGGCCAAGGTCTCTATCTTGAAGAATCTATTCTTCAATTCTTCGAGCTCATGACCCCGAGCCACGTAGTTGTCGAGCCACCTCTTGCTCTCGATTTTCTCCTTGTGGAGAGCTTCCTTTCGAGCAGATAGAGCTTCTTTCCTTGCGAGCAAGGCCTCCTTCAACTTCTCCTTCTCCTCGCTAGCAGCCTTCACTTCGACAGTCAAACGAAAGACTTTAGCTGAAGCCCCCCGCTCTCCGACCATCCTGAAGAGCCTGGTAGCGAGTTTCAGGACCACTGAGTTCTGCAAACAAACAAAAGAAAGTCAGAAACATTTCGAGAGATACAACTCAAAAACCAAGTCATGCTGATGCACTTACCACAACTTCAAGCATGTTGTAGGCCTCATCAATGGTAGCATCCGGAAGATTGCAGAGCTTCCGGATCACAGCCATTGGGTGGTTAATATCAACCTCACCCAAGTCTTTGAGCAGCTGAGCGGGGCCAACAGGAGCATCTGCAATCAATACAAGAGTTCAAACAGTTGGAATATCGAAAGCCAAAAGCAAGGAAGTTAAGAAGGAGTTGAAAGTGACGTACCTGTGGCTTCAGCTCGAGATGCTTCAGCCTTTCTCTTCCCCCAATCAGAATTCTTACTCCCGGGGGTCGACCTTTCCTTTTCGGGGGATGCCACTGGCGGAGGTTGGGGGGCCCCAGCCTCCACGCGACTCCCTCCCTCCTTTTGCAAAGGGGAGGGAACATCATGCAGAGGAGTGATCTCCCCTTCCTTAGGGCGTTCGCTAGTCTGCTGCAGCCTGGCCATTAGGGTGGCCGTCTCCTCGGCAATCTGAGCTGCCGAACGATGGGCAGCAGGAGCAGGTTGCTCAACCTCCAACCCACCGCTTGCCGAGGCGCCCTCAATGCGAAGGACGCTCGGGGGTACTTGGTCGAGGGAAGTGGGGTTGCTAGCAACCATGTCACTCCCTGAGTATTTTATCCTGATGCGCGTTGGGCGCTTCAGTTCCTCAAAATGATAGGTGGGCAACACCTTCTGGCCATCGCCCACCTTATCCATCACATCTTCCATTCAACGGGCCTTAGTCTCGTCGATAGGAATGGGCTGAGATTCATCATCGTCCCCACCATCGCCTCCATCTTCGCCGCCATCATCCCCTCCTTCACCACCTCCGTTATCTCCATCTCCTCCGTCTTCGTCGACATCATCACCACCATTATCATCGCCATCATCATCATCATCATCACCGTCATCTCCACCATCGTCACCATCATCTTCATCACCTCCATCTTCGTCACCATCATCGTCGTCTTCATCTTTTCCTTTCTGTTCTTCTTTTTTCTTCTTCTGTTCTTCTTCCTTCTTCTCCTCCTCTTTGTAGACTCTTCTTTTCTTCACTTGACCCATGTGGGTCATCACCAGCTTTTCTTCTGTTGGCAAACGGCGCCTTGCCCCGTACGCTTTCTTCTCGACCCGGACAGCCCTGATAATCTTGCCCGATTGAGGATCCTCCTCGTAATCGGAGTACAAGACGTCATTGTCTTCGTACCGGGCCTGCAGCTTATGGAGGAGATCGGCGTTGCCGTGCCTGACCAGGCAGTTCAAAAACTGCTTCCACGATCGGGTACCGCACGTCAACTCCAGGAAGAGGTTGTCGAGGGCCCCGACCCGCTCCGATGGCAATGCGAAGGCCCCTCCGGTAGAATACATGTCAATCTCTTTGTGAACCTGAGAGCGAGGAGTCTCAGGCACAGAGAGGGGAATCCATGCCCCAGCGACGGATATCGGTCAGTCGGTATACAGCTTGTCGAAGGGCACGGTGTCGATGATCGGGCGGAGTGCGGAGACGCCCGTCAGATTGAAGAAGGGGCTGTCCTTCCTCGAGACCCACTTGTAGTGGTAGAAGAAGTATCCCAGCTCAATCATGTCCTCTTCACCTTCAGGGATGCTGGAGTAGCATGCACTGAGCTCCTCCTAGAAATCAGACTCCACCCGGTAGAATGCATAGATGATTCTCCATGCATTCCCCGATATTTGCCTCGGGCAAAGACCCGAAGTGTTCAACAGCCGAGCAGTGAACGGCAGCAGAGGGAGGCGCAGCCCACAGTTCAGCTGGCCGATGGTGACCACCGTCCCCATCACTTGCTCCTTACTGGCAATCGTTATGAAAACAGTTCGCTTATCGATCCCGAAAGCGGATTGAACTCCTGCCAGTGTTGGTCGGTGTTTCCCCTCCATGAAGCAGGCGAGCAACTTCTGCCACTTCGCCCTCTTCACATCAGTAAGCTTGCCGCCAGTGTTGTATTCGTAGACGGGCTCCTCCGACAATGGCATGAGAGGTCCCAGGACAAAGCTGGCCTTCGGAATGTGCTCGGGCCTTGACGATGCAGAAGCGAACCCCACTCCCATGTGCCTCTTTCCGAGTACACCAAGAGCGCCTTTGCCCTTACCCCGGCCAATGGGCTTGGGCAACACTGGAGCCTTCTCCTTACCAACCCTCCTGGACGGGACCATGTTCTTGATCTTGATGCTGCTTGAAGATGTCATTCCGACCGATCGGTTGAGCACGGAGAACAGGAAACTCGAGAGCAGAAAGGTTCTGGACTTGAAAAAATTTTGGAAGCGTGAGGCAAAAATAAAAGCCAGAAAAGGCTTATAAACCCCAGAGAAACTTGCGCAAAAACCAAAAAAGACACGTGGCATCACCAGGTCAAAAGTCGTGTTTTCAGAAGGGACACGTTGCGTCAATCCAGAGGAAGCGCTCTTCTAGGCGAACCGTCGGAACCAGACAAAACATCGAACCAGATGAACCACCGGTCCAAGCAAACCTCCGGTCCAAGCGAACCGCCGGTTCGGAAGAATCATCGGTCCATGAGAACGCGTTTGACAGGCAAACAATCAGGTATTTTTTTCCAGAGGATCGGGCAGAAAACAGGCTCTTTTGCCCGATCACCTCAACCTCCATCTGTTGAATTTAACTGATCGGTCAAACTTGACCGATCAAGTAGATTCAACCAATCGGCTCGATTTCTACAGGATCGGGCAAAATACTTAGCGTTTGCCCGATCGCCCCTACCTCAACTGGTTGAATTTAACCGATCGGTCAAACTTGACCGATCGGGTAGATTCGACCGATCGGTTCGTTTTCTACTGGATCGGGCAAAATACTTAGGTTTTTGCCCGATCGCCTCAACCACCACCAGTTGAATTTAACCGATCGGTCAAACTTGACCGATCGGATAGATTCAATCGATTGGCTCGTTTTCTACTGGATCGGTCAAAAAACTAAGTTTTTGACCGATCGCCTCGATCTCCACCGGTTGAATTTAACCGATCGGTCAACTTTGACCGATCCGTCAAACTCAATCGATCGGACAAGTTTCTACTAGATCGGTCAAAAAACTTAGTTTCTTGACCGATCATTTCGATCTCCATCGGTTGAATTTAACCGATTGGTCAACTTTGACCGATCGGTCAAATTCAACCGATCGATCAAGTTTCTACTAGATTGGTCAAAAAACTTAGTTTTTTGATCGATCACCTCGATCTCTATCGGTTGAATTTAACCGATCGGTCAACTTTGACCGATCGGTCAAATTCAATCGATCGGTCAAATTCAACCGATCGGTCAAGTTTCTACTGGATCGATCAAAAAACTAAGTTTTTTGACCAATCACCTCAATCTCCACTGGTTGAATTTAACCGATCGGTCAACTTTGACCGATCGGTCAAATTCAACCGATCCGTCAAGTTTCTACTGGATCGGTCACCTCGATCTCCACTGGGTGAATTTAACCGATCGGTCAACTTTGATCGATCGGTCAAATTCAACCGATCGGTCAAGTTTCTACTGAATCGGTCAAAAAACTAAGTTTTTTGATCGATCACCTCGATCTCCACCGGTTGAATTTAACCGATCGGTCAAGTTTCTACAGGATCGGTCAAAAAACTAAGTTTTTTAACTGATTACCTCGATCTCCACCGGTTGAATTTAACCGATCGGTCAACTTTGATCGATCGGTCAAATTCAACCGATCAGTCAAGTTTCTACTGGATCGGTTAAAAAACTAAGTTTTTTGATCGATCACCTCGATCTCCACCGGTTGAATTTAACCGATCGGTCAACTTTGACCGATCGGTCAAATTCAACCGATCGGTCAAGTTTCTACTGGATCGGTCAAAAAACTAAGTTTTTTGACCAATCACCTCGATCTCCACTGGTTGAATTTAATCGATTGGTTGAAATTCGATCAATCGGTCAAATTCAACCGATCGGTTGAATTTAACCGATCGGTCAAATTTGACCGATCGGTCGAATTCAACCGATCGGTCCATCAACATCGATACTCAAGGGTTTTTTACACTCGTAACAGGGGGTTGTTACTTTTGCACCAACAATCCAAGCCAACCGGGATGACCTCTAGCTAACTTGGAGGGGCTAACTGTGGGTGCAAATTTTGGCAAAGAAGCCTGCAAATCGTGGGACCCACCAGCCCTGCGTGGTGGGCCCACAGAGGCTACCGCGGAACCCACCAGCCCTGCCTGGTGGGCCCACAGAGGCTACCGCGGGACCCACCAGTTCTGCCTGGTGGGCCCACAAAGGCTACCGCGGGACCCACCAGCCCTGCCTGGTGGGCTCATAGAGAGAATCGCGGGACCCACCAGCCCCACCTGGAGGATCCCCAGAGAAAACGGCGGGACCTACCGGCCTTGCCTGTGGAATCCCCAGATACGACAGTAGAAACCGGCATTTGCCCCAGATTTCCTCCCAGGAAATCCTATAAATAGCACAGCCTTCAAGTAAAAAAGGATCCGAGTTCAAAATCCAGAAACCAGAGCTCTGGAATTTCAGCTTTCAATCCTTCAATCCTCCTTGATCTTCATCTAGTGTCTGAAGAGTTCGGAGAGATCAGTGACACTCGGCCTGTCGAGGTCACTTCAAGAAAAGTGTTAGTAAATTCGGGTTGCTCCCTATAGCACGGAGACGTAGGCTTCGGCTGAACTCCGAGATCACCTCTTGTGTCAATCTTCTCTGTTTGCATATCGAAAGCGCTAACTCAAAGTGATCGAGACAACAACCTTCAAATCTATCTTCCAATCAACGTATCAACCAACGATCGACAACTCGACTTCAGTTGACTGGTGAGGTGAAGTCTTCGGATCGGCACGAAGATTTTTCCCCCACATAGGAGACCAACTAAACAAAGCTAGTTGGTGTGCCCCACAACGGGTAGACACAAACATGGGTTAGGTTGCCCATGATGCGGAATGAATGTAGTAAAGATCACATACATGACGCCAAAGAACCACAAGTTGTTTTTCTGGATGAAAACCTCTAACCAAGTAAAAAATCACCCTCCAGTAAAGCTGGGCTTATACTGCAACCTAGTCTTCCCTACACACCCGTGAAAGCGGAGTAAATACTAATGGTTATAATAAAAGTTACCCCGGCTGCCCCTGAGCTACGCCCCGCACCGACAGTGAAGTTGGCTGTAACCACTCTTCAAAAGGTCCACTCGTAATCCTCCTTACTCCACTCCTAATTCATCCGATCCGCCTCGATGTCATAGAGGCCCACCCTACCTTAGGCGGCGATACATGCTTATGTGACCACAATCACCCCAAGCACTCCCGCAAGAGCCTTCCACACGGCGGTGGAAAAGAAGCAAAGGTGTATATGGAGGAAATAAAGAAAGAAACAAAACAAAAGCTTGATCGAGATTAGTGACAAGGGTAGAAGAAGATCTTGATCTCCAAGGAAATCTCAATCTGACCTCTATGAAACCCTAGCACACTAACAAAGATCAAAGCCCAAAAGACCCTCAAGTACTAGTAATGATCCAAGTGTTGGATGGCACTTTGGATCATAGCATAGCCTTATCCTCTCTTCTTTGTATGATCTCAAGGTGTTGAAAGGCACTCAAGAGACCATGCAAAGGATGAGTGCAACCCCAATGACTATGAAACTAATGGAAGGTTGGAGAGAGAATGAGAAGGGAAAAAAGAAAGGAAATAGGGTTCAAAGAGATGAGCTCGATGAGCTCACTAAACTTAAAGTTATCTTATAATTCCTTACTAAACCCAAAAACTCATTAGTAGCTTAAGGGTGTAGGGGTGGACTATTTATAGCCCAAAGGAGCACTTAGGTGGATAGCTAAGACCAAGAGATAGATCCTTATCTTTAAGGATCTGTCTCAGCCAAGTCATGCGCACAACCTACACATGGTAAAATTGGATTGGATGAGCCAACCGACTCAACCCTTTAAGTAGGTTCTAGATCGAGTCGTGTGCATGACTTTAAAGTCATGCGTACGACTTTTCACTTGTCATCGTGTCATAACACCATCCCGTATGAGGCATAAGGTGGATACCAAATAGTATGCTGCCGACTAGAATCGTGCTCATGACTCTGGAAAGTCGTGTGCACGAATTTTAGTCTGGCAGACACTATTTGTGCTAAAATTATGAGTGCTGAAAAAACTAAGGCAACGTCATGTGCATGACTGTGAAAGTAGTGTGCATGACTTTAGTCTAGTAGACACCTTTTATGTACCAAAGACTAAGACATAGTCGTGCGCATAACTATAAAGTCGTGTGCGACTAGCTAACTCTGCACACTCTAAAAAGTAGGGCTTTGGCTCTAGCTCCAAAAGAAGTGATCGAAAAAGTCTATCATGCCCATGTGGTCATTCATAGCATAAAGATGCACATACATCTTGATTTAAATCTTAGAATGAACATGCATGCATCTCCTTAACCGAATAAATAATCGATCAGAAAAGTATGCATGCGTGTGCAATAGCTTGTCATGCACCTAAACACCCTATACAAAAAGAGTCAAATATATTCCAAAAGAGTTAGAAATGTACCTTCTATGCCTAAGCATGTGGGAAATGATGGTAGGAGTGGATTTGGCCACAACGATACTTTTTTATTGCAACAGAACCAATTCTAACTCTACCCTCCCGACTTTAACTTACTGCTACTCAATACACCAGTAAAGTAGGTTTGTTTAAATCGCTAAAAACTAATAGCAACATAAGGAGACCTAACAGGAAGAATCAGATTCTTCTTCTTTTTTGATTCCTTATAAAAAATTAAGGTTCTTTTCATATTCTTTTGGAGGAGTGGAGGTTCTATCATATCGATAGAGTTGATTCTTCACCTAGTAGTTTCCATATTTTTTGCATCGTATAAGTGCAATCTTTAGGGACTTCTTTCACTCCAGACATGCGCTTCCCTGGGTGGTTGATCTTTTTATATTTTAATTAATTTATTAAAAGAAATTGTAAGTCAAACAAATATTTATTTTCTCCTGTACCTAGGTTGTGATCTAGTTTGAGTGGATAATCTACAAGTGTTCCTATATCTAGTTCCTAATGTACCTATGATGATATGTCTAATTTTTTTGACGTCATAGGAGTATATTATGTAGGTTTTGATACCAAGTTGACATACCTTGATATTTTATAGGTTTAGGCAACACATAATATTTCAGGGTGTGAAGAGTAAACAACTTAATACACTTCCACTACTCAAAATCTTGAGAGAAAAACAGAGTTTTTATTCATACTTCAACGGTTACATCGCTTTTTTAATAGAAATAAAATATAATGCTTATTTAGTTTTTTCTCAATGCTCTATTTCGCCCTCAGGCTCTACATAGGGCTCGTAGGAAGGATCTCCAACCTCCTCCAGGTTCTTGTTGAAGATGTGGCTCCAAACAAGCCGCATACAACTCCAAGGTTCATACGCGAAGAAACGGCAAAAGATGGAGCACTGCAACAAAGGAGTAGTCAGTCAGCCAGCCACAGTCGTGCGCACGACTGGCATCAGCTTTTTTCTCGGGCAAGAAATCAACGATGAGTAGTGTGCACGACTTTACCAGGTCGTGCGGACAACTGTATACGGCAGCACATAGGTGTAGCGAGTCGGGCTGCATTTTATCGTGGGACTCGATCTACAAGGTGTACACGAATGTATGCCTATAAAATGCATGACCTAGGACAAACCTAGGGAATTAAGAGATGCTTCAAGAGAGGGGATTCATAATCAAAGGAGAGGGAGATCTATCCAAGGAGGTTTTTGAGCATCGGTGAGGGTTGTCTCTTGCTTCTCCGGAGTGAGTGGGTGCAATCTCTTGGTGAGGGCTTCTCTTTGTGGGTATTGAGAGGGTTTGGTGAGAGACAAGATCTTGTACTCGGGTTATCTTCTCAATAGTGAATCAATAGATCATTGTTGTCGCATAGCTTGTGTGTTTGCTTTGTGTTTTATTTGCCCTTTTATTTCGTCTTCTCGGCGGTGGTGAGACATCATCCTCTCCGTGCAAGTTCTCTGATCTTCGGTGGTCTTCATCTCACTCCTTCCGTTGCACGAGGGCCTCGGATCTCAATAAATTGGTATCAGAGCTTTTTGTTCGTGATTCAGAGGTGCTAGGTCGATGTCGAAGAATTCGGAGATGATGACTCAATGTTAGAACCTACAGTTCGAGATTGAGAAGTTCTATGGAAAAATCAACTTGACTTGTGGCAAATAAAAGTCAGGGATACGTTGATTCAAGGCGATCTGCACAAGACTCTGAAGGGCATTAAGCTGGATAAGATATCGGACGATGATTGGATTGAGTATTATTTGAAGGCGGTGAGCACAATTCAGATGTGTCTTTCGAAGATTGTATTGCCAAACGTCTTCAGGGAAGACTCCGTGGCAAAACTATAGAAGAAATTTGAGAGTTTGTACATAACCCGGTCTTATACAAACCGGTTGTACCTGGAGTAGAAGATCTATGCTTTTTAGATAGCGAAAGGTACAAGGATTTTAGAGCATATTTCGGCCTTCAATCAATTGACGAAAGATCTCCTTAATATCGGTGAAGACATGAAGGAGACGGATAATACGCTTCTTCTTCTGGGATCTTTGCCCAAGTCCTATGAGCATTTGAAGGTCACGATGTTCTACGGGAAAGATACCATCATATTTAAGGATGTCACGAGTACTCTCTTCACAAACGAGCTTCGATTGAAATGGTCAACTCGGGTGAGGATGAAGGTGACAACCAATCAAAGGTGCTTACGATGGTGGCAGGGGCGAAGAAGAACAAAAGGCATAGCACTTGTTGGAAGTGCAGAAGGTTCAGGTCCTTCAAATCAGAGTGTCAATGGAAAGGTGGAGCAAGACCGGATTGCTCAGGTTCATCCAAGGCCATAGATGACGCATCCGCCGATTATGCCTCGTCAAGGGATTCCGATAAGGGGGATGTTCTGATGGCTACCACTGATGTCATATCAGATCAGGACTAGATAATCGATAGCGAGGCCACACATCATATTTATTCGCACATGGCATGGTTCGACAAGTATGTGGAGTGCAATGGTGGCAAGTTGACAGTTGGTGATGACTCCAAGGTGTCAATAACGGGAGTCGGGGATATTCGACTTGAGATGTATGACGGTCAAATACAGACACTCAAGGATGTACGTCATTTTTCAGGGTAATCACCGGGCAAGGTAGAGTTGTGGAAGTTTGGGACGGAGGCTTTATGATCATGAAGGGGGCCTTAGGTGGAGGCCTATACAGATTACCCGAAAAGGCGACGATACATGCACGGTGTTCGGTGAAGAATAAGGGTGTAGGTGGAGCACGCTTAGGGGCGAAGATGATCAAGTAGTGGGTTCCAGTAGCCTAGTCGAAAGACTTGGGCAATCACCAAGCTCAGTGATTGGGCTTCCGGTTTGGGGGCAAAGGCGGCGACGGTGATCAGGTGATTGATTCACAGTGCAAAGAGAAGAGGTTCGTGATCAAGGAGGTGCTCACGTCGTATTATGAAACCAAGGTGGAGATTGTTGAAGATGTGGCTCCAAACAAGCCGCATACAACTCCAAGGTTCGTACATGAAGAAACGGTGGAAGACGGAGCATTGCAACAAAGGAGGAGTCACCAAGCCACAATCGTGCACACAACTAGCATCGACATTTTTCTCGGGCGAGAAAGCGAGGATGAGTGTGTGCATGACTTTACCAGGTCGTGCATACGATTGAAGATGGTAGCATACAGGTGCAGTGGGTCAGGCTGCGTTTCTCATGGGACTGTCACGCCCCAGAAATCTAAAGACCGATTCCTGGGGTGTGAGGTGAGAAAAGGAAGAGGGTTCTAGGTATGGTTACTTAACTATGCCAATTTAGGATTCTCACTGGACTCTTTCTATGCTCACACACAAGCAAATGAAAGAAGGGGGAGAAACAAAAGATCAGGCTCGACCTTTAGAAGGGATATCCTTTCAGTACATGCAACCCAACGGTGTCACAACATACTGACAGAATATCCTCTAAAGGAGCACGAGGCTCAAGCCTCCGACGGCGATCCAAGTATCTCACCCGCTCCTGAACACTCAGTGCATCTGTCTGGAGGTCCAATCTACTGGGCTTGTCAAATTAGGTCAATTTTTCTTGTTATATTTTTGTGGTGATCTAACCTAGGCTTGGGGCCTTGAGGAGAGGCCTACCCAAAGAATTCAGCTGGCACATTACCACTTATCACACTACCTACCAAATAATAGAATTATTATTCAAATCCAAATTGATTACATCGAATGAAAAAGTACCACTACTAAGATTGACATAAATAGAAAGATAAGCTGCTACCCTAAGCTAACTGTTGGACTCCTACTGCTGCTCCTGTGCCTCAACTCCTGTAGAAGAGTCTACTCGTGGGAATGAGTAGCCCCCAAAAATACGTTTGGGAGATTAGCCAAATAAATGGCTAGTGACAAGCTAACAATTTTAATAATTAACAATGCTCAAATTTTTAAGACAAATTATTGATTAACCTAATTGACAAGCTATGTTCTCAAACACGTCCTATGTGCCCATGCAATTTCTACATTCACATGCAAATCCTACTGTCACTAGGTCATCGTGTGAACAGTCATACAATTCAAAATTTATAATCAAACAATTACACACTCAACATGAACCCCGGATATTTTGTTCAACCTGCCCCCGGTCGGGCATTACTATCGGGCCTTTTATTTTGATATAGAGGGCTAACTCTCTCGCCGTGCATCCACCAACTCCATGCACAATTCATCCAGATGATCATAAGGGGTTTCCCGTCTTTCACGGTGGAGCTCTACCGCCCAACTTGCTTTACTATGGGGACTTCAACTCCCCGGGACAGGGTTGCTAGGCCAATCCCTACTCGAGGGCACCTCCTATTAGCTTTACCACAACCCTTGCCCGTGACCCCTAACCTACTTAACTTCGGTTGTACGCGCAAGGTGGTTCACGACCCTTGCGCGCACGGGGTCCATACCCTCTAACCAGATAGATTAACAATAATTAACATACCACATGACTTTGAATGTACTAACAGTGCTTAATCATTTTCAATGGATTACGTCAGGATTCGCACCCACTCACAACCCAGTATCATAATTAAATATCATAAAGCACTCTCGCCCAAAATCCCTTTACTAGGGTTACCACGCTCCCTCAGGAGGGTGGGTCCCGATAATTCTTTAATTATTTATTTATTCATTTTAGGGAATACCTATCTATGGTGTCCATGCAAACGATAGAATATTTATTATTAAATTATTAACTTTTTATGCATGCGTCCCCGGACTCGCGACTCCGCATGCAAGGCGGGGTCCACTCGACCACATGCGACGACGTCCGGCGGGACCCGCATGCAGCGTTATGGACACCTACCCTTAATTTCTATATCGATATTATTAATTATTAAAGAAAGCGTGCTGTGTCACCTGGTCGACGTGCACGGACTCCTGTCTTTGGCCTCTGCTCCGTCCACGGCTGGATCGTCCCGGTACGAACTGGTAAGTTGAATAAATCTAAATTATATGTCTACTGATTTGGTCGGTTTAAAGAAGTGAAAAACTGACAAGCCTTACTGAGCCCATGTTCAGGTGTGCAACAAGCGTTGAGTCCCACCCGATGGACTCTCGGGATTGCAAACAACGAGTAGAAATCGATAGCGTGGGTTCATGGTCATGCAACTGACACAACCCATTTAGCGGCAAAAAGAAACCTTATGCGAGAGTACAATGTGTCACCACTAAATCAATATAGGGCTTAAACGATCGGGCGAACTAGAATACTACAATCAATTATTTTACCCCTGTCTTCCTCCGGATCTAACCGGAGAAATAGAAAGGGAATCCTCGGCGGTCAAGAGCCGCGTCGGCCGATTCCTATTGATTTGCCTCTAACTTCCCGTCGAGTCGTCGACAATGTCGTCGCCCCAAATGGGGGAGGTGTTGCTAGGGTGGGATCTGGTTTGGCTTGGCGAATCCGCCATCGTGCCAACTGTTAACAACAATACCACCAAAAGAATAAATACAGCAATTCCACCCAAGGTTTTCGGCTTCGGGTGCTCGGTCAAAACCGGCAGGTCAGGGGTCATGCAAGGCCAAAGGTTGACTGGGTTCGTTGGGTCATCGGGCACAAGACACAGACGTCGCCGTGAAGGGAGGGGCGGGTCGATGGTGGCCGGTCGGATCAGCACACAAAAAAAAAGAAAAGGCAGGGGTTCGTCGGGTTGGTCTCAACAGAGCCAAAAAAAAAACAGGGGATGAAGGGTAGGCTGACCTGGTACAGTCGGGGGTCGTCGGCTATATAGCTTCCTCCGGCTACTCCTCCCCAGCGCCGGCTGCTCCTCCCCGGTCGGCTGCTGCGCTCACAGACCACAGGGGAAGATCGGACGAAAAAAGGGAGATCCAAAAGAGAGGGAGAGGTCAGACTGGATGAGAGATTTGAGAGAGATGAGGGGGTCGGATCGGTGGTTTTATTTATAGGGGAGAGGGGCCGACGGGATAGAGATGAGAGGGGGAAAATCGTAGGAAATTTCGGGAGGGATCGGGGTCGAGAGGGAGATCGCAGGGTGATGGGGCTGCGGGATAGGGGGAATCCGTTGAGGGGGATCGGTTCGAATTGAGGAGGAAATCGGCTGAGAGATAGAGGGAGAGAGAGATCGGTTTAGAGATGAAGAGAGATGGGATCTGGGTGGGTTTCGGGTTTTTTTTTTTTTTTTTGAAGGGAACGGCTGGCTTGGGTTTTACGATAAAGAGAGAGAGGGAGAGATAAAGAGAGAAACGGTTGGGTTGGGTTGGGTTGAGATTGGGTTTGGGTTTATAATTTTTTTTTTCTTTTTTTTTTCTACTAAACAATCATTGCTCGCAATTAAGCAAGGCTCACACTCGGGCTCGCATCGCACTGAGACGGGCCGGTGCGCAAACCTCACGAGTCCATCAGACTCGTCTAAAAACCTGTTATTTTAATTGATTTATTTTATTACCAATAACATTCATGACATGCCTCCAGTGTCGCCTAGCGACCCGGACCCGGGGCCCACTGCCCGTTCCAACTCGTTTTCAAGCACACACCATCGACAACCATAGATGCGAAAACAAATAAATCAATTTAGCAATAATAAAATAATAATAAAACTGGGCTGTCCTGAAATCAGACATACCGGTTATTACATCCTACCGACCTTATTAAAATTTTCGTCCCGAAAATTAACTAACACTAATCATCAAACAAGGAAGAGTACTGGGACCGCATCGCTGACTCAAGCTCCCACGTAGCCTTCTCCTCACTACAGTGCTGCCACTGCACCTTCACCATGGGGATGGTCTTTGTATGAAGCACTCGATCTTTTCTAGCCAAGATCCTAATCGGTCGCTCCTCATAGGACGCGTCTAAACCGAGGGTCAGGTCCTGCCAATCTAACACATGCGACGGGTCTGGCTCATACCTCCGAAGCATTGACACGTGAAAGACACTGTGGACGCTAGAGAGCTGCGGGGGCAGTGCCAGACGATATGCCACCTCGCCAACTCTCTCCAAGATCTCGAAAGGACCTATGAACCTCGGAGCCAACTTCCCTTTCTTTCCAAATCTGGTGATGCCTCGCCGAGGGGAAACCTTCAGAAAGACATGGTCTCCGACAGTAAACTCGAGCGGGCGTTGACGCACATCTACGTAGCTCTTCTGTCGACTCTGTGCCGCTCTAAGTCGCTCTCTAATCAGCTGGATCTTCTCAGTCGTCTCCTGGACAAGCTCTGGCCCCAAGAGACTCCACTCTCCTACCTCTGCCCAACAAAGAGGTGACCGACATGGTCTCCCATACAAAGCCTCATAGGGGGCCATGCCGATGCTAGCTTGGTGACTATTGTTGTATGCAAACTCCAAAAGAGGTAGGTGCTCCTCCCAACTGCCTCCAAAATCTACTGTGCAAGCCCGCAACATATCCTCTAAAATCTAAATCGTCCGCTCTGACTGGCTATCCGTCTGCGGGTGAGACGCAGTGCTAAAACTGAGTTCCATCCCCAAAGCTATCTGTAGGCTCTCCTAAAAGCGAGAAACAAACCGAGAATCTCGATCCGAGACAATGGAAACTGGAACTCCATGTAGCTTGACAATTTCCCTCACATATAACTTCGCTCGGTCGATGGATGTCATCGTCGTCCGCACCGGAAGAAAATGCGCCGACTTCGTTAGTCGGTCCACGATCACCCAAACTGAGTCATGTTTGTTCTGGGTCAGAGGCAACCCCGAAACAAAATCCATCATGATGTGCTCCCATTTTCATTCAGCTACTGGAAGCGGTTGTAGCAATCCAGCCGGTCTCTGGTGCTCAGCCTTGACTTGCTGACAAGTCAAACATCTAGACACAAAGGCGGCCACGTTACGCTTCATGCCCTTCCACCAGAACTATCTTCTCAAATCATGATACATCTTGGTGTCGCCAGGGTGCACCGAGAATCTGGATCGATGCGCCTCTGACAAAACCTCCTCTCGAACCTCCTCATCCGCAGGGAAGCACAACCTCCTCCGAAACCTCAGACCTCCATCAGCATCGATCGACCAATCCGAGACAGACTCCCTATTGTCGCACCGCACTCTAATCTCCTCCAACTCAGAATCCAACCTCTGAGCTGCAATCACCTTCTGAAGTAGGCTAGGCTGCACTCGCATGGTGCACAACACGATATGAGAGGACTCCCACTGAACCCACAAATCAAAGCCTTCTATCGTGGCCAGAAAGTCCTGTCGATCAGTCACCAATCTAGCAAGCTGGCTGCGGGACTTCCGGTTCAAGGCATCAGCAACAACATTCGCTTTACCAGGGTGGTAAAAGAATAAATAGTTGAAATCCTTCAGGACCTCGATCCATCTCCTCTGTCGCATATTCAGATCCTTCTGACTCCCGATGTATCGCAAACTCTTATGGTCGCAATACATGTCAAACTCCTCACCATACAAGTAGTGCCTCCATATCTTCAGGGCGAAAACCACTGCAGCCAACTCCAAGTCATGGGTGGGATAGTTCCTCTTGTGAGTCATCAATTGCCTAGAGGCATAGGCTACTACCCTACCATCCTGCATCAGTACAGCTCCAAGCCCCATCAGTGAGGCATCGGTGAAGACAACATAACCTTTGCCACTGGCTGGAATCGTAAGCACTGGGGCCGAAGTAAGACGCCTCTTCAACTCCCGAAATGACTTTTCACAATCTTCCGATCACTCGAACCTGACACCCTTCTTTGTCAGACGGGTGAGAGGTGCTGCTAGACGAGAAAATCCCTCCACAAAACGTCTATAATAGCCTGCTAGCCCCAAGAAACTCCTGATCTCAAATATGTTCTTCGGCTGCTCCCAGTCCATCACGGCCTCTACCTTCGATGGATCCACGGAGATGCCTTCCTGCGAGACAACATGTCCGAGAAATTTCACCTCCTGCATCCAAAACTCACACTTACTGAGCTTGGCATACAGTTGGTGGTCTCTGAGGGTCTGCAACACAGCACTCAGGTGCTCCCGATGATCTTCCTCCGTCTTGGACTAAATGAGGACATCATCCACAAATACCACAATGAATCTGTCCAGGAATATGCTGAAGACTCGGTTCATCAGATCCATAAATACTGCAGGGGCATTCGTTAGACCGAAGGGCATGACCAAGAACTCATAGTGCCCATATTACGTCCGGAACGCCGTTTTAGGAATATCCTCTGCTCTCACAGCCAACTGGTGATATCCGGTCCTCAAGTCAATCTTCGAGAAATAACAAGCCTTCTTCAACTGATCAAATAGGTCCTCAATTCGAGGTAAAGGGTATTTGTTCTTGATCGTTATGCTATTCAGCTTACGATAGTCGATACAAAGCCTCTTCGTCCCATCCTTCTTCTGAGCAAAAAGAACTGGGGCTCCCCAAGGAGATGTGCTGGGACGAATGAAGCCTCTATCGAGTAACTCCTCCAACTGGGTCTTCAGCTCCTTTAGCTCCACGGGAGCCATCCTATATGGAGCAACTGAGATCGGTGCTGCTCCCGGTGCCAAATCTATAGCAAATTCAACCTCTCGAGGTGGAGGCAAGCCTGGAAGCTCATCTGGGAAGATATCCGAAAACTCACGAACCATCGGTGGTAGCACCACTGGATTCCCATCTTTATCTCTACTCGGTAGCTGCGCTAGTAAGCTGAGGGTTATCTGTTGCAGCGGTACCGGGCACAAGATCTTCTGCTTGTCTCCCAATAAGTAAAAAGCCTAGCTCCCCAGAGGGGAGAATGTGACTATCTTAGTAAAGCAATCGAGGGTAACGTGATAGGCTGACATCCAATCCATCCCAAGTAGTACGTCCACTCCTCCTAAGTTCAGGACAATGAGGTCTGCCGAGAGCTCTCTGTCTCCTATATGAATGATGCAGTCCCGGTAGATCCGGTCCACATCGGTACTTACCCCGAGCGGTGAAAACACCGACAGAGTATGACTCAATGGAACCGACTTCAGTCTCAAAGTCTTGACAAAACTAGGGACGATATAGGAATGAGTAGACCCGCTATCGAAATGAACGAAAGCAAGGGTCAAAAAGACAGGAAGGGTACCTAGCATTATCGGAAACATGTAAGAACTAATCTAGCTACCGGTTGCTACAGGTTCTAACGAGTCAAAACTAATAGCAAAGACAACTACACCATTACGTCTACGAATTGAAATTCTAAGATCAGGATTACCTTCGATCGCTCCCCCAGAAGCCTCTGAGTCTTGACCAACTAGCATGTACGTCCTTCCCTGAGCCTGGTTGCCTCCTCCGCCCTAACGGGAGAAAGGCCTCTGCTGTTGTGGCTGGGGAGAACGCTGCTGCTACTGAGCTCTCTATGGAGGCCTCTGCTGCTGCACAGGTGGTGGCGACAGAGCAGGCCTCTGGGGTGGAGCTGGTAAAAGTGGCTATCGACGAAGCTGTTGGTAGTTCCACTTCAGATGCTCAAACGAACCGCACTGAAACCATCCACGCTGCGGCGGTCCAAGAGCTGGAGGACCACGAAAGTTCTGAGGCTGGCGCGGCGGGGGTCGAGTCTCCATAGGCCTAAACCTCTTCTGAGTCGGTGAACCGTTGCGACTGCTACCACTCCGCTTCTCCATGATAGCGCGGGACTCCTTCAACTCCTGCTCCACTACCAGGGACTGGTTGACCAACTCCTCATAAGATTGCCCCAAGAAAGGGGTGACCCTACCTCTGATTGCTGGATTCAAGCCATGCTCAAGTCGCCACCTGGTGTGGAGCATACCTCGCAAGCTCCGAGAACTTGGCCTCATACTGTGTCACAGTACGAGATCCCTGATATAGCGCCAGAAACTCCATCTCCATCCGGTTCTGCACGATAACCGGAAAGAACTTCTTCCGAAAGAGTTCCTCAAACTCCTGCCACGTAATCGCTCCTCGATCTGCTGCTCTGGTGCACTGGACTGTCTGCCACGAGAAGTCTGCCTCAGCCTCAAACTGGTACGAGGCGAAGGTCACTCTCCTATCGTCGGTGATGCCCAACGCGTTCAGTATCTTCTCAGTCTGCTGGAACCATCGATCGGCCTCTATGGGGTCTGGCTCACCCTTGAAGCTCGGTGGTCCCATCGCCTTGAAGTCTTTCAGCAATTTCCCTTGCCGCTCGCCCTCAGCCTACTAACGAGCCTGGGCCTGGGCAAGAGCAGCATGTGCTAGCTCGGCCTGCTGCTGAGCAGCCGTCTGCTGCTGCGCAACCATGGTGGCCATCCCCTGGAGCATTTCTATCATCTTCGTCATGCTATCAGACGCAGAGGACGATCCTGCTCCGTTGCTCGCACCATTTCCACTCCTAGTACCCGCCATCTGAAATAAAAAGATAGCCCTAATGTCAACTATCTACTAACCAACTATTTAGACTCTAGACTGACTCATAATCCTAGAAACTAACCCCTAGGAACATATCCCTAGGCTCTGATACCAGCTGTCACGCCCCAGAAATCTAAAGATCGATTCCTGGGGTGTAAGGTGAGAAAACGAAGAGGGTTCTGGGTATGGTTACTTAACTATGCCAATTTAGGATTCTCACCGGGCTCTTTCTACGCTCACACACAAGCAAATAAAAGAAGGGGGAGAAACAAAAGATCAGTCTCGACCTTTAGAAGGGATATCCTTTCAGTACATGTGACCCAACGGTGTCACAACATACTGACAGAATATCCTCTAAAGGAGCACGAGGCTCAAGCCTCCGACGGCGAGCCAAGTATCTCACCCGCTCCTGAACACTCGATGCATCTGACTGGAGGTCCTATCTACTGGGCTTGTCAAATTAGGTCAATTTTTCTTGTTATATTTTTGTGGTGATCTAACCTAGGCTTGGGGCCTTGAGGAGAGGCCTACCCAAAGAATTCAGCTGGCACATTAGCACTTATCACACTAACTACCAAATAATAGAATTATTATTCAAATCCAAATTGATTACATCGAATGAAAAAGTATCACTACTAAGATTGACATAAATAGAAAGATAAGCTGCTACCCTAAGCTAACTACTGGACTCCTTTTGCTGCTCCTGTGCCTCAGCTCCTACAGAAGTGTCTACTCGTGGGAATGAGTAGCCCCCAAAAATACATTTGGGAGATTAGCCAACTAAATGGCTAGTGACAAGCTAACAATTTTAATAATTAACAACGCTCAAATTTTTAAGATAAATTATTGATTAACCTAATTGTCAAGCTATGTTCTCAAACACGTCCTATGTGTCCATGCAATTTCTACATTCACATACAAATCCTACATTCACATACAAATCCTACTGTCGATAGGTCATCGTGTGAACAGTCATACAATTAAAAATTTATAATCAAACAATTACACACTCAACATGAACCCCGGATATTTTGTTCAACCTGCCCCCGGTCGGGCATTACTATCAGGCCTTTTATTTCGATATAGAGGGCCAACTCTCTCACCGTGCATCCACCAACTCCATGCACAATTCACCCAGATGATCATAAGGGGTTTTTCGTCTTTCACGGTGGAGCTCTACCGCCCAACTTGCTTTACTATAGGGATTTCAACTCCCCAGGACAGGGTTGCTAGGCCAATCCCTACTCGAGGGCACCTCCTATTGGCTTTACCACAACCCTTGCCCGTGACCCCTAACCTACTTAACTTCGGCTGTACACGCAAGGTGGTTCACGACCCTTGCGCGCACGGGGTCCATACCCTCTAACCAAGTAGATTAATAATAATTAACATACCACATGGCTTTGAATGTACTAACAGTGCTTAATAATTTTCGATGGATTACACCAGGATTCGCACCCACTCATAACCCAGCATCATAATTAAATATCAGAAAGCACTCTCGCCCAAAATCCCTTTACTAGGGTTACCACGCTCCCTCAGGAGGGTGGGTCCCGATAATTCTTTAATTATTTATTTATTCATTTTAAGGGAATACCTATCTATGGTGTCAATGCAAACGATAGAATATTTATTATTAAATTATTAACTTTTCATGCATGTGTCGCCGGACTCGCGACTCCACATGCAAGGCGGGGTCCACTCGACCACATGCGACGACGTCCGGCGGGACCCGTATGCAGCGTTATGGACACCTACCCTTAATTTCTATATCGACATTATTAATTATTAAAGAAAGCGTACTTTGTCACCTGGTCGACGTGCACGGACTCCTGTCTCTGGCCTCTGCTCCGTCCATGGCTGGATCGTCCCGGTACGAACTGGTAAGTTGAATAAATCTAAATTACACGTCTACTGATTTGGTCGGTTTAAAGAAGTGAAAAATTGACAAGCCTTACTGAGCCCATGTTCAGGTTGGCAACAAGCATTGAGTCCCACCCGATGGACTCTCGGGATTGCAAACAACGAGTAGAAATCGATAGCGTGGGTTCATGGTCATGCAACTGACATAACCCGTTTAGCGGCACAAAGAAAGCTTATGTGAGAGTACAATGTGTCACCACTAAATCAATACAGGGCTTAAACGATCGGGCAAACTAGAATACTACAATCAATTATTTTACCCCTGTCTTCCTCCGGATCTAACCGGAGAAATAGAAAGGGAATCCTCGGCGGTCAAGAGCCGCGTCGGCCGATTCCTGTTGATTTGCCTCTAACTTCCCGTCGAGTCGTCGACAACGTCGTCGCCCCAAATGGGGGAGGTGTTTCTAGGGTGGGATCTGGTTTGGCTTGGCGAATCCGCCATCGTGCCAACTGCCAACAACAATACCACCAAAAGAATAAATACAGCAATTCCACCCAAGGTTTTCGGCTTCGGGTGCTCGGCCAAAACCGGCAGGTCAGGGGTCATGGAAGGCCAAAGGTTGACTGGGTTCGTTGGGTCATCGGGCACAAGACACAGATGTCGCCGTGAAGGAAGGGGCGGGTCGATGGTGGCCGGTCGGATCAGCACAAAAAAAAAAAAAAAGGCAGGGGTTCGTCGGGTTGGTCTCAACAGAGCCGAAAAAAAAAACAGGGGATGAAGGGGAGGCTGACCTGGTGCAGTTGGGGGTCGTCGACTATAGCTCTTCCTCCGGCTGCTCCTCCCCAGCGCCGGCTGCTCCTCCCCGGTCGGCTGTCGCGCTCACAGACCACAGGGGAAGATCGGACGGAAAAAGGGAGATCCAAAAGAGAGGGAGAGGTCAGACTGGATGAGAGATTTGAGAGAGATGAGGGGGTCGGATCGGTGGTTTTATTTATAGGGGAGAGGGGCCGACGGGATAGAGATGAGAGGGAGAAAATCACAGGAAATTTTGGGAGGGATCGGGGTCGAGAGGGAGATCGCAGAGTGATGGGGCTGCGGGATAGGGGGAATCGGTTGAGGGGGATCGGTTCGGATTGAGGAGGAAATCGGCTGAGAGATAGAGGGAGAGAGAGATCGGTTCAGAGAGGGAGAGAGATGGGATTTGGGTGGGTTTCGGGTTTTTTTCTTTTTTTTTTGAAGGGAACGGCTGGCTTGGGTTTTAGGATAAAGAGAGAGAGGGAGAGATAAAAGAGAGAAACGGTTGGGTTGGGTTGGGTTGAGATTGGGTTTGGGTTTATAATTCTTTTTTTTTTTTTTTCTACTAAACAATCATTGCTCGCAATTAAGCAAGGCTCACACTCGGGCTCGCATCGCACTGAGACGGGCCGGTGCGCAAACCTCACGAGTCCGACAGACTCGCCTAAAAACCTGTTATTTTAATTGATTTATTTTATTACCAATAACATTCATGCCATGCCTCCAGTGTCGCCTAGCGACCCGGACCCAGGGCCCACTGCCCGGTCCAACTCGTGTTCAAGCACACACCATCGACAACCATAGATGCGAAAATAAATAAATCAATTTAGCAACAATAAAATAATAATAAAACTGGGCTGTTCTGAAATCAGACGTACTGGTTATTACAGGGACTCTATCTATAAGTTGCACACGAATATATGCCTATAAAAGGCATGACCTAGGACGAACCTAGGAAATCAAGAAAAGCTTCAAAAGAGGGGATTCATCATCAAAGGAGAGGGAGATCTATCCAAGGAGGCTTTTGAGCATCAGTGAGGGTTGTCTCTTGCTTCTCCGAGGTGAGTGGGTGTGGTCTCTTGGGAGGGCTTCTCTTTGTGGGTATTGAGAGGGATTGGTGAGAGACAAGATCTTGTACTTAGGTTATCTCCTCAATAGTGAATCAATAGATCGTTGTTGTTGCGGGGATGATCCTCGTGCCAGCCCGAGGACTCCACCCAACAGTTAATCGAGTCGAGTTGAATGACGATCCGAACGTCGATATCTTTGATTGGGGCTTTGAAGTAGTTGGTGGCCTGTGGACTTTGGATTAGGATCATACGAGTGATAAAAGTTGAAGAAGAGTTGACACAATATGTGATCTCGGAGTTCAGCCGAAGCTTGCGTCTCTGTGCTATGAGGTGCAACCTTGAAAAATTCACTAACATTTGAAATGTTGTGATCTCAACAGACCGAGTATCACTTGTCCTAGAAGAGAGAGGGATGTCAGAGCTCTGGTTTTTCGAAAGTCTGAACTAGAAATCAGATTCTCGATCTGGAATACATATTTGGTCTGCTATTTATAGAAGTTTGGGAAAAATCCGGGGTCCAGTGTAGTTTTTGCAGTCGCTTTGATAGATGCCAGACAGGGCTAGCTAGTAGGACCCGTCGTTGTCTCTGTGGACCCCCAGGTAGAGCTAGTGGGCCCCGTTATCATCTCTGTGGACCCCCAGGTAGGGCTAGTGGGTTCCGTCATTATCTTTGTGGACCCCTAGGCAGGGCTAGTGGGTCCCGTCATCATCTTTGTGGTCCCTCATGCGGAGCTAGTGGGTCCCATCATCATCTCTGTGGACCCCCAGGC
Organism: Chamaelirium japonicum; assembly: GCA_947650365.1. Lineage (NCBI taxonomy): Eukaryota > Viridiplantae > Streptophyta > Magnoliopsida > Liliales > Melanthiaceae > Chamaelirium > Chamaelirium japonicum. The sequence continues at coordinate 8,156,661 of OX393552.1, forward strand.
AGGGCTAATGGGTTCCGTCTTCGAGCGTTAGCCAAATTTTGCACCCACAGTTGTCACATATCTTGTGTGTTTGCTTTGTGTTTTATTTGCCCTTTTGTTTCGTCTTCTCGGTGGTGGTAAGACATCGTCCTCTCTGTGCAAGTTCTCCGATCTTCGGTGATCTTCCTCTTGCTCCTTCTGCTACGCGAGGGCCTCGGATCTCAACAGTTCTCCTCTTCAATTGTGTTTTCTGGCCATACAAAATAGCATGTACAACATGATAGTCTATAGGAGGTGAGCCTCAATGTGTCAACTAGGCTATGTAGGTTCATATACACAAAATATTCACTTAAATGGCATGTTATAGAATAAAGCAACATTCACATTGATTATTTATAACATTGTCAATTATAGAACTATTGACCTATCTAGAGTCATTTTGGCCTAAGTCGAACTACCTCAACACCCAAGTACTTTCGACCTCAACCAGGCTAGACCAATACTCAGGTACTTTCGACCTCGACCGGGCTAGGCCAGTACCCAGGTACTAGCTTTCAGCCTTGGTCGGTCTAGCCCAATACCTAGGTACTTTCAGACGTAGCCGGACTAGTCCCATACCAAAGAAAATTTGGCCGTAGACAAGCTAAACAACACCCAGGACTAATTGGGACTGTCCCAACCCACAATCGGTCAAGTTATCCCCAACTCTTAGACAATTTATTCACATAATCTTATAGAATATCTGAGATATTCTAATAACAACATTTAATCAAATATTTGGTGCAAGTCCCCTATCTGGTTTGATGCGACAGTTGATTTCTCTTGGAGATAATCTCTTAGTCTGAGTATACCTTGGAATGACAACAATAATAATCTTTATTTAATTATTGTTTCTGATCAATATATCGGGTTCCATGCCACGAGCACGTGGCCACAAACGGAATTGAATAATAAGTCCCATTGAAAAATGGTTTAGACACTTCAAAGAGGTACACTAGTAATTTTATCAAATTCAGATCCAATATTGTCTATTTTCAGAAATTCCGGCTCAACACCACGAATCCATGGCTGCAGACAGAACCGAAGTCCAAGTTAGTTTGCTAAATATATGCCCAAAAAGACCCTAATATGTTTAATTTGTGGGCTTCTTTACCTTTAGTTAGGTGTGTCAACGGATCGGATCGGGTCGGGTTCGTGTCGTGTCCAGTCTCATGTTCGAAACCCCTAGACCTGGACCTGATCCGTTTAACTAATTGTGTCTAAATTCTAAACCCGTACCCGACCCGCTAATAAACGGGTAGACCCGATAAGACTCGTTTACCACACGGGTCTATTCAGTTGATCCGATCCGATCCAATCCGACTCGACCCGACCTGACCCGATAGATCCGCTAGTACTATATAATACAGTATCGGATTGCGAGTAGACCTGACCCGACCCGACACGACCCGTTAAATTTTAAACGGGTCTTCTCGGGTCTATCGTGTCCAGAACCTAAACCTGGACCCGACCCATTTATTAAATGGGTCTATCGTGTCAACCCATTTATGACCCGAACCCGTTTAGCCCTGACCTAGACCCGCTAACTTCGTGTCGGGTCTGCCAGGTCGGGTCCGAAATTGCCAACCCTACCTTTAGTAGAAAACCTGGGCTGTCCTTAGTAATTGAGTATTTAAAACTAAATTTGACCTATACTCTGATAGAGTTGCGGCCCTACGGAAGACTCTGTGCTGCCATCAAACTGTTTAGAGTGACACATTTCTTTCTTAGTCCAGCGAAGAACTCCATTCGCTTCACCAAGCAAGGGATAGGGTAGGGGAGTTAGCAATGCAATTGATGCTTGGGTAAAGAGGTTGAGGGTTCGATTCCTTCCCCCTCAAGCTAGCCAGGATTGTGTAGAAAAACTTTTGTATGGGTCGTGTGCACTCCCACAGGGATTAATCCTAGTCCAAAGTGGATCCATTGCCCAAAGGGTGTCGGGACACCCACCGATCTCAAAAAATAAAATTAAAATTAAAATGCATAGGCGAAGATGTTGAGGGTTCAATTCCTTCCCCCCGAAGTTACCTAGGAGTGTATAGGAAAACTTTTGTGTGGGTCGTGTGCACTCCCACATGGATTAATCCTAGCCCAAAGTGGATCCATCTCCTGAGGGTGTTGGGACACCCACCGATCTCTAAAAAAAAGAAAGAAAAAAAACATCAAAATGCATATGTAATCCAAACTATGGACAAGGACTAGGGGTGGCAATGGGTCGTGTTGGGTCGGGTTCGTATCGTGTCTAATTTCGGGTCGTGTCCAAAACCCCTAGACCTAACCTGATCCGTTTAACTAATCGTGTCTAGATCCTAAATCCGTACCCAACCCGCTTATAGACGGGTAGACCCGATAAGACCTATTAGACCCATTTATCACACGGGTCTATTCAGTTGACCCGATCCGACCCAATCCGACTCGACCCGATCTGACCCACTGGTACTATATATTACAATATCGGATTACGGGTAGACCCGACCAGACACAACCCGCTGAATTTTAAACGGGTCTTCTCGGGTCTATCGTGTCCTGACCCTAAACCAGGACCCGACCCGTTTATTAAACGGGTCTGTCGTGTTGACCCGTTTACAACCCGAGCCCGTTTAACCCTGACCCAGATCCGCTAACTTCGTGTCAGGTCTACCTTGGCCGGTCTGAAATTGCCAGCCCTAACAAGGACCCTCCTTGATTCAATTTTTGCTGAATTCTTGGTTCATTCCATCTAAGTTTCTACGAGTCCACAACTGATGCCCATTGTGGTACTACTTTGACTCCGGCCGGCTGTGAACCGTGGAATCGGCCCAATCCGGCTGGAACAGAGGATCCAACGAAACTCCGTCTCTTTTGTCGGTGTCTCCATCTCTGCAAAGGGGCCGGAGTGCGTTGAGCTCATTGGTGGAGCAGACCCTGCGCCGGCTTTAAGACGAAAAGTAAATCAATTTGTTTTTTTTTTTGAAGGGATTTGTTTTGTCTTTTCAGATTATCTCTCTTCCTGCATCGATGTGAACCGTTGGATGAATCTCATTAGTGAGATTATGCCAGTGAGAAATTCCTAAAGTACATCAAAAGTGACATTTGTGCAGGTTCCTGTGAAATGAATATAGCTAGTGACTGCTAAATCTCACTAATGAGATTCATCCAACGGTTCACATCGATGCAGGAGCCCCACGCTCCAACCGCCTATTGGTGCGAAGTATTGTTCAAAAAAATAAAACCTCTCGATCGATGGATCGAAAGTAAATCTCTTTGTTTTTCTTCTCAGATGAGCTCTTTGCTTATTTTCTTGAAGGGCCTCCACACAGATGATTCAGGTATTTCTTTTTTCCTTTCTCTCTAAATTTCATTTCCTCTCTTTCCCCTTTCTCTCCAATATCTCTAAGCAATCCCTATCACCGCTCAAAGTCTATATAATACTAGTGAATGCACGTGTCTGTTGGCACTGCAACGGGCCGCCTTCGGCAGCAAAACACGGTCAGACCGCCTTCGACGGCAACACAGCCCCTGGGCATCGCCACCCCTTACTCCCACCGTTATCTTCAGCAGCAACACACTTAGCCGCCTTCAGTAATAAAATATTTTGGAATAATTTGTTATATATATAGTAATATTCTTGTCTATCAACACTCGACGGCTGCTTTCAGCGGCATCACTTTTCTAGCCGACTTTGGCGACAACACTTTCATAACCGTTTTATACACATTTATTTTAGATAATCACACATGAAGATATATTTATTAAAAGAATTACTCCATAATATATTATATTTTATTAAATAAAAAAATACTATAAATAATTGCTTCATAAACTATTAGATTATTTATAAAATAAACAAATATATGCATTGTTTATTACATATATTTAATAAGAAGAGGATAATGATAATTACTCCATAATGGCTTTGATGCATTCTTCACATAACCAAGTGCTTCTAGAACATTTATCCAACAAAACTCCATATAGTAACTAAAAAAAAACAAAATTTTTTATATATTTTTTATTAATTATTTATAGTTCGTAAAAAAATAATAGATTTTAGTAAGAAAACTTAAACATATTCACCAACCATTTATCATAATGCTTTCAATAGTGTCTTCGTGCAATCTCGGTAACCTGTGGCGGCTTTCTCAACTTACAGTCGTGTCGCCTCTGCAAAATGTAATTTAGCAGTCTCGGTAGCCTCTCGTTATTGCTACCTCTCTATAGCCTGTAACCGTACACTCTCTAAAAGATTTTGTTGGGCTATCACGACCATTCTCCCTGTAAAATATATTATAAGTGTACGAAGTTTCTACTTATAAATATCTTTTTAAAAATTTATATTAATTTAAACATAAGTTCTGTTTCGAGGCGATTCCACATCCTTAATATATATCAAGATATTTTAAATGTGTCCATTCGTATACTCCAAAAAGCGTCGTAGGTATCGTCACAAAAACGTAATATCTTTTCGGATACGTAGCATGAGCGTGAGATGACAGGCCATGATCTCCACCCGCCAGTTTGTACCTCAGGAGTATATTGTACATACATATTCCAAGGCTGAACATTGGATAAGCTAATCTTATAAGTCGAATTATTCAAAAAATATAATAGTTTGAACTAATAAAATCTAAATTAGAATACCAAATTTATGATAATGATGTATAGATTATTTATGCGTCATTTGTATAATATTGGTGTCATAAATATGTTATTTAGTTATAATGATGGTGTGTCCTCCACAGATAATAAATTTAATAGTCAAATTAAACATACAACAAAATATTAAAAAAGAAAAGAAAAATACCCCATTAATGGCAATTGCAACTTCTCCCCCTTTATACCAGATGATACTTGGTTTGGATCAATCTATTAAGATATTGGATTATACAAAAAATCAAAATTAAAAGAGATTAAAGTAAGGAAAAAAAAAATTGAAACTGATAGCCATAGTAATAATGAAATACAAAATCTATTAAGAGAAACATATAGTCCAACTAAATGTGCAGTAAAAAGAAAAAAAAAAAAAAGAATACCCCATTAATGGCAATTGCAAACCCTCCCCCTTCTATGCCAGAAGATGTTTGGTTTGGATTAATCTATTAAGATATTAGATCATAAAAAAAAGTCAAAATTAAAAAAGATAGAAGCAAAGGAAGTCAAAAAAATGAAGCTAATATCAACCATGGTAATAATTTGATCATCCTCCTTCACGTTGATATCCATCGCAACCTCCTGAAACATGGATCAATGGGTGTCAATGCTTAAAAAAAAAGGATGTCAATGCCACAAAAAAAGAGATAGTTAATCACAACCTGATTGGAACGTTATTTGAATTGTTGTGGTCCCATTACATCGTCGATGACGGCATCATCCTTTTCGATATTGATGTCCATCGTAACCTCCTAAACGCGGATAAAGGAACATCAATATCATTAGTCATGGAAGAAATGTGCAATCAACGAAAACAAAGTAGAAATTAAGAAAAAAAATACCTCATCGATAATATACGATGGCCCCATAACCTCGTCTGTTTCATTGCTTCCTGTGTAAAAATAAGGACCACTATCAAAATTCGAGCAAGCAAAAAAAAATAGAGGGCGGGGGGATTTCGGGGGGGGGACCGCCAATTTTATGTAATAATTTGAGTTACAACCCAACTTTTCTAAAATTTGACTTTACACCCTCAATCAGTTATTTGATCATCAACAAACCGTTAAAAGTGGGGATACAACTCAACTTTTGACATAAAAGTGGTGTTGCAAGTATAAAAAAACTACTTTTAAAGGGTTGATCATGCCTCACCGATGGTCAGGGGACTGATTGGGGGTAAAGTCAAATTTTAAGAAAGGTGGGGGTGTAACTCAAATTTTGATATAAAAGTAGGTGTGTAAGTAAAACAAACACATTCAGTTTTGATCAAATAAAAATTACCAAATGAGAAATCAGATAAAAATAGAGGTGTAACGCAAAAGATTTCGAGAAGGCAATAATATTTCGAGGTTGACAACAATATTTTCTTAACGGCCGTCTTTGGCGGCACTCCTTTGTCGACTTCGGTGTCACGGCATTTGGCGGCCACGACATCGCCTCAGATGCAGTGACCGCCCTAATACGGTTCACGGCAATAACTGCCATCGACAGACAGAGATTGAAAATAGTGTAGTTAAATCACTGACACCTTATATTGATCTAATTGGTCAACATAAATAAATTCAAATGTATATAAAACTAAAATTAATGGTATTTTTTATGAGAATCGAAGATTGTGAGAAAAATATGGGAACCAAGATGGGTCTGTTGCGATTAGGACAAACAGAGAGAAAAACAGAGAGAGGGAGACCAAAAAAAAAGAGAAAAGAGAAACATAGACAAAAGAGAAAGAGGGAGAGGGAAATACTGCAGAACCATCTTCGAGTCGCTGATGATCACTCGACTTCTTATGAAGGTGGGGGGAAGCTTGACCCCTTATTTTCCTAGAGAGAGAGAGGTATGTTGCGGTAGCTGGAGTGCGATTAACTTTTGGATATCCAACCATTGTGCGGCTGTGATTGGTGCCGGGCCCACTGATCGGGGCCGACAGACTGGAGGAGATCTAAACTCCCGATAAATGTGGTTTTCAGCTCAAAGCCGCCCTTCGGGTTGATCCCAATGCACCAAGAGCTGGTCGATGTCTGAAAGTTTGTCCCATAGTATGTTCAAAGGAAAATACAATTCAACCATACAAAATCCTTTCCATACTCTTTACATACATGATCACTTCCGTCCATTGCACCCAGGCCTGACCGGTGAATATCACTAATCCCTAATCGACAGGAAACAAATAGTTGTGATTCGATATGAGGAGAGAGATAGAGAGTGAGATAGAGAGAGAGAATTAGTTAGAGAGAGAGGGTAAGAAAGAGAGAGAAACCAGGAAGGGAGGGGGCATGGAAGGGAGAGAATGGGGGGAGGGTGGGACGTTCCTAACAGGAGGGAGAGAGAGATTTAGAGGGAGGGAGAGAATCGGGGGAAGAGAGAGATAGAGAAAGTTAGTTAGAGAAAGAGAGATGGCGCGAGCGAGGGAGATAAACCGGGGAGGGAGGGGGTGCGAAAGAGAGAGAGAGGGGGGGGAACCGAGAGGGATGGGGCATGGAAGAGAGAGAGAGAGAAAACCGGGAGGGAGGGGCGCAGAAGAGAGATTATAGAGAGAGTTAGAGAGAGAGAGATGGTACGAAGAGAGAGAGAGATAGTTAGTTAGAGAGAGAGAGGGCACAGAAGAGAGAGAGAGAGAGAGAGAGAGTGTGAGAGATAGAGAGAAAGAGAGAAAAAACTGAGGAGGGGGCACGAAGAGAGATAAAGAGAGAGAGCGGGTGGAAGAGAGAGAGTAGAGAGTGAGAAAAATAATCAGTCGGGAGGGAAGGGGTGCGGAAGAGAGAGAGTAGAAAGAGAGAAAAACTGAGAGGGATGGGGCACAGAAGAGAGAGAAAGAGAGAGAGAGAGAGAGAGAGAAGACGCGAACGAGAGAGACGACATGAAAGAGAGAGAGTTAGTTAGTTAGAGAGTGAGAGGGCGAGGAAGAGAGAGAGAGAGAAAAAAAACCAAGACTCTCCTATACATCTCACTCATCTATTGATCGGACGGATCAAAATTAATCATCGTTTATTTCGACGGCCCATAATCAAAGTTCATTAGTTAGAGAGAGAGAGAGTTAGTTAGAGAGAGAGGGTGCGAGAGAGAAAGATTGGGTGTAGAAGAGATAGAGATAGAGAGAGAGAGAGAAATCGGGGAGGGAGGGGCACGGAACAGAGAGAAAGAGAGAGCGAGAGAATGTTAGTTAGAGAGAGAGGGTGCAAGAGAGAAAGAGAGAGTTGGCACGGAAGAGAAAGAGAGAGAGTTAGTTAGTTAGAGTGAACGAGGGCGTGAGAGAAAGAGTGGGTGCGGAAGAGAGAGAGAGAGAGAGAGAGAGAGAGAGAGAGAGAGAGAGAGAGAGAGAGAGAGAGAGAGTTAGTTAGAGAGAGAGAGGGCGGGAGAGAGAGAGAGTGGGCATGGAAGAGATCGGATGTGAAGCGATCGGACGGCTCAATCAAACGGCCCGAAATCAACAAAAAATCATTTTTCTTTCGGAAGCGAACGTACTCAATCGGACAGACACGGATGGTTCAATCGGACGGTTCCTTTATCTCCTGATCTCCCTTATTATATAGATGATGGGCTTCTTTAAAATAGATTATGGGTTCCTTTATATTATATCCTCTCTTTATTTATTAGAGGCATCAAGTTAAGTTTTTCCAAAGGATGTTGAAGTTTTTCTTTGGGTAAGAAGGGTGTTGAAGATATTGGATCGATTACCCATCACTTCAATAGGGATCGACTTCGATCCTGTAACGAAATCGGCCAGTAGTGCTCAGGCATATACGATGTGAAAGCAACAGCCACGATGTGCGCAATGCTCGCTTGTGACCAAAGTGCCCATACACATCGAAGTCGTTGCTTTCGCATTGCAGTGCCTGGGTAATACTCCAGACAGTAGCCAAATAGAGGAGAGAAAGTAGAAGGGAGAGCTCTTGGTGAGTATTTCGAGCTTCCCTAGACCCTCTCTTATATAGAGGTCCTCAGCCAAACATTCCCCTATTCACAGCCCATCACTAATGCTCCACATACAGTAATGGCCCACACTGAAGAGCATTCACAACTCTCCTGAGTAACGATTGTATGCATTCGAGCAGGTGACCAGATTCAACGAACCTAACAGTGCCTCGGGTAATGTGAAACGATAAGAATAACTCTAAATTAAAATTATTAAAATTTAATTTAAAATATGACTTGAAGCGCAAAAAGCATTCCAAAGCCCATTCGTGTCCACGCGGTTCACAAGCCGTAACCCTAAGCGGGTCTGAGCCCAAGCTCGGCTCGTGTGTAGTGGGTTAGGCCATAGCTCTTGGGAAGCTACACGGCTCTAAGGGGGGAGTTCAATTAAATATGCAACTCTTGCCCCCCCCCCCCCCCCCCCCCCTGGAACAATATGGGACTAAACAAATTAAAAAACTGTTATTTTCATTCTAATATAAAAACATGATTTTTATAACAATCTCCGGCTTTAACAAGTTCTATAGAGAATTGGCCTCAATTCTCATAATTGCCACACTTTTATACTTGTAAATGTATCATCTATCTAGAGTGTTCTGCACTTATACACCCCACTGGATAATCAGCTATAAAAGGTCTTAAGTGTCACAAACTCAACCTCACAACAGTACAGATTGTGCTACTACATTATAGGGTGGGGTAAATTATAATTTGCAGCACTTCACACGTTCCTCAAATAACAAATTGTCCTATTGAACCTAGTTCTTGGGATCTCTAGTCACATATGTTGAATTTTCATTATTGGATAAGTTTTTGTTTTAAGGCCTCAGTGCCCCATCCCCCTTGATATGTTTAGAACTAGCCCTCTTGCTAGTATATTGTTCCTCATGATAACTGCAGTCTATCATCATCAAAGAAACAACTATAGTAGGCTTTAGGTGATAGAGGAAGCCCCTAAATCACTAAGCCTTATCAGTTTCCTTGATTAAGTTTGTAATCCTGTTTACATAGCTTGTTCCTTCTAGGTATGGGTTTTCTATGACTGAAAAGTCATCCCTACGCCTAGGAGCAGGTCTATCGTGTAAACTGGATTGACAAGGTCTTCAGATCTCTCCCTGAATATAAATGAGATCTCTCACATTTAAGGTGTGTGTAAAGATTCTTTGTACTTCCTAGGATTTTAAAAGGTAGACATGTGCATGAAAGAGCACTGTTTCCAACATACTTTAGTGGTCTACCTGAGTTGATCATCATGGCAGTGACCATATCCATCGAGGTCTAATCAGCTTCTCTGCTAGACTGAGATATAATAAATTACATCGTTGTCTTCACTACATGTAGTGAAGTCTTCGGACTCACATATACCTAACTCAAACTAACCTAAAGACTTAATCCTCATTCCTATCTGATAGAAATCATGTCTAGGGTTTCTAGGCTATGCACACTTGTTGGAAATAATTCCTATGGCAGAGGCCCGCAGTGGAAGAAGAGGGAAGGTCTGAAGACCGTAGATGATATGCGCTATATATCAAAATTTTCATCGAAACCCTACACCTGCGTGTATGAACTTAGTAAGTCAATTATGCGAACCCCTAACATCGATCTAGTGAGAAGAATAATCTAGCATGCATGCATATTCTATCTCTACACTAGATTTACATGATAGAAGCCATACCTCCGTGCGTCTTCTTTAACCACAACAAATTTCTTCTTTGTCAATGGAGATAGCCTCGGATCTGCTCGACATACCTTCGGTGCAATGGCCATAACGTTTTTCTCCAAACTCCGATTGGGATGAAATTTGGACTGAAAGTATAAGACTTAGAGAAGCAACTATTTCAAGTAGTTTTACATCGTTTGGAGTTCTGTAGCTCCTAGAATCATAGAAACATCACTAATATTCTGCGCAAAATCTGGACAGCAAAAGGTTGCAAGAAGCGCCTTCGAGTTCACCCGATCTCACATGATGCATGTCACCTCGTCGATGGATCTTTGAGTGCCTCCATATGCCGAGATTTATCCGTTTTTGATTCACTACTCGAGAAAAAAGAACCGCATCCAAACCCTTGCTCACACGCGAGGGAGATGAGAGATGAGAAGAAGAGAGGGGGGTTGACGGCTAGGGCTACAACAAGAGAGGTCGGCCCCCCCTTCCCTCATCTATATATAGGGATAACCGTCCCATACCTTGCGTATGGGAGTTGTGGCCGACCCCCCCTTTGTCTCCCTCTCACCTTGCGTGTAGCACAGGGCCGACCCCTTGTTGCCATACAAGGCCGGCTCCCTAAAAGTCAAAGCTCCTTTAACTTAGCCCCCCTCCCCTATAATCTTGCTTGCAACTCCTACAAGCTAGGAGAGGGGCCGGCCCATGCATATCTCTATGTGCTACGGGTGGCCAACTATGCGTATGATGATATTTTGGTTTCCCAAAATACCTCCATGCCACTAGTTGGTTGCCCCTCTTACTTGGGAACTCGCATAGCACACTTACGTGGGTTATGACTAGCGATTTCATTATCACCGAGGTGCCCTCAGTAAACTCTTAGGGTATCCCTTGTAAAGTCAACTAGTCAACTTGCAACACAGATTGGTGCATCACACCCGTATAGCGAAGCCCACTAAGATAAGGGGATGACTACAAAGTATCTATGTACTACTCCGGGATTTCTCTTAGTACACACACGCACGTACCTACGCATCTACTGTGCACTTGTGCTAAGCATACATGGAGCAAAGGGTTATTAGGATTATATTAATTACTTCCTCTAACTGCGTCTTGTGAATCGAGGAGATGGTTTAAGAACCGTACATTATATGGATAAGGTGGAACCTTCAGGGACCAGGGTTCATGGCTTTCAACTTGGACTCGATCGACACACTACCCGAGTGAACCATCGATTATCTGAGTCTGAGTTAACCTGCGTAGCCACCCAGAGTGCGACGCAGGCTGAACTTCAATTCTTTTGGACTTACTATATTCTCTCGCATACCCCTGCTCTCTGTTTAGTATGGTAAATCTGTTGTCCCTCCACTTGGTGCATACAACTCGAGCAGTGGAGAATACCGTCAGACTCGAGTGCTCATATGACTCGGTTCCTTCCAGGTTGACCACATATATCGTGCCTCCTTTTAGTCTACCGAGTAACCGGATCCAGTCAACAGTCCAATTGATGACTACCTGGCTAGGGTTTAATACAGCATAGGTCAGACCAAGGAACGTATCTCCCGTTAGGGGTGTGGATAGCCTGCAGGAGTGGTACGCTGATGCGACACCATTTGGGTAGCCCAGTATACTGTGGTTTTGGGTCACATAATTGGACCCTCACACATTGGTGCGCCAAAGCACCACACAACTGGTTAGCTTATCAGATGTGGCTTCTCAGGGTTTAGGATCGTTTTACCCTAAGCAGAAACACAGCTTAGTGTACCGGTATCTACTCATCAATTTGTGCACCGTGTTGGTTCCGTTCGGACACAGACACTGTGCCTGGTAATAACCATGGTGGAGACATACATGCTCTGTCATCCCAACAGCTTATCATGATAGGGCGACCAATCCTAATCAGAACTGTGAACGTATTTAGGTTACATGGGACCAATCTATTGAGTATCTCACTCAAGTGGATTATCATATAGCCATGGCTCTTTGTTCTGTAATCAGAACACGTATTAAGGTACGTACCAAGATATAATCCTAAGCTATCAACCATACACAGCTAAACTATAGTATTTTACGAGCTGAAGACCTTATTAATTCCAACAATCTCCCACTAGCTCTAACGAGGAAAAAACGGTATTGAGCTCTATAACTTCTATATACTGCCCAAAAGCCTTTACAAAAATTCTCTAAAGGAATTGATAACATTATCTGCAGATGCTACGTCAGTACCACTACTGGCATTTCCTCCTTAAACTGTCAGATTAAATGGAGTTTGTACTTGATGAGTTTTCTCTTATGGTGGTCCCTATGCTCCTTGGACCTTGCTAGCTGCTCTTCTATTGCAACAACAAACAACTAAGCCTCCGGTATACGTCCCATGTTCTTCAAGAACATCCTAAGCCATACCACCTATAACCTCGCAAGCAACAACATGCTTAGTTTTTATGGTGGAGTCTGTGATGCATTCTTGATTCACACTCTACAAACTACCGCTTCTAATCCCAACATAAAAATAATTCATGAGGTCAATTTTTTTGAACACATATATGACCCTAAAGTCAGATCTTATGCGTCCAATCGACATTAAGACCTATGAAGTATGAGCTAACTCATAATCCTTGCTTGATGAGGACTTATAAGTATACCCTTCATATCAGTCCAGTGATTTGGACCTGGGTTCGAATGAAACCGACCCATTATTCCTGCTCCACAGTAGATAGGCCTCAAAAAATTGAATCTGGCTAGAGTCTTATCTTTATGCGTAGCTTGTGACAGCGAGACAACCTTGCTCTAGTAATCTCAAGTTATCTTGATTTCCAGAATATAACTCGTCTCAGTAAGGTCTTTCACATCGAATTACGATGACTATATACCTTTACCGTAAATAATATTTCTATGTCATTTTCAATCAGTAGAATATCGTTAACATAAATTACTAAATATATCGTTGTAGCTCTATCACCTTTCTTGTACCCAACTGGTTTATCCTTATTCTAACCAAATTCGTGTGAGCAGATTCCCTAATCAAAATAGATATTCCAATTCCTGGATGCTTGCATTAGTCCATTAATGGACCTTTGCAACTTGCACTCTAGTTCTTCTTGACCCGCTGACATAAAACCTGGGGCTGCATCATACACATGTCCTTTTCGAAATTCCCGTTAGGGAATAACTGTCTTGACATCCATCTACCAGATCTCCCAACTTTAATAGGTTGTGATTGATTAAGAGGATCTGAAACAGACTTAGATATAGCTATCGGCGAGAAGGTTTCGACATGATCAATCCCTTCTCTCTTGGCAACTAATCTAGCTAATTAAGTCTTAATAAGAACAGCGGGTCCTTTTCTTATACACCCCCTACACCCAAAAAGGATGATAGTGTAATAAGAGTCGAGACTGTTCCAAGGGACATTGATGCAAGCTTTGCCTCTATGGTCTTTTGCCAGTTAGAGCTGTCAGAAGCTCTTACTATTTCTTCATAGCTCTAGAGATCATCCTCCTGAAACTCTAGATTAACTATCAAAGTTTCTCCATAGTATCTTTCAAAAGCTCTAATATTCCTCCCACAATAACAAGGTGATGATGGTACAAAATGAATCATTTCTATAGTATCTGGTATACTAGTTTCTATATCTACTCCCACTACATTTTCGGTTGCGCACTCTCTACCAATGCCCAATAGTTCACCCAGAACTACCTTACCGGTAAACTTATGGTCTACAATATAATCCTAGTCTAGGTACATGATATTCGTATAAATGGTTACCTTCCAAATCTCAAGATCATAGAATAGTCCACCTTATGCCTCCTTAGGGTAACCTATAAATAAATATACCTAGAACTTCATCTCCATCTCATTCCTCTTGTCCTTCCGCACAAGTGCAGGGCAACCCCATATATTGAGACACTATAATGTCAGCTTTCGCTTAGACCATAGCTCTATATAGGTCTGAGGTATTGATTTAGATAAGAGATAGTTCTAGATACAAGCTACTGTTTTAAGGTACAACCCACCAGAAGGTGGGTGGTATACTTGGCAATATTCATCATACTACAGACCATATCAAACAGGATCTGATTCCTTCTCTCGGAGACTTTATTCTGACATGTTATCCTTGGAGCACTTACTTGGGAGATAATCTCATGCTCCCTTAGGACCCTATGAAACCTGTCTGATAGGTACTCCTTCCATCGATTAGATCGAAAAGCCTCCTACTGTCTTGACACTCTTGAAATCACAGACGTCAAAATTAACTTACACCAATACCTTAGTGGCCCTGTTAGTTACTCTGCCTTCCAGATAACACTCACTGATCAAAAAGAATCTCTAAGAAATCTGTAAACAGAAACTCGGCCTTCTTTAACCTTTGAATTTATCTGATACAAAGTATCTAAATCGAAGGGGACACAAATGAGTTAGCTTCTCCGAAGGATTTAGATGAATATAAGTCAGACGCTGCAGCTGTAATAAAATCTATTTCTAAATTAGGATTAAATATAAAGAGATCGTTCTGAACTATTCCTCTAGCAATGAAGTTATCTATTCAATTTAAGAGACACACCAATAGTGTGATCTAAAACTAAAAAAAACTTCCTTGAGCAAGGAGGAAACAAAATTAAGTCTCTAAAAATCAAAATCCGTATTTCAGAAAAACTAAAATAATCATATCTAACAGTTTCCATACCGTCTTATGGCATCAGTACCTATGTTAGGATTACTTCATCATAAAATAGGCTGCTCTCCATGAATCCCTATAGACCCGAAGTCTATATTCCAAGAAGCAGAATAACTACTACTAGATTGTGACTCAACTTCTAACACCCTGAGGCCATACGCTATCTTCCAATACCCCTTCTATTTGCCTTAGCGGAAATACTTCCGTCCTTAGATTCACCAGACTTAGGAGTCCACACCAGTTTCTATACTTATATAGTTTTTGTTTCTGATAAGTTACTTCCTTAGGTTCTTCTAAAGAAGACCTAGGTTAAGCACTAAAGGCTTTGCCTTTAATCTGGATCTCATCCTTTGTCTCCTGAAAATCTCCCTAGAAGTTCTACATTAATCATCTCTAGCTTATTAAAGCTAAAGTCTCTGACAATGCTTTCGAAGGTCCAAGACAAGGATGCAAGACTGGCGTCTTCCACCACCTCGTCATCTGGCACCATGCCTTTGGAATCTAGTTCGATCCGAAACCCAAGTATGTGTTCCCAAATAAGTATATCCTCAGACATCTCAATACCGATGAGTATCTTGATGGAAAAGTGATGAGTCTACTAACTTTACCTTCTAGACATCTAATGCAAGTAAAACTTTATTTCGAAAGACCCGGCATATCTCTGACTTACTTCTAAAGAGTTGTCCGCAAGTCTGCTATAATATAGCACTTGCACATCTTCTTAGACTCTCGCTAGTCGTTATATACTCTATTTAGTGCCCTAGTGATATCTGAACCTGTTAGGTCTGGTATAGGGATATTGAGATTGAAAACCAATGTACGTTTACTACCCTAATCATAAGCTAAAGATAGCACTTCGGCTCTGCGTTGTTAGAGACCTGATAACTAGTTCTCTTATGGGATAGCGGACATGAGAACTATATGGTTAAATAAAAGAATGCAAAAAACTCATTTTATGGATTTTGAATATAAGCTAATTATATCCAAATGCCAACGCTACCCTCACAGTAAGGACACCTCTATGAATTAATTAACCATGTATGCGAGATCTCGGAATCAGATACACCCGCCCAAGGGTGCAGTATGTAGTGCCATCCACTCACACGGGTCTTTTCTTGTCCCAATCCAAATCGGCCATCAAAGGGATTTGATGGACCATGGTTGTCCTTTTGGCCAGTGTAACATAATCCCATACAAAGTAATGGAAGCCTCATGTCCACTTCGGATGCTTACCCACAAGCCTAGGCAATTACAACACAGAAGTTTATGTGGCCCCCAAGAGGGTGGAAAAAGCCCTTCTCTCCTAGACCCGTAATCACCATATCCTGAAGGAGACTGCTAAGTTATCTGACATGGAAAAACATAACTCTCACCCGTGGGGGATGTTGAGCAATGCCTCCTACCCAAACACAAAGCAGTTGGCTGTGGAGATCAGAGGATCTCAACAAGTCCTCTTACATATCCCTTATTAGAGTTGAGGGTTATTTTATGCATGTATGAGTGTATACTAAGCTCACAACAACGTATACACTAGACCCTGGTCATACCGCGCTCCCACTAGCGTTTCAAGCCTTTCACAAAGCATTAATCGATCTTGGAATATCATAGTCCCTGTCTCAAGTGGATTTCTCTACTCAAGGGTCACATTAAATATCCCAAGAATATTGATGCTCCGTAAACCTAGCTATCAGGCTAATGCTCTAGAGCCTAGCCTAAGGTCAAACAGACAGGAAAGGTCCCTCACTACCATGGCGCCTCGTTTATAAATTTAAAGATTGATATCATAGTAGAATTCTAACTCATTCTAGGTTTTGATGCTGGCCAAATAGGCACTCCCGACTAATCAGGTGTTGGCCTAATGGTGGCATAATCAAATGTGAGGAATTTATATTATCATCAAAGATCAATTAAATAATAGGCGTCACTAGTGGGATCCTATCCTAATAAGGTCGATTGGACTCGAGGGGAAAGGGCATCCCTCTAATACAGATAATCTAATTATCACATCGAGGTTCTCTATAGAAATATAAAGAACTATAGAAAGAAACAACCACAAACTGAATCAAGTTTAGGGTCCAACCCCTGAACCTGACTAGCACAATGTAGGCTCTTTGTCTCCTTCGCAAGATTCCTTGATCTGATGTAAGCCTCTGCATATGATAATATGATGCTCTTGCTCTTTGTCATCATTATATATGCTTCACCGAATCGCCATCGTCCTTCAAGGTTCCGCTCGTCCGTCCGGTGGTGGATCTTTATGGCAAATCCTCCTCTTCAATCTGTAACTGAAAAGGATCTAGTACGATTCGAGCAAGTGCTCGCTCATACACACTTTCCTAGAAAATAAAAATAAAAACAAGCCTAGGAAAAAGGCTAGGAATCAAGGGTGGTCATCTTCCACTTCTTGCCCGACTATGGCTCTAAATCTATCCACACACAGAAAAGAAAACACATCCAAACATATGGTAGAACGGGGTCCAACCCCCGGTATCAAGCAATCACATATCCAGATAATTTTATAGCGGTGTCCTGCAAGAATGATCCATAGAACACACAAATATATATTGTATCCATGATCTACTCGTAGAACCCGATAGTGGCACATACTTTCATGTGCGTACATGACGGTTTAATGAAAAACATGAAAAACACACCACTAGCATGCTCTACTACCAATTGTTGGAAATAATTTCTATGGAAGAGACCCACAGCGGATGTAGAGAAAAGATCCGAAGACCGTAGGTGATGCGTATTACATATCAAAATTTTCATCGAAACCCTACATATGCGTGTATGAACTTAGTACGGCAATTACGTGAACCCCTAATATCGATCTAGAGAGAAGAATAATATAGCATGCATGCATATTCTATCTCTACACTAGATCTACATGATAAAAGCCATACCTCCATGCGGATTCTTTCACCGCAACAAAATTCTTCTTTGTCGATGGAGAGGGCCTTGGATCTGCTCGACATATCTTCGGTGCAACGGCCATAACGTTTTTCTCTGAACTTCGATTGGGCTAAAATTTGGACTGCAAGTAGAAAACTTAGAGACACAACTTTTTCAAAAAACATCACTGATATTCTGCGCAAAATATAAACTACAGAAGGTTACGGAAAGCGCCTTCGAGTTCACCCGATCTCGCATGATGCACGGCATCTCGTCGATGGATCTCTGAGTGCCTCCATATGTCGAGCCTTCTCTGTCTTCGATTTACAACTCAAGGAAGAAGAACCGCATCCAAAGGCTTGCTTACACGCGAGGGAAATGAGAGACGAGAAGAAAAGAGGTGGGTTGATAGCTAAGGCTTCAACAAGAGAGGTCGCCCCCCCTCCCCTCATCTATATATAGGGTCGACCCTCCCATACGCTGCATATGGGAGTTGTGGCCGGCCCCCCCTTTGTCTCCCTCTCAGCTTGCGTGTAGCACAGGGCCGGCCCCTTGTTGCCATACAAGGTCGGCCCCCTAAAAGTCAAAGCTTATTGAACTTAGCCCCCCTCCCCTATAATCTTGCTTGCAACTCCTACAAGCTAGGAAAGGGGCCGGCCCATGCATGTCCCTATTTGCTAGGGGTGGCTAGCTATGCACATGATGATATTTTGGTTTCCCAAAATACCCCCATGCCACTAGCTGGTTGCCCTTCTTGCTTGGGAACTCGCATGGCGTACTTACGTGGGTTATGACTAGTGATTTCACTATCACCAAGGTGCCCTCAGTAAACTCTTAGGGTATCCCTAGTAAAGTCAACTAGTCAACTTGCAACACGGACTGGTACATCATACCCGTGTAACAAAGCCCACTAAGGTATGGGAATGATTACGTGTGTCTCTGTAATACTCTGGGATTTTTCCTAGTACACATACGCATGTACCTATACATCTACCGTGCGCTAGTGATATACGCACACAAAGCGTAGGGTTATTAGGGTTGGATTAATTACTTCCTCTAACTACGTCCTTTGAATCAAGGAGATGGTTTAAGGATCGTATATTATGTGGATAAGGTGAAACCTTCAGGGATCAGGGTTCATGGCTTCCAACTTGAACTCGATCGACACACTACTCGAGTGTATCATCGATTCTCTGAGTCTGAGTTAACCTGCGTAGCCACCTAAAGTGCGACGCAGGCTGAACTCCAATTCCCCTGGACTTACTATGTTCTTTCGTATACCCCTGCTCTTCGCTTAGTATGGTAAACCTGTTGTCCCTCCACTTGGTGCCATGATACAACTCGAGCGATGGAGAATACCATCAGACTCGAGTGCTCATATGACTCGGTTCCTTCCAGGTTGACCACATACATCGTAGCTCCGATTAGTCTGGCGAGTAACTGGATCTGGTCAGCAGTCCAACTAATGACCACCTGGCCAGGTTTTAATACGACGTAGGTCAGATCAAGGAACGCACCTCTCGTTAGGGGTGTGAATAGCCTGCAGGAGTAGCACGCTGATGCGATGCCAGCCAGGTAGCCCAATACACCATGGTTTGGGTCACGTAATTGGACCCTCATACATTAGTGCGCCAAAGCACCACACAACTGTTTAGCCTACCAAATATGGCTCCTCAGGGTTTAGGATCGTTTTACCCTAAGCAGAAACACGGCTCAATGCACCGGTGTCTGCTCACCGATCTGTACATCGTGTTGGTTCTGTTCGACCCCAGACACTGTGCCTCGTAATGATCTTGGTGGAGACACCCACGCTCTGTCATCCCAATAACTTATCCTGATAAGGCGACCAACCCTAATCAGAGATGTGAATGTATTTAGGTTATATGGGACCAATCCATTGAGTCTCTCACTCAAGTGGATTACCATATAGTTATGGCTCTCTATTCTGTAATCAGAACACGTACTAAGGTATGTACCAAGATGCAATCCTAAACTATCAACCATACATAGCTAAACTATAGGTTTTTATAAGCTGAAAACCTCACCAATTCCAACAACTCTTACAAGATTTCTTGACATACACTTAAGCCGAACATTCCATCCGAGCTAGGATGGATAATACTTAGGTACGCTACCTAAGCTTTTTTTTAGAGGTAAAAAAGAATTAATAAAATGCAAACAACGAACAAAATAGGGAAAAGGTCCTAAAGGTAGCAAGCCAACAAGGAGCTACCAAAAGGCTCAAAACCCTTAAACTAAACGAGCTGAAAGCACGCCCTAATATATCCCACAAGCACACCAAAACCTACACAGGAGAAAGAACAACAACATACCATCTAAACAAGGTACCTAGAGTCCATGTTGCATCGCTCCTGCCATCCAATCTCGCCGTCTTCCAAAAAAAAAAAAGCCCTCCAAAAGAAGAGAGAGTGGAACATAAGAAAAGCTTGAACCCCCAACCGATAAGACTCCATGAGTAGACATAAACAACAATATGCTAAAAGTCCAAAAACCGCCCGAGTCCAGGAAAGTATTCCTTGGCAGCTAGACGTGGCACCCCAAGCTGTAGCAAATAGTCCGCAGCAGATCAGCCTCCTGAAGTCCAACTAGAGGCCATTGTCTCGATGTCAACAACATTATTTATCTGGGAGATAGTTCCAATAATTTCTACGAAACGCAAGGCAACTTTAGCAAGAACTTCAACTATAGTCGAGGCCATATTCTCATACATTCTACTGTTTCTCTCAAGCCAAACCTAAAAAATAGAAGTAGTGAGTAAGGATTTACCCATAAGCTTCTCCGATTTAGTAGGAATGCTAAGGATAAATATGCAAATCTTCCTTATGGAATAGCCACTACAACCTGAACTCCACCCCATCTTCCACAACAATTATCCCAAATATACTTAGAAAAGCTACATCTGAAGAAGGGATGCTTTATATTCTCTACATCTTGAAGGCACAAACAACAAGAATTAGCTAGAGAGATGCCTTTCTTCTGAATCCAAGGGATAGTAGGAAGGTGATTTCTCACGGCCCTCCAGGTACAGAAGCTATGGTTCGAGGGAGAATACGAATTCCAAATAACTTTGTCTCACTCCTTATGTTCCCCACTATCCCTTACAAATTCCCAAACTGATCTCAAAGAGAACTGATCAGAGCAAGTTTTACTCCATCTAACAGAGTTAGCCACTGCCTCACTATCTAGGAATCTCTTTGATATGATAAATAATTCAGCTAAAGCCTGATTTGCAGGATGAGGGAGGCACCACTAACCATTTATGATCCAATTGCTTAGTGTAGGCCACCCCCTATCTAGATCCACCAAGGAATGGATACCCACAAGTTGGATAGGGCTTCTCCCTTCAATCCATGGGTCATTCCAACGATCAATACCTCTACAATTAGCAATAGAGTATATGAGGTTCTGGGCAAGATCATCCCGGCCTTCTATAAAGAATACCCTTCCACACACTAGAAGCTGAATGAGAAGGAGAGGAATCCCAAAAGGAATGAGGTATGCTACCTAAGTCTGTAAGTCTTTAGAGTGAGCGCGTCCAAGACTAACATGCCATTGATCCATATATTCAGGGAAATAGCATAAAGAAAATTTATTGATACTTTGAAAATAGTTACAAAAGTTTTACTTTCATTAAAGTAACCCTTCCCACAAAACTCCCACCCCTCATGCAGAGAAGTAACTAGTCTTTGCAACATTTGTCTCGTACCTCTTCTGACCACCAGTTCCCTTGAAGCAACAGTTCTTGGCAATATGACCTAGCTTGTTGTACACGAAGCAGTTTCTAGAAGGCCAATTCTTGAATATGAGCTTGTACTAATAGTTCTTCTCAATAGGTTTGGGGAGCTCGAGCCTTCTTCTTGAAACATTTATCTTCCACAAGGTTCGCGTTCTCCTTTATTAAGGAGACTCAATCCCTTTCATCTGATACCCGGTTGTCCTCTTTGTTGAGGATCCTACTAAATGATACCGGATGAACAATCCGATACTGAATCGTTCCGACCACGATGGGTCCACAAAGATCAATTGCATGAAATGATTCTTCGATAAATCGATGCGAAACAATCAATCCAACACAAATAGAAAAATAGCAAAGCAAAAAGAAACAATCACAAAGCAATCATAGAGGGGAGATAAGAGATTTACGTGGAAACCCTTGCAGGAGAAAACCATGGGCGAAGATGATCAGATGATCCACTAGAACGAAGAATCAAACGGAATTACAAGCAACACTCAACTCTAACGAGATGAACTCCCTTCGTCGAGATCACCTCCTTCTTCTCCAAACCCTTACCAAGCCTCCCTCAAAGTAAACAAAGGTTTCTTATGATTATTAAAAACCTAAACCCTTTAATATATCAAGGGAATAGGTGTATATAGGCTCTATCCCGAGATTCACACCAAAACAACCCCTAAAGGAAAGCCAAATTATGCATGTTTGGTCTGACCTGCACTACCAAACAAAGTCATGCGTATGACCTGGGAGAGTCGTGTCTACGCTCAAGTCTCGTTGAGCGAAGGAAGGATTTGTCAAGATTCTCGAGGCCAAGGTCGTGCCCACAAACTGCTGATTATGTGAAAGACACTTGGGAAGGACGCATTGACTTTCTCGGAGGGGGTCAGGTCGTGCACACGATACCTGGAGTCGAGCCATATCTTCAATAATCTTTACCTTGGCGAGAAGTCCAAATCAAAATCTGATCGTCATCTTCACCTACGCCTTGATAGTGCTCAAAAATACCTCTTCGGTATCCCAAAACACGATCTGAAGACACGCTAAAGCACCCTGAAGGTGCCAGCATCCCGAAGGTGTGAAAACTTCTCAAATCATCTTAACCAGGCTCAGGCAATGTTTGAACTTAGTCAATGGAACTTATTTCATCAACATATCGGTAGTATTATCATGTGTGCAAATCTTCTTCAAAAAAACGTGTTCTTCTTGATATGTTGTCGAACAAAGTAATAATGGATATCAATATAATTCGTCCGTGAGTAATGAACCTGATTGTAGTTCGCTAAGTAAATAGCACTTTGGCTGACCAAAAATATCTCCATGCTAGACTGTGAAAGATCAAATTCGCCCACAATGCCTTGGAGCCAAATTGCCTCCTTCGCGCCTTCCGTAATAGTCATGTATTCTGCCTCTCTAGTCGATAGTGCAACCGTGCATTTTCTGTAGGAAAGCCTTCCACCTCACTGGACTATCTAACAGTGTAAACAAATAACCTGTCATAGACTGACACCCATTCAGGTCACCAGCATAGTCTACATCAATATATCCCACTATATCTCTAACTAACTCGTCGTGTCGCTGAAAAAGTAACCCCAAATCCAATGTACCCTAAGGTACCGTAATATTTACTTTTACAACCTACCAAAGTTCATTCCCCAGATCAGTTATATAACGGCTGACTATACTAACCGTCTATGTGATATTTGGATGAGTATACACCATGGCATACATTATACTACCGATTGTGCTTGTATATGGCACACGAGCTATGTAAATATAATCGTCCTCGGTGCTAGGAGACTGTCTCACCGGAAGTCGAAAGTGTGCAGAAAGGGGATACTAATTGGCTTAGCACCACTTATCCCATAATGAGAAACTACCTTCTGAAAATAGCTCATTTGTGTCAAACGAATTATATAATGCTTCTAACCTCTATGAAAATCCTTTATCTCAAACTCATCGCTCAATTGAGATTTTAGGATGTCGATGTCTGACATGCTCTTTGTAGTAATAAGCATGTCATCCACATATAAAAGAAGAAGCAACCATTATGAGCTTCCTGAAGTAGACACATTGATCATACTTGTTTTTGACATACCCAAGATCACCCTTGAATGTGTCGAATCTCCTGTACCACTGTTTCGGCAAATGCTTCAGGCCGTACAAGAACTAGTCTAATTTTTTGAAAGCCATGGTGTGGACAGTGGATTAGTAGATCTTTAAATCTTTCTATGTATCTATAGAGAGCCTCCCCTTCTAGTTGGTGAAATAGATTCAAGGTTTGACGAATTGAGGCAAGCTTTTTGTTTAGAATAATTTTTTTTGTAAAAGACCTCAAGAAGCCTACCTAAGTAGTTATGAATCTGGCTTGTAAGACATAAAGTCATGCTTTAGCCTTCTCTTTTAGTGAGAACGGGATTGTGACGACCAAGATCCAATAGGCCAATAGCCAAGAGCCAAGACTCCTGAGGCTGGGATGTCAAGATGGATGAGGTGAGGTGAGGTGTACAAGGCCATGAGTTAGCCCTACATCGCCTGGAGAGAAGGAGATCCTGAGCTACTTATATAATTTCCTCTTCCAAATATAGAAGACGCGTTTTAAAAACTGTACGCCGCTACGGATTTCATAAGAACTCCGTAGTTAAGCGTGCTCGGACGAGAGCAGTACTAGGATGGGTGACCTCCCCGAGAAGTTCTCATGTGGGCATGGACAAAGCGGACAATCTTTTGTGTGTTTAGGGCAGATATTACAAAATGGTATCAGAGCCGGTTATCCTTGGAATAGGGGGATCTAACCCTACACAAGGACGTGTAGCCTTAAGAGGGGTAGATTGTGACGGCCAAGATCCAATAGGCCAAGAGCTAAGACTCATGAGGCTGTGATGCCATGATGGATGAGGTGAGGTGAGGTGAGGTGAGATGTACAAGGCCACGAGTTAGCCCCACATCGCCTGAAGAGAATGATATCTTGAGCTACTTATATAATTTTTTCTCCCAAACATAGAAGACGTGTTTTAAAATCGTGCGCCGCTACGGATTTCGTAAGAACTTCGTAGTTAAGCGTGCTCGGGCGAGAGTAGTACTAGGATGGGTGACCACCCTAGGAAGTTCTCATATGGGCAAGGACAAAGCGGACAATATCTTGTGTGTTTGGGGTGGATGTTACAAAATGGTATCAGAGCCGGTTCTCCTTACAATAGGGGTTCTAACCCTACACGAGGACGTATAGCCCTAAGGGGGTAGATTATGGCGACCAAGATCCATAAGCCAAGAGTCAACACTCCTGAGGCTGGGATGCCAACATGGATGTGGTGAGGTGAGGTGTACAAGGCCATAAGTTAGTCCCACATCACCTGAAGAGAAGGAGATCTTGAGGTACTTGCATAATTTCCCCTCCCAAACATAGAAGACGCGTGTTAAAAACCATACACAGCTACGAATTTCGTAAGAACTCCGTAGTTAAGCGTGCTCGGGTAAGAGGAGTACTAGGATGGGTGACCTCTCCCTGGGAAGTTCTCGTGCAGGGACGGACAAAGCGGATAATATCTTGTGTGTTTGGGGCGGATGTTACAGGGAATAACCTAAGTTTGAGGTTATATATATATATATATATATATATATATATATATATATATATATATATATATATATATATATATATATATATATATATATATATATATATAAGGGCATGCTATAACGCGGCATGCGGTACAGTGTCGCACTTACCGCATACCGCATACCGCATTATAGCATTTCTCTCTCTCTCTCTCTCTCTCTCTCTCTATATATATATATATATATATATATATATATATATATATATATATATATATATATATATATATATATATATGGGCATGCTATAATGCGGCATGCGATAAGTGCGGCAGCACATCGCAGCCGTCTGATGCACCCGCTGTGTGCATCACATGCACGCAGCGGTGCATCAAACGGTTGTAGTGCGGTGCCGCACTTACCGCATGCCGCATTATAGCATGCCCCTATATATATATCCAGTGAGATAACTCTTCTATGAGATAACTTTGAGAAACCTATCTAGAGGTTTTAAAATTTGATGAAAATTGGTGAGTATGCTCTCTATGGCAAGTTGATCATCCTCACAAAAAACTATCAAATTCTAAAACCTCTAAAGGCATCAAATACATAATTCAAATTATTGGTTTTAATGGACAGTCGATAAATCTTCTAACATTTGATGCCCTTAGAGGTTTTAGAATTTGATGATTTTTTGTGAGGATGATCAACTTGCCATAGAGAGCAAGCCCATCAATTTCATCAAATTCTAAAATCTCTAGATAGGTTTCTCAAAGTTATCTCATATCTCACTGGATCGATACCCTATATATATATATATATATATATATATATATATATATATATATATATATATATATATATATATATATATATATATATATATATATATATATATATATATATATATATATATATATATATATATATATATAGTAAATAGGTTCCTATGACATATCATAGGGAGTACCCTATGACATATGGTGAATTAGTAACCCTAGAATTTTTAGAATGTTTTGATTTTTAATGAGGATGATCACCCTATCTTAGATAGGATACCCACAAAAAATTGGCACATTCTAAAACTTCTAAAGGCATCAAATATGCTTTTTAATTTAACGGTTAAAATGAATGGCCGATAAAGCTTCTAGCATTTGATGCCCCAACAAGTTTTAGAATGCTTTGATTTTTTGTGGACATTCTATCTTAGGTAAGGTGATCACCCTCAAAAAAATTCAGTATATTCTAAACATTCTAGCATTACTAATTTACCGTATGCCCTAGGGTACTTCCTATGACATGTCATAGGAACCCAGCCATATATATATATATATATATATATATATATATATATATATATATATATATATATATATATATATATATATATATATATATATATATATATATATATATATATATATATATATATATATATATATATATATATATATATATATATGGGCTGGGATCCGTTGACAACCCATCATTTGAAGAGGCTAGAGATTTTAGAATTTTCTGATTTTTTGTGAGGATGCTATCTATAGCAATGATATCATCCTTACAAAAAATCAGAAAAATCAAAAACCTCTAGCCCCATCAAATGTCCTCCTCAAATATAGACCATCTGTTTTAACATTTAATTTGAAGAATACATTTGATGGGACTAGAGGTTTCAGAATTTGCTGATTTTTTATGAGGATGGTCACTATGGCAAGTTAATCATCCTCACAAAAAATCAACAAATTCTTAAACTTCTAAAGATGCCAAATGTTAAAAGCTTTTCTTAACTGTCTATTTGAACCGTTAATTTGAATAACACATTTGATGCCCTTATAAGTTTCTGAATTTGTTGATTTTTTGTGACAATGATCAGCTTGCCATATTAATTATCCTCGTAAAAATCAGCAAATTCGAAAACCTCTATCCACAGATTGAATCGAGTTGTAAGCGGGTTGTAAATTTACCTCCCATTTTATGTTGTCAACGGATCTTAGCCCTATATATATATATATATATATATATATATATATATATATATATATATATATATATATATATATATATATATATATATATATATATATATATATATATATATATATATATATATATATATATATATATATATATATAGGGGGCGGGGAGCCTGCACCCGGGGTGCAGCAACAACGCTGCACCTCAACCTTGTTTTACCTACCTAGAAGTTTTGGAATTGGATGAAATTTGGTGAGGGTGTTGTCTAGGGTAAGATGATCATCCTCACAAATTTTCATCAAATTTCAAAACTTCTAGGGGGGTCAAATGGTCGAAGCAAAATCTGCAGATTTTAACGGTGACTGCGGACGACTGATTTTGCTTCGACCATTTGACCCCCCTAGAAGTTTTGGAATTTGATGAAAATTTGTGAGGATGATCACCTTACCCTAGACAACACCCTCACCAAATTTCATTCAATTCCAAAACTTCTAGGTAGGTAAAACAAGGGGGCGGTGCAGCGTTAACGCTGCACCCCGGGTGCAGGCTCCCCGCCCCCATATATATATATATATATATATATATATGTGTGTGTGTGTGTGTGTGTGTGTGTGTGTGTGTGTTTCAAATCTCAAGTAGTTTCTGATTCGGACTAAGCCAGCTTGAGTTGGAAAGCTTGAGTTGGAATGAGTCAGCCCGAGTTGGACCAAGTCGGCCCAAGTAGTGACAGGTATGAGTTTCCAGCCGAGTTGACTCGATTTTCGACCGAGTCTAGTCGACTCAGGCAGAGTTTTGGTACATTGATCAGAGGTATGAGATGGGAATCAAATTTTGGTAGGAAACGGGGTGTGCAGAGTAGTTTTGGGGCATGATAAAATTTTTCTTTTCTTTTTTTTAGGGCTGAAAAATAGAATATTATATCCGGGGTTTATTATTATTATTATTATTATTATTATTATTATTATTATGCTACTTAAATTATTCTACAAGGGTATAGAGTAGAGACGATCGCAATGCCGGAGGGGAGGAGATCTCGACTGGCGAAACCCAGCGTCTTCGGCTTCACAATGCCGGACAGCCTCTGTTTTTTGGTCCTTTGCTTAGGGTTCATATGCAGCAGGGGGGTTTGGAATGGCAGAGAGGAGCGGGGAGGGTCGCCAGCGAAGCCAAATGTGGTCTCCGGTGACGCAGGAAGTTGAGAGAGAGAGAGAGAGAGAGAGAGAGAGAGAGAGAGAGAGAGAGAGCATACTATTGGATTATGGGTTGTCTGGTTGAGGATAGAAATACTAATTTTACGTGGGTGCTCAAGGTTCAAGACCCATTACTGTTTCATATGGTTCCTCCTGCATGCCAAGTCTTTTCTTTTTTTTTCTATGGAGGCTCGGGAAATCTCTCATGTGGCCCGGGTGCTGAAATGCAGGACCCATGTGATCGTAGCATCGAAGAGCGATGGGATCGATTCATCCGCTGCTCGATCATGTGTTGCTTGCCCATTCTACTGATCGGAGGGGTGGCTGGGCGCCCAAACTCCTTGTTGCCGAGTGTTGTGAACATAGGGGCCCTCTTCACCTTCAATTCAACTATTGGCAGAGCAGCGAAGCTGGCGATCGAGCTTGCGGTAGAGGACGTGAACGCCAATCCTACCATCCTTCAAGGGACGACGCTCAACATGATCGCCCGCGACACAAATTGCAGCGGATTTATTGGAATTGTGGAAGGTACATTGGGATTGATCTTATGTGACGTTAACCCCCCCTTCACGTACGTTTTTTCACTACTAATTAACTTGGATTTTCTATTTAGGCCATGTGCACTATTATTATTATTCTAATATACGAATGGTTGAGTTTATTTTGTGAGACATCTTGGATTTCAATTACTTTCAACTTCCTTATTTGGGGATTGAATTGCGTTCTTCATGTTTGAATTTATGCCATAATTAAGTCTTGGTTATATGTGGTGAAGAATACTGTTCTTGTGCAGCCTTGCAGCTGATAGAGAATGATGTGGTTGCCTTAATAGGTCCGCAATCCTCGGTGATCGCCCATGCCATGTCCCATGTCGTTAAGGAACTCCATGTGCCACTTGTGTCGTTTGCGGCCACGGATCCCACACTTGATTCGTTACAATACCCTTATTTCATACGCATGGCTCAAAGTGACTATTTCCAAATGAATGCGATAGCGGATCTAGTTGTGAGTTATCAGTGGAGAGAGATTGTCGCTATCTTTGTCGATGATGATTATGGGAGGGGTGGCATAACTGCATTAGCCGACGCGCTTGCCAAAAAGCGTGCCAAGATATCCTACAAAGCCTCCTTCCCTCGCAATGCTGATATTAACACAATTAATGACCTGTTGGTAAACGTAAACTTAATGGAATCCCGGGTTTATGTTGTTCATGCAAACCCAGACTCGGGTCTGTCAGTTTTCTCTGTTGCAAAGTTTCTTGGGATGATGAGTAGTGGCTATGTGTGGATAGCGACGGACTGGCTTGCTTCTGTTTTGGATTCATCTGAGCCTGCCAATTTTGACGTGATGAACCTTATACAAGGAGTCCTTGTTCTCCGCCAACATACCCCAGATTCTGATCTCAAACGAGCGTTTATGTCTAGATGGGGTAATATGCTTCAGGAAGGGAATGCCAGTTCAAGTTTGAACTCTTATGCGTTGTATGCATATGATTCGGTTTGGTTAGTTGCTCACGCTATTAACCAACTTGTGAACGACGGACAAAAATTTTCGTTCTCTAGTGATCCAAGGTTGAGTGATGCGAATGGAAGTGTTCTTCATTTATCGGAACTTAAATCCTTCGAGGGAGGCGATAAGTTACTTAAAAAATTATTGCGTACAAACTTCTTGGGCCTAACTGGTCAAGTTGGGTTCAGTTCGGATCAGAATTTAATCCATCCAGCATTCGATGTTCTTAACATTGGTGGGACAGGTTTCCGGAGAATAGGATACTGGTCCAACTATTCTGGTCTCTCCATTGTTGCTCCTGAAATCTTGTATGGAATCCCACCAAACATTTCCAGCGATAGCCAACAGCTTAACAGCGCCGTTTGGCCTGGTGAAACCACAACAAAGCCCCGTGGTTGGGTGTTCCCAAACAACGGAAAGCCTCTTCGAATTGGAATTCCTTACCAAGCGAGTTTTAAGGAATTTGTGGCAAAAGATGACGGCCCTGACAATGTAGAGGGTTATTGTATTGATGTCTTTAAAGCTGCAGTTAGCTTGTTATCTTATCCAGTTCCATGCACATACATATTCTTTGGAAATGGCTCTGTGAATCCCAGCTACAATGAACTTGTGGAAAAGGTTGCTGAAAATGTACGTCGTGCTCCTGTAATTGAATTCCTTTTCTATTTCCTACTACAAGAATTCAAGTTTTAAGCTGAACACAAGCAAACCCGTAATCTGTTAGTTCTATACAATCCATGGATCTCTTATCTTTGGATTAATATTGTGGCATGCAATTTCTCCTTTGTGATGGCTTTTTAATCCGTATTCTTTTTTCTTCAGTACTTTGACGCAGCTGTTGGGGACATTGCCATTGTGACAAATAGAACTAGGATTGTTGATTTTACACAGCCATACATAGAGTCAGGCCTTGTTATAGTTGCTCCTATCAGCAGATAAAATCAAATGCTTGGGCTTTCCTAAAACCATTAACGATACAGATGTGGTGTGTCACCGGGGCTTTCTTTCTTTTTGTTGGAGCAGTTGTTTGGATACTTGAACATCGGGGGAACACCGAGTTTCGTGGATCGCCAAGGCAACAACTTGTAACCATATTCTGGTTAGTATGCTCAAATGCTCATGAATTTGTTTGTTTGTGTATATTATTATAGCAGCCAGTGCAGAATTATGGTTACCCATTTCTAGAAACATGCATATTACCGTGATTTCAGTTTGTTTGTTGAAGGAACGGTTTGAAATTAACGATAGAGAAAATCAACCCAGGAAAAGTCTTGAATTGAATGGGTGGGTACAAACTCAATGTCAATAATGAAGAACTATGATACTGGTGTGCTCTCGTTTAGGCAATATGTTCAGCAAAATTGGCTATGAAACTACAGTCATATCTCTTTTAATTATGTTGAACTTAAGTTTATTATTTGATACATGCTATATTTAACCTTGCTTTAGTTTCAATATTAACGCGCTGTCCCATTAATTTTTGATTGTTTTCATTCCTAGTAACTGAAGTTGTCTGACTGGGTTCAGATGTTAATGTGGTACTGATTTTAATATTCGATTGATATCCTTATTCTCATCCGCATCAGAAAAAATGTGGATATGGATATTGCTATCCATAATCCGATCTGTATATATTCCTTCTGCTCTCATGGAGCTTGTTCGTGGGCTTAGTAGAATATATATCATGATTTTATGAAAAATGTCTATGACTAGCTATATTGCACTCACCAGAAATATGGGAATCCTTTTTCTTTTCTTCCTTCATAGTCAGGTCAAAGGGAATCTATAAGGAGAGATATCTTTTTATTGGGTGGTTGACAGTTCGCCGAAGAATGTCAAGTGTCAACATCTATATGTTGGGTGTTGATATAGAGTAATGATCATGTTGATGGATAGGTTTTCATCCCTATATATGTTGATAAGGGTGTAAGGCGTCGCCATGGAACTTTAGGTCTTCTGTGTGTGTTTCGAGCTATATAACTTGTGAATGGAAGTGGCTGATGAAGAATGCTGTAGGCTCCCATATCTGGCGCACAGTACATATGCTAGTCCATTTCCTTTTTAAACTTCCGGGAGACATAAATCCATACTATTTCTGTATTTGGTGATCAAGGTGTAAGATGACCAGGTTGGATATGACTACCATGTTGTTAGTTGACTTCGTCCATTTAGCGCAATTAATCCCTCGAATGGTACAGTCAAAATGCAAAGTACTGTATATTGTAAGTTTTGACCCATTTTTTTTCTTTATCTTGACTGAATTCAAAGATGCCCTGAAGGCAAAGTTGATGTAGGAAACATCATCCGTCTCCACAACATATTTTTAGAATGGGTTTGTTTATGCAATTTGAAGTAAAATGCACTGTTAATAGTAAATTTGTCCTATTGTTAGTAGGAGAAATCGGACCCTAACTAAGAGAGATCCAGACTTCGGTAGTATTTGGGAAATTCAGCGGTTAACAAAAACGAAGATAAGAAAACCCTACAATTATTATTCCCTTGAAAACTTTGTGTTAATTAGACGCTGAGTGCATTGTATAGAAGCAAGAACCACTTCTCTCATTGACCAAATTGAGTTGATATCAGAGCATTGGGTTTTCTTGGATTTTCTTTTGAGAAACCCTCAATGTGAGGGAGGGTTAGGCAGACCCCGACCGATTCATTAACTTTATAAAGGTTACAATGGCTTCAAAAACGATTACAGAAAGACTAAATCTCTGGCGACCTCTTTAACTGTAAGAGAGAAGACCAATGCTTAAAAAGACATACATTGAAGGAGATAACAGTAGGGATATCTCTAGATTTCTACTTCAAGACCGTTCTTCCTCTCCAACCAAAGATCCTAAGAGATTGCCACGGCCAGGACATCCCAAGCAATTTTGTGGGCTTACGAATGCGCCTCCTTTTCCAAGAGGGCCAAAGGGATTACAATGACTAGCAAGTCTTTGTATAGACTTATTAAACAAAAGAAGAAAAATCATATAGACAGTTGGGACTAAACACGTCTTAATAAATACAAGAGCCTAAATAACCACCACATTTTCATAATACAAATAAACAAAAGCAAATGCACAAGGACCTTTTTAGGAGATGACAGCTAGGGTTTGGAGAGGAATAGAATGCATTCCATTGAGGGACTCAAGCCCAATATATGTACATGTATCAATATACAATCCGACCCGACTATACATTAAACCCGACCCATCTATATGTACATTAACACTCCCCCTCAAACTCACGGTGGATCATGAACCGAGAGTTTGCCTAGAAAATGCTGGAAGCGAGCAATCGTCAGGGGCTTCGTCAGAAAATCAGCAGTCTGCTCCGATGAGGAAATGAAAGGCAGGGAGATGGTGTGGTCGATAAACGCCTGGCAAACATAATGACAATCAACTTCAATATGCTTTGTTCGCTCATGGAAGACCGGGTTGCTAGCAATCTGAATAGCACTCCGGTTGTCACAAAAGAGAGGAGTGGGCCCGGATATCACCACTCCTAAGTCGAGCAGAAGACGGCGAAGCCAGACAATCTCGGCGGTGGTGGAAGCCATAGCCCTGTATTCGGCTTCGGTGCTGGAGCGAGCAACAGACTCCTGCTTCTTGCTGCGCCACGAAATCAGTGAATCACCCAGAAACACACAGTATCCTGTAGTCGAGCGACGAGTGGCTGCATCTCCTGCCCAATCTGCATCGGAGTAGGCACGCAGCACCAACGGAGAGGTGGAGGGAAACAGTAGTGAACGGGTGATGGTGCCCCGAAGGTAGCGGATAATCCGAAAAACAGCTGCATAGTGTACTGACCGTGGAGCCTGAACAAACTGACTGACAATGCCAACTGCATGGGCAATGTCTGGTCGGGTCATGGTGAGATAGACGAGCATCCCAACCAGCCTCTGGTAGCGGGAGACATCCTGGAGCGGCTCACCGTATGTAGCGAGAAGCTTCAAATTGAGCTCCATGGGTGTATCAGCAGTACGCGTGTCCGTAAGAGCAGCATCAGCAAGGATGTCGGAGATGTACTTCTACTGGGAGACCAACAGACCACGAGCTGACCGGGCAATCTCAAGGCCCAAAAAGTAACGAAGAGATCCCAGATCTTTCATCTCAAACTGACTCTGGAGGTGCCGCTGGAGAGAGGCGATGGTGGCACTGTCATCCCCAGTGATGATCATATCATCCACATAGAGGAGAAGAACTGCAATGCCCTGACTGGAGGAGCGAGTGAACAAGGCATAGTCGGAGTGACGCTCAACAAACCCGGCGGCCAGAACTGCACTGCGAAATCACTCAAACTAGGCACGAGGGGCCTGCTTGAGCCCATAGATGGCTCGGCGCAACCGACACACGTGCCCTGGAGGAACTGAAGTGCCCGGAGGAGGAGCCATGTAGACTTCTCGGAGAGATCACCGTGGAGAAACGCATTGGTGACATCCATCTGATGGAGAGGCCACCCTCGAGCAGCTGCCACAGCTAAGAGGGTGCGCACAGTAGTCATCCGAGCAACTGGAGCAAACGTCTCCTCGTAGTCAATCCCATACTCCTGGGAGAAGCCGCGAGCAACGAGGCGAGCCTTGTGCCGCTCAATGGATCCGTTAGGTCGAGTCTTGATCTTGAATATCCACTTGCAGCTAACAGGCACCACCCCGGAGGGACAAGGCACCAACTCCCAGGTCTTGGTCCGCTGAAAAGTCTCAAGCTCAACTGACATGGCCTGCCGCCATTCTGGATATAACGCTGCCTCATGGTACGACTGGGGCTCCCGATGGGTGTGTATAGCAGTAAGAAAAGCCTGAAAGGATGGTGAATAGGAGACACTGGCAGAGTAGCCAGAAGAGTCAGGAGAGTCAGAAGGAAAAGCAGAGTAGTCAAACCTGTCAGGAGAGTAGTCATATCTGTCAGGAGGGTGATGTTCGCGCGCCGGGTAGCGCCGAACAGGAGCAGGATCCACGACCGGGGAGGAGGGGGGCAGCAGCATCAGGCGAGGGAGTACCAGTGTGAACCGACTCTGGAGGAGGAGCTGCAGACCGACGTACATAGGCATGAGTAACAGGTGGTGGTGGAGGTGGCGAGGGAGACTGAGGAGGTGGTGGTGGTGGTGGAGGTGGTGGTGGTGAGGGAGACTGAGGAGGTGGTGGTGGTGGCGGGGAAGATGGAGGTGGAGTAGGTGTGGGTGGGGCAACAGAAAACGGGGGTAGAACGGGGATGTGGAGAGGTGATGAAGGCGAGGAGGGTGACGCAGGAGGCAAGGAAATATCCCGAGACTCAGGGGAAAAGTACGGGACATCCTCAACAAAGGAAACGTGACGGGAGACACGGATCCGGCGAGCCAAGGGATCGTAACAACGATACCTCTTGTGCTCCCGACTGAGCCCCAAGTGAACACACCGAACAGATCTCGCAGAGAGTTTGGTGCGCTCATGGGGAGGAAGAAGAACGAAGCACGTGCAGCCAAACGTGCGAAGAAGGGAGTAGTCAGGTGGGCTGGAGTGAAGGCGCTCATATGGGGTGGCACCGGACAGAGCAGATGACGGAGTGATATTGATGAGGTGGACAGCCGTCATGACAGCTTCAGCCCAGTAAGAGTGAGGAACAGACGCAGAGAGGAGCAAGGCTCGTGCGGTCTCAAGGACATGATGATGCTTGCGTTCGGCAACGCCGTTCTGCTCATGGGTGTGGGGACAGGACTGCTGGTGAAGAGTGCCGTGAGACTGAAGAATCTCACGCATCTCGGAGGAGAGGTACTCCTTGGCACAATCATACCGAAAGGTCTTAATGCGCCGACCAAACTTAGTGTGTATCATAGTGGTGAATCTCCTAAAGATGTGAGGGACTTCAGACCGATGACGCATAAGATAAACCCAGGTGCACCTAGAGTAGTCATCGATGAAACACACATAGTACATGTAACCCGAAATGGATGCAACAGGTGTAGGACCCCAAATGTCCGAATGTACTAAATCAAATAACGCATCAGATTGGGAAGCACTAGCAGAGAATGGAAGAGCTAGATGCTTTGCTAGTCTACAACCCGTACAAACAGAGAGAGGGAAGAAGGACGCTCGACCCAAAGCGCCCGAACGGAATACGCTTTTGAGTCGATCACTCGATATGTGACCTAACCTTCTATGCCACAGGTCGGCATCGGAGGTAACAGACATGACAGACGCAACAGGAATGGAAGACACATGGAGATGGTCCAGCTGGTAAAGTCCTCCTGCTCTACGACCCAGCCCAATCCTCTGACCCGTCCGCGAATCCTGCACAACACAAACAGAAGGGGTGAAGGTGACAGTCAGACCAGAGTCGCAAAGAGAACTGATAGAGATCAGATTAATGTTAAGACGGGGGGCATGATGGACATGGGGTAGGGTCAGGCGACCAGAAGGGTCAGAGGTAGTAGTGACGAATCCACATTGCGGAATAGGGACGAGAGTCCCATCCGCAGTGCGAACCTCCTGGTGGGTGGTAGTGGGAGAACAGTCAGTGAGGACAGTGGAGTCAAAGGTGAGGTGACAGGAGGCACCCGAGTCGAATATCCATGGAGCAGTAGTACCCGGAGTGGCAGAGAGACTGTGAGCTGTCGAAGAGCTGGTGGAGGCGAGGTACCGAAGCAGTAATTCCTCAAAGCGCTGGAGGCGGTCGGAGTATGACCGAGACTGAGCAGAAGTACCCGGAGTGGCAGAGAGACCGTGATCTGTCGAAGAGCTGGTGGAGGCGAGGTATCGCAACAGTAACTCCTCAAAGCGCTGGAGGCGGTCGGAGTAAGACCGAGACGGAGCAGGAGTGGTGGCAGGCGGTGCTGGAGTAGGGAGATCAGCAGTAGCAGCAGTCTCGCCATCATGGCGGAGGAGACCCTGACAACGTCCATAGTCAACTGATGTGGTGGAGGGACGTGGCCCGAGAATACCAGCAAAACGAGGAGACGGAGGGACCCGACGATCAGCGACGGTGTGCAGGCAATATGGGAGCCGAGAGATACTGGAGGAAGCCATATCTCGGAAGTACGAGGGCGAACCAGCACAAGGAAGGTCTGAGGCAGTCCGTACAGAGGAGACGGGCAGTTCGGTACAGAGGAGAAGGTGGGGCGGTGGGGCAGCAGGGGGTGCAGGAGCTGGCGAGGTTGCAGGGGAGGGGGCGGGTGAGCTGTCGGGGCAGAGGAAGGGGGGGCGGGGTGTCTGGGAGGTGTCGGGCGGGCTGTTGGAGCAAAGGAGGAGGCCGGAGGGGGGGCGGAGGGGGCAGCCGGGCGGTGCGGAGGGGGCGGAGGGGGCTGCGGGTGGTGCGGAGGGGGGCTGTAGAGTGTCGGGAGGGGATCGGGGGGGGGCTGTAGGGTGTCGGGGGGGCTGGAGGGGGGTCGGCAGGGGGGGGGGGGGGGGGGGGCGGAGGTGGCTGTAGGAGGGTCGGGGGGGGGGGGGGGGGTCAGGGGGGCTGTAGGGGGTTCGGCGGGGTGCTGTAGGGCGGAGGCGGGGCCGGGGGGGGTGGGCGGGTGGAGAAGGGGGGGCCGGCGGGGTGCTGGAGGGCGGAGAAGGGGTGCCGGGGGTTGGGCGGGTGGAGAAGGGGGGGGGCCCGGCGGTGGCTGTAGGCCGGAAGGGGGGGCCGGCGGGGTGCTGGAGGCCGGAAGGGGGGGCCGGGGGGGTGCTGGAGGCCGGAAGGGGGGGGCCGGCGGTGGCTGTAGGCCGGAAGGGGGGGCCGGCGGGGTGCTGGAGGCCGGAAGGGGGACCGGGGGGGTGCTGGAGGCCGGAAGGGGGGGGGCCGGGGGACTGCCGATCAGGTGAACGGAGGACGGAGGAGATGACCGTCGTCGACGTCGCCACGAGGGAGAACCCTAGTGCTCTGATACCATGTTAGGAGATGACAGCTAGGGTTTGGAGAGGAATAGAATGCATTCCATTGAGGGACTCAAGCCCAATATATGTACATGTATCACTATACAATCCGACTCGACTATACATTAAACCCGACCCATCTATATGTACATTAACAGACCTCATGAAGGATGGGTGGGCCTGCTGAAAGTTCCCGTTGGGGTACTCGTCGAACCATAGAGACATAGGCTGAGCGATCTTGGGTCGTATGTGCTGGTACACCCTAAAGTGTGGAGAACTACTGGTGATGTCCCCATCACCATGTATCCGTGGTTATTAACTTATGTGGAGGGCAATAGATTTCACTAGCCATGTAAAGAGATTCAGTAATCATCATGCTGTTGCTTTCGATCAGTATTCAAGAATAGATCACTTTGGACGAAATACTAGTCATGTTTTTAATGGTAGCAATATCTCTCTCTTGCGCTGTTAGTTTTGCCGGTGGTTTAGCTTTTCAATTATGTTCTTCAAATAGTGTATGTGTCCGATGGTGTCTTTCTGGCTCTTCGCACAAGAATTCACTCCAGCTTTA
Source organism: Chamaelirium japonicum (assembly GCA_947650365.1). Lineage (NCBI taxonomy): Eukaryota > Viridiplantae > Streptophyta > Magnoliopsida > Liliales > Melanthiaceae > Chamaelirium > Chamaelirium japonicum. The sequence goes on from OX393552.1 coordinate 8,194,834, forward strand.
TTAATTTTGCAGGTTTAGCTTCTCAACTCTGTTCTTTGCACACCGTAAGTCACACTATACTATCTTGTGATTTCAATTTAATAAAGTTAGAGTCGACATAAAGACCAAATATCATTGCTTTTTTCTTCTTCTTGAGTCTGAGATTCAAACTCTAAAAGTCCTCTCTGGGATCTACTTCAGGAGAGAATACTGTGAGCACGCTTGGACGGATCGTGCTGACCATATGGTTGTTTGTGGTATTGTTAATTAATTCAAGCTATACAGCAAACCTGACATCCATCCGCACGGTGCAACAGCTCTCTTCATGGGTTGAGGGCCTCAACAGCTTGGTCTCAAGTTCTGATTCTATTGGCTACCAGGACGGATCATTTCCACGTGACTATCTCATGGAAGAGCTCAAGATCGCTGAGTCGAGGTTGGTACCCTTAAAGACACCTCAAGATTATGCGGACGCTCTTGACCGAGGACCGGGAGAGGGGGGTGTCGCTGCGATTGTGGATGAGCTCCCTTATGTTGAGCTCTTCTTGTCTAGTTACTGCCGGTTCAAGACAGTGGGTCAGGCAATCACAAAAGAAGGATGGGGTTTTGTAAGTATAAACGACCTCCAATCATGCAGCATCAATAAATTCATGTGAAAAATGAGACACTAGCATCGATTAACATTGAATTTATACAAAACATATGTGTAGGTCTTTTAAAAGTTCAATGAGTTAACACTGAATTGGATACGTAATTCTATATCGAATTTGCAAAGTTCATGGTTGTTCCCTCACTCTTGTGTTTAGTCTACTCCTTAAAGTGCAGTTTCATCTCACTGCCAGGCCTTCCAGAGAGACTCTCCTCTTGCAGTGGATCTGTCTGACTGCCATCCTGACGCTGTCGGAGAATGGCGATCTCCAAAGAATCCATGATAAGTGGTTAGCAAGCGCTGGATGCCCTTCTCAACAAACTTCCATCGATTCCAGCCGGCTAAGCCTCGGGGGCTTCTGGGGCCTCTTCCTCATATGCGGCAGCTCATGCTTCATCGCGCTAGTGGTGTTCTTCATGAGAATATTGTTGCAGTATACCAAGTATAAAGGCCCAGACGAAGGCGTGCCAACCCTGTCCCGGTCAAGCGAGAGACGTCTGTCATGCTTAAAAAGCTTCAAGGGTTTGATTAGCTTTGTTGACAAGAAGGAAGAAGAAGTCAAGAATGCGAGGAAGGCGAGCAAACTGGGCGGAGTACTGATTGGACCGCACACCTCACCTGGATAGATGATGTTGGTGGTAGCGTCATGATCATGGAAAGATTTTTCTCGAATTTGTTAAGAACTTGGACATCGAATGCTAAACTCTTTATCATACTAACTGTTTATTTTGATGAAGTATGAGTATTCCAGGAGCCTTTGGAGTTTTGAAATCCTCACAGTATGAGTTCCTTCGGGGCATGTCTTGTAGATTAGATAGGCTATTAGGGTTATTTTGGTCTTTGACTTTTTTAAGTAGCCATGAATTTACGATAGGGACCCCATGTAAATATCTTCTTTGGCGAGGGATCTAAGGATGAATCAAGTTGGTACCTGTCCTGTAGCTCATAATTGATCCTTTAAAACGAACTGAAGGCAACTTCCAGTTGCCAACTTTATATGGCACGATGGCAGCTGTTCGTTGCACACAGTCCCGATCGATCGATGAATGTCACTAGTGATGTTTGATATGACACGAGTGAGTTTCAAAATGTCACAAGTGATTTGCGGCCAATGAGTAGCGGGCAACGGGCACCTAGCATGAAATTGGCAAACGAGTTGGCTATATAGTATTTACTCTTTTACTTTGTCATCTTTTAAGATGGGATCCATCCAACGTAGTGAGAAATTGGTCGGGAGCTTCAAGCTAGTTGTTTTAGTTACTTGGCATTCGGGCATTTCACCCTTTAGACTTATCATCGGAATTATTCTCTCTCTGCAATGGCGAGGCTGGTGTGAGTGCAAGCAGTGGTGGCAGAGGTGAAAACGAGCAATGGCGACAAGAAGCCACGAGGGGTGTAGGGGTTAAGGATTTCTAGTCTAGAGTTCATCCCATGGCCTATGGATCCTAGGGTTTAGTGTTAGGTTTAGAATCTCTAGATCTAGGGTTCAACAATGGCCTATAGATCATCAGGTTTAAGGTTCAGTTTAGTTTTAGAAAGGAAATGGCATGAAGTAAAAATTTAACATGAAGGGTATTTTCGCCAAAAGGGTTGTCTGGGCTTTAGCCAAAAACTGATCTCTTGTCAGGGACCTCTCACTAAATCCCCCTATATTTTTTGAGAAGAGCTTTGTGGAATTCAGATAAGTTCCTTGGGAAGGATGGTGCCAATGTCCTTGCCTTCTTCGATTGCCAGTAACAACCGCATCGGTAGGTGGTCCCTAACCTTCATCGGTCACAAACCTGACATGACCGTCAATGGATTGAAGTCATCCACGCTTTCCAATTAAGGATAACTGCCCCATCGAAAATGAGAGGAAAACCCTAATCCAATTTAGAGGTAATAGATGACACAAGTGCATGATCTAAACGCAGGGATTATCGAGATTTGATCTCACAACATCAAAACAAGATTACTTTCGCTCAAGCATTGCAACTAAGGTAGAATACACAAAAGGACCGCAGAATCTCTATTCCGAAATTATGTCCGAAATTACTTATTTGTTATGTAATTAGGTTCACAATACAGAAATCAAATTCCTTAAAACCATGTGTAACACTGGATGGAAGGGTAAGGAGGGAAAGAAAATCAAAAGAAAAAAAAAAAAAAAAAAAACTTTTATGTACATAATGGAACATCACATGGAATGCGACTCGCCTCCCCTGACGAGACCAAGCAAAGCTTTGCGATATTATTTACGATTTTACCAGGAATTTCAGCCCTCGTCTTCTAAGAAGGAAGAACTGTGGTTGGAGTTGGCATGAGAGCCAGCATTTGGTTCTTGATGATGCCCATACATGTCTCGATCTCTCGGTAAATCGGAATGTTTTGGGGACAGCAAGGCTGCAAGCTAGCGACCGCAGAATCAAGAATCTGGGCCACTTCGGCAGGCGGGTATTGTCTCTCGCTACAGCTCTGCACATTTACAGGTATTAAGTTTAGGATGCAAAAAAGAAAAAGAAAAAAAGAAACTCCTCGTATAAGTGAAGCAATAGCCAAGGAGTTGATTGACATGGTGCCACACCAGGAGCCCATTGATTTTAAGTTGGACAGATGCTGGTTGGTTCCATAGCAGGAGCCCAGCACTGAACACATGGGAAGGGCCCCTTCAAACAATCATGCAAGAGCATCTCTACTTTGAGGTATCAAAATATTCTCAGAAATTCGCACAAGATCAGCTCTCGGTAATGTATGAAAATGTTCCTAGTTGAATAAGCAGATTCCATGGATAGCACCAAATTCAGGGTTCGGGGGGTGATATTTGGAGCTCGAGAAAAATTCGCAACAAGTTTTGTAAAAGTTCCGAAACAAAAAACATAAAAGATATCATATTATACTAGTAACTTTATGTAAATTGCATATAAAAATAAATTTATGTAAAACCATTTTCCTACTAAAAATGAAAAATTCATGAATTATGTGTAATATCCATGAATTATCCAAGAATAATTCATGAATTATGTGCAAAATCCACAAAATATGCGTGCATAATTCACAAACTACTCGCGTTCAACCAGACCAAGGAATAATTCGTTTGGGATTGCATTTGTAAATGACTTGCAAATTTTTTACAAATTCAGAGTGCTTTACTACTATGTTCGAATATGGTTTGATAATGTTGGTATTTTAAGGATTTTACAAAGATTGGTTTCTTATCAAGCAGCGCATATGGCATAAAGAACAGGATTTTGGATCATTGAATAATATTTTAACTTTAGCCAGGAGGAGCAGTTGTTACGTTAACATGAGTCCAGTTTGATGAAGTACAGCAGTAGCTGTGGGTGCCAACATGAGCTCACCATTACACCATATTTCTGAGTCTGAAGCACTGTTGGGTTCCCCAATAGCAGAATTATCCTTTGAAGATCTTCTGGTACGCAATTGCTTCCTTGCTCAAGGTGAAAAGCTACCAACCTCCTGAATAAGTTAGGCCATGTTTTGGTTCGAACAAGCCCATGAACCACTGTTTTGATCCTTGTGAACTTGTGGAACACTGGTCTTGGTTCCACTTCCGCCAACCAAGCAACAATATGTGGTTTGCACTTAAAATTCTTTACTGATCTTCCCTATACATATTGTTCTTTCATGAACATGTATGTCCACCTTATTTACTTTCAAGCTACTTTTTCTTTGCATAGAACCACTAGGTTTTGCATAGAACCACTAGGCTGATCAAATACTGGGAAGCACTTTGTTTGTAACCTAACAACAATCTCCTAGTGAGGGCAAAAAAAGCTTTAAAGAAAGCATACTTGTACGTGCTTCAAGCCTGTTTCGGTTCCATATTCTCCCACGACACTACAGCAAACGGCACCTTTAGAGTGGACCTATTCTTGGAATTAATGTAGGCAAATTCCACATTTGGAATGATGAGATCCCATTGGTGAAGATTTACTAGCTAGGCACCTCAACAAATTGGCCAAAGATCGGTTCACAACTTATGTTTGTCCATCAGTTTATGGATGGCGAGCTTGAGAATTGGAGTTGGGTTTCCATTAGCTCCCATTGTTAGAGTGTATATAATTAGGCTTTTGTCCATCGGTTTTGCATGGATGAAGATATCTCCATATCGCTGGTCATCTTGGTCAAGCATACGCGGTCTTTACTGTGAAGGGTTTCCTCGTAAGTCGTAATAATATTGCGTGTGTTTTACTTCACTGTTCAGGCGAGCCTTGTTTGCTGAGAGTTGGGAGAGAGAGAGAACCACCCGACATTAATGACCTTACATAAATCTATTTAATTGTTTCAAGATATGGAGAGAAAATAAACAGGAATAAATTTTAATCCATTGAAAGTATCTTGGGGCCTTCTACCAAGATGATCGAAAGAAATAGCATTGATAGGTCGCAGTAACGCGCCGATCCCGACTACCCCTAGCCTATTTGGTGCAGGTGTGCGTTTTCAAAGTCAACACGAAGAACACCCTCTCCCCGGGCCAAGGTGGCAACCTCAAGGAAGTGAGGCGCTTGGCCTTCATCGCCGGGAGCGGGCCAATGTTAGCCTACTTCTCGACCGCATTCATGACAAGGGGCCGAACAATGGAATGGGGTCGTCCCTCTACGGCCTTACCCTTGCGCTTAGTGGCGAAGTAGGTTGATGTGTTGTTGGACGAGGGCGAACAAACCACCGAATGTCTGGCGTTCGGTCCTCAAGATTTAGTTGGCGCCCATCGTCAGCCTGAACAATGCATTGATGCATTTGATATACTGCCGGTTGCAGTGATATTGCTCTAGGAAGAGCCGAGAGAGCGCCCTGAAGCTCGCCACCGACGTAACAGGGAGTTTGTAAAAACATTTTAGTGCAGAGCCAGTTAAGTTGTTCAAGAATTCCCGGAAGAGGGCGTGGCCCTAGTCCCGAAAGAATAGTAGCCTCCATAAAGTGAGGAGGTGGTCGACCGGGTCTTGTGACCCATCGAACAGCTCAAAGCGCATTGAGGTCCAGTGGTGGGGAAAGCTCCCCCAGTGGATTTTGTCAATGAAGAGAAACCCATCCCCTAAGGCGGCAAGCCTCTCTAAGACGTCAATGTGTGCACCTGGATTTGCCATTTGGAGGGGAAGATCCAGACATCTCGTTGCACAGGTCCCAAGAGATTTGGGACATCTTCGAGACGCCTCGGTGGGGAATCTCGTGTTTGTCGCTAAGACTCCCCCTTGCTGCTGGGGTTCAAGGGGTGGGGATTGCCGCCCTCACTTGCGTCGATGAGTTCTCTAGCGGCGAGGGTCGTGGTCACTCGACCCCGCATCGAACTCATATGACCCTAGGATTCCCCTATCGCCAACCCTTGAATCGGGTCTAGCAAAGATGTTGCTAGACCTGAGGGAAACATGTGGCAGAACAGTGAGCTCAGCACGAGGGGTTGTTGGTTGCATGTCTGGGAGCACAGGGGCTGGCGTCGTAGGGACCAACATAGGTGGGACCACGGTCAGTGCGGGACCACCCATTTATACATGTGTCGTCTGTGTAGGTAGAATGGAGGCTCGCACGGCATCGCATCCTGTCAGGCTAGCCCAATGTCCAGTGACACTCGAGCTGTCCTTGGGCCGGCTATGGCAAGAGCGGAGTACAAACTGGCCACATGAGCTATCTGCATCATGGGATGGATCCAGGAGGGCTCGAGCTCTGGCTTTGCAGGCTTTGTAGAGACGCTCTATCATCTCGACGAGGGATGTTGGGAGGCTAGCATCACTCTGAGGGAGGGTTTCATTTACAAACGAGGCAATGCTGGGAGCCTTTGGCCAGGAGGTCTCTGCGACTTCCTAGCCGTTTGCGGCAGCGACCGCGATAGCTCCCCTTTGGTGTGGGTTTCGGACAATCATAGTTGCGGGTAACATCGAAGAGGCTAGATCAATCCCACAGAAGGCACTAAAATGTCGGGGGAAATCGGTTTCCTCCCTCGATTCCATCTTCTCCGTAGACGACGGGGATGAACTGGCTCAGGTGAGGCACAAGACGGGGAACTAGGTCAGAGAAGGTTGGTCCCCTATAGAGCAACAACTCTCTGATGCCTAAGTCAAGACTTAGCAGCAAAGAGGGGAAAGGAATTAGGTAAAGTGAGCTAAAGTGGGTAGGACTCAAAGGATTCGAACCTTATGCACAGTGCCTCGGGTGAGATTTTATAGATCGTAGGTCAGAGGTTTCGTCACTTGTCCGGCCCGTGGCAGCCAGGTGACAGCGAATAACTGGTGCTGGCGACCACTTGTCCGGCCAACCTGGTCACTATCGAGTGAGCATGGCACCAAGTTGCACAGGGAATCTCCACATCTCACATAGGTGATGGTGCAGAGATGTCAGCTGGGAGCAGAGAGCCTCGTGTTGCGATTGAATCAATTGAACCGAATGATTTGGGAGGTCGAAATTTGGGGAATGCTTATTAAGCATTCCCCTATATATATATATATATATATATATATATATATATATATATATATATATAGGGTTCCTATTACATGTCATAGGGAGCTCCCTACGACATATAGTGAATTAGTAACCCTAGAACATATAGAATGTTCTGATTTTTTATAAGGATAATCACCCTATCTTAGATAGGACAAACAAAAAATCGGGTCATTCTAAAAACTCTAGGGGCAGCAAATATGATTTTCAATTTAACAGTTAAAATGGATGGCCGATAAAGCTTCTAGCATTTGATGCCGCAACAAGTTATAGAAAGTGCTGATTTTTTGTGGACATTCTAAGGTAAGGTGATCATCCTCACAAAAATTCAGCACGTTCTAAACATTTTGGCATTAATAATTCACCGTATGTCATAGGGTAATACTTGAGACGTCATAAGAACCCATATATATATGTTCTAAAAAGAGTTAGGCGCTAGTCGGGCGGTGTAAGACCATCTAGCGCCTAGGCGACACCTAAGTGTTTTTTGTGTTTTTTAATTATTTTTATTATTATTTTGATACAATATATAATATATATTTTTTAACTTACTATAAATTCAAGATTATCCCAACTATTATTTTAAGAGCATATATCATTTAAATAAACATAAACTCAAGATTAACAAGAACAAAAATAATCATGATATTATCTCAGATAATATCCATAATATTACACTCCAAACTATAAATCTATAATTATCAATAATAGAATAGCATCTATACATGTTCTAGTGCTTAGGCCTACCTAGGCGGCCGCCTAGCCCCGCCTCGAGTCCTGAGCCACTTTTCTACACCGCCTAGGACTAGGCTGGGCGGTGGGGGGCCTACTAGTGCCTAGGCCACTTTTTAGAACACTGATATATATATATATATATATATATATATATATATATATATATACAAGGTTCGTAATTCCCATTTCGGTCAATATTTTGACCTTCTGAAAAATGAAAATATTTCGACAGTGTGGAAATATTGTGATTTGATGGAAAGAGATTTCGCCTAGATATCGCGAAATATTGTGATATTTCGCCTAGATATAGTGAAAATCTCGCAAAGAATCGCGAAATATCGCATGTCATTCGAAATGGGCCAGTCACTTTCGGCCGCCCCACATGGGTGGGCCCCAGCTGTCCCGAAAGCGACAGGCCGAACGCAATCTCACGAAAAACCGTTAATATATCGCGAATTATCGGAAATGTTCCGCAAAATATCACACTGAAAACGACAAAGCGCATGTCGCTTTCGCGAAATATCGAGGTCAACCGGGTTTCGTTCGGTCACACTCTGCACACCACGTGATGCAGGGCCCACCTGTCTGTCCGAAAAGTCGTGATATTTCGCTGTCTTTTGTGGACGTGATATCTATATTAAGACAATCATTTTCACAAAAATTCAGTAAGGTTGAAACCTCTAAGCATTTCAAATAAGCTTATCAAATTAACGGTTGAAGTTGACAGACGATACAACTTCTATCATTTTGATACATCTAGAGATTTCAGAATTTGTTGATTTTTGGTGAGGGTGATCATATTGCTATAAATAGCATATCCACCAAAAATCAACAAATTCTGAAACATCTAGGTCCATCAAAATGTTAGAAGTTTTATCAGCCGTCCATTTCAACCGTTAATTTGAATAGCTTATTTGAAATGCTTAGGGGCTTCAGAACTTGCTAATTTTTTTCTACGACGATCACCTTAACATAAACATCACATCCACAAAATATTATCAAATTCGGAAACCTCTATGTATGTAAATAGAAGAGCATACATTAAAGCCTTCTTTGCATGGGCATACAAAGTCATGCTCCTCTCTCTCTCTCTCTCTCTCTCTCTCTCTCTCTCTCTCTCTCTCTCTCTCTCTCTCTCTCTCTTTATATATATATATATATATATATATATATATATATAATATATATATATATATATATATATATATATATATATATATATATATATATATATATATATACATCAAATGTTAGAAGATTTATTGACCGTCCAATCATCCATAAAAACCTTTAATTTGAATAGCATATTTGTTACACCTAAAGCCTAAAGGTCTTAGAATTTAATGATTTTTGGTGAGGATGATCAACTTACCATAGGTATCACACCCACCAAGTTTCAATAAATTTTGAAACCTCTAGGTAGGTTTCGCACAAGGTTTCGCATATAAGAGGTTTCTTATCCGATCGGAACCATAAATATATATATGGGAATATGGAGTATGGTCCACACGACTAGCCAATACGATAGTCCTTCCCTATATTTAGGTGTCGTCGTACTTTTTAACTATTATTTTTTAAATGGATAGTCAATCTAGTCTACTTGGATCATGATTAAAAAAAATTTTCAAAAAAAACACCTTAAAATAACCCGATCAACGACTGAAAAATTTAACGGTAAACTATAGCGCGCAAATACCCCTTACTATGGTTAATCTAAAAATATTACTTGACATTTTTTTTTCCAATTTTTTTTTCAAAATCATTGTAAGGAAAGGTGAACCCACCTTGACCAACCCCTAACCTTGCTTAAAAATTACCACGTGACACTTGAAAAGAAGGGAGGACTAGCGTGTTGGCTAGTCGAGAGGACCATGCACCCTATTCCATATATATATATATATATATATAATATATATATATATATATATATATATATATATATATATATATATATATATATATATATATATATATGTGTGTGTGTGTGTGTGTGTGTGTGTGTGTGTGTGTGTGTGGGAATGGACGGCCTATCTAATCCAAGCCGTACGTCGGGATCTAATGGACGGCCCGGATTATGGGTAACTATATGAGTAAGAGGCCATGAGTAAGAGTATCCCTCCCATATATATATATATATAGATATATATATATATATATATATATATATAGGGGCATGCTATAATGCGGCATGCGGTAAGTGCGGCACCGCACTACAACCGTCTGATGCACCGCTGCGTGCATGCGATGCACACATTGGGTGCATCAAACGGCTGCGGTATAGTGCCGCACTTACCGCATGCCGCATTATAGCATGCCCCTATATATATATATATATATATATATATATATATATATATATATATATATATATATAAAGAACATGGTCCTCCCGACAACCCAACACGCTAGTACTCCCTTCAATTTGGGTGCCACATGACAATTTATAACCATATTTATTTTTATGGATGGTCAATCCACTCTACTTAGATCAAGATTTAAAAAAAAATTCTAAAAAAAAAATAAATTAAAACAACCCGATCAACGATCGACAAATTTAACGGTAAACTGTAGCGTGCAAATAGCCCTTGCTATGGTTAATTTAAAAATGCCACTTCGCATATTTTTTTTCCAAATTTTTTTTCATGATCATTGTTAGGAGGGATGTATCCACCTTGACCAACCCCTAACCCCGGTTAAAAATTGCTATGTGGCACCCAAATGAAGGGATGACTAGCGTGTTGGGTAGTCAGGAGGACCGTGTTCCCTATTCCCATATATATATATATATATATATATATATATATATATATATATATATATATATATATATATAGGCGTGTTAGGATGTGGCGTGTGATGCACGCAGCGGTGCATCAAACGGCTACGGTGCGACACCGCACGCACTGCACGCCGTATTTTATCACTTCTATATATATATATATATATATATATATATATATATATATATATATATATATATATATATCAGTGTTATTAAAGGCACGCCTGGCCCTAGGCTCAAGCTCAACTAAGCTCACCCCCTGCGCCTTAAAAGGCACAAGGCCAAGCTCTGTTAGAAAGGTGTGCGCCTAGGTCTAAGGCACGCGCCTAGGCTCCAGGCGCAAAAAAAGGCGCGCATAGTTGAACCATGTGCAATTATGTACTTGCAATTGATTTTTTTGACAATATGATTAAGTTAATACGTATATTTGATTCATTATTACAGTAGTCTGAAAATTGGCACATTAATTGAATATTATTTACATTCAAAATTATTTGTTATAGTTCTTAGATAGGACCATATGAGCAATTGTGGGTTGGATTTGATGACTTTGATATTATTTCAACTATTACAAGATTCAATGAGTTTTTTTTCTTTCTCAATTTGCACATTTTATACTGATTTAGAAGCATGTACACAAGCACATTGATGAAATAACACAATCAATCATTCACTATTTATTTTTTATTTAGTATAATATCACATTTGATATCTTATAACTGATTACTGAATTTGAACTATACATATTTGAAGATTTAATATATTTTAAATGGCTTATTTAGAGCCATAATTCAAACCTACAAGGGTACAACATATGTGTTGTTCCAACAACGATCTATCCAATTTATCTTTTGTCTTAAGATTCATTTTTTTAGACTAGTTATGCATGTTTTATATATATATATATATATATATATATATATATATATATATATATATATATATATATATATATATATAGGGTTGGGTTCCTATGACATGTCATAGGGAGTACCCTATGACATATGGTGAATTAGTAATGCTAGAATGTTTAGAATGTGCTGAAATTTTTTGAGGGTGATCACCTTACCTTAGAATGTCCACAAAAAATCAAAGCATTCTAAAACTTGTTGGGGCATCAAATGCTAGAAGCTTTATCGGCCATCCATTTTAGCCGTTAAATTGAAAATCATATTTGATGCCTCTAGAAGTTTTAGAATGAGCCGGTTTTTTGCGGGGGTCCTATCTAAGATAGGTTGATTATCCCCATAAAAATTCAGAACATTCTAAATATTCTAGGGTTACTAACTCACCATATGTCATAGGGTACTCCCTATGACATGTCATAGGAACTCATTTCCCATATATATATATATATATATATATATATATATATAGAGAGAGAGAGAGAGAGAGAGAAAACGGGAAATGAGCTGCCAGCCTATTTCGACAAACTAGGCAACTACCCATTTGAAACCCTTAGGAGTTTTAGAATGTGCTATTTTTTGTGAGCATATGCACCTTATCTTAGATAGAACACCCACAAAAAAATCAGCACATTCTAAAACTCCTAGGGGAATCAAATGTTAGAAGTTTTATCGAGCGCCCGTTGTAACCGTTAATCTGATATATATATATATATATATATATATATATATATATATATATATATATATATATATATATATATATATATATATATATATATATATAGAGAGAGAGAGAGAGAGAGAGAGAGAAAGAGAGTCCCGATCTAATGAGAAACCTCTTACATGAGAAACCTTGTGAGAAATCTACCTAGAGGTTTCAGAATTTGATGAAACTTGGTGGGTATGCTATGTATGGAAAGTTGATCATCCTCACCAAAATTCATCAAATTCTAAAACTTCTAGGGGCATCAAATGTTAGAAAATTTATCAACCATCCATAAAAATCATAAATTTGAATAGCACATTTGTTATGGCTAGAGGTTTTAGAATTTGATAAATTTTGGTGAAGATAATCAACTTGTCAATGTTGTCATACATAGCACACCCACCAATTTTCATCAAATTCTGAAACCTCTAGGTAGGTTTCTCACATAAGAGGTTTCTCACTGGATCAAGACCGCATGCGGCATTATAGCATGCCCATATATATATATATATATATATATATATATATATATATATATATATATATATATATATATAAGGGATGCTTAGGTGCGGTCTGCGGTCCACAACCGTCCGACGCACCACTCCGTGCACTATTGCAAGCGGCCGGTGCATCGGACGGCTGCGGACCGCGGACCACACAGACCGCACCTAAGCATTCCCCTATATATATATATATATATATATATATATATATATATATATATATATATATATATATATATATATATATATGGGCTGGGATCCGTTGATAACCCATTTCCTTCACAACCCGTTGACAACCCATCATTTGAAGAGGCTAGAGGTTTTAGAATTTGCTGATTTTTTGTG